>CM053029.1:455714415-456314415 GCA_028564925.1 Lithobates sylvaticus | reverse complement strand
CCATGCTTGACTGTAGGTAAGACACACTTGTATTTGTACTCCTCACCTGATTGCCACCACACACACTTGACACCATCTGAACCAAATAAGTTTATCTTGGTCTCATCAGACCGCAGGACATGGTTCCAGTAATCCATGTCCTTAGTCTGCTTGTCTGCAGCAAACAGTTTGCGAGCTTTCTTGTGCATCGTCTTTAGAAGAGGCTTCCTTCTGAGATGACAACCATGCAAACCGATTTAATGAAGTGTGCGGCGTATGGTCTGAGCACTGACAGGCTGACCCCACACCCCTTCAACCTCTGCAGCATTGCTGGCAGCACTCATACATCTATTTCCCCAAAGACAACCTCTGCCTATGACGCTGAGCACATGCACTCAACTTCTTTGGTCGACCATGGCATAACCTGTTCTAATTGGAACCTGTCCTGTTAAACCGCTGTATGGTCTTGTCCACCGTACTGCAGTTAAGTTTCAGGGTCTTGGCAATCTTCTTATAGCCTAGGCCATCTTTATGTTGACCAACAATTAATTTTTTCAGATCCTCAGAGAGTTCTTTGCATGAGGTGCCATGTTGAACTTCCAGCGACCAGTATGAGAGAGTGAGAGCGATAACTCCAAATTTAACACACCTGCTCCCCATTCACACCTGAGACCTTGTAACACTAACGAGTCACATGACACCATGGAGGGAAAATTACATTAATTTAGACATTAATGGCCGTGTGTTGAGTTATTTTGAGGGGATAGCAAATTTACACTAAATTTATACAAGCTGCACACTCACTACTTTACATTGTAGCAAAGTGTCAGTTCTTCAGTGTTGTCACATGAAAATATATAATAAAATATTTAGAAAAAAGGCGAGGGTGTACTTACTTTTGTGAGATACTTTATATATATATATATATATATATATATATATATATATATATATATATATATATATATATATATATATATATATATATATATTTATTTTTTTAATTATTACATGTGATAGTCCGTATAAACCCTACTCTATCAGTAAAAACAAACTTAACCTCTCCCATACCTTTGTTTTTGTAAAAAAAAATAAGTTTAGTATACATACCTACTTTTCATGGGTATTTAGTCGAGTCATAACCACAGAAATATAGGTCATTGATGCCTTGGGTTCACAGCTGGTTGATTGAATGGCTCAAGGGTGTTCATTTACTAAAACTGAAGTGTGCAAAATCTGGTGCAGCTGTGTATGATAGCCAATCAGCTTTAAACTTCAGCTTGTTCAATGAAGCTTTGTCAAGAATAACTGGAAGCTGATTGGTTTATATGTAGAACTGCACCAGATTTTGCACTCTCCAGTTTTAGTAAATCAACCCCAAGGTGTCATTCACCTCAGAAGTGTTTTGTTTCTATAAAACTAGAGTGGTGGGTTTGCAAGAGATGAACATTTCAGCATCTACATCACCCTTGTCACATTCCATGGTGACTTGATAAAGGTGAATTACTCCTGTGGCTATAAATGCTAAGGTATGTCCCTGACACTTATTAGAATTTAAAGTGTAAGTTCACCTTTACAGAAAATATGTGAACTTACACTAGAGCCCCCCCCCCCCCGGTCCCTCTGTACCTGAGTCCCGTGATCACCCACTGTGAGACATTGGGTCGCCACTTTACTGGTTCAGGGATTTGAAATCCCCATGGCTTTCTCTCCTCTTCTCCAGTGCTGACAGAATGGGCAAGGTGGGTTCTGGTTGGTCGGCCCCGACCAATTATAATGCCTTCTATACATTGTTGTGGAAAATGTTATGAAGATGTTTTATATGTATTTTAATATGTATTGTCATAAAAGTCCCCCAGTTTTCGTTCTATCCCTGCCCGCTCTAAAGAGCTGACTGGGACAGACTGACGCTGGTTGAGATCCGTTTGGTAGTGAAAAGCTCCTTGGGGATGTAGAGAAGTGTTTGCGGAGAGGGGACATGTCAGCCAGCTAAGGGCCCCTGTGCGATGCACAGAACGATCGTCTAGTGGGGGTGTGTTTGCTCTGCAAAGACATTATCGGTTTAACGAGTGTGCGCTCATGTCACCCATGTGTGCCTGATCAACATATTTTGGCCCCATGTGCCCCCGTGTACATCTGCTGATAATCTCTTATCCACAAGGACAGTAGAATAGTCTGGGTATGCGTTGTTCTCTGGAACAACGTAGAATAAGGATTCCTATCAGTGGAAATACAGCAGTCTTTTGGGTTGTTATGGTCGGAGACGGAGTCCATGTTTGAAGCCACGTGGCAAACCCTGTCTCTGCTCAGATACGCCCATAAGACTCCTGTAGTCATTGTTCATTGGTTGTTGTAGTTTCTGTGTTGAAAGTCATGTCTTTATTTGGTCATGTCCGTATATGGTAATTTCCTGTGAGGTCACAATCTGTGTAGGAGGTGATTGGCTGTTGGAACCAATCCCTCCTCTTTGTAATTTCTTTTGTTGTCTTTAAATAAAAGCAGACGCACTGCTAAGAAGGGCAGTCATGCTGAGATGAGGACGTAAGAATGTGGTAATGTCTGTTTATTGGGGAATGGGGAACCAGAGGGGAGACATACGATCAAAAGGTACATTATATCATTAGATGGAATGTGTGCTTACGAGCGCAGGAGATCAGGAGATATGGCTGTGTGCATAGCGTACAGCCTAATTTCGCTGACACAACTAATATGGTGCAACAACGTATATGGTGCAAAGTCACCTAGTGGTTGGGGTGGTCTTTACACAGACACTGCTGCTTTGCCCTTAAAGTGTATATTTAAGTGTATAAGGTTTAGTGAATTAGGAAGTAGTTAAACACTCATGCATTAACAGAGCAGCGAGAATGAAGCAATGACATCAATCTATTAACAATTATGCTTACCAAGAACACATTTACTAGGATTATTTATGATGGTAAAAAGCACTAACATGGGCTAACAGATAAATAGCAACACCTATAACATTGCATAGGTATTTTACTCTTCTGCATCTGGGCCATGGTGAACAGAGTTATGTGGAGGGGTATAAATAGCGATTGGAGCAGTGGCAGCTGCTGCTAAATATTTCAGGGGGGTGGCAGACGGGAAGGAGGCGATCGCCGCAAGCACCCCACTGGCGTTAGATGGACTGACCTTAGGAGGCAGGGGGAAGGAAGAGCCAGGCCATTGCAGCTCCTCCCGGCTGCACAGGAAGTGTGTCCTGACACACGATTGGCCAGGGAGTCCTAAGCCTCCCTGGCCGATCGAGTCTCAGGACCTGCTTCCTGATTGGCTGGGAGGAGAATCAGGAAAACAATAGGAAATATTAATTCACTATTGTCACACAACTGGGTGGACTCCGGTTTGAAGTGCTCTGTGCCTTGAGTCTACCCTTTTTTGAAGCCAATAAGGACCCCTGGCCCTAATCACGTGTTTCTAAAAAAAAAAAAAAAAACCTTTGGAATTCATGTGTCCGGTGCCCTGCATGTAGATTAGGGGCCGGCACACAGATCAGGGGGCGGTGCCCCTGTGCCCCGTATGGACAGGCCTCCACTGGATTGGAGAGAGGAAATTTTGGCTTAGGTAGTTTAAGGTGCTCATATCCTAGAAATGCAAACTTGGAACTCAGCTTTCATGAAGGCATATGTGTTTGCCTATGTATAACAGCCAATCAACTCATGGTGAACAAGTCAGAGTAGACAATAAGCTGGTAAAGCTAGCCATGTCAATTGAGAATACAGCTGTCATAGTATGGAAGTTGGAATGGGAAAAAAAAACATGTTTTAGATGTGCTGAGGTCTTGAAGGTGGAAATTAGGAGGAATAAGCAATATTCATAGTTTATTATTATTATTCTAGAGCAGTGATGGCAAACCTTGGCACCCCAGATGTTTTGGAACTACATTTCCCATAATGCTCATGCACTCTGCAATGTAGTTGAGCATCATAGGAAATGTAGTTCCAAAACATCTGGGGTGCCAAGGTTTGCCATTACTGTTATAGAGTAAGCAAATCCCTGCTACCATAGGTTTTTGGGAATGAAGATTAACCGCTTCCCGACCGCCTCCTGCACATATACGTCGGCAGAATGGCACGGCTAGGCAAAGGCATGTATATATACATCCCCTTTAATTGCCTAGCCGTGGGGTTGCGCGCCGCCGCTGGCGCGCTCACGACCCGGTCGGGAGCCCCTGTGGCCGTGGGACCAGCGGACCCGATCGCCGCTGGTGTCCCACGATCGGGTCACAGAGCTGAAGAACGGGGAGAGGTCTGTGTAAACAAACCTCTCCCCGCGCTTCCTACACTGCCTGTCACTGATTGGCTGATTGGCTGTTCCCTGTCATCGATCAGTGACGTCAGAAGTCAGCCACTCCCCCTACTGTAAACAAAAAAAAACACACACGCGTCACACTAACTCCTCCCCGCCCCCTAGTGGTTAACTCTTTCATTGCCACTGTCATTTACATAGGAATCAGTGCATTTAAATAGCACTGATTTCTGTATAAATGACAATGGTCCCAAAAATGTGTCAAAATGTCCGATGTGTCTGCCATAATGTCGCAGTCACAATAAAAATCGGTGATCGCTGCCATTACTAGTAAAAAAAAAATATTAATAAAAATGCTATAAAACTATCCCCTATTTTGTAAACGCTATAACTTTTGCGCAAACCAATAATCGCTAATTGCGATTTTTTTACCAAAAATATGTAGAAGAATATGTATCGGCCTAAACTGAGGAAAAAATGTTTTTTTTATATATTTTTTGGGGATATTTATTATAGCAAAAAGTAAAAAAATATAGAATTTTTTTCAAAATTGTCACACTATTTTTGTTTATAGCGCAAAAATAAAAACCGCAGGGGCGATCAAATATCACCAAAAGAAAGCTCTGTTTGTGGAAAAAAAAGGACGCCAATTTTGTTTGGGAGCCACGTCGCACGACCGCGCAATTGTCAGTTAAAGCAACGCAGTGCCGAACCGCAAAAAGGGGCCTGGTCCTTTGGCTGCAAATTGGTTCGGGGCTGAAGTGGTTAAGGATGAAAAAACAAGGGGAAGCTTCCCTTTAGAAGTGCTGATAATGTGAGTTCTTATATTGAGTTCATATTCTCACTTTGTGTTGCACTGTATTTTAACCGCTTCCCGACCGGTGCACGACGATGTACGTCGACAGAATGGCACGGACAGGCATAAGGGCGCACAGGTACGTCCCCTTTAAGATGCCGCTGTGCCATCGAGCGCGCACCGCGTTCAGTCTTCTCACGGGAAGACTGAACGGGGAGATGCGGAAATAAACAGCATCTCCCCGTCCTGCCTAGCAACTAGTGACGCCGATCTCTGCTCCCTGTGATTGGAGCAGAGATCAGCATTCACTAGCTCACAGCCACGCCCCCCCACAGTTAGTAACACGCCTCTAGGAACATATAACCCCTACACTGCCACCTAGTGGTTAACCCCTTCACTGCCAGTATCATTTACACAGGAATCAGTGCATTTACATAGCACTGATTGCTGTATAAATGACAATGGTTCCAAAAATGTGTCAAAAATGTCCAATGTGTTCGCCATAATGTCGCAGTCACAATAAAAATCGCTGATCACCGCCATTACTAGTAAAAAAAAAATGATTAATAAAAATGCTATAAAACTATCCCCTATTTTGTAAACGCTATAACTTCTGCGCAAACCAATCAATAATCGCTTATTGCAATTTTTTTTACCAAAAATATGTAGAAGAATACGTATCGGCCTAAACTGGGGAAAAATTTTTTTTTTTTATATATTTTTGGGGGATATTTATTATAGCCAAAAGTAAAAAAATAATGTGTTTTTTTCAAAATTGTCGCAATTTTTTTTGTTTATAGCGCAAAAAATAAAAACCGCAGGGGCGATCAAATACCACCAAAAGACAGCTCTATTTGTGGGAAAAAAAGGACGTCAATTTTGTTTGTGAGCCACGTCGCACGACCGCGCAATTGTCAGTTTAAGCAACGCAGTGCCGAATTGCAAAAAGTGGTCTGGTCTTAAGCCAGCAAAATGGTCCAGTCTGAAAGTGGTTAAAGGACTAACTGAAAGACTAGGCTAGAAAGGCATAGGGGAGGTTGGAAAAATTATAAGGCTCTATGAGGTAGCCTGCTTTACATAATCCCAGTGTTAAAATGATGTAAGTATTTTGGGCCCAAAATGCTAATGGAACTTCACAAATATTTTTGAAGCTCCTCCTAAAACAATTTCTCCAGCCTGGGACAAATCCAAATCTTGGCTCATTGATTTTCATCTCTGCACTTGTACATTCAGTTACATATTTTAAAGAAAACACTGTAATGTGTTGTGGTTATACTTCATTTGAACTGCTTACAGCTGTGTAAATTACATTCTGTAAAAATAAAATATGGCAGTCAGTAAAATCACATAGGCAATTTCTAAATATGTTAGAAGCATGTATTATGCCAGCAAACAGATATTGAAAGTTTAAGCAAAAATAAAAAAAATGAATTACTACCACATTAAATTACCATGTCATTTAAATCATCCTAAGAGACTCATAAGCCACTGGAAACTTTCTTTACGGGGGCACCCGGCAGTGAAGCTATTTTATTACCTGGCTTACAGAAAATAATAACTTCTAAATGAGGCTTCCTTTATATCTTGTAGAACCTAAATTATATACTGGATTTGTCAGCCTGTGGGGATTATAGGTGACTGTAAATTTAATAATTTACCCAATGGAAGCGTATGTGTACTACCATAATATACATCCCATGTGCATACAGGGCAGAACACAATATATTTTGACAGGCAGAAATTACCTAGCAATGCTGGATGTTTATTCTGGTGAAAATGACAGAAATTCTAAAAGATGTTAACATGACAAAAGTATTAATGTTAAAACACTAAGCATTAATGACCAGCAAACCTAAATTAGAATTTGAATAGGTAAAATGTATGTTAAAAAAACATTTTTCTACTTTTGGTTAGGGTTGGACAGGATATATATCCCTGTTGTAATTTTACTGCTATCCAGGGCTCTGGTAAAGTGTCACTAAACCCAACACGTAAAAACATATTACAACCTTCAAAATAACATTTAATAACAATATGCCTTTTTTTAATTATTTGAATGTTAAAAATGAATGAAAACTCCTCCTACAAGCTTTAACCAGTGCTTGGCTGGACACTAATAGAAGTTGCAAGACTGATATGATGAGAAAAGGTATTTAGCAGTTTATATTTACTAAAATTATTGCATTTCCATGTTCTGTGTACTGTGGGAGACCAGATATAGTGAATGAAGGATATACAACACCAAAGGCTAAAGTCCAAAAATCAATGAGAGCAAATAAACTGATGATAAGACAGATGTTGAAGTCATGATAAAGGTTCCACAAATATTGTTGTGATTAAAGGTTTATACAGTATATGGTATGAAAAACCAATCAAATCAATATCTTGATATCTCAAAAGAAGGAGGTTAAACCAATTGGGTGTGAATAGGTTAGCTGTGCTACTCCATCAACCAGCAGGAAGACTGATAGCTGAAAGATAAGAGTAAAAAAGAGAGTGCACCGGCTCTTAGTGTAACACCGCTTAATGAATAACTAAAAATATACAAAGTATAATTGTACACTCACATTGTGTTGATTAAAAAGAGCATCTTTATAAGTCTGTGGTGGCTCTCCTGGGTCCAGAAATCCAAGCTGGATACTAGGCAAACTGACAGTCTCTGTCTCTGGAATGTCCACGAGCAGCTGCCGACAAGCTGCACGAGAGCCGCCCACTCTCAGCTAGGATCCTGGAAAAGCAGGGAAACTCCACATGGGGACACGTGCACATGATCCTCAGAAGCCAGCTGGTAAGTGACGCTATGTGGTTGCTATGCGTGCATGTGTCCCCGTGTGGAGTTTCCCTTCTCTTCCAGGTTCCTCGCTGAGAGCGGGCGGCTCTCATGCAGCTTGTCGGTGGCTGCTTGTGGACATACTAGAGACAGAGACTGTCAGTTTGCCTAGTATCCAGCTTTTTTATTTAGTCATTAGATGGTGTTACACTATGGGCTGGTGCGAGCTTTCTTTTACTCTTATAGTGAATGCAGGATCCTGGGTTTAGTAATACTCTAAGCTTATGATCTACCAGAACCCCCAGATCCTTCTCCACCATTGATTCCCCCAGTTGTACTCCCCCTAGTATGTATGATGCATGCATATTCTTAGCCCCTAAGTGCAAACTTTACATTTATCTACATTAAACCTAATCTGCCACATAGCTGCCTAAATAAACAGTGCATTGAGGTCAGCTTGTAAGTTGAAAACGTCCTGTAAGGATGTTATTCCACTGCATAACTTGGTTTCATCTGCAAAGACTGAAATGGTACTTTTAATCCCAGACCCTATATCATTTATAAATATATTAAAAAGCAAGGGTCCCAACACTGAACCTTGGGGTACACTACTAACAACTCTAGACCATTCAGAGTTTGGATCATTAACCACTTGTCAAGAACCATGAAACACACGGAGACAGAAAAGGCAGTAAAAATCACACCTTTTAATAAAATGTTAAAAATGGTACAACTGGTAAACGTAGTCAAAATATATAGCTGTAGCTGTAGCTAAATTGGGTAGTCAGAACAAGCCAGGAAATCAGGAAGCCAGAGATCAGCGTAGTCAGGGGCAGCAAACAGGATCAGGAACCAGAGGGGACATCTCCAGGCAAGTCTTCAACATGAAAGCAGCAGAGAGTCTCTAGATATGTTGACCAAGTCAAAGCCATTGAAGAAATTAACTAGGCAGTTTAAATAGCCAGAAGGGGATGGCTATGGGCTTGACTGATGAGCAGGAGATGGTCAACAGGTGAGCCACTGTGGAACGATGACCAACCTCAGCACAGAGAAAGAATGGCTGAGAGCCCAGCCCTGACACCACTACTCTCTGAATACAGTCTTTTAGCCAGTTTTCTATCTATTTACAAACAGATTTTTCCAATCCTGTAGACTTTACCTTACACATTAGCCCTGTGTGGGGAACTGTGTGAAATGCTTTTGCAAAAATCCAAGTATAATATGTCCACAGCCACTCCTAAGGTTTTACTTACCTCCTCATAAAAAGAAATCAGATTTGTCTGACAACTTCTGTCTTTTATGAATCCATGCTGTCTGTTGCTTAAAATATTATTTTCCAGTAAGAACTCATCAATGTGGTATTTTATAAAACACTGAATGTAAAGGTGTAGATGTGGCACTATTCCTCTGGTTATCAATGATGAATGAGGACCATATGATAAAATGAGTGTTAAATTAAACACTAGGGGGGAGTTACAGAACGTCTTTGCGTCACTTCCGGTCAGGGCCGTGATTGTTTGTATTAACCGGTGCCTGTTCCAATATTACTGTCGCATGCACATTCCTTACCAAATGTGAGTACATTACTTTGTTTACCCACAAATAAATATAATTTAAAAGCAGTATCACGCTATGGACATCCCTCTCTTTTGTGTGTTAAAACCCGGTGGAATGGCAGTAAGTGTCTAACAGTTTGCCCAGCTGAATCCAAAGAGCTACACAGGGGCTTACACTGTGAATGTGCACTACCCCTGGGGGGGGTAAGGCTATCTGGTGAGTGCAAATCTATCATCAGCATGGATAATTCCACTGGAACCACTGTCACTTAAATGAGCAGCAATAATATTCTGACCAGGCACTGGACACTGTTTTTGAGCACAAGTCACTTTATGATTTAAAATAATGGACTCATTTTTATTGTTTATTTAATTTAATCACAGATTAATTTATTTATTGTCCAACAATTTATTCTTACGGATCAATTGTATTTATTGTTTTTAAACTAACTTCATTAATTTCATTTGTCTATCAATTTAAATCTAAATTAATAAATGTTTCTTATTACTGCAATTTGTCACAGCGGTACACCATTTATTACTTGTTTTTTCCTTCTAATTGACTGTGTAATATGCAGCAAGCTTTTGCAGCAGAGGATCAAACACATATGTCGTTTACAACACAATAGGAGTTATTATTATTACTGCAATACAAATTATTTGATGGCTTCATAACCTCTTTCACATTAAATATCATGTCAAGATCACATCACCATTACATCCCTGATATTTTGCATCATACAGAGGGTGTAACACACTTTTAGTATGCCATTTATTTTTGCTTAAATATATTTTTGGTTTCATCTTTACCTTTCACCCTATCTGAATTGCATTAGGCAAAACACTTCTATATAATTGTACTCCCCATACTGTATCAGTACCCTATCCCACTTTGGAACCCATTCAAATTCTGAGACCAAGACGGACTGGATTTTTATTGGATGAAAAAAACCCCTCCCCCCCTCTGGAGGACCTAAGAACACCCACCTGCTGTGCCCATCTCCTTAAGATACGACAGCTTAGAGTGGATCCTGCTGAGACCTGTAGTCCTGCTGGACCTCCTTATCCAGAGATGTGTCTAAATGCAAGATTCACTTTCAACATGACTTGAAAAGGACGACTGCCTCCTGGAATAATTCCTGTGACCCGTAGTTCTACCAGCCCTCCATCTACTGAGATCCTCCTGGATGCAACACTCCTTACCTAGATGTGAGTGGATATTGTTTTTATTAATAAATGTCTATATGATATATATTCAGAGGCGCCTCTCTCCTTGTCTTTTTTCCTCAGCTTTTATTGGACCTGGCTTCAGGCCTCTTCGGTGGCAGCCCTGACAACTACATATGCCTTGCTGTGTATACCATATATACACATTCAGCCGCAACAAAACCCTTTCCCCCCCCCCCTTGTTTTTTTCCTTTTTTTTTTTCCTGGACTATTGGGAACCTAATGTTTCAAACACCCATTTTTCTACTGTAAACCTCATTACAGGCAGAGGGTGTAACACAGCAGCATTTAAATTAGCACTTTATTTTTGTTTATTTTTGTCACTTTAATTAGAAATCTGGGATTCTGCTGCAGGTGCAGGTCCTCACTACTTGGTCTCTATTCATTCAACACTCATTTTATCATATGGTCCTCATTCATCATTAATAACCAGAGGAGTAGCGCCACATCTACACATTTCCATTCATTTCCTTGTAGTACGTAGAGGCAGCAATTCCTCCTCTGACCATCAAATATTTACATATCTCTTTACTTTTTCTGCATCATATACTCCGTGGCGCAGTATCACACCATTTCTTTCATTTTATAAAACTCTACAGTATCTTCCCAACTATAGAAGTTAGACTAACAGCTCTATAGTTACTTTGATCCCTTTTAAAATATAGGTACCACATTGGCCTTACACCAATCCAGTGGTTCTATTCCAGTCATTAAAGAGCCCCTAAAATGTTACAGGATAGGCAAGAGCATTTGATTGACAGTGGCTCATCCACTGAACTATTCTACCATTGCAGTGTAAAGCATTTGGGCAACACACCTGACCCACTGTGATGTAGATGGCCCTACAGAGTGTAGCAGTGAAATGTCACATAATCTCTGCAAATAAAACATTATAATGGTATTTATTCAATTTAACTTGGACTGGATTTATTATGAATGGTTTGTCTATCATTGACCTCGCTAAAATTTGTAGAAAATTGGGGAAGGTTTAGTTATACTTTAAACATATCAACCTTCACTTCATGCCTTGTTTACAATGGTATCACTAGGAAGGGAGGGTAAATCTGCAACAGGAACCCAGACAGGTATATGAAAAATCTGACAGGGCTTCTTGCCGTCCTCTACTCTATTAAAGAAAATAGTTTGTATTTCTGTGTTGCTGTTGAAGAGTTCCCCTTTCTTTCTGTCTGGTAAAACATTGTCTGCAGGACATGCATAGGATGTGGAAACAAGGCTAAGTGACTCAACTATGCACAAAAACATAGGAACTGGGGTGCAGAAATATGGCAGCAGTTGCTCTGCTCTGGACTGATGAGTCAGATCTGAAAAATTTGGCCATAGCAGGAGGCAGTTTGTTCGTGAAGGGTTAAAGAGCGGTACAATAATGAGTGTCTGCAGGCAACAGTGAAGCATGGTGGAGGTTCCTTGCAAGTTTGGGGCTGCATTTCTGCAAACTAAGTTGAAGATTTGGTCAGGATCAATGCTGAGAAATACAAACAGATAATTAATGATCATGCCATACCATCAGGAAGGCATGTGATTGGTCCAAATAGATTTCTCAGCAAGGCAATGACCCCAAACATGCCAATGCCATTAACAACTATCTTCAGTGTAAAGAAGAACAAGGAGTCCTGTATGTGAGGGTTTGGTCCCTACAGAGCCCTGATCTCAACGTCTTTCTGGGCTTACATGAAGAGAAAGAAGGATTTGAGGCAGCCTACATCCACAGAATATCCATAGTTAGTTCTCCAAGATGTTTGGAACAACCTATCTGCCGAGTTCCTTCAAAAACTGTGTGCAAGTGTACCTAGGAAAATGTATGCTGTTTTGAAGGCAAAGGGTGGTCACACCAAATATTGATTTGATTTGGATTTCTCTTCTGTTCATTTAGGTTTAATTTTGTCATAAAAAAAATAAAATACTAACACTATCGCTTGTATTTCTGAAGGCATTCTTAACTGCTTAAAGTGGAGTGTCCCTTAAAAAAATAATTAAAAGTCAGTAGCTACAAATACTGCAGCTGCTGACTTATAATAATCGGACACTTACCTATCCCAGGGTCCAGCAATGCCGGAGATTGAAGCACCCTCTTCCCCAGCTCCGCTCCGCTTGCCGGTGCCAGCATTCTTATTGTGGGCACCCGGCTATGGCTTCACAGCTGGGCACCCACTGCGCATGCGCGAGCGGCGCCACAGTCATCTGGGACCTGTCACGTGTCCCAGATGACTGACTGCGCCGAGTGGAAGTGATGTCAGTGCCTGGGCACTGAAGGAGGCAGACTACGAGGGACCCCCTAGCAACAGACATTTAGAGGTGAGTAAAACAATTTTTTTTCCAATAATTTTTATTTTTTTATTTTTTAGGATTTTTAAGCTATTTTTTTTTTTTTTTTTGGTGGAAACACCACTTTAAGGACCAAGCCTCTTTTCTAGATGTGTTGTTTACAAGTTAAAAACATTTTTTTTTCCTAGAAAATTACTTAGAACCCCAAAACATATATTTTTTTTTCTAACATCCTAGAGAATAAAATGGTGGTTGTTGCAATACTTTCTGTCACACCGTATTTGGGCAACGTTCTTACAAGCATACTTTTTTTGGAAAAAATACACTTTATATTGAATTCAAAATCAGACAACAGTAAAGTTAGCCCAATTTTTTTGAAAGATAATGTTCCGCTGAGTAAATTAATACCCAACATGTCACGCTTCAAAATTGCGCCCGCTCGTGGAATGGCGACAAACTTTTACCCTTAAAAATCTCCATAGGCAGCGTTTAAAAAAATTTACAGGTTGCATGTTTTAAGTTACAGAGGAGGTCTAGGGCTATAATTATTTCTCTTACTCTACCTATCGTGTCGATACCTCACATGTGTGGTTTGAGCACCATTTTCATATGCGGGCACTACTCATGTATGCGTTCACTTCTGCATGCAAGCTCGGCGGGACGGGGCACGCTTAAAAAAAATGTTTTTCTTATTTATTTTACGTTTTATTTTTACAGTTTTTATTTTTTATTTTTTATTGTGTCACTTTTATTCCTATTACAAGGAATGTAAACATCCCTTGTAATAGAAAAAAAGCATGACAGGACCTATTACATATGAGATCTGGGGTCAAAAAGACCTCAGATCTCATATTTACATAAAAAATAAAAAATAAATATTGTCATTTAAAAAAAGAATGAAAAAAAATTGACCTTTTAGAGCTATGGGCAGAAGTGACGTTTTGCAATGTCATGGAGACGGGTGGGGGTCAACTTCCGACGGGTGGGGGTCATCTTCCCCTCACTCATCTCCATGCCCAGTTAGTGACAGCATCCAATCGCCTCCACCGCTGCTGACAGCTCTGGTAAGGACCGCGGGGGGAGGGGGGCCCCTCTCCTGCCGGCGATAAAAGTAATCTTGCGGTGAATCCACCAAAGAGACCATTTTTATGTTGAAGCGGACCGCTGGCCGAACAAGAGAATACCAGGGTTATGGCAGCTAGCTGCTGCCATAACAACGATATCCCCCTTCAAAGTAAGGGCGTTTATCGGCGTGCCTCAGTCCGGAAGTAGTTTATTTACATCATTTTTTCACACCTGCTAAAACATTTGCACAATACTGTATATATAATATATATTGTATATTCACATTTCTTTTATTTTGTCTACTTATTTTGGGCTTAGTTATTTCATTTTTTTTTACATTTTATATTTCATACCCTCTGTTTTATCCATTGACTGTTCTTTCAAATTTTTTATCAAACATTTTTCCTTGTAACCTTTTTTTACTTTAGCATAACTTTATAACATTCATCTTTTTTTCTACTTTCAATTGTTTTGTTCAATTTATTTTATTAATTTTTTGCTTCTTATTTTCCTCTAGGTTTTAAATGGTTTTCTCCAGGGTCCAATGCAGAGAGCAAAGGTTTTTTTTTTTTACATCCTTGGCTGGCTTAAATATCTTGTCTCTACACACTGTATATCTTTCTAGGCATCAGGCACATATTTCATTTTATTAAATAATTGTTTTTGTGTTGGTAAAAAATAAAATAAAATTATAGCCAATACCACCTGGAGTCTAAATCTCTTTGGCCACATTATATTTTATGAAGAGCCATTTAAAAATGATGGTTTATAAACATGATGGTCAGTTCTAAAAGGACAGAGAATACCAGCAGAATACCAGCAGTATATTTAGAGTCAGAAATTGCTAACAGACGTGGAAAAGATCAGGAATGGGTGTAAACAATAGAGGACAATGAGGACAAGGAGGATACAGTTACTTCATGACAAAGACCAGATCATGCAGTAAGAATTAATGGTAAATATATCTTTTAGGTTACTAACCTTTAAATGACTGAACATGTTGTGAAAAAAGCACTTGCAGTGTTTGTAACAGTAGAGTAGATTTTTTTTTTTTTTTAAATGGTTATGGTGTCTACAATGATTTACCTTTTTTTTATTGGCTCTGATATGACTGCTAGTAATGACTAAAATGATAATGCATGCCAGAATAAAGGTCCGCTCCTCCAGCTGCTGGAATGTTTTGGATCAGTGCATTTCTTTTGTTCATGCAGTAGAATAAATCCTTTCTGTAAACATGTCCTATGAGAAGACAGTGAATGTCCTGTTCATGGTAACACCAAATAAACTCCCTCCTACAATATGGGAGATAAATGTGAGGCTATTGTGACAATAAACGAGGCAGTCTAGGGACAAGTGTTCATGTTTTTAACAAAAGATTTTACATATACCATATATCCTTTCTGTACAATTTTAAGGTGCAGATGCCATGGGACTTATTTATTCTTCATTCATGGGGCCTATTGCATTCACATGTAATACTTACTGAAGTTATTTCATTTCTTCAATGCAGGCAAAACTTTACATTTAGTAACAAATGTGTAAAGGAGAAGCTATTTATCTGTATTTACGTCTTTGTTTTAAGGTGCACCATTTGAACAAAACTTATCCCTAAACTTTTGAGCATGTAATAGAAAATAAAGCCTGTTTAGCTTCAAGATAAAAGGTGCATTAACATTTATTAATCACTCCTTAAATACTTGATTATAAACTTGACAACCATTTAGGGGAATTGGTTCATAACAATCTGCACATATACTGATGCAATTCACCTAAAAAATTGCATTTATATTCAGCGAGTAGCTCTGATTTGCTATAGGATAGTATGAGGAAAGAACAAAGAATTAGATAAAGCAAGGCAAAGTAAAATTGATTGGTGCTGGACTATGTTAAATTTCATCTGCTGGTAAAGTCTAAATGCCTCAAAAGTGCTATACAATTTTAAGGCTGGCATCTTAACAAAACTAATAAAGATGGACATGTTTGCATAACTTAAACATGACACTGTATAGTCTTCTCTCCTTCTCTTTATTGTTTTGCTAATTACTGACTTTCTCTTGCCACAATGTAGTGGCAACATTTTATTTTTTACTAGTAATGGCGGCGATCAGCAATTTTTATCGTGACTGCGACATTATGGCGGACACATCGGACACTTTTGCCGCTATTTTGGGACCATTCACATTTATACAGCGATTAGTGTGATTAAAAAGGCACTGATTACTGTGTAAATGTGACTGGCAGTGAAGGGGTTAACCAGGAGGGGGCGCTGCAGGGGTTAAGTGTGTCTTAGGGAGTGAATATAACTGTGGGGGGGGGCTGTGTGTCACACTACACTGATCACCGCTCTCGATCACAGGGAGCTGTGATCAGTGACAGTGTCAGTAGGCAGAATGGGGAAATGCTTGTTTACATTAGCATTTCCCCGTTCTTCCTCTCTGTGAGATGATCGCGGGTATTCCCACGGACATCGAGTCCGCGGGACCCACGGTCGGACTCACGGAGCTCGCGGCAGGCATGCAAGCATCGCGAGATCACGTACAATAACGTGATTTCGTGCAGCGGAGCCAACCTGCTGCAGTAAAACTGCGGCTGCTGGTCCGCAAGCGGTTAAACAATACAATACTTTGTTGTTGTGTATTGTTACATTATAGGAATTTAATAAAGTAGACGTGTAAAGACAAAAATATAAAAAAAAGCCAGTCTACTCAATGCTTTCATTTTTGTTAATCAATGTCAAAACCTGTTTAATTTCAAAATACATTTGTATCTCCATATTAGTTTTGCTCCTTAAATGGGAATCTCCAACTATTAGGTACCATGATTGACATGTAAAGCTGATAGCACAGTCAAATTCAATCTGATCTAAAAAATTTACCCACATATAACTATATAAGGGGGTGCCTACTCTATCAATATCAAACTAGATGGCCGTAAGTACTTTTGATTACCTGACAGAGCAAAAGTTGATTGTGTATAAGTTCTCAATGTGTGTTTGTAGTGTTGGTTACCCCAAAGGGTTTTTTTCCACTTTGAATTTTCTTAACTGCCTCTTAAAATTATTTGCTATGCTTTGTTTTAACAGCCATTTGTGCTTAAGCTTTCACAGGCACTCATTTTCATTGTGAAAACAGGCTCTAAAACGCACACTGGGCTACTGTGTATAAATAGTTTTTTTTCAAATGCAAGCTATTAAATTCCTGGATAGTGATATCTTGACTCCCTTGAAGGTAATGATAACATGGAGACTTTTATTTTTTAACTGACACATGACATCTATTAGTATAGTCCATAGTGCTTGTGAAATGCAAAAAAAAATTGAATCTGATCCCATATTTTAGCTCAACTTACTGTAAGTAACTATGTTTGAAAGTTACTTTTAAATCTAATAAACCCTGCATTTTTACAGAATGATTCAGTTTCTATAGATTTCTTCAAATCCTGTTCCAATTTTGAATAAGCTTTTCCAGTGGGAATTTGTCTCCAAAATCCATGCAATGTGGTATAACCCAAACTTTATTATAGGCAGCATGCTAGTTGGGTTAGTATGTTTAAAAAAATAATGAATAGTAAATGTGAGTTCAATTGTCACTTAATTATTATAGGAATTGCCAATTTTTCTGAAAAGAAACATAGTTACTGCTCTTTGCATCTGCTCTCTAAAAAAAAGATGAACTATACATGAGATATGAATTAATCACTAGAATTTAATTTTTTGTTAATTTCATTGCTGATTCTAAATAATGTTTTGGGTACATAAATCTTAGACAGTATTTAGTTACCACTTCAAAAATATGTGCAGTATTTGAAATTTACATATAAAATAAAAAATGCAATAAAATAAAATGCTTCCAGTCACTGTTTGCCAATTTACTTTTACAGTAATAATTACAGATCCCAAAAAGGGATAATTACTGAACACAAAAAAATAGAAAGAATATATCAGATGCAGCTTTCTGTCTATTTACAAGTAGCCATTTTGGCTCCATAATTGCCCATGCAGTTCAGATTTTTGATTTTGTCATTAGTTCGGACAGACAATGTAAAACTCTACTTACTGTATTTTTAAAATATGAAGTTATGTGCAGAGTTACTACATTTTGAATTAAACATTTTAGAATCCCATCCAGTACATTTTCAAAATTTGACACAGTTTCCCCCACAGCTAATGTGCAAGTTAAAATATACAGGCTTTGAAAAATCAGTTTGTAAATAGATAGTAAACTGGCTAAACGATTGTATGCAGAGAGTATTAAATTAACCTTACTTTTTAACATATTTATAAGTGTTATTTCAGTGTTTGCAGACGACTCCAATTTATGTAGTGGAATGATATCCTTACAGGATCTCCAACTTACAAGCCAACCTCAATGCACTATTTAATTGGGCAGCTATGTGCAAAATGAGGTTTAATGTTGATAAATGTAAAGTTATGCACTTGGGGCTAAAAACATGCATGCATCATACATTCGGGGGAGTCATTGGTACAGTAAAGACGCTCCTTGGTGTTCTGGTAGATCATAGACTTAATAATAGCATGCAATGGCAAGTTGTGGTTTCCAAAGCTAGCAAAATAGTTCCTTAAAAAAGGCATTAATGCCAGAAAGAGAGGGAGCGAGATATAATTTGCTCCTGTACAAATCATTAGTAAGACCTCATCTAAATTTTGCAGTGCAGTTTTGGGCACCAGTTCACAAAAAGGATATTGGAGAACTGGAGAAAGTAAAGAGAAGGGCAACAAAATGATAAAAGGCATGAAGGAGCTCATAGATGTACTGAATGTATTTATGTCTTGAGAAGAGGAGATTAAGGGGAGATATAACCAACCAATATTTATAAATACATAAGTGGTCCTTATAGTGAACTTTGTATAGAGTTATTCCCTTCCAGGTCATTACAGGGGCCTCATTGCAGCAAGAGCTGTGAAAATGTGGAATATACTCTCACAAGAAATTGTTCTGACCAGCTCAGTAGATATTAAAAAAAGCCATTGAAAAAGGGGATGTCAATGCAGGTAATGGTATGAATATAACACTACAGAGCATCATCCCAATGAAACTAAACAAAGCAAAAAAATCCAAACTGTATAAGGGACTTTAAATACATCCTACCAGTTAAACATACTGTAAATAATTAATAGTGAAACACTTATGTTTTTAATGAAAACAAAAAAATATTTTATTACATACAAAATTTAAACACACATTTACAAATTCCCATAAAAAATGGGAAAATAGGATTGTAAGCTGTACAATTGTAAATTATTCAGTTTACCTGTTACGCAAAACTTTTGCTTCATCAGGAATTTAGATTTAGCTTTCCTACACAGATAGGCAAAAAGACAGATATCCCTCTGGAAAAGTTAGTATAAATCAACAAACATATAAGTTTAAAATAAAACATACAAAAGAAAAACTGTCTACTAAAACATCCAATAAGGTGGATAGACACAAGAACAGAAGAAAAAAATTGTATATTAAGTTGAACAATCCCACGCTATGCAGCATAAAGGTGTGTCAAAATTTCCCACCTGCTATTAACACAATGTCACAAAAACATGTGGGAACAGGCGCTAAAGTCTGGCCTCTAATGCATTCCCCTATGCTGCATAATGGGATGACAGATGGTACCAGGGGAAGAAAGTAGTGTATCAAAAATGCATCTCCAAATCTAAATGAATAGGAACATATAGAAACAAAAACAGGAAATGGAAGGATGGTGCATAAGTGGGTCAATCTGTCAATCAGTCCATAAACGACAAATATAGGCTATTAATTAACCTCCCTGGAAGTATGATTCTTTCTGGTTTTAGGTGATGAATGCGGTACAATTATTTTGCATGGAAATTTGGCGTTTTATATTGTAGACCTGCAATTCTTAGGAATAACTCACTTAAATCTGTCCAAACCAGAGTCTAGTAAACATCCCGGGTATGATAAACACAAAATCATAAATTAAAATATAATAAATAACTATAAAACTTATTAAATAATTTAATTACATCAAAAACACAGAAATTTGCTTAGTTGCAGAATTGTCGTTGTCATTAGATTTAGTGTTTGATGTTGAATTTCCCCACAAATCGTTATCGCTCAATTCTGCAAGTGATTCTAATTTATTATCGCTGTTTTCTAGCTGGTCTAAAATCACTTTTGACAAAAAAGGGACACTTTTTGGTTGCTATGGACAATCTCCAAATTCCAGGCAGAAAAAAAAAACAGTATTTATAATAAAAAACTACATGCAGGGCACTGGACAGACCACAAAGGGGTTGTGATGTGTAATTTTTTCATACAGTACTGTAATCTGTAACCGCTTACAGGGGTTTCTGCTTATGGTACTGATGTTCCACCCGAGCCAGACTCGGGATTAGCGACAGGGGGGGTTAAACGCATGGCACTTACAATCACAAACAATATTACCAAGCTGGAGTACACTACAGGGCTCCACTGCCCAGGGTGAAGAGGCACAAAAATAAGAAGACTTCTCTTGCATACCTTTTATATGTTGAAAGTGAAAAGAAAAGTAATATATCAATAAATTGGTTCATATAAATTCATAGGCAGTAGATATAACCCATAAATCAAATGTGTGCCACTCACTAGAAAGGGTAAAGGATAGTACCAGGCTGTAGTGCTCTACAAGTCTTGATTGACCCATAGACAGGACACAAGACTATAACAACTCCACAACCCTGAAGAGGTATATCCTCAAACACACATGCAAAAAATTAAAAATTAAAATAAATTTAGACTAAGGTGAGAGCAGGCATAATTCAAGTAAAGTTGTAGTGCTCAAACACAAACAACAGGAGAATAGATGGTGAAGGATCAGGATGGGCTCACACCTAGTAAGAAATCAAACACCCAAGGTTCAGAATTCAGGGGACGTTTGCTAGTTTTCTACTGGTGCCAAACCCCATTAAAGGTGATAGGGGTTAAAAATAAAAGAAAAAAGTAAGGAACTTTTTCTAGGCTAATAGGCAAGAGATTGTCAAACAAACAGCATGGGGGGGGGGGGCTGCGCACTGCCATGGGGAACTTGTAGCAAAGTAACAATTAAAAAAAATGTATTTCATGTTGAACAGTGATTTTATTCATGTTTAAGAGCAATATTAAAAATGCTAAATTCACTGAAACGCCCCAAATGTACAGTATAATCTTGATGGCTAATACTTTGCTTGATGTCTGCATTAGTTGCTATTTTCTTTAGTTATTGTTTTTCCTCTTCTTCCTACCTCCCCCTTCCTCTACTCTTCCCACTTCTTTCCCATTCCCATCCTTTCCTATCTCCCCTTTCCATTCCCAATAATGGAGTTACTTATCTGCTTTATAAAATACTGGGATGCCCACAAAAGTTTAACTTCTGGATCTTTATGGTATAACACTATAATATATTTTATATACAAACTACACAAGTGGCTCTTTTCTTTGTTTATACATCTTGAACATGTCAATAAAAATGTATTGCACATTAAAAATGCAAAATTTCTTTAACCAGTTCTGGACCACACACTGCATATATATACTGTGGCAGTATACCCGGCTCTGCAAAATCACGAACAGGTACGTGATTTCATGTACACGGTTTTTGGGCATGCACGCGCGCTGCCGGAGCCAGTCTACGGGTCCGACGGCCGATCGTTCACAGCTGTCTGCCTGTGTAAACAAGGCAAATGGTGGATCTGTCAGGAAGGGAAAGAGAGATCTTGTGATTCAGCTAAGCTAAGTGACACTGCCCCACACAGTTAGTGAGCACCTTACTAGGGAACATATAACCCTTTGATCGCCCCTGGTCTTAACCCCTTCCCTGCCAGTGTCATTGATCACTGATCACTGTATTGGTGTCACTGGTCCCAAAAAAGTGTCATTCAAAGTCAGATTTGTCCGCCGCAATGTCACAGTCCTGCCAAAAACCGCAGATTGCTGCCATTACTAATAAAAACAATTAAAAAAATGTAAAGTCCCTAAGTCTATCCCCTATTTTATTTACACAATAACTTTTTTTTATTTACAAAAAATATGTAGCATACTGAGTACATATTGACCTTAAGAAAGAAATTTGATTTTTTAAATTTTTTATTGGGAATGTTTTATAGCAGAAATTAAAAAATATTGTTTTTTATTTAAAGTTGTCTGCCTTTTTTTGTTTATAGTGCAAGAAATAAAAAAGCACAGAGGCGATCAAATACCACCAAAAGAAAGCTCAATTTGTGTGAAAAAAGGACATCAATTTTGTTTGGGTAAAGTGTAACATGGCCGCGCAATTGTCAGTTAAATCGACGCAGTGCCGTATCGCAAAAAATGGCCTGGTTAGGAAGTGGGTAAAACCTTCCGGACCTGAAGTGGTTAAATAACATGCCTGTTGGATACCCTTGAAGTGACATATCTGCACAATGTATATAACTTATTACAGAAAAACTGACATATACAAAGAAAAAAATGCAGTTCAAACTGTCCCTAAATGACAACTCCTGGTTGCTTCACTTTCTTTGTAAACATAATGCCCTTCATCTATACCAGACCCTTGTTCTAGATTATGGTCTATAGATTTTAATGGGGATCCCACAAAAAAAGGTGTGATATCGATTTTATGGTGCGACCACATGTATAAAAGCAAGGGAAAAAGCAAGGGTCCCCCAAAATCCATACCAGGATCTTTTACAAGCATTAGGCCTGGCTGGCCAGTAAATGGGGCTAGGAAACAAACGAGAAGGGTACTGTGCCAGAGGGGACTGCCTGGAAAACCACCTTAATCCCATCTTAGACATAAGGGCCTCTTCCACACAACCTTGGCCACCTGTTGTGAGGGTCTGCAGGCAGGATGCTTATTGGAACGTGGATCCCACTTAAAAAAAATTCAAGAAAAAACACCCCTACTTATTCACAAACAAACACAAAAGTAAAGACACACACTTTCTGACTAGTCCTTTATTATAAAATAATCAAAAATAAAAATGCCCTCTGATTTAAATCCATTATCAACTAAGTACAACAATGTAGATCCACATCATGATCAACGCGGCCCACTGAAAGAAACAATCCACTTCAGATAACTATTTACTGCAAATGACAGCTCACAGTCCCTGAAACAAAATGTAAACAAATAGGGTGGGGACTCCCAGGTGACATTATTGACAAATATGGACATGCCCATATTTGGACAGGTTCATTTCTACCTTAGGCGTATAGGCTTAGTGGAGGTGCGTCACTGGTTGCAAGGAAACTGGCGACCACCAGCTCCCTAAACACCAGGAGCCCTGAGCATGAAGTTGTCACATTTTACAGTGGCAGTAATACCGCTGCTCATTTTCTGCTGTAGCAAAACACGTTTGTCCGTTTACATCCATTTTTTATCCAATCCATTTTTTAAAGAAAAAAAGTAGGGCTTTGATCTTTTTCAAAAAACAGATGTTGATGGAAGCAGATGTAAACAGATGTAAATGGATGATAATCTACTTACATACGTTTTTCCATAGAGATGCATTGATGTCCATTTTTCATCTGTCAACAGATGGATGAAGAACGGACAAACGGTCTGCATGTGTGAAAGGGGCCTTTTACAATGACCCTAGAGCTTTGGCAGGTGTGTGTAGTTTACAAAGGAAACAAAATATATGCTTTAGCTCTCTAATTTTTAGTTGCGCTCTAATGACATTTGAACAATTTGTATTAAATATTGAATTTGGCTTTAAGAGAAATAAGAAGGCACCTACAGAAGCATGTTTATTTAGAAAAAGAAGGTAAAAAACAGAATGAAAGCAAGGCAGTTATTGTAGCTAAATGTCCTATCTAACTCACACCGTTATGCGGCTAAACATCCAGCCTCAGGGCTTACATGGAAAAACAAAATTACTTCCTCCCCAGAGGGGGATAGAAGAAAGGCTGTAGGATGATAAAGGATATATGGAATAGCTCAATTCTGGTGGGGAATTGGAGACATTGCCCACATCCCTAATAAAGCATAGAAACAGCAAAACAGGAACCCTCTGGCTGGACTTTAAAAGGCAATGACTCCAAGAATTGTGTGTATAGACATTGAATTTAAAAATTAATATAAGTTTAATCACTTCAGCCGCGTAAGAATTTACCCCCTTACTGACCAGAGCACTTTTTGCGATACGGCACTGCATCAATTTAACTGACAATTGCACGGTCGTGCGCGTTGCACCCAAACAAAAATAAAACATCCTTTTTTTCTCACAAATAGAGCTTTCTTTCGGTGGTATTTGATCACCACTGCAGTTTTTATTTTTTGCGCTATAAACAAAAAAAAGCGACAATTTTGAAAAAAAAAAAAGCAATATTTTTTTACTTTTTGCTATAATATCCCCCAAAAATATATATAAAAAAAGATTTTTTTCCTCAGTTTAGGACGATATGTATTCTTCTACATATTTTTGGTAAAAAATAATTGCAATAAGCGTATATTGATTGGTTTGCGCAAAAATTATAGCGTCTTCAAAATAGGGGATATATTTATGGCATTTTTATTATTTTTTTTTTTTATTAGTAATGGCAGATATCTGCGATTTTTATCATGACTGCGACATTATGGCTGACACATCGGACACTTTTGACACTATTTTGGGACCATTGTCACTTATACAGTGATCAGGGCTATAAAAATGCACTGATTACTGTATAAATGACACTGGCAGGGAAGGGGTTAAACACTAGGGGGCGATCAAGGGGTTAAGTGTTGTGTCCTAGGGAGTGATTCTAACTGTGGGGGGATGGGCTACCTAGGATATGACAGCGATCACTGACAGGAGCAGTAGATCTCTGTCATGACACAAGCCTTTAAACTCATTTCCTAAAAGTAAATGCTGGGGTAGGGGTGACAAAACTGCTTTTGTCACCCCTACCCCAGCATTTACTTTTAGGAAAGCTTGTTACATCAAAGACAATTTAATGTCAAGTGAGTTTAAAGGCTCTATAGGCAAAATTCCTTGTAAGAGATGGTGCACCTTCACATGTGGAGGTTGCAATTATTGTAGGTATATGCATACTAAATCCCACACCCTCTTGCCTATTGGTGAAAAATACCACCCAAAACACTACGCCAACTGTAAAACAGAAGGCGTGGTATATTTGCTTCCCTGTGATTGTTCCTGTTTTTATGTGGTTAAGACCAAGATGGAGTTTTGGCAACGGGCTTATAGGCACATTCATGCCATGAAAACTTGTGATCCTGATCTCCCTCTAGGGCGACAGGTCACGACAGTGCATGGGGGCTGCTTTCCCAAGATCTCATTTTTAATCCTAGATCGAGTCCATCCTGGGACCCATGGCGGTGATTGGAACAAGATTCTGCTCCAGCACGAGCAGAAGTGGATATTCCGTCTCAATGCCACCTCGCCCCCAGGATTACATGATTTCACCCTCTTTGGAGGGTTTTAAGTCAGGGGTCTCAGAAAGGAATATTTGATGTTCTTGGTATTATCCCTGCCCTATTATTACTATTTTCGTCATTATCATACAGTCTTTTGATTGCTTCTGTCAATTATGTTTATTTTATTTTATTTATTTGACTGCAATTAGATTATATTGATCACCCTCAATACTATATATTTTTTGAAATTATTATTTTTATACTTATGGTGGTATTAATCTGCTTGTCTTTGTGTTTTCATTTGCTATGTCTCTCCTTTCCTGTTATTTACAGATGGCACTGAATGACTAACTGGTTGTTTGCCATCAGGAGATCATTCTCCTTATTCATCTCTCATATACATACATGACACAATGGTATTTTTCAGTATATACTATCCTGACATGCCTGCTCTTATATTCTTTGTGTATATTTGACTGCGCTTGCACTCTGCGCTCTGCCCACTAGGTGGGGCAGCTCTGTCGGCCCTTTGATGGACTTCATCCAGCACACAAAGTCCGTTGGATGACATCATTACGCCGGCCTTGCTTTTTGGTTGCCAGGTGACGGGATCTCCTTCCCTTCGTGCTGGCATTCATGTGCACTGGTGGGCGGATGACACCGGCCTCCGATGCCGCCACCTAGTGGTCTCTGGGTTTCATGCCGGGTCTGCTGTGAGCAGACACCTGTCACTCTGTGGTGGTGTCGCAAGCTGCCCACCCAGGGGGGAGAAACCTGGGGATGCAGGCCCCTCTCTTGCTGTGGGTGGCACTCGATTGTAATGTTCCCTTCGGGCCTAGTGATGTGTGTGTGTTTGTTCCCCACCTCCAACCTCATCCTCCCTCCCACCTCTCTGACCCCTCCCTCCTCATGGGGGTATATAAGGTCTGTCTTTGGAATATTTGTTCATGCTGTGGCACAACAAGTGGGGATATCTGCCGTATACTGATTACAGTCATCTTTTCAAGCAAGATATCTGCTAAGTCCGTGTGTCCCTTATGTACTCATATAGGCTGTTGGATCAGCAATGTGCTCATCCACTGCCTTTAGTCATTATAGCCCATACACTGATATCTACTATCTTTATCTTGATTTTAGGCTTATGCTTTCCATCTTAAGGATCACATACTGATCCATTTATGTGATCCCCTCCATTGGCGTTCATCCCATTGGATGTCGCACTTCTGCGACATCAAGTTATAAGTAAGCACATCTTCTATATATTCATAGTGTACTGCTATTGGTGTAAATACTTGGGTAGAAGCTATAAAATATCTTATTTATATATATTTTTTTAATTATAGATTACCAAACCTGTCTTCATACCATCTACTGGCCTAGGGGCCCCCCCTTTCTTCCCCACCTTGATCCCCTTCAGTCCAGCACATTAACTATTCTAACGTGAGGTATGTCTAGCTATTAGCATCTTTTAAATATATAATGTCTTTCCTGACTAAACTCACACGCCCTGACCTTCATGTGCATGTCTCTCTCTGTAAAGACTGAGTGTAGATTTTTACTTTATTCATGTTCTTCATATGATTATTTCGATTTGGGCCATCTACACCCCTGCCACGGACAGTCTGGCTGTGGGTCGGGTCTCTCCCTTCTCATTTGGCTCCCCCTTTTGACCACCATTGTTGTCTGGCAGTTTTTGCTTCTGCCCTCTGGGTTACCGTTGGGGTCAGAGCAGCCAAAATGTTTCTGTTGTTTGTTGTCTTCAACCCTTTTTTCTTATCCAAGATACCTGCTTCTATATCTCTGGTTAGTAGACATGGCTTTCAAACTGCAATTAAGTGCCTGTCTGTTAAATTAAGAAATTGTCTGTATTTTAAACAGTTGTATACATATATTTTGTACTCATTGTATTTTTTGAATGGTAGTTATCATAAACCTCTATACCACTTGCTCCTGACGAAGATGAATGACGCATAATCTTGAAACGTGTAGACTTTCACTCTGTACATTTGCACAACAGTGATGTAAATTAGGTGGTTTTCTATGATCTCATGTGGATACATACTATTCAACCTTGTAAACTTGTGATACAAATTTCCTATGTATCTATGTTTTTAGAATTTGTATTATTAAACTTATATAAATTTTTACATGAATTGTCTATACACACAATTCTTGGAGTCATTACCTTTTAAAGTCCCGCCAGAGGGTTCCTATTTTGCTTCTTTCTAGGATGATAAAAGAGGTGCGGACTGCTGAGTCAAAAATGGTATGTCATTTTATTAATTGCAATTAAACCATCTAAAATCATGGTGCTGCATTCAACCACCCAGTGAGGAATAGTTAAAATCTATCAAGCAAAGCCAACTGGCATGCTATTGTGTCAATGACACACCGACACAAAAACATAAATCAATAACAAAACAAAATAACACAAAACAAACCTCTGGACACCAAATCAATTGATGCAGGGGGCACCTCTAATGGTAATTACCGTGTAGAACTAACAAGGTGGAGGTGCACCAATGAATCAATCCCGTGGAGGCTCGAGCTGTGGGTTGGGAAGCATGTGGGAAAAAGCAACAGAAATCTATTGGGTAATTGAGGACCTGTTGCATTCAGATTCAGTGAATGCAAAAGCAAAAGTCCCAGTTCAAGAGGTAGCACCTAAAAATAGTCCTTAAACTAAGAATAGATACCAGGTTTAAAATACCTCTCCCATGAGAGATGACTTAGGGAAGTGAAGGACTGATGCAAGATACTTTACTCATGTGCATGGCTGTTTGCTGCTCTTCACAGAGTAGCACCCTGATTATTGTGGTTACTCAGTCTATCAAGCAATTAGTGGAGACGCTAGGGAAATTGGGTATGCAGAATCTGAGGCTGGGTACAGGGACTGCCAAGGAAAGTTTGCTGCCGATAGATCACTGTGATTATCATCCTTGTCCACTGGTACTTTACGCATCCTGTAGGATCCTCAGTCCTCAGATCTTAGTCCATATCCATCTTGCTGGATTGTATCCATTGTAGTGAAACCTACTCCCATGTATGTCCCAACAGGGATATTGCGATCAGGGCACTCCAGCTGAATGTGTGCCACACGCGCTACACGTGTGCCACCAAGCGTTATCACTCTTCTCCTAGCGTCCCGCTACTCCAAGTGGAGTCCAAGCAGACTTGTGAGTATAGGTTAATAGGTATTACCAATTCAATATGTGTTCCCATCTAGAGCAGTGAAGATCTTCCTCTATGCTCGCCAACACTTTGGGGAATGAAGTTGTGGCGTCCGGGCGGTGATGACGTCAATGTGTTTTGCTGTGCGTATGAGTAGCTTCGTCTTTGCCACGATAGCATGCCATTTGGCTTTGCTTGATAGATTTTAAGTATTCCCCACTGGTGGCTGCATGCATCACGATGATTTTAGATGGTTTAATTGCAATTAATAAAATGACATATCATTTTTGACTCAGCAGTCCGGACTCCTTTATCATCCTACAGCCTTTCTTCTTCTATCCCCCTCTGGGGTGGAAGTATTTGTATTTCTTTTTTTTATTAATAAACTTGCATCCATTTGCCTGTGAAAGTGCATTCCTTATGTGCAAATGAGGCAAAACTATGTACATAGGCTAAATGTGCTGCTCGAATGTAAAAGAGTTTTCAGGAATACTTTCCTCCATCTAGTGGTCAAATGCAGTATATTCCTTTTAAAACCAATGATTTATGCTTGAACAGCAAAGGGCCTATTTACAATTGTTTTTTCCCCACTCACACAGAGCAAATGTGCATGCACTTTTACTGGGTGAATTGATATGGAAATTCCTTATAATCAACCCCATAGTGTCTGGTGATATCAGCCATCTAATTGTGTTCAGTATTCTAAATAAAACATTGGAGGCTTGGCCTAAAGAGAGCAGACCCAAAGCAGGAAAGTAGACATGGGTAAAAATCACTAGCATTTAAGGTAAAATAAGCATGTGTAGCTGATTTGGTAATACCCCCCTTTTTGAAGGGGGAGACTTTAATGTATTTTTTTTTTTAATTCAGCAAAAATGGTTGCCAGGTTTGACAAATAAAATTACCTCAGATGACCAAAGTTTCTCCTAAAAGTATGGTAATAAATAAAAAAAGGTTTGAAAGTTAAAATTGTTAAAATTATGTTGGTCTTTATTTTAAGGCTACAGTGGATCTACCAGAGACTGGATTAGCAAGCAGAGCTGAGAATGTGGGGTTGGTTTATTAAAGGAGCACTTTTTCATTTAGACAAGTGGACCAATGTCTTCTTTAAACACCCAATATGTACAGACAGTGGTATTAAAAAAAAGGAATTCCCGTAGCACATGATTAGATGCTTGAATTGAATACTCACTGAGTGAAAGATTGTACTCCTGTAGTAAATCAACCTTATTTTTTAGCAAATGAAAACAAGCTTTCTTACTATGGCAGCGATGGTACTATATCAATCTATCTAGAAATTCTTAGCAAAAAGAAGGGCGGGGAGGTGAATCATATTTGTTTTAGGGTTCCACACTACTAGAAATGCAGGAGAACTTTTGATGCATGGATTTACAATAAATTGCAGTGCAACATAGCTTATTAATTCAGCAGACTTTAGTGTGTAAAATAAAATACTGTTTTGCATTTTTTTAGTCAACTAAATCAGTGATCAGAGTATCTGACAATTAAGGCTCAGATCCAGTATAACTAAATGCAAAACACATTTTGAATTCAAATTCATTTTGAATAGAGTAGGAAAGGGTTATAATGCTCCCCTTCTGTATCCTATAGGGGAGCTTTCCCTTCACTTCCTGTCCCGTAGCCAAAACAGGAATTGAGAAGAAATCCCTCCAAAGTGAAGGAATCCTGGGGTGTCACCAGGGCCACCAAAACTAATGTCCCCATTGTAGGATTTCGCCTCTATTACTGTTTTGGTGTCAACCCAAAACTTGGGATTTTCTTTTGCTTTCACTTTCAATGATATCAGCAAAAAAGGACAAACAGAGCGGTTGAATCTCCCTAATGACAGCAATCAAACCTGACAGGTGTTCTAATCCCTCTTCACTCTATCCAAAACAAAAAGTTAAAATTTGACGTCTAGCTATTTAGAGAACATCTGACATCTTGTTTTACATTTTGCATATTCCAGCTTTAGTAAATAAGCCCCATTGTGTACTTAAAAGTGGGGTATGCCTGTACTGCTGTCCCCATTGTTGAGATTTCCCCTTTAACGTCTAGTTGTTTAGAGAACATCTGACAATTTGTTTTATTGTTGTCCTCGTTGTTGAGATTTCCCCTTTAACGTCTAGTTATTTAGAGAACATCTGACAATTTGTTTTATTGTTGTCCTCATTGTTGAGATTTTTGAATGATCATAGGAACATGAAGTGAACATAAATCACTGCAATGGGGATAGAGACAACAGTAAAAGCCTGGCCCTTACATACTCCATTGGTAACTGAAAGAAAAAGCTGCTACAGCTTACAACTAATGCCGTGTACACACGACCGGACTTTTCGACTGACTGAATTCCATCAGACTTTTCGATGGACTTTCGACGGATTTTCAACGGACTTCCGTCGAATCGGACTTGTCTACACACAATCACACCAAAGTCTAACGGATTCGACCGTAATGACGTACGACCGGACTAGAATAAGGAAGTTCATAGCCAGTAGCCAATAGCTGCCCTAGCGTCGGTTTTCGTCCATCAGACTAGCATACAGACAAACTGATTTTTCGACCGGACTCGAGTCCGTCGGAAAGATGTGAAACATGTTCTAAATCTAAAGTCCATCTGATTTTTCGACAGCAAAGGTCCGATGAAGCCCACACGGTCTAATTGTCCAACGGATTCGTTCCGTTGGACCTTCACTGTCAAAAAGTCTGACCGTGTGTTCACGGTATAAGAGAGAAAAGTCTCATTAGTTTATTTTTCCAAAGTGAGTATACAATAAAAAAAAAAATAATGTTTGAAAAGTGCTAACCCTTAAAAAATTATGGCAGATGCATGCAACACGTCTGATGATGAGAGATAGCACTCATGAAACATTATGCTATTTTCAATGCATACTCTCTGTGGCTCAGTAGACCACTGGACCTTGTTCCTCTTAGCTTGAATTGTCTTTACTTGTTTTCTTGGGATTGAAATGCAAGCAAGTGCAGTGGACAGGGATCTTACAACTACCATTAGGAAGTTATCTGAATTTGCTACTCAAGATTTTATCACAAACTATTTGCAGCACAGACTCTAACACACCATACCTGCTAGTAAAGACATTTTTTTCAGCTGTGTGTTCTGTTCACAGAAAAAAAAATGGCTGTGCTTCAATCCACTTAAATTTCTAACTATTACTGCTTTGGCCTGATCATTTTTGTTTCTGAGAAGATGACTTAGTATATTATTTTCCTGTAAAGGAAAAGTAGGACCAAAGCTCTTTTGGCCCTATTTCTCCTGTGGATCCTGTGGGTCAGAGGTATACATTTCGTTCTGCGCTCCTGTGACCCATATTCAGCCAGTGCCAAAGTATGCTAACATCACTCTGGATGGATCCTAGCTTTAATATCAGGATCCACCCAGATGCCTGATCTGCAGCTGGCTTGGCCTCTCAGTGCATTGGTGAGAGCCTGAGCCAGCCGCTCCTGCCTTTTCCACAGCCCAGTGCTCCAACGAGCGCTGGAGGGACAGAACAAAGTGACAGTGACTGACAGTCACCGGCCCTCTGCACTGAAGACCAATAACTCAGAAATCAGTGGTCTTTGATGGCTCAGTTCTCAGTCTAATGTCCTGTACACACGATAGGATTTCCCGACAACAAAATTCATGGGATTTTTTCTGACGGATGTTGGCTCAAACTTGTCTTGCATACACACGGTCACACAAAGTTGGTCGGAAATTCCGAACACCAAGAACGCTGTGACGTACAGCACATACGACGAGCCGAGAAAAATTAAGTTCAATAGCCAGTGCTGCTCTTCTGCTTGATTCCGAGCATGCGTGGCACTTTGTGCGTCGGAATTGTGTACACGATCGGAATTTTAGACAACAGATTTTGTTGAGGGAAAATGTAAGAACCAGATCTCAAATTTTGTGTGACGGAAATTCCAATGGAAAATGTGTGATGGAGCCTACACACAGTCGGAATTTCCGACAACAAGGTCCTATCAAACATTTTCCATCGGAAAATCCTACCGTGTGGCATTAGAAGCAGCGGGGGGGGGGGGGGGCAGATGCAGCATAAGACCAATGTTTCATCCACTTAGGTGTGCTAATGTTTGTGTTTTTTTTTTTTTAATCCCATACTTCTCTTTTAAAGTTGGTCCTATTCAAGAAACATACATTAACAAACTGTAGTCTTTTTAAAAACAAAAATTATTATTCTGCTTTGCTTACAGTACTCTACAAAAAAGTATTCTTTTTTTGGGGGGGGGGGGTTAGTTTTACTAAATGTATGTCAGATTATTTTTGATACAGTACAGTAGGATAAAAATGTATTTATTATCTGACACAGAATGTATATTACAATCGTTGTTATATGTGTGCCTACCACCTCTCCAGCTGCAACTGCCTGTGAAGTGAACATATCAGAGCATGGAAAATAGGGGTTGATTTACTAAACCAAATAGACTGTGCACTTTTCAAATGCGGTTGCACTAATTTTTCCCAGAGCTTAGTGAATGTGGGGAAGCCCTGCTGATTTCCATCATGCAATCATGTGTAAGCAAAAAAGTGAAGCTTTACCACATTCACTAAACTCTGGGGAAAATGAGTACACTTGCAAAATGCAAGTAATGCAATCTAATGCAATCTAATTACTTAGTAAATCAACCCCAGAGAAAAATAGGTACACTGAGGATGAGTGCCAACCTAGACGCTGCATAGTTATCTTCCATGCACTGTATATGCATGTCTGCAGAAGAGAGCAGCTAACACAGCCTGGAATAAAGTGTGTGAGGGTAGTATTAGGGTGCTTAGTCTGCATCTGATAACTGTTTATTGATTTCCATGGTTTATTCAGAGCTGGTTCAGACACAAGATTTATAGTAGAATCTGAAAATAGGTGCACAAGTAAGAACATTGTAATAACCTGTTCCCCTGTTAACCTGACCCATCCAGCCTGCAGAATGTTAAGGAAGCATCATCATTCTGATAAGATCATCACTCTGTTCACTATACTCTGTCCACGTTAGTAACTTGCCAGCAATGCCAGGGTTATATTGACAGTGCTGACTGATTTCTGCAACACCATCTACTCCTTATTTACATAAACCTGTAGCTAACAGCATTTAAAACACATATAAAGACGGACTCCAAGCATTATAAAAACATCATTAAAAAAAAATATTCATTCATTCATATATTTTAGAATGCAAATGCAGCTAATGCAAGTTTCTGAATTCGTTTTGCTATCAGGCTCCTGTGATTCCCTGGACATCAGCATTTAAACAGGGTGAAGGACACATTTCCTCTTGGCCAGCAATGGGAGCAGTCAGTTGAACTTCAGTTTACATAAGCTGATAAGTAATATTTTGACAGGAGAGGAGAGCAGAGTGAGCAAAGGGACAACCTTATCAGTCTGCTGCTTCTTCCTTCTCTAGTCACAAGCAGGGGAAAGAAAATTGTATAATTTAAAGTGATATTAAAAGTTTTATTAAATTATAATAAACGCATTTAAAAAAACATGTAATGCCCCGTACACACGGTCGGATATTCCGATGGAAAAAGTCAGATCGTATTATGTTGTCGAAAAATCCGATCGTGTGTGGGCTCTAGCAGGCATTTTCCATCGGAATTTCCGACGGAAAATATTTGAGAGCAGGATCTCAAATTTTCCGACAACAAAATCCGATCTGACTTTTTCCGATCGTGTGTCGAGAATTCCGACGGACAAAGTGCCATGCATGCTCAGATGAAATTACGAGACCAAAGCTATTGGCTACTAGCCTCTACGTAGTTCCGTCATACGCAACGAACTTCACCACGTTTGGAATGATCAGATTTTCTGACAACTTTGTCCGACCGTGTGTATGCAAACACCAGTTTTTCGGATTTTGTGGTCGGAATTTCCGACCGTGTGTACAGGGGCTAATACTTTCCTACATAGTGTAATGGTTTTGCACAGAGCAGCCCCAATCCTCCTCTTCTCCAAACCCCTGCTGGCACTTTTGGCTCCTTCCCCTTTGAGTACCAAGCTGCTTGCTAGGGGGGATTATTTGTGCAGGCTCAACCCTGAGCTGCACCGTGTGCATCTATTTACACACATTGTGTGGCTTGGCCCCACCCCCCACTCCCTTGTCACTGGATTTGATTGACAGCAGTGGGAGCCAATGGTTCTTACTGCTTTTACACAGTCCAGTGAGGAGAGAGGGAGAGAGCAGCAGAACTGCTCTTGTGCACAGCCCTGGAGTGAGATCGGGCTCAGGTAAGTTTTCAGGGGAGGGGCAGCAGTAGCTAAAAGGTTTTTTACCTTAATGCATAGATTGCATTAAGGTAAAAAACCTTCAGCCTTTAGAACCGCTTTTTGTCAGGGCAGTTTAAGTATGTTTAGTAAAAAAAAAAGAAAAGTCAGAGAACAAGGGACATTACTTACAATTAATCTGATATGTTCCCTTGTACTGCTGGCTCCTGCTTTGATTGAAATACAGTACTGTGCAAAAGTTTTAGGCAGGTGTGAAAATTTGCTGTAAATAATGTAAGAATGCTTTCAGAAGTGTTAATAGTTGAAAGTAAATGAACAGAAAAAAAATCCAAACCAACCTTTGCCTTCAAAACAGCATCAATACAGGTACACTTGCACACAGTTTTTGAAGTAACTCAGCAGGTAGGTTGTTCCAAACATTTAGGAGAACTAACCACGGCTCTTCTGTGAATGTAGACTGCCTCTAATCTATCTGTCTCTTCAAGTAATCCCAGACAGACTTAATGATGTTGAGATCAGGGCTCTGTGGGGGGCAAAACCATCACTTCCAGGACTCCTGGTTCTTCTTTAAGCTGAAGATAGTTCTTAATTTCATTGGCTGTATGTTTGGGGTCATTGTCAAGCTGCAGAATAAATTTGGGGCCAACCACATGCCTACCTTATGGTATAGCATGATGGATGAGTATCTGCCTGCTTTTCTAAGCATCGAGGACACCATTGATCCTGACCAAATCTCATACTTCATTTGCAGAAATGCAGCCCCAAACTAGCAGGGAACTGCCACCATGCTTCACTGTTGCCTGCAGATACTCATTATTGTACTGCACTCCAATCCTTCCTGAAGAAACTGCCTCTTTCTACAGCCAAATATTTCAAATTTTGGCTCATAAGTCCAGAGCCTTTTTTGTGCACCCCAGCTCCTATATTTTCATATAGTTGAGTCACATAGACTTGTTTCCATGTCAGAGGTATGGCCTTTTTGGCAGCAATTTCTCCATGAAGACCATGTTTGGCTAGGCTTCTCTGGACAGTACCTTAGTCACCCACCTGAATTTCACCAATTCTGTGCTGATGGCACTGCTGGACATCTTCTGTAAGCATGATTTGTCTTTCCTCTGCTGCATTATGTTTCCTTAGCTGACCACTGCATCTATAGTCCTCAACGTTTCTCAATCAATGGTGTCCTAAAGGCTGAGAAATACAGGCAGATATTTATTCATCATGCCATTCCATCAGAGAGGCATGTGATTGGTCCCAAATTTATTCTGCAACAGGATAATGACCCCTCATCTGGGCAAACAATAGACGGAAACCGAAACTCTCGATTTTACAGCGGATTAAAGCTGAAGCTGGCATGGGGCTTCCCAATACGTACTCCTATTATCTGGCAGGGCAATTATGCCATTTGATTAACTGGTTGTTACCTGTCACTCCAGAGGTGGTGGAATCACATCTGGCCTGAGTGTTAAATCTTAAACACTTGCTGAAAGCATTAGAGGCTCCATTGTTAGCTTTGGAAAGGGAACGCATACCTATTCTGACTCTGGCACGTATGGTGTGGAGGGAGGCTAAACAGATTGGCAAATTTGATGATACAATCTAGATTTACCCCTCTGGCACAACCCTATGTTTGCTCATAGCCTGAACTTTGCAGACCATTCCTTTTGGGAAAGTAGGGGACTTGTTGCACTACAGGACACATACACAGGGAATGTTATGGCTTCCTTCATGGATTTACAGAGAAAATATGAACTCCTCCGTAAGGCTTTATACAGGTAACTCCAGTTACTCCATGATTTACAGACTCATTTCGGAGTTACTAGCACTAAGTTCTCTGACTATCCATTGATTGGGGTGTCACAGGGCCCTAGGGGGTACATTTCTACAGGTTTCTCCCATTTATTGGCTACCTCACTTAACACAAATCCTCTGGTGTATAAAAAAGAAAAGTGCAACGCTGGATAGTATACAATGTATACAAAAATGAACCAAATAGTGAAAATTGATATATGTGATCAAAAAGAACCAATCATCAGAAATTCAAAATAAGTTCATATGTGAAAGTCCGGGGTGATCAAATGTATATAAATAAATCTAAAAGTTATTCATATAAACAATATCCAAAGTGCATTCCTGGATGTGCTTGAGGCTTGAACGTACAACCCGTCACCGTCACCACAAATGTATTAAGAGGGGAGGCTTACCAAAAAGCCAGTGACCGCCCTTATTCAGGGGGATCAAACTGAGCTTAGGAGAACAGCCTTGGTGCTGTTAGTTGTCATCAGTGCTCCAAAAGGTGTCACCATGCAGCAGCGTTTCCTCGAGGGTTTGTCACGTACGTCCGTACTGCGCATGCGCAACTGCTTTTCTTAGCCTATAGACCAACGGTGCCCATTTTTTTACCTTGCAAGGTCTTTTATTCTCTGTCTTGTGGATTTTTTAATCAATAAATCCCCTGAATCTCTACACTATCGGAGTCCTTTTTTTGTTTTACATCTGTATCCGGATGCCTTTTTAATCCTGTGACAACTGAGGGTCGGAGGGAATAATTGCCATATAGGAGGAAACGCTGCTGCATGGTGACACCTTTTGGAGCGCTGATGACAACTAACAGCACCAAGGCTGTTCTCCTAAGCTCAGTTTGACCCCCCTGAGATAAACACTATTTTTAGCTCGTAGGGCTATCACACTTAAGTGGAACCAATCTGCTCCCCCATCTCCTCGTCAATGGATCCAGATGGTGAATCAGATACTGCCTTATTAAAAACGTATTTTTTAGCATAGGGGTTGTCCCAGCAAATACGTCAAGGTGTGGAACACTTTGCGCTCCTCCACTCTTACTTTTTCTTAATTTTTGTGAGTAATCTATTTTCTATACTTATGTAGCACTAACCCCCGAAGGAGCTGCTGGTTTGATTTGGGCTTACCGTTACCTCACCTGCTTGCGTCTCCATCTTAGGGGTCCCGTGGAAAGTGGCCCAAAGAATGTTAAATCCAACACTTAGTCCTTTTTTGCTTATTTATTTGAAATAAAGACAGTCTTTCAATAAAGGGTCAGAGGGTTAAGGGTAAGTTCAGACACTTGGTAATTGCGGGGTAGAGGTATTAGAAGAATCCAAAGGACAAACAGCTCCACAGACTGGATCCAGCGACCCCCGGATAGGCCCCTCTCACTTGGCCTAGCAGCCGGTAGGGTGCTCGACAAAGTCTCTGCCACAGACTTGTTGATTAAGTTTAAGCATTACTGAGAGATCTTGAGGAATTCAGAGAACTGCCATACAGTACCAGTTTCTTGCAGCCGATCCGGCGATACTGTATGGGTGTTGATCCAGGTTGCGTCCTTCAACTGAGTTTCCAGGCCTCTCCAGTGATACCAGCCTTGCGCTTGGTCCTCTCCTGGATAAGTCCTCCCCTGGTTCCTCCAGTTTCTGGGCCTCTCTCGGCAAGCGAGACAGCACCGGACCATCCCTGGATCAATAGGCCAGAGACTTTTCGGGCCTACCCTCTCAGTTGCATAGCCTCGGGCCAGCCGGCCCCGAGACACAGGATACATGGGCTGCGCACCCCAGGCCAGGAGGGCCATGAGGTCGGGGCAGCGGAGCCCAAGAGCATCCAGGCAAAAACACAAAACGCTCAAAAACAACACCCAGAAAAATGGCATCTGTACCTTAAATACCATCTCCCAGAATTCACAGCAGGAAGAACACCCCCACTGAGCTATTTCCGAGCAATAGGTGGCATTCAATACATCCAGCTGAACTGCGTTTCTACACTTACCGGTGGTGACAGTGACACCTACGGTCAAGGAGAAACCAGTGCAACCCAGCTGAACTGGTACAGAAACCAGAACTTTTAGAATAATCAGCCTGAAACCCAACTGCGGCTTCAGACAACTTAAATTTGAAAAACAATAGCGTCTGCTCATTAGGAGTGTGAGAATTGGAGAACACATTTTTTGTACTGGGAATAATGTTAAAATGAAACCAGCCTATTCTGTACTTATATGTAACTGTTCTTAATTGAGACTGGACACTCAAGTATATACAATTGTGATTTTGTACTTCTCATGTATCTGTGTACCAAACCTTATGACTCTTTACACTCATTTTGAGCGTGTGGGTTGCTGTACCAATATGTCTTTTATAAATATCTGTCAATAAAAAGAATAAAAAAATAAACTGTTAAATTTATATTCTGCAAAGCATTCTTACTTTACAGCATTTCTTCACACCTGTCTAAAACTTTTGAACAGTACTTTATTCCTCCTCGGATCCACCCCTACCCCCACCACCATAATCTTCCAGTGTAGCAGGGGTTATTAGAGCTGAGGGACCTGTCGTATGTACTCAGCTAGTGTGCTGACTATACCTATCCTTTCTGTCTGCCTCCTCCATTCACAGAAGCTGTACTATCCTCCATTCATAAATAGTTTTTCATTCATAGAAGCGAAAGTACAGCTCCTAAAAAATGGTGAAGGGAAGGGGAGGAGGGCAGAAAGGGCTGGCATAGTCAGCACGCTTAAAGAGTGCATATGACAGGTCCCTTAGGCCTATTAACCCCCACAGCAGATTATGACGGTGGAAATAGAGATTTTAAGGTGGGAGCCAGCTGCACAAGGGATCATATTTTTTTTTTTTTAATAATAAGCGTAGGCATTAACATAAATATGAATGTAAAAAGGACAGATTATTTTTAATAGTCATACAATGCTTTACAGAAAGAAGCTTACCATACTAATGAATGACTGTTTGTGTTAAACAACATACTCTACTTCTTCAGAAATGTGTTATTATGCAATTGCAGGCTGCAGTCTACACTTTATTGTGCTTACATTTCTTAGGCACTGTCAGCAGCACTCCAGTTGCAGTCACTCTGCTAGAGAAAGAACATTCGCCTTCCGTGCACTATGGTATAAACTTGCTGTCATTAGGTACTCTGTGGTATGAAAGCTTGCTGATTTTCAAAGTGGGAGTGGAAGAGCTGCAGAGTGTTATCAGGATCAAATACTTCTCCATCTAAAATCTAATGATCAGATTTCAGATAAGATTTCACAGCTTCTTCCTCAGGGATACTTAAAGCCCTGCAATACCAGCGGAGCAGCCTTTAGGGGCTGCTGCTACTAAGCGAATCTCTAATGTATCTGTTACATGCAAATCCCTGGAACAACTGACATTGTAACCTACAAGCAACTGAGAACTTTTACCACTGCTCTCAGCTAAGAAACCATTCTTATGATTGCAATGGGAAAGGGGAGGAGGAGTCACTCAGCCTTAGCCAGAGTACTAAGAGGAGCAGCTGAGAAGCACATCTCTTTACTGAATGGTGCTCTGCAGTCAGTCAACATCCCTATCACATCTGCCAGGGTCAACATGTGGGTAGCAAAACTCCTGCTTGCCTTTCTGCTTATCCTGTGTGCAGGTGAGTTCTTTACATCAGTGATGACCTTTAAATGTCTTGCTCTATACAGCAACAACGATGAAAGGAATGATCTCTACATATTTTTTTTTGCAATTTATTTATTAGTTATGTGGATTATTATTCAAAATGAAACAAAAAATGATTTTTTTAAAAGCTGTTTTGCCCGTTGCATCATTTTTAGAGTTATATCTGATGATTACAGAGGATTTATATTTGATTGTGTTTATTAAAACACCTTTATTTGTACATGCACATTATTGAGCTGTAACAGAGAATAGAAATAAAGAGAAACAAAGCTGTAAAAAGTAATTGAAAGTAATTGAAACAATACATCTTCGTTTTAAAATCCCTATTTTTAAACCAGCAGAATAATATCTATATTTTTAAATTCTTAGATTTTGTATAACATTTTTAGATTTATACATGCTATGACTAAAGTGAGTATGTGATATACACTGAGCTTTCATTTGAAATGGGTATAGATCTAGATATTATTTTTTTCATAGTTTTTTTACCCACCAGGCATTCATTTATTCTAATTGTATATGTTTTGTTTGTTGATCTGTTTAAAAGTGTATTCACATACACAATCTAATAATCAAACTCTAGATTGATACGTTTATATTATTTATTCATGTATAATTAGCCTGGAATGTTGGGGGTATGAGTTTATCAATTGCATAGTTTCATTCTATAGGGCAAATCTAAACTTTGTCCAAGTTTGTCTGAATTAATCAGACAATTCCCCTCTGGCTTTCTTTTCATCTACATCTGATGTGCATTTTATCATGTGTGTATGTGCGGCGGAAAGACTAATAAATTGTTGACCTGAAATAAAAAAGGTCACTTACTAACTGGGTGAATTGGTGCAAATGATCTGTATAGAATTCATTGCAGCAAGTTAGTAAAATGAACTGCGCAGAACTGATAAATACGGCGCTTTTGGCTTTAGACTGATCTGGTTTTCCACCTAGAAGAATAAAATGTGTCAGGTTACTTTTACTGTCTAAGTCACATGCATGTTTGGAATACCTATCTTCAGGCTATTTTCAAATCACTAGTGTCTGTATAGGTGCTATTATCAACACAGCAATACTTACTGTATATAATACCAGCTATAATTTATCACTAATGTTAATAGAACTTCAAAGGTGGAATTTACAAATACAATTTTGATGGATTAGCTTTGGAGTTCAAACAAAAATTGTACAGTGAAGCATTCTGGGATAACAGAAATTGAAAGAAGCGTTTTTTTTTTTTTTTTTTATTATTCTTTAAACATTTACTGGGCAATTTAACCAGTTAATTGTAACCCTGGTGTTAGTGCTTTAATGTGAATATTACCCCTATTTTAGATTGTGCAGAGTATATATGTAAGGATACTTTAATAAAATAATGCATTGCAAATAGCTAATGCAAAGTCCTGTCATTTCCCTTCTATTGTGTTTAAAAGAAAATCTGCTGTGAATGGTTGCCGGGGGTTTTCGGTCTTACATTTTACTATCAATTTGCATTATGGAATACGTGGAGTCCGTGTGCAGTTTTAAATTGCTGCCACAGAATTTGCAATATTACAAATGGCTTTAGCACAGATTGTTGGATTATATTTGGCACTTTTATCACTTCAGACACTCATGGAAAGGCCTTCCGTTAGTTAGAAATTAATTTTACTAAATTTTTTAAAGTAAAATAAAAATATGTGGATGCTAAATATAGTTATAAATGCACAGGTTAGGTGATGTGACAGAGTGAAAGAACACACACATTCCTATATTACTGTACAGAATAAGAACTGTGCAAGAACAGGACCTACACTAGTAATTGCGTTCATAAAGCTGAACAAATGGCAACTCCAAAAGAAAGTTAAGTTAAGAAATTGGGTTTTAAAATAAATTGCTTACAAAAGGACTCCCTCTGACCAACTAATCTCTGGAATAAAAAAATTATAAAATAGTCTTATATTTTGTTATTACTCCCCTTCCAGGCAAACTGAATTTACTGGGTTAGTGCTAAGTGCACTAACGTGCATGTTCAGACAATCCAGGATTGCATATGTAATCCATGATTGGCAGGATCATCCACTGTTTTATTTGCTGCTTAGGGCTTCTCACTTTGGTATCATGCTCAAGAGTGCCTTAATTAAAGAGGGTCTCTAAATCTATAAGAAGTTAGGAACTATATTTATATGTATATATATATTTACATAGTAGGTGAGGTTGAAAAAAGACACAAGTCCATCAAGTCCAACCTATGTGTGTGATTATATGTCAGTATTACATTGTATATCCCTGTATGTTGCGGTCGTTAAGGTGCTTATCTAATAGCTTCTTGAAACTATCAATGCCCCCCCGCTTAGACTACTGCCTGTATAAGGGAATTCCACATCCTTGCGCTCTTACAGTAAAGAACCCTCTACGTAGTTTAAGATTAAACCTAAATATATATTATATATCTAATTATATATATAAATATATATATATTTATATATAGCGCAGGTTTACAATTTCTAGATGTAGGGGCTTTTATATAGTGCAGGTATATAGTGCCATATAGTGCTGGCTTTCTTAGATGTAGGGGCTGTTATATAGTGCAGGCTACCAGTCCTTAGATGTAGGGGCTGCTTTAGTTTTTTTTTTTTCTTTCTCTTTCTTCAACCATAAAAAACACCTGCTGATCTTGTCAGAAATGCAACTTTCTGTGTACTGTCAGAAATCTTAAACAATGATATCAGCCTTTCCAGTTCCCTTCTGTGAACTACAGAACACCTATTTCCTACATGTCAGAGACAAAGAAAGTGGTAATTGATTGTAGCCCAAATCAGAGGGGCATGCTAGACTGACAACACTGCTCCTCCATAGATGCCGTTCAGTGAGTGAGTGTTGTAACCCTTGGGCAGGAAGTATGCCACTGGCAGGATCACTAGGTGACAATGAAGGAAAAAAGTCTGATAAAAGGAAACTAATGCAGCCACCAAACTTAAGGGCTTGTAAGCTGCAATATATATCTATATCTAGATATATAGAGCTATATCTATATCTATATATATATCAATATATATATATTTAGGATTAGTTATATAAAAAAATGTATTAAGTTGCAGTAAATCGAATGTGATATTTGTGAAAAGTTAAATAAAGATAAAAAAGATAATGTGAGATAAAGATAAATGTGAGATAAAGATAATGTGAGATAAAGATAAATAAATAAATAACATTTTTAGGGTGCAAAAAGATAACACCTGGACCCAATTTTACTTTATTTTGCATATTTATTTGGGGTGCATTTACTGGGAAATACAATTTAGCATAAAAAGGTTCTTACAATTATAAGGGATTACTTTTAAAAAAACAATGTGGATTTTAAAATGCATGTTTGATGCATTCATGAATTATCTGATGATAATCTGTTAATTAGCAGATGTACATGGGTTTAATAGTAGAAAAAATTAGAACTCCTAACAGAGGTTGAGCTTCTTTGCAACCATTCTTAAATGAACCTCTGTCAAATGACAAATAACAAGATATCTGCAAATTACTTGCTGAGAAAATTGGTAATTTCAGGGGGCTGCATCTGTACAGTCTAGTTCTGGCATATTTGGCTCAGTATAAGTCATGTGACAGGATGCAGGGTGCATTGAGATAAATGAGATGTACAGAATTTGCTAACTTTTTAACCTTTTTTCTATTAGCTTCTTGGCTTATGGGTACTTGGCCTTACAAATTAAAATGTTTTATTTATTTTTTGTTACAGGACTGTTATATAAAAGAAGCAAAAAAGGGGTTATGCATTAAAAAAGTGCATGTTCAGTTGCTCTTGTTTAGTTTATATATCTGATCTAACGATAGAATGTTTTCCACTGTATATTTATGGTTTGCATAGCTAGAATAAAATGTTCACCAATCAGTTTATCTTTGTAGATAAATGTTTTAGCAAGCTGAATTTAAATATCCAGAGAAAACAGGATTATAAATGTTTGCATACGTGACATTTTCCTCGTAGTTTTGCCATGTTCTTATATACAAAACAAAATAAGTGCTGCGCGATGGTAAAATAATGAGTCCATGTGCACAATATAAAATACAAAGTCAAAAGTCAAATGAGATGTTCTTATATGTTGCTGAGCAGTTGTTATTATTATGACTTGAGAGCACAATTTGTGTACCACCCTATGGTTTGTGGCATCATCATGTAGCCTTGTTGGCTACTCAAAACACAATGTAACTGTGTTGTAATCTTCTCTGAAATGACATTGAAGGATCATTAAAATAAGACTGTATTTAAGCAGACAGATTAACCATGGCTATGTGTAATGGTCTGTAACATGCAAATTGGTTTGTTCTGTTGTAAACATCACAATGTGGAAGTGTCTTGTTAATTTATGAGTTATGTGTCATTTATTTGTTAAGGAATATGCCAAGAGCATTTAGTAGTAATCTGGGACATATTTATCTGTGTGAATTCCATGAATGGACATGTAAGCATCAGCAGCATGTGTAGTTCAATGGGTACAGCTGTATTTGGAGCATTGCCAGTGGCCTGGGTTTAATGCTGTTGTATGTTGTTATCTGTGGAACATATGAAAGCCAGCCTTGCTATTTATAACATTGAGGTTGCAGAAATATGGCTTGAAGCTTTAGGAAAAGAACATTCCCCAAAGAATTAGATCACTTTGTAACTCAATTAAATAATGAGAGAGCTTATTTATGTATTTGAAAGAATAAAGCCAAGCACATTTTGTGCACAGAACAGTGCAGAAATGTAGGATTATATAAGACTGAATGTCTTTATAATTAATTAACAGACGTGTTACTTTGTATTAATATAGAATAGCAACCAACTTAAATGCTCTATAATGATTTTGGATTGTGGGTCTTTAAATGTAGGTATCTTTTTCAGGTTTTGGTTATTATGTAATTTGCATATATATAACCTGCATGAAGAGCCATAGTTAAATATATAAAGTTTTGAGAATCATACTAACTGATTATTTTGCAATGATATGCTCCATAGAATTAGAAAATTGAAACTTCAGCTTAAACGCAGATGCTTGTGTCTTGTGGGAGTACTGCATCTGCAGGGTGTACAAGAGCAGAAACTGCATAGCGTGCTGCTGAACTACAACCCTCTGTCCACCACTGGTGAAACTGTGGGGCCTCTACACTTTACCTCAATGCTTTTAGAGGTCTGCAATGATTTTGGCAGTCCAATTTGATTTCTGCAACCCAATGTAAAGAGACTTCTACTGAGCATAGCTGAAACACCCAATAATATTTCCTTCATACCAAACCCAGGAAAAGCAGTATATGCTCCTGGAAAATAGCTTTTTAAAATACTTTTCGGGGAACTTGTTCAAAGCTTTTGTATTTCAGCCTGGCAGTGCTTGGCTATAACATGCTCTACTTCTATGTAAAATCCACCTGTAACCAGTTAACATATCATGGCCTCAGAGTAATTCCAGGCTTTCATTTCTGTGGGTCAGATATTCCTGACTGTGCCTATATTTCTAGTCTTAATATTTAGGAATTACAAAATGCAGAGAGAGAGTGTATACATAGCAAAGATTGATAGTGAGAGTGAAAGGCTATAGTTTTACCCAGATGTATTGTAAAAGTCCTGTTTGAATCCAAAGCAAATCGATATGGGTTCTTGTTACTTATGTTTATTTTATTTTCCTGAGATGTCTGGGCATGGCACAACACCTCTGAAAAAAACCACACTTTCCTTGTCTACTTCTCCTTCATTTACCTGGCCTGGGAATTTTGTTAGACCCACAATCATATTTCTGTAAAACTGACAACATCATTGTAACTGTTCTGCATATATTATGCTCTTGGCTGAACAATCTGTTTATGTCTTTGTGTGCTGTGGGATCAGCTCCAGACTGAAAGTAAGTATTGCAGATTGAGCTGAACACCTTGGGGGCATTGACAAAAATGAGAGTTAAGTCCCTACAAAGCCTAATCCTTAAAGCAAAACTTCACTCAAAAAGTGAAGTATCACTGGTTCACTCCCTCCTCCAGCCTCTAACTGAATTACAGCCTATTTTGGGAGGAGTGAGTACTTTTTTTTATTGGTACCAGCTCCCACTTCCAAAATCCTTGCTTAGGCAAGGATTTTGTCCCTTGCCCCCCCCCCCCCCCCCCACAGCCTCCAGAGTGTTACGTTATGTACGTACATGGTGTAGATTGAACTGGTGTGGGGGCTTTTCTTGCAACTCTTGTCTAACACCCTTGGTAGTGATGGCAGGAGGTGTAAGGACAAAGAGTGGCACAGGGGGTGGTGTAGCAGGCAGCACCAGCTGGTGTTTGCAGGGAGCAGATGACCATAGATCAGCAGGCAGGGACCAGAAACTGGAACACAGTGACACTTGATCAGTGCCGGACTGGCCTACCGGGATACCGGGAAATTTCCCGGTAGGCCGTCTGCTCTCAGTGCTCTGGGGCCGCTTTAGAGTCGGGGATTGGCTGGCAGTGTCAGCGCAGCAAAAAAAAAAAACCAGCAGAGGCGGCCGCCGCTCTTAGCAATGCAGCCTGTGTGTGCGGCGCGCGTGCCTGTATCTCCTCTTTCTTCTGATCCGCGCCGCACACAGATATTACTGCCTGAGTGAGGGGAGGAGCTGGAGCATGATTTCTACATGCATTCGGCCCGTGCGGCGCCACGCACGGCAGCGCAGCACCGCTGATTTCTCCTTCCATTCGGCCCGAGAATAGGAGAAGTGGACGCCCGCTCATCATGGATCAGAAGGTGCCTGCCCTCACCCTCTCTCCCCCCTCCCTCTCTCTCTCTCTCTCTCTCTCTCTCTCTCTCTCTCTCTCTCTCTCTCTCTCTCCCCCTCTCTCTCCCCCCTTCTCTCTCTCTCTCTCTCTCTCTCTCTCTCTCTCTCTCACCCTCCCCTCTCTCTCTCTCTCTCTCTCTCACCCTCCCCTCTCTCTCTCTCTCTCTCTCTCTCTCACCCTCCCCTCTCTCTCTCTCTAATAAAATAGTACATTGAGCGTTGCAATTTCTTGGGGGGGGGGGGGGCACAAAATGAAAATAAATAAAACATCAATTGCATCATTGTACGCATCAAACGCATGCCACTGTGCCCCTCATACGCAGCCACTGTGCCCTCAAACGCAGCCACTGTGCCTCAAACGCAGCCACTGTGCCCTCAAACGCAGCCACTGTGCCCTCAAACGCAGCCACTGTGCCCTCAAACGCATGCCACTGTGCCCTCAAACGCAGCCACTGTGCCTCAAACGCAGCCACTGTGCCCTCAAACGCATGCCACTGTGCCCTCAAACGCATGCCACTGTGCCCTCAAACGCAGCCACTGTGCCTCAAACGCAGCCACTGTGCCCTCAAACGCATGCCACTGTGCCCTCAAACGCAGCCACTGTGCCCTCAAACGCAGCCACTGTGCCCATTAAACGCTGCCACTGTGCCCATTAAACGCTGCCACTGTGCCCAAACGCTGCCACTGTGCCCATCAAACGCAGCCACTGTGCCATCAAACGCAGTCACTGTACCCATAAATTGCTACCACTGTGCCCATCAAACACAGCCACTGTGCCATCAAACGTAGCCACTGTGCCCATAAATTGCCACCACTGTGCCATCAAACGCAGCCACTGTGCCCTCAAACGCATGCCACTGTGCCCTCAAACGCATGCCACTGTGCCCTCAAACGCATGCCACTGTGCCCTCAAACGCAGCCACTGTGCCCTCAAACGCATACCACTGTGCCCATAAATTGCCGCCACTGTGCCCATTAAACGCTGCCACTGTGCCCATTAAACGCTGCCACTGTGCCCAAACGCAGCCATTGTGCCCATCAAACGCAGCCATTGTGCCCATCAAACGCAGCCACTGTGCCATCAAACGCAGTCACTGTACCCATAAATTGCTACCACTGTGCCCATCAAACACAGCCAATGTGCCATCGAACATAGCCACTGTGCCCATAAATTGCCACCACTGTGCCCATCAAACGCAGCCACTGTGCCCTCAAACGCATGCCACTGTGCCCTCAAACGCATGCCACTGTGCCCTCAAACGCAGCCACTGTGCCCTCAAACGCATGCCACTGTGCCCATAAATTGCCACCACTGTGCCCATTAAACGCAGCCATTGTGCCCATCAAACACAGCCACTGTGCCATCAAACGCAGTCACTGTACCCATAAATTGCTACCACTGTGCCCATCAAACACAGCCACTGTGCCATCGAACATAGCCACTGTGCCCATAAATTGCCACCACTGTGCCCATAAATTGCCACCACTGTGCCCATCAAACGCAGCCACTGTGCCCTCAAACGCATGCCACTGTGCCCATAAATTGCCACCACTGTGCCCATTAAACGCTGCCACTGTGCCGTCAAACACAGCCACTGTGCCATCAAACGCAGCCACTGTACCCATAAATTGCCACCACTGTGCCCATAAATTGCCACCACTGTGCCCATCAAACGCAGCCACTGTGCCCTCAAACGCATGCCACTGTGCCCATAAATTGCCACCACTGTGCCCATTAAACGCTGCCACTGTGCCATCAAACACAGCCACTGTGCCCATCAAACGCAGCCATTTTGCCCATCAAACGCAGCCACTGTGCCATCAAACGCAGCCACTGTACCCATAAATTGCCACCACTGTGCCCATCAAACACAGCCACTGTGCCATTGAACGTAGCCACTGTGCCCATAAATTGCCATCACTGTGCCCATAAATTGCCATCACTGTGCCCTCAAACGCATGCCACTGTGCCCATAAATTGCCACCACTGTGCCCATTAAACACTGCCACTGTGCCATTAAACACTGCCACTGTGCCCATCAAACGCAGCCACTGTGCCCATCAAATGCAGCCACTGTGCCATCAAATGCAGCCACTGTACCCATAAATTGCCACCACTGTGCCCATCAAACGCAGCCACTGTGCCATCAAACATAGCCACTGTGCCCATAAATTGCCACCACTGTGCCCATTAAACGCTGCCACTGTGCCATCAAACGCAGCCACTGTAACATCAAATGCAGCCACTGTACCCATAAATTGCCACCACTGTGCCCATTAAATGCTGTCACTATGCTATCAAACGCAGCCATTGTGCCCTCAAACGCATGCCACTGTGCCCATAAATTGCCACCACTGTGCCCATTAAGTGCTGCCACTGTGCCCAAACGCAGCCATTGTGCCCATCAAACGCAGCCATTGTGCCCATCAAACGCAGCCACTGTGCCATCAAACGCAGTCACTGTACCCATAAATTGCTACCACTGTGCCCATCAAACACAGCCACTGTGCCATCGAACGTAGCCACTGTGCCCATAAATTGCCACCACTGTGCCCATAAATTGCCACCACTGTGCCCATCAAACGCAGCCACTGTACCATGTTCCTGTCTTATCTATATATAGTGCACTCTTCAAATGTGCTTTAAAATGTATGGTTTTCCCTTTTATGAACAATAAAATAATGACGTTATGCTGTTTGGCTGGTATAATAATGCTATGGGGCTGGTATGAAATTTTTTCCAGGGCTGGTTTTCATTCCCAGTCCGGCCCTGCACTTGATCGGCAGACAGGAGCATAGCTATGACACAAAGTCCAGAAGGTCATCAACAGCTGGGCAGCGTGGTACAGGAACATCATGTTTCTGCACACGTTTATATGTTTGCGCATGTGTGCCAATACCTATTGTGCAATGAGCCTTTGCTCAGAATTATGAGCATGTGGATGAGCATGTAATAACCTTCCTGTTTCAACACAAACTGAGCTTCTGTGTATGCTGCGTATGCTGCGTATGCACAGTGGGAAGCCAAAACTTTTTAGTCAGGAATCCACAGTCAGCTGCTATATCCAAGATGATGGCATGGGGACCCACAGCAGTAAGAAGAACTGGCATTAGAAAGGCAGCCCTGGACTCCAGACTCTACTAAGTACCTGATTTTTAAGAGTTAGCAGGTACAACAAAAATCCTACTTAACCCCTAATTATTAAGCCTAACTCTAAACTGACCCCTAAACTAACAACCAACACTAATGCTAGCCATACAGATTTAGGGATGAGCCGAACACCCCCGGGTTCGGTTCGCACCAGAACCTGCGAACGGACCGAAAGTTCACGCGAACATTAGAACCCTATTAGTTACAATGGACGCGCACGTTCGAAATCTAAAGTGCTAATTATAACGGCCAACATGCATGTTATTGTCATAAAAAAGGTTTGGGGACCCGGGTCCTGCCCCAGGGGACATGTATCAATGCAAAAAGAAGTTTTAAAAAATAAAGTTTTTTCTGGAGCAGTCATTTTAATGATGCATAAAGTGAAAAAAAATAAAAAAGTTAAATATTCCTTTAAATACGGTACCTGGGGGGTGTCTAAAGTATGCCTGTGAAGTGGCATGTGTTTCCCGTGTTTAGAACTGTCCCTGCCTGCCTATCGATCCTCTTTCCCTGCACTTTGCCCACACAGAAATCAATGATCAATAGTTCACAGTTCCGCTGTCCCTGCCTGCCTATCAATCCTCTTTCCCTGCACTTTGCCCACACAGAAATCAATGATCAATAGTTCACAGTTCCACTGTCCCTGCCTGCCTATCAATCCTCTTTCCCTGCACTTTGCCCACACAGAAATCAATGATCAATAGTGCACAGTTCCACTGTCCCTGCCTGCCTATCAATCCTCTTTCCCTGCACTTTGCCCACACAGAAATCAATGATCAATAGTTCACAGTTCACAGTTCCACTGTCCCTGCCTATCAATACTCTTTCCCTGAACGCCGCAACCCCGACGCGGCGGCCTTATATAGTGTGGGGCATGTACTAAACCCCCTGGCTATAATTGGCCACAGGCATCCTGCCTGTGGCCAATTATTGCTCTCCTCGCTGCTGGCGCTATGACTGGCCAAGCATGCGGGGTCACAGTGCATGCTTGGCCAATCATCAGCCAGCAATGCACTGCGACTGGCGCAGTGCATTGCGGGCCGTTCGCATCACACAAATTTGATGCGAACGGCCCCCAGAGTTCTGGACTCGGCGAGCGGACGAAGGGCCGATGTTCGATTCGAGTATGGGTTTGAATCGAACACCGGGCCCATCCCTATACAGATTCATACTTACTTTGTGAGGTGTTGATTATTATTATTATTTGACAGGATTTATATAGCGCCAACAAATTGTGCAGCGCTTTACAATATAACACGGGACAATACAATTACAACACAGTTCAATTCAGAAGGAATAGGAGGGAAAAGGAGGGGAGGTGGTACAAAAGGTATACTGCAGGGGATGATCTGATGAGGTGATTCAAGTACAGTTTTTTAAGTGGAGATGGGGTAGGCTTCCCTAAATAAATGAGTTTTCAAGGATTGTCTAAAAAAGGACAGGGTAGGAGCTGACCGGACATACTGGGGTAGGGAGTTGCAGATGATGGGAGAGGTTCTGGAAACATCCTGGAGCTGAGCATGAGAGGAGGCAACAAGGGAGCTAGAGAGTTTTTTTATCTTGGGAGGACTGGAGAGGACGATTTATGTGATATCTGCAGATGAGGTTGGTGATGTAGCTGAGGGAAATGTTGGGGATGGCTTTGTATATTGTGGTTAGTATTTTGAATTGTATATGTTGGGATAGTGGAAGCCAGCAAAGGGATTGGTAGGGAGGGGCAGCAGTCATGGATCAGTTAGTAAGGTGTATAAGTCTAGCAACAGCATACATAATAGACTGAAGGGGGATAGTCTGTGTAAAGGTAGGCCAGTGAGGAGGCAGTTGCAGTAGTCGGGGGGGGGGGGGGGGGGGGGGTATAACCAAGGAGTAAATCTGTTGTTTTGTAGTATTGTTAGTCAAAAAAGGGCAAATTGGAAATATTGCAGAGGATAAGGTTTTAAGATTTAGCCAGTTATTGGATGTGAGCCCCGAAGGAGAGGTCAGAGTCTAGGATTATACCAAGTACCCTGGCATGTGCGGAGGGACCAATGGTTGTGCTGTTGATGTAAATAGTAAAGTCATGAGTGGGGGGAGGGGAGTCGGGGAGGAGCAAATATTATAAGCTCACTTTTAGAAAGATTGAGTTTGAGGAAGTGGTGTGACATCCATACTGATATATTGTTCAGTAAATTTGTGATATGTGAGTAGACAGAGGGGGCAAGCTGGGGAGTGAAGAGCTGGATCTGGGTATGGTCAGCGTAGAGGTGATATTGGAAGCCATGGGAGGTTATCAAATGGCCCCAAGAATGGAGCCTTGGGGTACCCCAATAGAAAGAGAAAGAGGAGCGGAGGAGGTGGTGTTTTATGTGATGCTGAAAGTATGCTGACATAGATAAGAGTAGACCCAGGAATGAGCAGAGTCACAGAGGCCAAGGGAATGGAGTTTATTGAGAAGGAGCAGGTCGTCAACTGTGTCAAAGGCAGCAGAAAGGTCTAAGATTATGAGTGTGGAGTAATGATCATTGGTTTTAGCAGTTAGTAGGCTGATCTATTAAGCTATTCAGTACGAGATACCCTTGCCAAAACAACCAATTTTTGTGACTGATTACACTTCTTGAAAATTTCTAAGAGTTATTTTTTTTATCTTATATTTATCAAAATATATTTTTCTCTTTATTATACTGCTGTTGGATATCCACTAGAGCGTGCAGTATTTGTCCTTTATGAGAAGCATTTCTTGTCCTTTGCAGTAGAACTAAGAGAATGTATTATATAATTACTAAGCTATAAGTCATGCAAACGTATTAATACCCATATTCTTTGAGACATTAAAGTAGGTAGTTTTTGTTTTAAAAACATTTGCATAGATGTAGCACATGTAATATTTAAAGAAAATACATAAGTTGCAAGTGGAAGTCTCATAAAGACTAATGATTTGTATACAGTTATCATTGCTACAAAATAAATACAGGAAATTGCCAAAAGCAGTAGTTATCTGAGGAAAGTACTTTACAGTAAGGATATAAAGGTCATGTAACAGTGAACTTCGAGCTGCTTTTAAATAAATAATTGTATTTGCCAATGAGAGAGGAAAACATCTGGGTTTTGCCAGCAAGGAACATGTGATGACAATTGATTTGTAATAAGTTTCAGGAGGAAAAAATGTCAAGTCATTGTGGTTGTATATGTTAGATCACTGGAAAAATGATGATAATATTAAATGAATCATGTGGCTACACTAGGACAGTTTATTGGCGTGTCTGTGTAGTTTTTTGGTCAGTATTACTCCATCAAATGCTTTGTGTTAGCGTGTAATGTAATGTTTTTTTTTCAGCAAGTTATTGTTTTTTTTTTTTTTTTACTTACTGTTACTTTACAATCACTAAGCTACGTTTTTTAGTTGTTTGGTGGAACACAGTCCATGGAGAGAAGTGCAGCGATCAAGAACATTTATCAAAATCAGGCACCAATTACAGCCATATCTGTATCAGATTTTTATACTTCTTACTCATCATTGCATTTCTCTACATGGATTATGTCTTCTGTTTCTGTATTGTATGTAACTGACCAAAAGCTTGGAGTCTTTGGAAATAGGTTGTGGTGAACATAACCCATTGTCACTAGTGGCAGTAGCTTTTTTATATATCCATCATGAATGCTGCTGCCAGACTCATCCACCTTACCAATCGCTCTGTGTCTATTACCCCTCTCTGTCAATCCCTCCACTGGCTTCCGTTCACCCAACAAATTAAGTTCAAAATACTAACTACTTACAAAGCCATCCACAATTTAGCCCCCAGCTACATCACTAGCCTAGACTCTAAATACCAACCTACTCATTCTCTTCATTCCTCTCAAGACCTCCTGCTCTCTAGCTCCCTCGTCACCTCCTCCCATGCTCGCCTCCAGGACTTTTCCAAAGCCTCTCCAATCCTATGAAATGCATTACCCCAATCTGTCCGCTTATCTCCTACTCTATTAGATTTTAGACGATCCCTGAAAACCCTTCTCTTCAGAGAAGCCTACCCTACCCACACCTAACAAATGTTTATTTTTATTTTCTCCATTAGCTCACCCCCTACACGTATTACCTTTGTTTCCACTTGAACCTCCCTTCTAGATTGTAAGCTCTAACGAGCAGGGCCCTCAGATACCTCCTGTATTGATTTGTATTGTAAGTGTATTGTCTGCCCTCATGTTGTAAAGCGCTGCGCAAACTGTTGGCGCTTTATAAATCCTGTATATTAATAATAATATATGGTGGACTATAGGTATGTTAAAGCATTATTTTTATTTTTTTTATTAGGAATTAAACATTTAAACATATCCCAGCAGCTTCTGTGAAAAATGTGTATATAATGGCTTATCTTTACTAAAGAGAGCTGCTATGTCTAGAAATTTTAACTTCAGCCTCTTGGCTCTAAACTCATACTGTGGTGCTTTAAAAAATCTACTCTTGGTTGTGCTAATGGTGGTGGTAACAGATGAACTTTGAGTTTGAGTCGACAGAGAGTTCGACCAGAATTTAAGCTTTTTGAGGTTCACTGAGCAAGCAAAACGAAATGGCTAGATTTGGCTTGTCCACCTGCCCAAACCTCCACTACATCTACTGCAGCTGGAAGTGATTCATTTTCAAGCTGTAATACTACCACTAATGAAGGACTTCTCAGCCCACTCACCGGATTGTTTTACATAGTAAGCAAACTGGCTAAGAGATCCTGTGTGATGTCAGTGATTAAATATGGAGAATTGTCTCCCTTTTCCCTCCTTAGTATGTGTCAATACAATTTTATTGAAAGGCATGGCTGTAGGCGCACTCAAAAAATCTCTCAAAAGACCCATTGCCTTTAACATGCCTCCTGAACTTCAGTTGTGTTCAATGTGGTGCACTTAACCTTCATAGAGCCAGTTTCATCTGGTTGAGATGGAGTTACTGCAGAACCTATCCCCTGCACACACGGAAGGTAATAATGTGTGCTGTATTATACTCTTATACAGCAGCAGTAAGAAGTATGGATAAGGGAGCTCAGACTAATGTTTGTTAGGTGTGATTTGGACTGCAAAGACTCATACCATAGAGCATCTGGTTTACTGTCTTATTTAGATAATATTGTGTGTATTAGTTTGGAGATGCATGATATCTGCTAAAAGTGAATCCCAGTTGAGTGGGTTTTATTAGAGTGATGCGCTGGCTCCTTCTGACTCCTCCCTCTGGTCAGTGCACAGTAAGAGAAAAAATACAAGGATCATCATGTCACCTCTTTTCCTTTCCATTTATAATGTAGAAAACTTGGACACATGTTAAAATCAGGCTACAAAGCTGCACAGCATGCAGGGGCATAAATAAAAACATATATATTGACTTATACTGCAAATTTTGCTTTCACGTTAATATCATATCCACACCAAATTGCACTGTAAACAGACTGTAAAGAGACTCTTGTAACCCTCATATCCTTCACCTTGCCTACAATAGAATATTTAATCCTAACTGTGGGAAAACATTTTAGATGATATAGGATCTTACATTAGGTTAACGTCTTCAACGTATTCCACATAAGACAATGTTATGGGCTGAAAATTAGCTGCTCAGGAGAAAGCACTGCATCCTGGGAGTTCACATGCTTGCTCTGAATAAGCAAAGTGACAGATTATGTTTAAAAGAGCTCCCTAACATAAATTTGTATAAAAGTTGGTTTATGTTACTCATACCATGAATGCCAATTATCAAAGCTGTGCAGTAGAAATGCTGTGTAGTAATAATGCTGATAAAAGGGGTCATTAAATAGTCAAATAACTTCCAGAATTTTTTATTTTTTTATTTTTTTACACCATGGAAATAATGGAGCACCAGATGTCAGGAGTGATTGAGAACTGGAAATTCCAGTGGTGAGATTCTGGCACTGATTTTTCCAATAGATACATGATGCCAATCCATGAGTTAAACTGGTAGAATCCAGCATAAAAAATACACTGTTAAATGGTCTTACCTTTTAATGATAAAGTGTTCAGCTCTAATGATGTGTTATTCTCAGGAAAACTGTTTCCTAACTGAAAAACCTGATGAAAAGCCTTACTTCATTACTCAATAATGTCTAGAAAGTTATATCCATCTCATAGTATGAACATATGTGGTCATGATGAGTATTCATATCCATGTAGGAACAAACCCAGAAATACATTCCCACAAAATGTATACCAATTATACAAATAGAGGGGAGTGGAAAGATGGTAGGTATGCACTTCCAGATAATTCATTCTTTTGCATTTACAGATGTCTTCCACACTTTTAGACTGTTGTTAGTTTGAGATAGAGACGGTTCTTGGTAGATATTAAGTGGTTCCATGGGCGAATGTTGGTCTCTTTTTTGGAGGTATGGGCTGCTACCTTGGTATGACACTTGAGGAGAAAATATACTTAAGGGGGGAAAGAGAGCCTGGTGTCCAGAATAAGGCTACTCTTGACACCAGGCAGAATGCAACAGTTTATTAGAAGTAAAATATGTACATGTACATTTATACATGTTTTACTTTCAACAAACGATTACATTCTCCATCAGGTGTTGCCTTATTCCAGACACCAGGGCACTCCTTTCTCCCTATTCAAGTATACTTTCAGGATGGATTTGCATCTTTGTGTTGCAGCAGCATGTGCTAAAACCCACATTTTATCATGTTTACCGACATATGTGATAACACATAATATCTGTGTGTTGTGTTACATTACCATTCATTCTGAATGGCACCTCAAAGCTCATACACAGAACCTATTTTCCAGCAATGTAGCATGCTTCAAGCACAGATATGAACACTTTAAAATGTATATTGTGCTGTATTGTAACAAATAATGAAGATGCATTTATTCTTGTATTCTTGGATCTTAAGAACAAGTGTCAATTTGTAAGGCATATGACCATTCCCTTTCTTGCATTACTATATGCCCCAGCTGATTAAAGCCTAGTACACACAATGAGATTAATGGTTGTCTGTTTATTTTGCTAGTCTGCTAGTCTCCATATCGAAAATGCATAGCTTACTAAAGTACGAAAATTCGGAAGTAATGTATTTGTATTGTATTTTCGGAATAAAATTGTACTGATTAAATGAAAATCGTACTATCTGGTATTGTACGAGAACAATTTTTTATGTTTGTCCCTTCGGAAAATGTTGTACTGTGTACTAACTATCAGATTATCATACAATCGCTTAGAAAGCTGTATTTTTTGTACGATATTCTAATCATGTGTACAGGGCTTAAGTTGGCTGTTTCTATGTAGTAGTGACTATGATTTAAGCAGTAAGGTAGGGGCAATTTTATAGTTCAGTGGTCATCAACCCTGTCCTCAGGCCCCACTAACAGGCCAGGTTTTAGATATTACCTTGGGGAGATGCAGACTAAAATACTGCCATCACTGAGCAGCAAATGATATCACCTGTGATATATTTCAGTTATCTTGCAAACCTGGCCTGTTAGTGGGACCTGAGGACAGGGTTTATGACCACTGGTATAGTTCATGCAATCTATTGTGTGAATATTCCACTCAGTGAATCAAGCTGAAAAAGTAAAGTTGTTTTTTATCTGCAATGGGAAAAAAATGACAGTTGCAATTTGATAGGTTGATGGATTATAAGATACTTATTTTTTTCAGTGCAGGAATGGCATAGTCATTAGTTCTACCTATAGTTATGCAACTATGCAAAACTAATGCACCATTTTGACCTCCATCTAATACATTATGTTTGTGCAATAAATAAATGTATACCTTTCCTGACAGACACCATGGCAGACTATGTGTGGGTTAACCCCGCCTCCTCTCCAACCCCACTCCCATAAATTTGAGCTCACCACTAGAGACTGCGTTCCTTTTTTGTCCTCTTCTGTGGACCGACAAACAATGCACTTATGTTTTTTGGACATCCAAATCGATCAAGGTTGTTGCAGGAGCGTTCCAGGACATGGCTCCCTCTTCTGGGTTGCGCCCCCCTGGTGCGCTGATGCGCATGTGCAATCCTCGGGCAAAGCCGATGGTTGGTTTCGCGCATGCGCAGTATGGCCAGGGACCCAGCGGCTGCGCAGGCACTCTACGGCGGGTCGCCCCTGCGCAGGCGCTGACGTGGCATGGCGGTGACATCACGGCGGGGGCATTTGAATCCTTGTCAGCCCCTGTCATATTGGGGATTCCTGTGGGCAACTTTCTGCAGCTCCTCCATGCACCAGGATTCCAGATAAAGGTAATCTCCAGCCTGGGGCTATGGTGCAGGGTGAGGGGGGGTCTGAGATGGCTGTTAAAGGGGAAGCTACCCTGCATTTGCATTACTTTCTCCTAGGACAAGTAAGTGTTCCTACAAAGCTGCAGGACCGTCACCTATTCGTCTGCCAGGTTGCCATGGACAGGTCACCGCCTCTGTGCGACCAGCCCTTATGCTCTAGGTATGTGGGGTGTGAGAAGGGGGGCCAGGTCCACACTGGTATGGACATATCCCCCAATGTCATGTTTTGTTTGCCCTTCTCTTTTTAGCCCTTCCAGGTCAGACTGTCAGTTTACTGTCCAAAATGACAGGGACCTTGCCAGGCCACAACGTCAACCTTCCTCATCCAGGTCCAGATATGGCATCTCCGTCTAGGACCCACTAGCAGAGGAGATGTTCCCATTCCTCTTTCAGTCACCTCACCCACCGCTAAGACAGCCTCTCTGGTCGCAGTGCCTGCTGGGGATGTGGGACACGAGTCCCGGAGGGCAAGTCTCTGTGTGATTCATGTTATGCCCAGACGTCCGGGGGAAAAAGAGATGAAAAACCAACAAATGGAGTCTCTTGTTAAGCGTGTGGTGCAGCAGTCCCTAAAGGAGTGGGATACAACCCGCACACGGAGCCAGTCCACCACTCTATCTGGCTCCCTGGATGACGATGCCCAGGAGGATCCGGGCCCATTCTAGCCTTACAATGCCTGCCCCGGCTCTTCAGATAGCGAATTGGAGGGAGATGATTTTGTCGGTGGCTCCGGCTTAACCCATGTTTCCCCACTAATTGAGGCGGTCAACGAGGCCTTTAAGTGGGAAGATCCTTCTACTCCTCCGGCTAAGCAAAGAAAGTTCTTTAAGCACCTGTGGAAGGAACGTTCCAATGCTCCTTTCTGAATTGAAGGTTATCATTGACCAGGAGTGGAGTAAGCTAGACAAGAAGACTTCTATGTGACTTCTATGATTTTACCCCTTCAAGGCAGAGGAAGTGAAATATCTGGAAAATGCACCTCTGGTAGATGCAGCATTGATGCGACTGGCCAAACACGTCACTCTTCCTTTAGAGGACACTGCATCCTTCAAGCTAAGTCATTTTGAGATTGGGCCCACCAAGGCAGATTGGATGGGAGCATGCTTATATTCCGGCACGTCTGGGTGGCCTCGGCCTCGGACTACTGGACCATCAAGACGGTCTCCATAGGCCACACATGGTCCTTCACCAGTACTTCTCCCTCAGATTTATCTACACCCTGCTTCTATGGTCAGAAGAAAAGAAGCAGGTGTTACTGTCCTACATGGATTCACTGATAGTAAAAGGAGTCGCGGAGCCTGTCCTGATAGGCAAAGAGTTTCAGGGGGTATACTACCCGCTCTTTCTTGTGAAGAAAAGTCTGGAGTCTGTCAGAAAAACTGAAAATTTATTATCAATACTAAAATAATTTTCCTTTCCTGATGGACTACATGGCAGATGGAGTTCCCACCCATCGGTCAAAGAGTTGGCTAGTAACGTAATGCAGTCTTTAGTGGTGAGCTCAACTTTATGGGAGTGGGGTCCTATAGCATTGGAGAGGAGGCGGGGTTAACCCACACCTAATCTGCCATGGAGTCCATCAGGAACGGAAAATTACGGTAAGTATTGATAATAAATTTTCCGTTTTTTATTTCCTGATTTTTTATGTTTTTTTGCTGTATTTGGATGTTAGATATGTATTATTGCTGTAGTAAAATATGAAATACAAACAAGGAAAATAAAAACAAAAAGGTCTCTTCAGGCAAGCATCTGGGCTGTTTCACCATGCGCAAGAGTTTGTCATATTTACTTTATTTACATGATAAAATACATTGTTACATTTCAAATGTCCTTAGCAATCAAAATCTGTGTAATCAATATAGACAGTTACCCTTAGACTGGAAGGAACTTGACTGACTTCTCTGAGTTCAGAATGTTTTCATTTTGGTAATTTTAAACATTTCAAGGAAGCCGAAAAGACAGCATTGACGTTCAGAAATTGTTTTGATAGGTGATCCCAGAAGTATAAAAAAAAATGTAGTAATTTTCATGTAAATATGAGTGATATTGCTGCATATCTTAACGTTTGCCATATATTTCCTGATATATGAAGCATTACAGCGTTGCTGAAAGTTCCTGTGTGCTTTGAAAAATGACTGTTAACACTGAAAGAAAAAGATACCCATTATAACTGTTACTGGAGAAGGGAAATGCACTAATGAATGGGCTGAATGATAAAGGTTCCTAGAAAAGAATAGTTATCATGTATTTTTATAGCGTAAAAATGTATCATTTGCTTGTAGAAATAACCAATCATCTCCCAGTAATTCTTGTTAATCTAAGATAATAGTGTACCATTTTGCATCTTACAGCTTATGCTGTAATACCTTGACAATCCCCTCTAGTGTTTACACACTTCTGGCATGTGAATAGACAGCCAACAGAAGGAATTCTCCATCTTACCTTCATTGAGGAGGTTTAAACTATTAAATAAAATACTATTAAATATCAAAATGCCCATCAGTGTATGCAGGGTTGCTGTTATAAATCATGGGACCCCCCCCCCCCCCCCCCCATACAGCCTGCCTGACAGCACCCTCCGAAAATATTAAATTATATTTTCACTAAAAACACACTAAAATTATTATTAGTGGACACAAACACAACAAAATTCCTGCTAAATCTAAAATAATAAAACTGTATTGACTTAATAAATAAAGCTCTGTGTGTTAATGTGGTCTTGGGACTCATTCACTTGGGTGCTGTGGCCTGTACAGTGTGAATCAGTGATTTGTTTATGTGGCTGGAGCCACCTGAAGCTGTGTGCAGTCAACCTATGTTACTATGTGGACGCAGTAGCTGTATGGACACAGACACAGGTCATATCTTGACAGACATGTGGGCACAGTTGTGCAGCCCTGAACACAATGTATATTTTGGGCCACTCACACAGTTTTAGCAGCGCTTTACCAACGTTTTAGCGGTGCTTTTTGGCTGCTAGCGGGGCACATTTAACCTCCGCTAGCGGCCCGAAGAAAGGGTTAAATGCACCCAAAAAGCACTGCTGCCGAAGCGCTTTACAGGCGCTTCGACAGCGGTGCCCATACATTTCAATGGGCAGAGGCGGTGGAGGAGCGCTGTATACACTGCTCCTCCACCGCTCCAAAGATGCTGCTTGCAGGACTTTTTCTAATGTCCTGCCAGCGCACTGCTCCAGTGTGAGAGCACTCGAGCTTTCACACTGGGGCTGCAGGGGAGGCATTTCTCAGGCGCTTTACAGGTGCGATGTATACTGAGGTTTTGTTTGTGTAACTCATCTTGCATTTTAAGGCACAGATGAATTTGCTTAAAGTTGAAGTTTAGCTAAAAAAGCATTTACCTGTAATGTAGACTGTCTCTGTCTTTTTCTTTCTCCGAACGTCTGCGACGGTAAACGAAATGGTCTTCATGCAGAACAGTATGATTGATCTGATGAGGGCACACACCCTTCTTCCTCCTCCTCCATTGAAAAAAGTTATTACATTGATTAAACTGCTTGTAATAAGATCTGTGAATGGAGGAGAGTGAGGATTTTCTCCCACATTTACAGATTAGGTTTCAAGCAGTGCAATCAATTGAATAACTTTTCTTAATGGAGGAGGAGGAGAGAGTGGGCATGTTCTAGCCGGACCATTTGTACTGCTGTTCTGCTTGAAGGCCTAAAGCTGTTAACCATTGCAATGCCAAAGTTCAGAGAGAGGAATAGAACATACATCCCCTACAGCAGTGATCCCCAACCTTTTTGGCACTGGGGATCGGCTGCGTGGAATAAAATTGTAAACGATCTTTCGCGGGCAATGGCTGGTGTTAGTGCTTCAATCATCATGGCACCATGCTTGATATGGTGTCAGGGTGATTGAAGTGCATCCTTTCTATTATTACATTGTAGTGATAAATAAAATAGTTCAACTCACTATAATGCAGAATCAGTGGGAGCCGGGGGGGGCGTGTCCGGACGAGAACGGCGGCGGACGTCTTTACAGAGAGCTCCGGGTGCCTGACTTTAATCCGCCGCCATCCGAGCAACATAAAACACACAAAGTGCCAAAAACCTGCTTGCCTAATCACCTAGGCTCCCCTGCAGCGCTCTGGTTTACTATCCCCAGGAGATTCGGCCTGAAATCGGCAGAAGGAGACTCCTCTGGACCCCCGCGGCCGCCGCCATCTTGCTACTCCGAGGCCTCCCAGGGGGATCTCGATCTGGATAGACCTGGAGGTAAGAGACCCTCAGCTAGCAATATACCCACCCAGCGACCTACCTGGCACAGTACAGAGGCCTCGCCGAGCTCCGAGGAAGCCGCGGCCCAGCCCGGCCTAGTGCGGCCTAGCGAGGCCTGTGGATCCCCGGTCTTTCCTGGGGCTGCTTCCCCGCCGGAAGTCACCGCAGGCGGTACGGCGTGCATCGGGGGTGCAGGCTATCTCACCACATTACCACACCTGCCTTACAAGCCCCCCAGGCCCTGACTAAGGCCTGGGACACTACCAAAAGCTGCAGAGACTGTGCCCTGCCCTCCAAATCCTCCACAAACACGGCCGCCGCCATCTTGCGGCCTACTCAGCACCCTCAGCGCCCGTCTATAGTGCTTTTCCAGGAAAATCTGCTTACATTTCAGTTGGTCCCCCCAGCCACAGAGGACGATCCACAAGATACCAGAGGGTCGCTGGAGAGGGCACACTGTGACTTTACAGTTGAAAGACACAGGAGAGAGGCGGCCATATTGCTACACCCCAGGCCTATTAGCTGCCTCCCCATCATTCCTGCTCCAGACTCACCCATCCCGGAAACCCTTTTTTTTTTTTTTTTTTTTTTTTTTTTTTTTTTTTTTTTTTTAGCCTGCTCGGGGGACGTGGCTTAGCAATGGCCGAATAGAGCTATGCTCTAGGGGGGCTTCCGGTCTGACCCGGCCTCTGAGGACCAAAACGCTACTTTAAATGAGTGTGAAAACGGCATGAGTGACCCCACAAAGTACCGGACGAGATCGGCGACCCGTGGAACTGGCCAAAACAACTCACAACCGAGCATCTCCAGCTTCTTTGGGAACACCCCGAGACCGTCCTCGGGCGCCATTGAACATACACCCCGTGCGACTCGCAGAGACACGGCGAGCACTACACAGCAAGCAGGCACCTACGTAACCCCACCGGACCTAGAGGACCTCCCGGGGACCCCGGACTTGTTCCGACCAACTATGGCGGGCCCCTCGCAGTCACGGCTAGATGAAGACCTCCGAGACATGCTCAGGGCACTACCAACACGGGCGGACATTGAGGCCCTGCCCACGAGAGCAGACATAGAGGGCCTGATTATGCGCATAGAGGAAGCCCATAGCAAAGAGATACAGGAGGTCCGAGAGGAACTGCACTCTATAGAGACACGGGTCTCCTCTGGTGAGACGCAACTGTCCTCTTTGGAAACCAGGGTAAGATCCCTAGAACAGGCCCAGGAAACACATGCCAGGGACTCACAAGAAATGCAGCTCCATTTAGAAGAGATGGAAGACCGCAGCCGCCGCAACAACCTACGGCTGCGAGGCATACCTGAGGCCACCGGTACTGAAGACCTGGCAACGACAGTAACAGCCATATTCCATAGGATCTGGGAGAACCCACCTGCCAATCTGGAGATGGACCGGGTACACCGCTCCCTGGGCCCCAAATCTACAGACCCGGCACGGCCCCGAGACGTCCTCTGTCGGCTACACCGCTACACCCAGAAAGAAACCCTGTTGCGCAAGGCGTGGGAACACGGGGACATTGATTTCGATGGCGCCAATATACAGATCCTACCAGACCTTTCCAGAGCCACGTTACAAAGACGCGCCATGCTGAAGCCAGCACTGGAAGTAGCCAGAAGCCGGGGATGCACCTACAGATGGGGATACCCTCTAGCGGTTATCTTCCGCTCGGACCGTTCCTCTTTTACACTACGAGCACCTACTGACCTACCTGCATTCTTCAGCTTTCTAGAAACGGATCCTGTACGTGTCCCGAATTGGCTGCAGAAAATCCCAAAACCGACTGGCCGCGCAAACACATTGTCGGGGAGACCGAATCTACCTGCCCGCTCTCAGAGATCCCGGGGAAGGTCCCGCACTACTCCCGACGACAGTACACGCGAGTCCTAAATGTTCCTCTCTCTTTTGCTTGGCTGTGCTGTATGTGACATGGTCATAATGTTTGCTGGATGCTGGATCTTACACGCTGCAAAACCTTGTGTGCCACCCCCCATTATTTATTCTTTTTTTAATTTTTTTTTTTTTTTTTTTTTTTTTTTTTTTTTGTTGATAAGCCAAAGAGAAGCAAAGCCCTAGACATACGAGCTGTTATCCACTACTCTACCCACAGGCGCAAACCTCACTTACTACGTGCCTTGGACATGCAACCCTGCCCTGGAGTTTGAGGAGACGATCTTTTCACTATAGAAGGGACTTATACACAGCCCTGCCCGCCAGAGATTCTGCTGAAACTATCATCATGTGGGCATGCCCCCATTCACTCCACACAGACCTCGAGACTCATGGGTGATAGTCCCCTTGCTCTCCCAGTGCAATGCACGGATGCCAGTAGAGGATCGGGCTCCTAGTTACAAACACGGAGGCTGCTGCAAGGCGGCCTTCCACCTCCCCTTGCAACACACACCTTACCTGAACGCTCCCGCATTTAGAAGGAAGACAGCACCAATATGAAAGAAGAAGAGATTTGAATGAACGGCCCCTGGTTATCAAGCTCCATGCAGGGGAAGGCTATGTGAGTCGCTCTCAGGGGGGTGGAGGGAGGAGGGGTGATCTCAGACTCCCATCTATGCCACACAACGGGACTTGATGCTTAATGTGGAGGTTATATGGGTACCAAGGAAGGGGAATTGTTGGAAACTATTGATCAGATGCCATGGGTACTGTTGATTTGTTCTCTCTGGACTAAGGTTGATGGGGGGCTGACACTAGAAAATACGTGCACTTACGAATCACTGCTGTGGCGCGCCTCCCACCCTGGCTGCGTATACACTCACGGAGACTACGGAGGAGAGAGTCCAAGACTCCTATCCGACGGGCCTCTGCATGCGGTCGGGGGGGGGGGGGGGCGCTACTTAGTGACCAAGAATTAGCATCCACTTTTGTAACACTTCACTACAGCCAGCTAAAGCTCCTCAGAGATACAATGGTAAGGTTGCCAAGCTTAGACTCTGAACAACCTGTTAACAATGTTTTGATTTATTTTGTTTAATTTAGACGGTTTGTACTTGGTTCATATGCTACTGTCACTCACATGATAAATGAATAATTATTCACACTCTCATATTCACTTGTGGTCCGGGGGCCGGGAAGGGCAGGGAGTTTCTCCTGATTGCCCTTGCTGATCACTCCCTTACATAGGTAGACGCCTTCCCAGCTAGTCCTGGCAAGGTAGCAAAAACAGCAAATTGCTGTCCCTTTAGAAGTTGCACTGCTGGACGGTGCCTGCTGAGAGCAAATACTTTCTTGTGGCTGGTCTGGACAGACCGGCTCTCTCCTTCTCCTTTCCCAAACTCTCTCATCCTCACTGACCCCTAAACCCTCATCCATCTTGATATCTCTCCTCATACCCAACACACTTTCCCTCGCCCCTCCCCCCTTCCTCCCGTGGCCATGGATACACTACAGATAGTCACCTTAAATGTCAAAGGACTGAATGTCCCAGAAAAAAGGAAAATGTTATTAAACGACATGAGACGCATGAAAGCAGATATTGTACTTCTGCAGGAGACTCACTTCAGAGAGGATAAATATCCGATCCTGAAGAACAGATGTTACCCGACGGTATACCACTCCACCTATCTAGAAGCCAAATCTCGGGGCGTTTCTATCCAAATTGCAGCTAGAGTTCCCTGGAAGTTAATAGAGCTAAGAAATGACCCAGCAGGCAGATTTCTATTTATTAAAGGGCTGATAGGAGACGAGAAGGTGACCATCGCCAATCTGTACGCCCCAAACAGCCAACAGGACTCTTTTCTCAAACGGACCTTATTATCACTCCGCGGTTTCACAGAAGGCCAACTTATAGTGGGGGGAGACTTTAATGTCCCCCTGATCCCAGCAGAAGATACCTCCACGGGTACATCATCCTCCTCCCGTAGCACCCGTAAGACAATTCACAAGACTTTACATGATATGCAGTTAATAGACGTCTGGCGACTCTCCCACCCCGGAGAACGAGACTACACCTTCTTCTCTCGCACGCACCAGGTATACTCCCGTATTGACCACCTATTACTCCCACACAACCAGCTTCAGGCACTAAGAGACACGAGTATAGGATCAATTACGTGGTCCGACCACGCCCCGGTCTCCATGCATTATACACTAACTGATCACAATAGGAGACAGAGACAGCCTTGGAGACTCAATGAGAGCCTGTTGCAAGACCCGGAGGTGGTATCAGACGTGACAAAAGAAATCGCACACTATTTCCAGACAAATCTAACAGCAGATTGTAATATGGGACTTATCTGGGAAGCTCACAAGGCGGTCATACGGGGAGTACTAATAAAACACGGTGCAAGGTTAAAGAAGCAGAGAACAGCCCAAATTGCAACACTGATAGACAAACTCCAAAAACTGGAAACCAGACATAAACAGACACCGACCAGACTCCTGGGGAACGAATTAGACATAGTACGTAAGCAAATAACAGACATACTCCACTTTAAGGCCAAGGCGGCAATGCAGATCTCCCGCAGGAAAGTATACGAATCAGGGAATAAATGCGGTAAATTGCTTGCGCAATCCCTACGATCCCAAACAGCAGCCTCTTACATCCCACACATATACTCCACGACAGGCCACAAAAAAACCCTGCCCCGACAAATAACCCAAGAATTCAAATTGTTTTATCAATCCCTGTATAATCTACCGGTAAACCCCCCTACAGTAGGGAAGGTATCAGAATACATCAAAAAGTCAACAATGCCCACTTTACCGACAGACACGCGTGACCTTCTGGACGAACCTATAACACTGACAGAACTGCAAATGGCAATATTAAACACGAAACGTAACAAAGCCCCAGGGCCAGATGGACTTACGGTCCAATACTATAAGACCCTACTTCCCTCATTAGGTAATCATCTGGTTAAAACGCTTAACGACCTCAGTAGGGAGGGTAATTTACATGACACCACACTACAGGCCCAGATAGCGGTAATCCCTAAAGAAGGGAAGGACCCATCCCAATGTGGGAGCTACCGCCCAATATCGTTATTGAACACGGACCTCAAACTGTTCACTAAGATAATTGCCACTAGATTGCAAACCCACATACCCCGTCTAATTCACCTGGACCAGGTAGGTTTTGTCCCAACCAGAGAGGCTAGAGACAATACCATCAAAGCACTGAACCTGATCCACAAAGCCACCACCTCCGGTACACCCTGCGTCTTTCTCAGCACAGATGCTGAGAAAGCATTTGACAGGGTGAATTGGACGTTCATGCTCGCCACATTGAAACATGTAGGTTTGGGCAATAATATGATGAAATGGATAAAGGCAGCGTATACGACGCCGACAGCTAGGGTGAGAGCCAATGGAGTACTCTCAGACCCTTTCCCAATTACGAACGGGACACGCCAGGGCTGCCCACTGTCACCCCTTTTGTTCGCCCTATCCCTTGAACCTTTCCTATGTCACATAAGGAGTAACCCGAACATATCAGGTATTACAATGAACCGCACCCAGTACAAAGTCTCCGCTTATGCAGATGATTTGTTATTTTCCCTCTCAAACCCATTAATATCACTACCAAACCTTCTCCGCGAATTTACTTTATACGGGACACTCTCCAACCTAAAAATCAACTTTGACAAGTCAGAGGCAATGGGAGTACAGATTCCCAACTCTCAGCTCGCACACCTCCAATCTAGCTTTAAATTAAAATGGACCAAAACTGCCCTTAAATACTTGGGAACTCATATACCTAGCTCACTTTCAAAAATATATGAGCTCAACTTCCCCCCACTCTTAAAACAAGTCAAATCCTTGCTGACTCAATGGACCCCAGGACTGCACTCCTGGCTAGGACGCTGCAACATTTTAAAGATGATGATACTCCCAAAGTTTTTATATCTCATGCAAGCCTTGCCCATACACATCCCAATCACATATTTCAAACGAGTGCAAAAACTTTTTACAGAATTCGTATGGGCCAAAAAAAAGCCTAGACTAGCTAACAAATTACTAGTACTCCCCAAACTACACGGAGGACTAGCGCTCCCTAATCTTCGCGCCTATTACCATGCCACGCATTTGGTGAGGCTCATAGACTGGAGCCGACACCAAGAAACCAAACTATGGACTTCCATAGAACAAACACAAAGTGAGATCCCCCTCCCAGGCACCCCATGGTGTTACTTGGGACTATCACCAGAAATTAAATCCCACCCATTAATAGGCAATACATCAAGGATATGTGCCCGAATAGTGACCAGGACACCTCTCTCCTCCCAGAACTCACCTCTACAACCCATCTTGGGAAACCCACTATTTACACCAGGGCTAACAGACAGACACTTCCGTACCCTTTTGGAATCGGGCATCCACCAGGCCTCCCATTTTAGTTCGGGTGGGCGGTGGAAAACGGCTGCGGAACTTTCTGACCCCACAGGCCCGTTCCGCCTAGACTTTATGAGGGCTCTCCAATTAAGTCACTTCCTGAACTCCTTGCCACCCCCGAGAGACATAGACCAGACACTAACGTCACTGGAGGACTTATGCAACGATAGGGGTCCCATACCACATACACTCTCTTTGACCTACACTCTCCTGAATGCACCCCCAGAGGATTTTACACCCCCAGGACTGCTCAAATGGGAAAGGGATCTGGGAATCCAATTCGATGACACCAAAAGACAACGTATTCTTAAGTACACACATAAATCTTCCATATGTGCAAAAACCCAGGAAACCAACTACAAAATACTCTCCAGATGGTACAAAACCCCTGCATTACTACATAAACTATTCCCACTGACATCAGATCGCTGTTGGCGTTGCCAGACAGAGGAGGGTTCCCTGTTGCACATCTTCTGGTCCTGCCCCAGACTGACACAATTTTGGACAGCGATACGCGAGACCATGCAGAAATTCACTGAAAGGACGCTTATAGATGACCCAGCTTTCTTCCTCCTACATGCCTCCGACATTCCAGACAGACACTATAAAAAATCAGTACTTCGTCATTTATTAGATGCAGCTAAAGCCTGTATCCCACTATGTTGGAAGTCCGCCACCCCCCCGACCATTAAACTATGGCTTCGAAAGGTAGAAGAAATAAGAAAAATGGAAGATCTCATTTTAACAGCACAGGAAAGACATGAGACGTACACCAAAACCTGGCAATTATGGAGTATATTTATATATTCTGACGAAGGCCAAACTCTCCTAGGATCAGACGACACTGAGTGAACACTAAAAATAGGATGCTATCTTAGAGGTCTACCCGTGATGACGGGTGGACACTGGTCCCCAACTTAACACAAGATCTGGAGGCGTTCCGTGGCCACGGGACGCACCCCCTCTCTCCTCCCCCTCCCACTAATTCCACCCCCCCTCCCCCCCCATCTCTTATTCTCTGCCTACTCCCCTTTCTTCTTAATCTCTCTTTTTTGCTCGCCTGGTTCTCGGTTGGCTTCGCCTGCCTGCACTGCAGCTCCCCACAAATGGGGGGCTGGGGTGGGGGGGGGCGACGACAGCTACTTGAATAAAAAAGAAAAATAACTGGGGACTGGACCCGCGGGACCACGAGACTCCTTAGACTATACAATAAGGTATACTATATGCAACACGTAATGGGGAGGTGATTATTTACCAACCCCCCTGCATGCAGAGATCAATAAGAACACCCCAAACATGATTCACCCTATACATACATATTCTTGCCACTAGGCAGGAGAGGACTATTCAATTTTCAGTACACTACAATGGTTATGAACCCGTTCTGCACGGTTACTGCCTACTGTCTGGCTCGTTTCTAAAATGTGAAATGTATTGTTGAACCACTACCTGTATTGTTTGTTAATATGTAACACGTTGGTCCGCGTGGGCCTTGTTCCTTGAAATAAAAAAAAAATTAAAAAAAAAAAAAAAGAATCAGTGGGAGCCCTAAGCGTGTTACTTGCAGCTGTCATCTGCCACCAGATGTGGATTGTCACTTGCCACACCACCTGCCATGTTGTCTGTCACCAGATGCGGAATATCACTTTCCACATCACCTGCCACAAGATGTTGATTGTCACTTGTCACGTTGCCTGTCACCATATGCGGAATGTCACCTGCCATGCCACCTGCCATGTTACCTGTCACCAGATGAATAATGTCACTTGCCACGCCACCTGCCATGTTGCCTGTCACCAGATGCGGAATGTCACTTGCCACGTCACCTGCCACGTTGCCTGTCACTAGATGCGGAATGTCACTTGCCACGTCACTTGTCACCAGATGCGGAATGTCACATGCCACGCCACCTGCCACGTTGCCTGTCACCATATTCCGAATGTCACTTGCCAGGCTGCCTGCCGCCACTGCATTGGTGGCAGCACTGGTCCATTTAGCAGGCCTCTGTGCAGTGGTGGGTTTCCGAATGAAGGCAGGAGAGCGGTGATGCAGGGCGGGCAGTGAGAGATGATGTAATTTCTCTGCTCCCCGTCACACCTCCAACACTGAGGCTGACAGGACACAGGCTGTGAGGATGGAAGAGCGGTGATGTGGGGGGCAGGGAGAGATGATGTCATCTCTGCTTGCCCGCTCACTTCTTCCATCCACTGCTCTCATATGCTGGCCGCTCAGTTGTCTCATGCTGCCCGCCCGGCTCTCTTATGCCGGCTGCCTGGCTCTTTCATGCCCACCTTCCCAGGTGTCTCATGCCGGCCGCCCGCACCCATGGCCCAGCTGCAGAAAGGCCACGGCCTGGTAGTGGGCGGTAGCCCGGGGGTTGATGACCCCTGCCCTACAGTAAAAGTTTCTATAGGATCCTGCTACCTGCACAATGGGGAAATATTTCATTGTAGGGAAGTGATGTGACTAAAGCTGTAGGATTTTTTTGAAAGCAGCACATGGGTTAAAACTCCATTAAACTAGTATTAGGACACAATCAGCTTCTATTTATTTTTTTTTGTCAAAGCTTAATTGAACAAGCTGAAGTTAGAAACTGATTGGCTACCATACAGATTTGCACCAGATTTTGCACTCTCCGGTTTTGGTAAATCAACGCCAGTGTGTCCATACACATTTGGACATCACATGTGCATTTTTGTCAGGAGCTTTCAGGCAGAAAAAATGCTTAATGCACCTAAACACGGCATTTAGGCATTTCAAGTGTTTTGAAGTGTACATTTTTTCTAGTGTTTGGGGGAAAACCGTCTATAAACCCAAATGCGCCTAAACGTGTGTACAATATGCTCCATAGGAGCTTTTTTTATGCTGCTTTTTTCCTGCCAGCAGTTCTGTCTTTTTTCTGCTGCCTAGTGTGCATGGACCCTTATAGGAACAAAGGACTTAGCATTTACAACTGTCAATATAGGGGGCCGGTCTGTTCAGTTGGAATCCAGACAGCATGCTCTACTGTGCTTGTTTCTGCATTAAATTTTCATGCACAAAGACATTTAATTTTCCTTCTCTGCAGGTACTAACTAGTCTGCAAAAACAGGGATTGATTTACTAAAAACAAATAGGCTGTTTACTTTGCAAGGGAAGTTGCACTTTGTTGGGGAAATTTTCCGTAGAGCTTTAATAAATCAACCCCATAGAATCTGTTGTGGCTCTGAATATAAAAATATAAGTATCTATATGGTTATGAAATTATACCTCCTCTGTTCATACAATTTGAAAGGCAGCATTAGAACTTCAACTAGGTTGGAACAACATGCCAGGGTCAGAAAAATGTCATTGCTTCAGTATTGTTGTCAGAATATTGCAAAGCATGCTTTTCCTTTATGCTCACTACTACTACTAGCTTTACTTTTGGCTTGTTGGTTGCAGGAATTGGTGCAATAGCCAAAGCACATAAAAGGTTAATTCCAACTAAAACTATTTTTGTTGTTGTTGTTGCTATACACTCTGGGCCCTACAGCATTTAACGTTGGATAAGCATCCCACTTACATTAATCAGAATATCAAAGGCCAAATGGGACCTGTGGTCAGAGGATTATAATGTGTAGCGTTTGCCAGTGCGGTCATCTCATAGTGGAAAAAATAATATTATCCACTGATGCTTGTGGTGATCCTGAATGGTTTGGTAACATATGGCTTCTTTCATAGTGTGTGTGCTGAGCAAATTTTTTTACTGTGGAAAGGCAGAATCTATTGGGCTTTAGGCATTTTTTTCAGTTCTTTCCAGTTCCTGGATCTGCTGTATCTGCTGACTTATAAAAAAAAAAAAACATATCTGCTTTACGGTAAATATTGGAAAATACATTAGTAATATTTTGATTTTCTGTTAGATTTTTACAAAATGGTACAACACAGTAAAAGCTTTTTTTATGCCTCTCTAGCAAACGTTTTACTATCACCTTAGTTACTTAAGATTGCAAGAGAGATTTAGCCAATAAAATAGTTTGAAATAAACAAAATTAAATATAATACGGCTATTTACACACTATGCAATGTATTAAAGGATAACTCCACTTTCGTGGGGAAAAAAATGCAAATAAAGAAAAAATAATATAGCACATATTATTGCGACACTAATCATTTTGTAACTTTTCAATCTGCAGCCAATGTAATTTTCTGAGAATACATTGGATGATGGCTACTTGGAGTTTTCTGTACACAGAATGTGTACTGACCACGCCCCAAAAACATAAATTCATGCTTGTGTGCTTGGCTCACCAATTTTCCCAGAAGTCTGCCTAAGATACAAGTGGTTATGAAACCATTCCCATTAGACCCATTCAGAACAGAGGCACGGAGAAACACACATGGATTTCTTCAGAATAAAAAAAATTAAATTTCACTGTGTTTAACCCCTTACAGCCTAAGTGCATCCAACATCAGCACAGGGGACATAACTTACAGTCAGTAGGATGTGGCCCTTGTGCTGATTTCCCTTCTGTTATTAAATTGTTTCCTCCATCCTGCCTTCCCCACTGTAATTTTCCAGTGCCCCCTCTATTCATAGATCATGTTTTATTCATAGAAGCTGTAGTACAGCTTCAGTGAATGGTGGAATTAGGCAGAAAGGGCAGCCTTCATCAGGCTCTCTTGACGAGAGCCTGTAAAATCCCTAGGTTGTAATAACTCTAAAAGATAATGGCGAGGGTGTGGGGGGCAAGATAGAGCAAGATTTTCACTAACAGAAGTGGAATCAGCACAAGGGACACATCCTACTGACTACAAGTTATGTCCCTTGTTCTGTAGATAAAAGAAAGCTGGCAACGCGATCTTTCCACAATGAATACATTTATTAATCCAGGTGTGGTGCAGAATATCACAAGGCTTACGCGTTTCGGCATGTAGCCTTAGCCAATGTCCCTTGTTCTGATTTGTCTGTTTGTGATTCTGGCTGCACTTAGGCTTTAAACGCACTGCAACAAAAATAATTCCTGATTTGACAGAAACATAGGGCGCTTTGTCCATTAAAACAAATATATATATATAATGTGCTTCCTTCCTGTTTTAGCTGGGGCAATACAGCATGCTGAAGCCCTAAACTTTTAAATACATGGTGTCAGCCCTGCCTACTTATCTGATGGATTAAAGTAGAACACATCCCTTTTTTTATCTCTCTCCTACTTCCCATTTCTGTAACTCTTACTTGTGCACAGGCACAGAAAGTTATGAGCCGATGCTTTCAATGGTTTATCTATAAGGGCAAAAGGGAGAAAATAAGACATTTTCATTATTAGGGTTTACAAAAATGAACGCATGAAAAATTTTTACCTGACCCCTTTTGTTTAAAGCATTACACCACAGCACACAGCATGTGTGTGCTCTGGTGCACTGCAAGACAGTTATGTTATCCAATATTGTAGCTGTGCGTTGGGGTGCCACTGTAAATGGTAACTCTGTGTAACATGCATTACCACAACACACTGGTTTAAATGTTAATTTTATTAATTGCATACATCAAATATAAAGAAAATCAGAGTCTAATTTGCATTTCTCTTTTTCTCTCTGTTAAACAATTATAGCTACCAATTTGTCCTGTTGTTGTTAAAATATAACCAAGGACAAAAGATTTATTACTTTGCATGTGTGTTTTATGAATGTAGCAATTAAGCAAGCGATAAACAATAATGGTATTTTTGTTGGTAATGGAAAGAGCAAAAACAAAAAATAGTAACCTATAACAACAGTAAACATAATTTAGTGGACCACTGTGGGTCAGAATGCAAATTTTACATCTAATAGTATCTAGTCTAATCTATCTAGTATCTACAAAGTAGAAACATTGGGATTAATTAGTATCCCATCTTTTGTGTAACAAAACTGGATGTATGGTAAATGATGGTGATGTCATACTTGTATTTACCCATACACTGAAGGATTGCTAACTTTTTCTGACCATGGTGATGCTAGTTTAATTAAAGTGGTTGTAAACCCATATATAAAAAAACCTACAAGACAAAGGCATAATGAGCTAGTATGCATCATATACTAGCTCATTATGAAATACTTACCTTAGATCGAAGCTATTGCAGCGGTCCCCGTACACCGATGTGACCGGCGACGTGTCTCCCGAAGTTATTTTTCGGGATTTGCGGGCTCCGGTGCTGTGATTGGCCAGAGCCGCAATGGCTTCACTCCCACGCATGCACGTGGGGTCCGCCGGTCAAGGCACAGGCCCTTTAGAAATGTCACGATTGAGCCGTTTTATCAGTGTGCATGCACTAGGTGCTAGCGTATATGGTAAATATCTCCAAAACGGTAAAGGTTTAGAAGATATTTACAGTACTTACAGGTAAGCCTTATTATAGGCTTACCTGTAGGTACAAGTGGTGTAACAGGGTTTACAACCACTTTAAGTTTGAAGTGAAGTGCAGTGACATGAATCTGCAATCACCACAAACAGCCAATCATGGGCGATGGAAGGTCTAATTTTTTTTGTGTTCACTTAAAGCTGCACTCTGGGTAAAATTAAATAATAACTTTGCAGTGACTCTCCTAGGCACTGCAATGGTTAAATTATCATTTTTTTTCTAAGGAGAACATAAAAAGCAGTTTTATTTACTGTATTGCTCGCTCTTGCAAATTTACTCCCAGCCAAATAACCAGGCTGCGTCTCTTCACCATTCCACTGGTGGCAGACACTCTGACATCATCACATATCATGTAGGATCAGAAGTCATGCATTGTAAGTGAGGACACTGATGGCCTACCCACAACCCAGGACAACAAAGGACAATGTGGTTAGAACAAGTAACAAGAACTATGACAAGCGGAAACAATAAACCACTGGTGGTGTGAAGTCTGCAGGACTATACTACAATCTCATGCTATCTATAATACATATATACATATATTATTATCATATACATCTATAGCATATTTCACAATTTCTTGGGGGGGGGGAGGGGACTATGCACAAGTATAAAGGAAATGTTTTAAAACTGAACTGTACTAACCATTGCGGCATCCCGCAAAGCGAGCTCTTCGCTCGCCGCTGACATCTTCACGCAGGCTTCTGGGTCTCAATCACCAGCTGCTTTAATTTGCCGGGCCTGGGTGACACCACTCCCAAACATGCATGGGTGTTTAGTCGGCTTTGTATTTGTTATTATATATATCTGTGCGGACGCACAGGTATATATAAATGTGTCGTGCTGTGCTCTGCAGAGTGTCTAAAACTGCTGTGCAGACTGCTAATAATATAAAATCGCAAACCTGTCCCAATGAGTATCTGAAACTGCTGTGCAGGCTGCTAATGGTATAAAATCACAGTGAGTATCTGAAACTGCTGTGCAGACTGCTAATGATAAACAAAAAAAAAATCACAGTCCTGTCCCAATGAGTGCTAATCAAATGCAAAACAAATAATATAAGTATAAAATATAAATAGTGTCTGCTGTAAATGACAAAAAGTGCTTGTGGATCGTGGATTCCAAACAATGTGGCGTGAATAATTCAATATAAAGCAATCAAGTCCATTGGAAAAAAATATAAAAATAAAATAAAAATAAAAACAGAAAAAGAACTGTCTAAAATGAAAAAATAATTAAAGTGCCAAGTGACTTTATGCAGATTGTGCTCTCCTCCCCCGTCAGGTGTACCCTCACCTTTAGGGCTTAAATTTTAAGCCTGAAATACTTTATAACAGCCGGGGGTCTTGATTTTTTCTTTTACTCCTGTGCTTGCTGCTGTGGATACCTCTCACTGTTAGTCTCCTGCTCACACTGGCTGCTCTCCTCTCTCCAAGATGTCTCCACCAAGCCTCCTCACATGTCCCATAGGGAGAGTAATAAAGGCACACAATAGTGTAATACCGCTACAATAATGTTTAATATTCTTTAAAACAATTAATACATTAAACTCAAGTTTAATAGGATAAAAACACTCTTTAAAGTGCTGGCAGTGCTGTAGTGATGAGGGGGATAGGATCACCTGTTCCCGGATCTGCAGCCCCGGTAGTACAATGTTCAGATTCTCCTACACCTCCTCCCCAGCTGGGGAAGGCCAGCTAACACAGGCAGAGTAGCCAACCTGCACATGCTCAGTTGTGTCTTTTATGCTGGAGAGAATAATTACTTGTTGATCAGAGCTAGCCAGGTCACATGTTATTGACATCACACATGTGGGCGTGTATACAGGCTGCAGTGGAATCTCCACCTTCCTGATCTCTCAGAACTAGAGAAACTGTGCGGTTTATCACTAACCATGGTAGACAGATCAGCCAAAAAAGGAATATAGTGGCAATATTTTAACGTGAAAAAAAAGATTTATAAGCTGTGGGCACTGTGGGTAGGGCAGATGAACTATTTTCATATTACTGGGTTTAGTAACACTTTAATCTCTTAGTGAATTTACCCCTTTAATTTTTGAATATAGTTCAAATTTAGAACTTATGATAAGGATATAAATTAATATGAAAAAGGAAAGAAAGTCAACTGTGGTAGAATTTCTGCTTCATCTAAATACTTCCTGCAATGTCAATCATTTCAGTGTGGTTGGAGTCCTCTTCAGGTTTTGGCATATGCTGCCATATGGTGTAGATGAGATATGCTCAGCTCCCTCATTGTAAGTGTTTTGGCTTATTTAGAAGGGGAACTAAAAACTACAATGTATGCTTACCTGTACCAAGCAAACACATTTCATTTTTTTTTGTTTTTTTTTTAAGGCTTACAAGAAATTGAAAGGAACAAAAATGATTATTTGTTATAAATGCACAAATACATGACTGCTGCACTCCCTGTTGTAAAGTCCTGTAAAACAAGTTAATCTTTTATATAAATAAAATTATGGTAATATAACTTTTACTATACATGGCTTTTTATTTTTTTTTGTTTTCACAGAAAGCAAAATAAGGAAACGAAACACTCTTCACGATTACACCAAAACATCACATACCACTTTAACTAGGATTAACAAGGCACTTGAGGTGAAAACAAAGTTTTTCAACACCACAGAGAACTGTGCCAAAAGATGCAGTCGTAACAAAGGACTCTCTTTTACTTGCAAGTAAGTAGCCAGATAGACAGTGCAAATGGTATTATATAGTTACACGACTTAACTTGTGAGAAAGACATTCTTTTGGTGGCTCTGTGTGTGGTACATGCCAATGGGTACTAATGTATGAGTTGTGGCCTTCATCTGCTAGGCAGATGTAAAAGTTGGCTTAGTATGCCATGCATCTAAATACAAAAGCTTTTATAATGTCTCTGCTAAATGTGAACATAGCTGTTGTTTTCAGCAACATCTAATTAGTAATTTATAAATAATATATCAACAGAGCACTGTTACTGCTTCAGGGAGACCTGTTAAAACTCATTCTTACATATAAACTTTTTTATTCATGCACGTATTGCTCTTATTAATCCTGGAAAAAGGATTAGTACATCAAACGATTTAAGCATGGCCTATAAAATTTACCCATCACAAAATCCTTCTAGGGCTATACAATTCTTCTGATGTTGTTTCCCTGAGATGTGATACCGTAATATATCTCAAATGGCATTTCAATCTGTAGTTAGAAATACGTTCAGCAAACTGTTGCAGCTTTTTCATGCATTTACTTAAATGGCTGAAAAACATAGGTCAAGCCAAAGGGCGATGTCTTCTAAAAATATATATATTTTTATATTTTTATTGGTAACAAAAATGGATCCTCATAAGTAGATATATACACAGTCACATATTTCTTTAATAAATTGAACATACAGGCATACCCCACTTTTAAGTACACAATGGGGTTTATTTACTAAAGCTGGAAAGTGCAAAATCAGGCTCACTTTTGTATAGACACCAATGAGCTTCTAACCCCAGCTTGTTCAATTAAGCTTTGGTAATACAACCTGGAAGCTCATTGGTTTCTATGCAGAAGTGAGCCTGATTTTGCACTTTACAGCTTTATTAAATAAACCCCATTGTGTACTTAAAAGTGAGGTATGCCTGTAATTAATAATTATCCATTTTCACAAATACCAAGTTCATACATTTGACACAATCACAAAAGCAAGTTCTTTTGTTCTAACAGCAAGCCTGATAAGCAGCAAAAGGAACCTGTGCATTTTTCAATCATAAGTATTGCTCCAAAGGTTTACAAACAAACAAATTAAGTTAACCAACACACTGGAAAATGTGTGAAGTCTACAAATATATCCACTGGATGTTGGCTGCTTTGTAAAGTTTGTAATTACTTATGTAATACCTGATTATTGCCCACAAACAACAAATGCTATCCAACATGCAGAAAGATTTCTGATATTAACAACAGAAATTATTGAGCATGCCGAAAGGTTTCTGATTTCAGAAACAGAAGATAAATATTTCTGTGAATTCCTGTAATATTTCTTTAAAAGGAAAAGGTTTGGGACTTTAAATGAAATATATGTATACCGTATATACTCGAGTATAAGCCGACCCGAATATAAGCCGAGGCACCTAATTTTACCAGTAAAAACTGGGAAAACGTATTGACTCGAGTATAAGCCTAGGGTGAGAAATGCGCAGCTACTGGAAGTGGAAAAGAGGGTCAACAATGCCCATTTGCAGCCTTACTGTGCCCATTTGCATGCCTCACTGTGCCCATTTGCAGCCTATGTACACTACTCAGCACCAAAGTTCCTTCACAGTTGTCAAGGCGAAATAAAACATTAATATTCAAACATAGTCAAACGGATAAGGGTATACCCTGTAAAAGCTGCTGTTTAAAGTATTCAAGAGTATAAAGGGTTAACAAAAGAACGTTCAGATAAAATACTGCATCAGTCCCATGTTAAAACAGCGCTACTGTTAGTCCATTTCTGTTTCTGACCAACATCGATAACCCAATAGATAATTTGTATGTGATGACAATATGAATTGCTCTTTAAACACAGTGGGTGATCCTAGAAATTGTGTGTGCACCTCCCACCAAACAAAAAATTCACAATATAAGGATCTCCTTTTAAAGGCTTGAGTTTATCTAGGCTCTGGTGAGTTTAACCCCTTGGGGGAGCGTGCCTCACATGGTGAAGATTTCATGTTTGATGGAAGGTGCACACACAGACCAATTTCTAGGATCACCCACTGTGTTTAAAGAGCAATTTATATTGTCATCACATACAAATTATCTATTGGGTTATCGACGTTGGTCAGAAACAGAAATAGACTAACAATAGCGCTGTTTTAACATGGGACTGATGCCGTAATTTATATGTATATATGTGGCGCTGTGATCAAGAAAGACTTAATACAAAAAGTCTATGTGTAAAAAGCAGTAATCCAAATATAATGATGACAGTCCATCAATCAAACATAAATGGTGCTGTGTGAAGACAAAATCTTCTATCAAAATAGTGGTGCATATATATATCCTTCTTAGGTGAGAAGGTGGTGCATAAATCCAGCTTAAGGTGATTATATCTGCTTACCAGATAGAAGCAGAAAGAAGTCGATGTTAGTCACGTGATGTCATGAAGAAAGTGGATGGAGGTCTAGTGAACCCAAAGGTGTGATCGAATCCAGTACTTCTTGATGGGATGTAGGTGACCAAATTCCCTCAGCCAAATCAGGTGTAAGCTAGAAAGAAACTCTCCCACGGGTTGGAGGAAGAGAGTAACGACAATAGTGAAGCCCGCCAGATGAAGTTTAACAGTTTTATTGGTAATCTACTTACATCAAAGTCAAAACATCAGGGCATGGATAAAAAGACAATTCCGCATACTTGCATCAGCCCGCCTGACATGTTTCATCCTACAACGGATATCATCACCGCCTCTGATGATATCCGTTGTAGGATGAAACATGTCAGGCGGGCTGATGCAAGTATGCGGAATTGTCTTTTTATCCATGCCCTGATGTTTTGACTTTGATGTAAGTAGATTACCAATAAAACTGTTAAACTTCATCTGGCGGGCTTCACTATTGTCGTTACTCTCTTCCTCCAACCCGTGGGAGAGTTTCTTTCTAGCTTACACCTGATTTGGCTGAGGGAATTTGGTCACCTACATCCCATCAAGAAGTACTGGATTCGATCACACCTTTGGGTTCACTAGACCTCCATCCACTTTCTTCATGACATCACGTGACTAACATCGCCTTCTTTCTGCTTCTATCTGGTAAGCAGATATAATCACCTTAAGCTGGATTTATGCACCACCTTCTCACCTAAGAAGGATATATATATGCACCACTATTTTGATAGAAGATTTTGTCTTCACACAGCACCATTTATGTTTGATTGATGGACTGTCATCATTATATTTGGATTACTGCTTTTTACACGTAGACTTTTTGTATTAAGTCTTTCTTGATCACAGCGCCACATCTTGGTTTTTTGTATTATTTTTTTTGCTGATCACAAACTGTGTTGGCTGCTTGTTTTTTTCACTTTTGTTATATAATTAGCGCAGTTATTGTTCACCCTGGTTTCTATATGTATATATGTGAATTACAATGATAATAATTACATGATATCTGTATGTATATGAAAGAATAAATGTGCCATCATGCATTTGACCAATTTACCAGCTATGTGTCACGTGCTTCAATTAACCGCTTCAGCCCCGGAAGATTTTACCCCCTTCCTGACCAGAGCACTTTTTACAATTTGGCACTGTGTCGCTTTAACTGACAATTGCGCGGTCGTTCAATGCTGTACCCAAACTAAATTTGCAGATTTTTTCCCCCACAAATAGAGCTTTTTTTCTGGTATTTGATCACCTGTGCGGTTTTTATTTTTTGCGCTATAAACAAAAAAGTAACAAAAATTTTGAAAAAAAAACACATTATTTTTTAACTTTTTGCTATAATAAATATGTCAAAAGTTTTTTTTTAAAAAAACGTATTTCTTCATCAGTTTAGGCCAATATATATTATTCTACATATTCTTGGTAAAAAAAAATCGCAATAAGCGTATATTGATTGGTTTGTGCAAAAGTTATAGCATCTGCAAACTATGGGAAAGATTTATGGCATTTTTATGGCATTTTTATTATAATTTTTTTACTAGTAATGGCGGTGATCTGCAATTTTTAGAGGTACTGCAATATTGCGACGGACAGATCGTAGACGTTTAACACTTTTTTGGGACCATTGGCATTTATACATCGATCAGTGGTATAAAAATGCACTGATTACTGTGTAAATGTCACTGGCAGGGAAGGGGTTAACACTAGGGGGCGATCAAGGGGTTAAATGTGTGTTTCCTAAGCATGTTCTAACTGTGTGGAGATGGGAGTGACTAGGAGAGCAGCCATATCATTTTTCCTAATTAGAAGGAAGAAACTATATGGCTCCTCTCCTCTGACAGCACAGGGATTAGTTTGTTTACACAAATCCCCAAGCTGGCGCTTGTGCACGTGATCGCGCGGCTGGCGACGATCGTGCCCGCCGGCCACACGCATCGGATCCCCCGCCATGCAACAGGCTCGCACGTGACCTCTGGTGGCCAAAAACAGGTAGGACGCACCTGTACGGGATTTCTCCCAGGAATGTCATTGTGCCGCAGCATATCTGCGTGACACGGTTGGCAAGTGGTTAAAGTCCCAAAACTTTTCCTTTTAAATTTCAGATTCAGGGATGGAGGCGTATGGCTATAGAATTTCATGGGCCTCATTTAACCCCCCTAGCGGTATTCCCAAGTGTGGCTCGGGTTGAGATTTCAGTACCATTAGCAGTAACCCCGAGCCACACTCAGGATCGCATTGCTGGATCCTGGAAGAGGTTATTTACCTTGTCCCTGGGATCCCGCGATGTACTCCCACTGTGTACAGCGGCCGGATCTTCCGCCCGATGCACTGTGTGCCCTGGCTTCAGTTCCCTGCGAGCGTCGCGATGCAGGGGGGTGTAACCGGCTGCAAATTCAAATAGTATAAAGCACAAACACACTGATACATTGTGATCCTATTGGATTACATTACTAAATCAAATAAAATGTACCTTAGTTTGCCCCCCAGTGCTTTATCCAGTGCCCTTGCCTGCAGTTTTTCTGTACTTTCTGTCTGGAAACTGCAGAGCGACCATGGCATCAAAAAAGCACACCTCTACATTAGAGCTAACTGGCATGCCAACTTTTGGCAATAAAAAGCAACACCTCTACTGTCATGGTACACACAAAGGGTGTAAAAGACGTAATGAAACCACAAGTCGTGATGGACTACAAAAACACCATGGGATGTGTTGGTAGAGCTGACCAGGCCGTGACTTTTTATCCAGCCATGAGAAAGCAACAAAAAAAATATTACAAAAAAATATTTTTGAACAGTGCCTGTGGAATGCCTTCATTCTTCTAAAAAAAAAGAGTGACAAGCCTGTGGTTCATGCAGACTTTGTTTGGAAAGTTGCTGAACTTATATTTCTCAAGCACCAAACACCAATGACTGTAAATAGATCTGGATGTCGTGCTGCTGGCGTTGTGACCCCGGTACTAGCAGGGCGGTCAAAAAAGTCCTGCTAGCAGCATCTTTTGAGCGGTGAAGGAGCGGTGTATTCACCGCTCCTAAACCGCTCCTACCCATTGAAATCAATGGGACAGCGTGACAATACCGCCAGCAAAGCGTCAGCAAAGTGCTGCTGCAGCCGCGCTTTGCGGGTGGTCTAAACCCTTTTTCGGCCGTTAACGGGGTTAAAACTGCACCGCTAGGGGCCGAAAACCACCGCTAAAACGACAGTAAAGCAGCGCTAAATATAGCGCTGCTTTACCGCTGCCACCGATCCCGCCCCAGTGTGAAAGGGGCCTAAGCATGACTACACTGGAAGGAAAATCAGAAAAGAAACCAGGTTCAGTAGGTCCTGACTGTGACGTCGGACTTTGTGCTGTACCATGTTTTAAAATGTTCCGTACCTGGGATGTTTACTAAAGCAATATGACTACTATTTCACCCTTCTTTAGCCAAAAAAAATGTCAGCGTTTTTGATTATATTATTTACTAAAAGGTATTGAATAAAAAGTAATATTATTATTATATTATTATTTATTATTTATAGTTATTTATTATATTATAATTTATGATTTTGTGTTTCAAACTTTATCATACCCGAGGTGTCTACTAGACTCTGGTTTGGACAGATTTAAATGAGTTATTCCTAAGAATTACAGGCCTACAATATAAAACACCAAATTTCCATGCAAAATAATGGTACCGCTTTCAGCACCTAAAATCTGAAATAATCATACCGCCAGGGAGGTTAAAGTACCAAAACCCCCCACATCCCCACTTTCCTGTAATCATTCAATCATTCACCGTACATTACTGAATTACTGGAGACTTCTCATGAATTTTTGCTCTCCTTGGGCATATTGGTGGAAAAAAAGTGTATTCGTTCCATTGACACTGCTTATATTTATCAGAATTTTGCACCAATTAACCCTCCTATTTTTCTTGTTGTTAGATAAAGTCTACACATTTGTATTGATTTTATCCTTTAATCATCCTGCCCCTATACAATCAGCAGCTTAATGAGTCAGCCTACATGCTTTTGATTCTGCCAACCTGTGTGAATCATAAAAAGAGAGGGATTTGTTGAACTACCATTAAAGAGATATGTACGTTTCATGTTAATAAGCATATTATTCTCTTCAGGGCGTTTGCTTTCGATAAAAGCACAAAGAGATGCCACTGGTTTTCTTTCAATAGCTTGTCAAAAGGAGTCAAGCAGAAATTTGATCGTGCATTTGATCTTTTTGAAAAGAAAGGTAACATTATTTTCTCTCTTTTTTTTTTCTTCTCTGTACTTGTGCCTCATGTTCAATGTTTATCTACATATGTAGTTATAGTCATCATGCTCTTTGACAAGGTTAGTATTTTAAGAATTTTTTTATTCATGTAGGGAAATGTCATTTCATGTGTTTGTTGTTTCTTGCATGCATGCTTGTCAAAAAGACATTTGTTACATATAATATAAAACATAATGCGTTACACAATTTAGAATTACTAATTCGTGTATTTGTTCATTTCAGTATTTCAGTAAGATTAATGTAAACCCTCACTCTACATCTCCTTCATAGAGCAAACAAGTATACAAGAGCCCTATTCCAGTCAGTGTCAGTCTGCTGTCTTGAGCAGGGACCACATTTTGTTTGGGCTAGAGCTTTTGAAGGGGACCCTCTCTGCCAAAGAGCAATAATGTCTAGTACTGACAAGAGCCTCTGAAGAGTGCCCTCTTTGTCAAAGAGAATGATAACTGATAAAGACATACCCCTCTGAAGAGTGCCCTCTATGCCAAAGAGCATAATGACTAGTACAGGCATGAACCTGTGAAGAGTGCCCTCTATGCCAAAGAGCATAATGACTAGTACAGACACAAGCCTCTGAAGAGTGCCCTCTATGACAAAGAGCATAATGACTGATAATGATATACCCCTCTGAAGAGTGCCCTCTATGCCAAGGAGCATAATTATAAACTACTGATATGAGCACCTAAAGAGTACCCTCTATGTCAAAGAGCATAATGACTAGTATAGACATAAGCCCCTGAACAGTGCCCTCCATGCCAAAGATCACAATGTCTAGTACTGACACAAGCCTGTGAAGAGTGCCAAAATGCATAACGACTACTACTGACATAAGAATTGATCCACGCATGCAAAGTCTTCTACAGTAACTATACCAACCTGTATGCTTTGGGATGTCTGGCTATATTTTAAGAAGGGGGCACCCAGATTTAAAACTTCTAACAACATTGTTTTATGAGTTTGATATTAGGTATGAAGCTGTACAGAAAATACCTCCGGAAACGATCACTCATTTCTGTAGCATGTACCTAAATTGTAGAAATACAACACTTAGTGCAGACCAGTCTACTATAATGGTATCTATCAAAAGATAAAAAGTCACAGTATTGTTGTTGCTATTATAGATAAAGAATCACTCAGCCTTTGCATGTCAAATACTGCTAAATCTTAGTGCGAGGGTAGTGTATTTGTTAATGTATGTGGAGATTGGGTGAATTTAAGGTGAGCCTAAGATGTCATTTTATTATGTTTTCTAATCAAAATCATAACAGTTTGGAGAGCTATCTGACTTTTGCTTCTGTTACTATTAGTACTCTGTGACTACTTGATTTATATACTGCATTCCCCTGTTTGCGATTGTGCTGTACCGTAGATGTATTATTTATAGTGCATTTGTATTTCTGGCATTATTATGGTACAGGTAGCCAATATAAATAGAATGTAATTAAGCATTTAATTACCTAATAACTTTATTAATGTATTTGTTTATTTTTGTTACACCAGATTATGTCAGAAATTGTATTCATGGAAAAGGCAGTACCTACAAGGGATCAAGAAATGTAACTAAAAGCGGACTATCATGCCAACCATGGAGTTCAATGTATCCACATGAACATAGGTAAGATTAGATTATAAACAAAACATTACCTATAAAGGATAGTGAGATCTTAAAATTATGAAAAAATTTGTAGGAAAGAAATAATCAATCTTACATGTTTTTCTTTATTTGGCGTGGTTACTGGAATCAAAAGGGAATGGTTTTGTTTTCTTCCCTTAATTATTATGGTTAGGATTAAAAAATAAAACAAGTTTTTTTTTTTAGTAAGGTAAATATCAGTTTGAAAAAAGAAAAAGGGGATTTAAGGGCCAAGGAATTACGTGTGACAACTCACACAAATACTCCATAATAACTGTTTACCTTATATAGGTAGTGTCACTCTAGTCAATATACTGCATATAAACAAAAAAATTGTTCCCATTATAGTAGTGGAAAACTGAATGACCAAATGAGCAACACAGTATGCAGTATAGGGATTATAGAAGGAGTTATTTATTGAATTATTTAAATTCATATGGCATCCTCCATTGGAGGTAAATTGATAAGCACAAAAACAAGATGTAAATCCAGTGGCTACTGCGCTAATAAGTCAATGGATAGGGCAACACACACCACAATGGACATAAACAAAAAACATAAAGCAATTACACATAAAACATGTATACAATTGTCTGGTCGCCAAATAATCTATGCCCAGGTGGTCATGCCACAGCAAATTATGAATAAAAAATGAAATATATGATTTTGCCGCCTGTGCAGAGGTCCTGGGTGCTTGAGCCACTGAGTGATGGATGAGTGATGGTATTGGAGGAAAGGGGAGAAAAGTTCTAGATGTATAATGGCTGTTGATGAAAATGATAGTGTCCACGGTGTAGAAATGTGGATGTACAGCCTGTATAAAAGGATAATGTTCATCAACAGATGGGATGTGCGCTTTCACTAATGATAAGCTCTTATACTCCTGAGGTATACAGCAATAGTCCTGATCGGAGATCTATGAGAGACTGTGCGGTATCCCGCATATAGGCAGATGGAACATTGGAGCTGGGGGGAGAGAAAAGCAGGGAGACCGTGGCCAGCTGGATAAATGAACTCATTGAAGCAAGTCAAGCTGTCATTTTTAATTAGCACACCGATCGTGTAGCAAGAAAAGACCTGCAGTCCATATTCAATATAGGATATTGGGTGGTTTGGGTAGTTAGCCTTATCAATATCAGTTTGGCATATTAATATGGTGTATCTTTCTATTCAGTCAGCAGAGGGAGCTCTAGTCTCCTAGCAGAGCTGACATGATGACCTCAGCGCTACTTTTATGCATCATTGTATGTGAGAGCAGCAGCATGCTGAGGTGATTCTCCCCTCTCAGGATATTCTCAGACCCCTGGAAGTAAGGCCCCAACACCCCCCACTCTCCCCCGTGACCCCCTCCATGTTTTCTGGGCAGCGCTATCTCACCTTTAGGTCCACGACCCATGTGGCAGGTGTCACTGGGCAGAGGGGAGGAAGACCAGTGAACATCCATTTACTGAACCCCACTAGCTATGAAGAAGCCGGAAGCAATGACGATTTCTTCAATTCCAGCTTCCGCTATCACTTTCTTCAGGTGCTTTTGTCCAGGGAAGAAGCTACAGGAGCTTGATCTGCACTCCGTTAGCTTCAATGGAGGGAAGAGGAGAGATTAGGGGTCTAATAGAACCCTGATGTCACTTACCGACCATCTCTTGTACATATATGTCGGCACTTTGAAGAGGGATATCTCGGTAACGGCAGCAGCTGCTGCCACAACCGAGATATCCATCTTTACAGGAGGCAGTTCTGTTTATGATAATGGTGGTCCCTGCGGCGGGTTCGCTGTGAGATCACCATTTTCGGCAGCGGGAGAGGGGCCACCCCCCCTCGGAGGCGATCGGGTCCTGCACACGGCTGGGTACGGAGACGAGTGAGGCTAAGATGGCCCCCACTCGTCTCTATACCGTAGGAGGGTGGAAACAACGTAAAAACATTTTTTTTATTGCATTTAAGTCCAAATATGAGATCTGAGGACTTTTTGGCCCCAGATCTCATATTTAAGAGGTCCTGTCATGCTTTTTTCTATTACAAGGGATGATTACATTCCTTGTAATAGGAATAAAAGTGATCCATTTTTTTTTTAAACAGTGTGAAAATAAATAAAATCAAGTAAAATAAATAAGAAAAAATAAATATATATTTTTTTAAAACACCCCGTCCTGACGAGCTCGCATGCAGAAGCAGTAACTCAAAACATGCAACCTGTAGAATTTTTTAAATGTCGCTTATCGAGATTTTTGAGTGTAAAAGTTTGATGCCATTCCACGAGCGGGCGCAATTTTGAAGCATGACATGTTGGGTATAAATTTACTCGGCGTAACATTATCTTTCACAATATAAAAAAAGTGTGCTTGTAAGACCGTTGTGCAAATACGGTGTTTTAAAAAACTATTGCAGTGAACACCATTTTATTCTCTAGGGTGTTAGAAAAAAAACAATATATCATGTATGGGGGTTCTTAGTAATTTTCTAGCAAAAAAAAAATGTTTTAAACATGTAAACACTGAGTCTGAAAAACAGGCTTGGTCCTTAAGTGGTTAAAAGGAACATGACACAGTTTATATGCTATCACATAAGGGACCCCTATGTGATAGCAATAAAGCTAACTGAAAAATAAAGCTGTAAAAAATGAAAGGTACTCTCAAGCACTTGAAACTCCCCCAAAAAATGTAACCCTCCTTCCCGCCCCCATACACACATATGCGTAAACACATGTCATTAATGCTTATGTACGAAAACATCAATTGCACGACGCGTGTTATCTATTACTGCACACAAAATTGGCTAATATATTGCATTTTTGTGCGCTAAAATTAACTTTAGTGTAATACTAATGGCTAATATTGTGTGGCATAAAAAATAAAAGTTGCACCACCATATATACATAATGAATATGAATATTAGCCAAGCTAATCAATATATAATACAAAGGGCAAACAGCAGAATTCCCATTTTATAAGGCAGGGATGCCTGAAGTTGCTATATTACTGGCTGGAAGTGTACACTTACTGTGTGGTAACCCCTTAGTTTTTATATATAGATTAGCTTGGTGGTTACCTTGTTACTTGCATTGATAACTATTGTTACCTGCTGGTGCTGTCTACCCCCTTAAACTTTGTATTGTTTGCCTTTGTGGATGCGCACATCTTGATTTGGTCCAGAGCTGTTTTCACCTCTAGCTGTGTCTGCCCCATATGCACTATATGTCTACACTATATGTCTGCACTATATGTCTACACTCTCAAGAGTAGCTATTTTAGTGAATAACAGTAGGCAAGCCTGCAAGAGTAGGGACTAGCCAGAGAGGGATCACTTTGACACAGTTGCCCAGTTTTAACATGTATTGCAATATATACTAAGATTTCCAATTTCAAAGCAATAGTTTGCTATAGGAAAGGGTTAAAAAGTGGCAATACCTACTCAGTTTCTACTACTACTACTACACCTACTCTTTGTTTTGTACATGAGAATCTATTTGGACCCGAGCATTCCTTTCTCCATTTCTCCTGCATCGTGCAGGTTGGTAACTAAAAGAGGCCAGGAATGCCTGAATATGCTATATTACTGGCTGTAAGTGTATGCTAACTGTGCTGTAACCCCTTTGTATTATATATTAATTAGCTTGGTGGTTATTTTGGAAGTCTATCTATCTATCTATCTATCTATCTATCTATCTATCTATCTATCTATCTATCTATCTATCTATCTATCTATCTATCTATCTATCCCCAAAGCAAGCATAGAGGCACTCACAGATAAATCAATGCAACAGTTTTTTTTGTTTGTTCATTTTTCAATGGATCTTAGTCCATATTTCTCAAGAGAAAGATGGACGGGGTTGCATCAAAACATTCACACTAAAATACTGACGCTTTGTTTTATCTCAGCTGCAAGACCCATGAGTGCCTCTCTGCCTGTTTTGGATTTGAATGTATTTCTTTCTGGCTGAGCACCAGGTCATTTACCTCACACATAGGGGTTAATTTACTAACACTGAATAGAAACCAATCAGCATCCAGGTTTTCTTTATCATAAAGGTTTGTTATGGGACTTTTAAAGCGCAAATACAACAGTTTATATAAAAAATATAAATTTATTAATACAATTTACAAAAGACATATAGATAATACATTTTGTAACATTTGAAAGAAATACATCACTGAAAGCCGATAAGTCTCTACATGTTTCGCCATAGATAGGCTTCTTCAGGAGAACTGTTAATATTGCATATGCTATGATCACTATAATGAAAAAAAGACAAAACATCATAACACCAAAAAAACAAAAAAAATCTAACTAATACACATAACAGCCATAGAAGATACTATGAAGACAATAATTGACCGCAGGAGCTGACCTGTGCAATCAGAAGAATTAGCTTGCACTCCACATAGTTGGGTAAAAAAAGGTTCAATATTGATGAAACCACAGAGAGAGATATGTTATCAGAGACGTTAACACCTTAGGATCCATCTATTGAATTTTTGCATAGGAGAAAAAGAGGTATAAGATACAAGCGTGACACTAGAATGGCCACACCATATAAATATCATACATATATATGATCACCCAATCAAGATACCTACCTCAAATCTTTATTCGAAATAAGAATCCCAAAAAAATGGAAAACAGCCATATAGGGCCCTTCCAAAAAAAAACTCTCAACAATAAATATTAGCAGGGGACCCCTAAAGAATAGTAATAGGAAACCAGTCAGTTTAAACATCTACATTGTATACTTCATGTCCCCCATGGGATGTGGTTATTACCTGAATAGATGTTGGAGCCTCCAAATTTTAAAATATTCTCAAAGAAGTGGGGAACTAGGGGTATGAACAACCAGAGTTCCCCTCTAAAAAGATATCAAAAAGAAAAATTTTCAGTTAAGAGGTCAAAATACCTCAATAGAATTTGGGCCAAAAGGATAGTTTCTAAATTATGAGTAATCTTACCTCCCATGCATCAATAATTAACCTAACCCGGTGGGTCAACCAAGGAGACTGATCTCAACTGCCCTTATATCGCTCTCCACATCATTTGGCGCCCAAATTTTGGCGCCAAACAAACGAGGTGAGGACACATAAGACATCACAATAAAGGCACCATGGCACCGGAAGTGACGGCCATACCGGAGCCGGATATGCGGGGTCATAGCAGGAACCCTGCCTAAGCAGCGTTCAAGCAGTGATATCAACACACCGACGTCGGATAGGGTGGCAACCAGGAACCAGAAGTGACGCTAGTTGCCACAAAACCGGAAGTGACTAAAAGGCATCCATAGAATGCCGACATTCACAGACAACATAAGAAGACCAATTGGCCAAAAACATTGAGAGGAATGAATAGATGGAAAGTCCACTAAACCGGCCCAAAACAACTGGTGCCACACCATGACTAGATGTAAAGCCCCCACATGCTGACCAAATCAATGCAACATTTGAGAGAAGCGCCTCCTTAAATGACTAAAATGGCGCAACCCCGTTGGAGCTCTTTTGGAACTTCCAAACAGACTGCGCCTTGGGTGTCCATATGGCATATCTGAACCATACACCAACCATTGTTTTTAAATAGGTGTCAAACATAAATTGTAAGACATTTTTGTCAAGAATGGCCACAATAAAGGAATATATGACCCCTTAACATAGCAAAAACAGTCAGAATAAATAAAAAAGCACCACAGGTCAGCTCATGAGTCAGAAAAGGCCCTCACAATAATCAACATGCACTGTCAATATATACAAATTAAACTCAAAAAAATATATAACAAAATACGCTTTGTAATTAATGCATAGCGAAGAAAATAAAGGCTTGAAACTCAGGGATTCGTTTAGGCCTGGATGGACAGTGGCACTTAAAGTATGAATCCACTTGGATTCTCGTTGAAGGAGAATTTTATCAATATCTCCCCCCATATCGAAGTCAGGAACATACTCAAGAGCAAAAAATTTCATTTGAGAAATGTCAAAAGAATGGTACAACCCCATGTGTTTTCTAATTGGGGTTTCCATTCATTAGAAGTCCACAAAACTCACATTTTCTACAAGGGAGCATTCCCTTGTGGAAAATGTGAGTTTTGTGGACTTTAATGAATACTACGGAAGTGACTCTCCCTAATGGGCGATTGTATAGACCTAATTTCTATGCAACGTGCAAGACCATAGGAGTTGTCTACTTTATGAGATGTGATTGTCAGGCCTTCTATATAGGTAAAACTAAGAGGCCTTTCTTTCACAGGATTAGGGATCATGTTTCCCTCATTAATAAGAAAAAGATGGAAACCCCAATTAGTAGACACATGGGGTTGTACTATTCTTTTGACATTTCTCGAATTAAATTTTTTGCTCTTGAGTATGTTCCTGACTTCGATAGGGGGGGGGGGGGGGGTATTGATAAAATTCTCCTTCAACGAGAATCCAAGTGGATTCATACTTTAAATGCCACTGTCCATCCAGGCCTAAACGAATCCCTGAGTTTGAAGCCTTTTCTATAGGCTTTGTCGTCATTGTTAAGAGGTTTATTTTCCTTGCTATGCATCTTGATTGGGTGATCATATATATGTGTGATATTTATATGGTGTGGCCATTCTAGTGTCACGCTTGTATCTTATACCTCTTTTTCTCCTGTGCAAAAATTCAATAGATGGATCCTAAGGTGTTAACGTCTCTGATAACATATCTCTCTCTCTGTGGTTTCATCAATATTGAACCTTTTTTACCCAACTATGTGGAGTGCAAGTTACTTCTTCTGATTGCACAGGTCAGCTCCTGAGGTAAATTCTTTTCTTCATAGTATCTTCTATGGCTGTTATGTTTATTAGTTTGATTATTTTAGTTTTTTTGGTGTTATGATGTGTTGTCTTTTTTTCATTATAGTGATAATAGCATATGCGATATTAACAGTTCTCCTGAAGAAGCCTTACTTTCTATGGCGAAACATGTAGCGAAGCATTGCAATTGTTCATATGCTTTCAGTGATATATTTCTTTCAAATGTTACAAAATTAATTATCTATATGTCTTTTGTAAATTATATTAATAAATTTATATAAACTGTTGTATTTGCGCTATAAAAGTCCCATAACAAACCTTTATGATATATTTTACTCTAAGGGATGTGGCGCTAAAATCTCGTTTCAGTATTTCAGCTCTTTTTCAACTCTTTTCTCCAGGTTTTCTTTGTCAAAGCTTAATTGAACAAGCTGAAGTTAGAAGCTGATTGGTCACCATGCACAGCTGCACCAAATTTTGCACTCTTCAGTTTTAGTAAATCAACCCCTTAGAGTGTGGTGGCTACTCTTGAAAATATACTGCATATATACATAAAGTTACACAAAAACAGTAAAAAAAGGATGGTCTTTTTAACAATAGTTTCCCTTTAAGTAGTTCGTTTGATTAACCTTCCAGCTTCCAGTGCTCTGCTCTTATCTTTTCAGTGTCTGTTTGTGGTGAAAGTTACAAAGTACCATGTTCATTTCTTGACAGATAAAATCAAAATTCCTTCACACCTGGAAACAGTGCTAATTAGAACATGTAGGGAAATAACATTCACTGTCCTGGCCATTTAGTTTTTATTGTTTACCTATTGACCAAGAGAGATGGTAGATAATGAACTAATTGAAATTGCTGGGAGGCTTGTAAATTGTGATTTGTAGGTGTCTATAAAGCACATTGTTCCCATTAGTCTGAAATGAGTAATAACCTGAGAACATAATTTTTCAACATATTAGTCAGTGCCTCTGCCCTACGGTGATCACCTGCTTGAAGTAAACAGTGATTGACTGGACTGAGCAGAGTACAGATGTAATGACATTCCTTTCTATGTAGATAACCCCATAGTCAGTTGTAGAGGAACTGTAAAGTAACATTAACATTTTAGTTAAAATGATACATAATAATTAAATGTATTTAAAGTAGTGTTACAGCAGTCATAAAAAAATTATAAAAATAACAATGTTCCTGGAAGTTAAAAATGCCCATAACGTCATCCCAAGTGTTTCAGTCATGCTGAAAAATACTTGTGAATGTTTGGATTTGCATGGAAAAAACATTCAAGAAAAAGAAGGATCCATCCATCACTAAGCAGGTGTTCCACTGTGAAAACAAATTACTTTGAAGAGCCATATCATGATCCTTACAGGTGCTTGGCTACTGTCTACTTGTCTACTGGAAGGGGAATTATGAATTGTGCTATATATAGATAAGAGAGCAGTCCACCAGGGTCTTGACTTCTGGAAGCATGGCAGGATTTCTTGGTGGTCCTAAGCACCCTTTCTGTTTAATGATGCAGTAATACAGGCCAACATTATCTGTGGCTAAATATAGGGTTGGTTGATTGCCCAATAAAAGTCAAATTGATTGGTGGAACTACAGACCTACAGACCATAGGATGTGTAGCAAGCTCTAAAGTCCCCACTCTCCCTCTTTGTTTTTGTTTACTGTCACAACTTTATTGGTGAACTTTTTGCCAGCATTGAAATGGTCCCCTGAGCCCCTTGGTTTGTTGGATACCTGTCTGTAACTGATGGCAGGAATTTTGGCTATTAATGCTTGTTAAGTGCTTACAGTTTATCTGTAGTTGAAACACAGGTTATTTTCAAAGCCCAACCTCTGTAAAAAAAATGGAAGTTCTTTCTATTTTTACTTTACTGTTCACTCCCTCTTCAAACAGTGTTCCCCAAATGCTCTGGCAGTGCAGTGTCCATTGGCATCCTCACATCTAATGCAGGGTTATGAATCCTGCTTGGGCCTTGATGACATCAGAACTTTACAGTGCTAGAGCATGGGGGAGAAGATGCAGCAGGGACAGGCTCAGCAGCATGGAGGAGCCCATAAGTAAATTTGCTTTGCCATGTTATGGTTATTGGTTTAGACCCTTTATTGTAAATTTGGTTTATTCCAATAAATCTGTGGCCTTGGCCTTTCTAACATAAACAGCTCTTGCGAAGCTATTTGGGAAAAGGCTTACATTTGGGAAAAATATATTTTATGTTGCACGCTTTCGTCACATTTGTGCACAAACCTGGATTACTTATGGCTTTACTCATGTTTTACAAAGGTCACCTGACAAATAAAGTATCCTCACACAATTTTGTTTATTTACCCTGAAAAAAGATGATGATGTCATTAGTACAAACTGATGTGCAAATCAATTATGAGAAATAATTAAATATATGAACATTTGCTGCTTGTTAATGTGTGGGCTGGAATTCACATAACGACATCATTACAACATCTGCTTTTGAGAAGGTGGTTTCCATGTTTATGTAAAGGAATGTCCTCTGTTGAAATTATAATTTGGGACTATTTTCTGCATTTATTTTACAAGGCTGGTTTGCAACAATGATCTGTTTTATGTAATTTGTGGGGGAAAAAACTAAAAATTGAGCCAATCCCTTTCTTGTTAATGACTTATTTCCTGTTCTTGTGTGTGTACTCACAAGTGTGACATTTAGAGAAAGGTCAAGCTCACTGTGTATATGAGCCATTTTCCTTTTTGTACTGTGATCTGTATTTGCAGTCAACATTTCAATGTCTGTTTTCAATATATAATATGTAAGTGATGTTACTACTATTGTATAGTGTAATACTATGTGAAATTGCTAATACACATGGAGAGCCATGTGTCCTGTCTTGGACTTGACCTTATTGAGTAGCATGGCACTATTACATGTAAACCACTGCATCACAACACATTGATCTTTGTCTAAAGCAAACTACATATGATATAAAAGAGTGAATGATGTAACATATGATATAAAAAAGTATATGACGTATAATAAAGTTGTCAGCTAACAGTTATTACATTTTAACAACTTCATTAAATCCCAACATTTATGCAGTTGGTAATTTAAAATGGTTCTAAAGCCTAAACATGTTTTACCTTAATGCATTCCTTGCATTAAAGTAAATGTTTAGGCATCAGCATCCCCCCTCAGCCCCCCTTTTTTTATTTTATTAAGTCACCCCCCTTTTACTTACCAGAGCTCTTATTTGATCCAGCGCTATGCACATCTGCAACTCTTCTCTCCCCTTCCAGGTCTCGCTGGCTTTGCTTTTGCTGTCAATCACAGTCAGTGATGAGACAGGGGGCGATTCCCACTGTCTGTGTCAATAGGCACAGCAGCAGGGCTTGGGAGTGTGCACTCACAAGTGCCCCTATGGGAAGCAGCTTCCCATGGGGGCACTGGACAGAGAGGAGGGGCAGGATTGCTGGTGGGAGACCCAAGAAGAGGAGGTTTGCGGGTGCTTCCATTGCACAGAGCAGGTAAGTATAGACATGTTTGTTATTTAAAAAAAATTTACCTTTACAATTTCTTTAGACTTCACAGACTTTATTTTATTGACACTGAGTAAGATGCCACTCCTATTTTATAGCTGTTGACAAAACTGAATAATCTGACAATACAAAATATAACTCTATTGCTGACTAGCTTTGATCTAAAAAAATATTGAATGGACTAAGGCAACTTACCACCTACAGTTTACATAATTAAATCTATGTGGTAGGAATGTTGGTTAGCAAAGTTACTTTGTTCACTTTTTTGTAATCAAAAGCTAGTAAAAGAAGTTAAGATTGGTAGAAAATTTCTGTGTGTATGCTGGGTATATATGTTTATCTTTAACCTAATGCAATTTAATAGAAATCAGTCATTTATTACAGTCACAGGATTAAATATTCCGTTTGGCTGGTTGCTAAGGGTTACTGCAAACTGAACTTTGCATTGTATAATTAAGGTCATTACATGATATATTTTTTCAACCTGTAATCTAATATTAGTTTCATGTATTCATTATATTTATTTGTTTATTTTACATTTTATACACTTTTTATCAAATGAAATAAAACCTTTTTTTTTGTCTTAGTCTTGTGTTTATGCTTGTTACATAGTTTACTGTGTATTAGCTATCATTTTATTTTCTATATTTTAGTAGCCTGTGTAGTGACTTATTATGTAACCTTACTTTAATGTATGTCATTGTCTTACACATTATTTCAGTAGAAGCATATTATCTAAGAATACTTTCAGCTGTTACAAGCATGAGACTGTTAATTAATAATATTTACAGTATCATCTGCTAATTGATATTGCTAATTATGGGACTCCAGCAATGGCTTAAATTACCACTGACGTATCTGACACATATGAGACATAGTTCCTATAGTAGGTGAAAAATGAATAGTATAGTTTTAGCAAGACATACTAGAGTAAAGTTACAGTCACAAAACACATGAATGATATGCCATAGTAGTAGTTCTAAAATTTACTACAACGTTTGCTGTAATGTCATTTTAAAACTAGCTTTTTGCATTCGAGCTATCGTGGTAAAGATCTCACGGAAAACTATTGTCGGAATCCAAAAGGAGAAGAAGGAGGGCCTTGGTGCTTTACTCAAAACCCACAGATTCGCCATGAAGTGTGTGACATTTCTTTGTGCTCACAAGGTAGAATTTATTTAATTTACTTATTACATTAAACACATGTTATGAAATAGTGTAGGGCATTGTCAAAGACTTATTCTGACCACAAAAAAAATAGTTTTGTCAACATTTCTATGTGGTTGAAACTAATACAAGTTTTGATTTAATGAGGCAAAAAGGAATGTGCAACAGCCTAAAGCAAATAAGCAGAGAAAACTAACTGTGGAAATCTGAAATAGGATTAGCTACCCTAGTGGCACACAATTGCTTTTTGCATCCTGTTGAAAATCAAAGTTGAACATATGTAAGACTGGCCACAGATGCTGCATTTTTTTTCAATCAGCCTAAGGGCTGATCGAATAAAAAGATTAAGGGATTCCCCCATCAGTGGCCACAGCCAGCTGATCAACAATACTTTCCATCAGTCCCATTATACAGAAGTCAATAGATTAACTACTGTCAACTGGGAACAGCCATAGATGGACCAAAATTCAACCAATTCAATTTTCTGTGTTGACTATAAGATACAAGCATTTTGTGTTACCGTAACTGAACAATCAGACTGTAACATATGTGATCAAATTTACAAAAACTATTGTACAAACAACAAGAAAATAAAACTACAACATTGACTAAGGTTTCTGCTTGAATATGCAAATCTTATTTAAATCCTTTACTAAATGCTTTTCTAGAGTAATGTATTTGTCACCTGTTCTGCCGTCCTCTTATCTCTGGAAGTGGAGTTAAAAAGATTAATCATTTGTTATGTTAAATGTAAATAAAGGCATTAGCAATCACCTGCAATCTACTTGATTGTCATGCCCATCCGATAGATTCAGATGTTTGTGGTCTAGGACAAATTTGCAACAATCAAATTCAGGTTGAAATCAGATTCCAGATCTGTATACCTGTATACTCTTTTTTTGTCAACAAGTTTAAATGTATTAAAGGCAGAGGAATAGCATGAAAGACAGGCAACCAGCATCTTCAGAAGATGGGGATAACAGTGGCAGCCTGCACATTCCTTCCACACTCCATCCAAAAAAACGTATACTTTAGCAGCTTGCCAATGAGTTCAAACTGTGTTGTTCAAAGTTATATAAAAGTATACGATTGGTAATTTGTATTAATCAATACACCTCTGGTGTGTTTAAAAAATGTTTTAGTAATGCTAAATATTGAGTTTTTACTGTACAATATACAGTCATAAAATTGTTTTAATGGAATTTACATTCTAACACATAAAACATATTCTTTGTATTTATCGTACTCAATTCCTCAGAAATCATTCAGTACTAAGTTATGGAACTGCATAAAGAAAACAAAAGGAAGACTGGCTTCACCACATTCTAGCAACATCATTTTTATTTTATAACCATTGTATTCTATGGTTTGGCAGTTTTACTTTCTAAATCAAAACCAGGTGGTTCTGAGGAAACACAATAGCTGCAGACACACGCTGTTGAATGTCTTACCAAATCCATACAAATGTGTGGTAGAAATCACTTTAATAGTCTTTAACACATAATAACATAAATATTTTTTGTATAGAGCAACAAATTACCATATTTATCAGTGTATAACACGCACAGACGTATAACACACACCCTAGTGTGGAAATTTCAGGAAAAAAACTTTCCACGGCCCCCCTTTACATTACAAAGACCCCCTGTAGAATATGCAGACCAATTACATTACACAGCCCCCTCCCCCTGCACAGTACACAGCCCCTTTAATTATACAGCCCCCCTGAACTCCCATGAGACCCCCAGTCTCCTGGGATGGCACTGCCAGCATACTTTAAAGTTAAGAAAAAAATCACTGCCAGCCCCTTCTCATACACTGCTCCTCCTGTGTCACTGTCATTGTAAATCAAAGCCTCTAAATACTTCATTAGACCTATTATTTTGTGGACCCGGTCACATGACTCCTCTCCTTTGATGTTTCATGGACGGTCACGTGACTGCTCTCCTCCTCCAATCTAAAGCTACACTTGGAGGAGGAGCAGGAGGAGGAGGAGAGAACAGAAAAAATGGAGCTAACAAGGTATTTAGAGGTTTTTTTTTTTTTTGTTCAATGACAGTGACACAGGAGGAGCAGTGTAAAAGAAGGGGTTGGCAGTAATTTTTTCTTAACTTTAGAATATGCTGGCAGTGCCAGGAGAGGCGGGGCCTCCGGCCTGATACCCCCCCAATATGTGACACCCGGGGTGGACCACCCTATCCCTGCCCTGTTGGTAAAAAAAAATATCAGAGTTTATCACACACGCACTGTTTGCACTCTATTTTCAGGGGAAAAAAGTGTGTGTTATACGCAGATAAATAGGGTATGTTTATCTGAAGAATTTTTTTGCGCTGTTACTCTATACTTTTACCCAGATCATATTGGAAAATCTTGAAAGATCTTCCAACATTTTGCCTTTTTTCAAAAGGTTTGTCTTTTGTTTTAAGGAGATTTCAAATCAACAATGCATTTTGATTGACCAAAGAAAACAAAAACAGAGTTTAACCTAAAATAAAGGTCTTAATGACCAACATACCCTCCAAAATAATAGAGAACCCTCAAAACACCACCCACATAAAGCCTTTTTGGGTCTTTTAAAGGAAAGCCAATAAAATAAAATTAAATAAAATTAAAGGGGTCTTCCCCCCTGTTTAAAAAAAAGCAGCTACAATTACTTTAATTGACTTTTAATAATAGGACACTCACCTGTCCAGGGATCCAGCACCATCCTCACCCGGACTGGTTCTTATAAATTGCAAGCCTGGATTTTCCATTACCGGGATTCATCTGGTAATGGAAAGCCCAAACCCATTCCTTTTTAATGATTTAGAGTTCACCTGTGCCCAGACTACTGACAGGAATGTGTTACATATTCTTAACAAGCAGTAAAAGAGTTTTTAACAAGATACTCAAAGATCACAACAAATACATTAAATTCAAGCTTCAGTGGGTTTCTAACAGCTTAGAAACACTGGCAGAGAGGACTGACAGGGTGCCAAGGTTGTGTTATAATAGAAAATATTATAAGAGCTAACATTTCAGTAATTTTGTCGCAAAATTTGAAGATGATTTGTCTGCAATGATTGCAGCTACAGAGGTGAATGATGGCTTGTTTTAAAGATATTTACTGCTTGTTCAACATAAATGAATACATTTGTGTCCATGGATTGGGCATGGGTAATTTAAATGAATGTTTTCTCTTTTGCACAGATTAAAATTTTCCTTAATAAACAGGCTACATTTTTATTAAAGGATTGCTTGATTCAAAGGCCTTGCAATCAAATGTGGCATATAGAACATTGAATATCTGTGGGTTGTGCTCAACAGTGGTTCTCTACTGTTACGTATTAAGAAGACTCCAATCTTTTACCATGTGTTGCTAGTTATTAGCGAGAAGGTAAAAAAAAAGGGCCCCATACTACAACGTAAAAGACTCCATACTAATCAATGCGTAATGGATTTCCCAGAAAGTCACTGCAATCTTTTGTCAGCTTGCTGTATCTAATTCAGTGTGGAAATTAAATAAACTAATTTAAGATCTTAAATGCAAAACATAACAAGGTATGATGTAAGAACAACTCCTATGGGAACATAGGGAGCAGGACTGAAATAACAAAAGCACGTCTCCTTTGGGGGATGTTTGAAATTACAAAAGATATCTCAGGCTCGTATTAAGATTTCAGGATGACATTACAAAAATGTATAAATGTTAACAGTAGTAGTAGCTCATATCCTTAAGCCACTGTTTGATGTATTTTGTTCTACTTAACTCATCACAGCCAGTGTTGTTTCAATGGTTATTTGTTTTAACAATGCACTTGTCAATTTACTGCTAATTGTAGCCCACAGCATAATTCAATTTACTTCATTCTTCACGCTACAATTCAGCCAAAATGTTGTCCAATAGCTGTCCAATTAAATTTAAATCTTCATGAATTTTTTTTTGTGATATGTTTGGATTAAAGTATAGATGGGTTGGGTTTTAGGTGAGGTTTGCATGTCATGTTTGTGATCAGACTCTATGAAGTTGATTTACACATGGAAAACCCACTGTTCACTTTATAGGGGAAGTAAAACTTTGAAAGAAAGTTTGCCCCAGGTGAAGGTGAAATAATTGAAGCTCTACTGTCTTCCATCACCCAATCATGTGCAAGCAAACATGCTTTTGTTTACTCTATTTTGTTTTCCATGAACATGATTGAATATTCTATCCAAAAGTGAAATTTCACCACATTCACTAAGCTCCAGGGAAAATTCCCTAGCAGATTGAATCTCTCCTTGCAAAGTGAACAGACTATTTGCCATTAGTAAATCAACCCATTTATAAATGTTTGGTACTGGTTTTGAAGCACCAAGCTAATGTACTGTCTTTTTCAAATCGTCAGCAGAGCCCCAAGAGCCCAAAAACCATATGTGCTCTAGTAAGGAAATTCCATAATTGCTTAGCAATATTGATAGCTGCTGGTTCCTGCACCCTTCTGAAACTCATTGAATTCAGCCATCAAGGTTATAAACTATAGGAAGGTAAGGAAGGCAGGAGGGATCAGGTCAGCACTTTATATAGCTACAGAGTGTTGAAAATTGCATACTAGATGCTCCTGGGGTTGTCTGAAGGCATGTGGGACATATATTCAATTATATTCATTTTTTACTCTGACAAAAGTACATTTTTTTTCTCACAGTGAAAATCACCTTTCAGACATTAACCAGGATACTATCTAGCTGTGTGTAAACGTGTTAATCATGCCAGTTTGTAGTTCAGGGCCCAGACATGCATCCAAGTGACATTTTACATAAATGGAACCATACATTCGTTTTTTTTTTTTTTGCTAAATAAACACTACAATTTACTTTTTAGTGGAATGTGTAACATGCAACGGTGAACATTACAGAGGAGTGATGGATTACACAGAAACAGGAAAAGAATGTCAGCGATGGGATTTGCAGAGGCCACATAAGCACAAGTTTCGTCCTGAGCGGTAAGTACTGCCAAAAAACTTTGCAAAATAGTCTATGCCATGATGTATGAGGAATTTATGGATGTTAACGCCACATTATTTATATTATTAATAATGAACTAGGAATTATAGTGTTAAAACAGAAGTTAATTAAACTGCTTTTGTAAACTTTCTGGAATGTTTTTGTTAATTGAATAGTTTGTAGAAAAGACTGTTGATCCACCACTGGGTTAATATGCTTGTGTTCAGAGAAGTTTGAAGGATTATGCTTAATGTACATGGGACATTTTACAACCTCTCCTGAACGATTTAACTTGACACATAGTAAACAATGTTTAAAAACTTCAGTTTTGCCGCGTTTACATGCCACCTTTAGCTGTGTTTGCGTTTAGAAGCATTTATTTTTCTTTTTCAAATAGTCAAAAATGTATCTCCAATAAAAACGCCTGTAAACTAAATGCAGCTAAATGTGAGTTGCCGCGTTTACATGTGTTTACAAGCTGTTACAGCCATTTTGGCATTTCTAATGCCTCTGAACATCCGTCCTGAACGCATTTTTTTGCTTTCTAAAAAATGCTTCTAAACTCAACTGCCTATAAACTACTATAAATTACCCTGTGTACATGTACTTATAAGATAACATAGAGGAGAGTTCTGGGGCTGCTGAAAAAAACTCCCAAATGCTCCTAAATGTCCGTTTACCAGCAGCAGTGATCATGAAGCCTGAAAAGGTTGAAAACTGTTGTAGTGTTTTAAAGCCTTGATGCTAAATAAATGGGTTCGCCCTGCTCATATGTCAGGTGGGATTTTTTTGAGGCTGTGAAAACAACAGCTCTAATAACCTCCATTAGGCATGAGCAGCATCATTTTGGCAAAGTTAATTTTGCCATAAAATTATGAGTTTTATGAAATGAAAACTCTCAAGTTTGCTCACTGAACAGCTCAGGCAGCATAAGTTAAAAAAATTATCTGAGCCAATAAGGTGCCATTTTCTGACACAAAATCAGGATAGTTGAAAGGAACTTCTGTAACCATCCAAAGCTATTTAAATCCCATTGCACCCTTAAAAACATCTCTAATGAGGCCTTCCAAACTTAGTCCAACGCATCTATCTGCCAAAATGTCAAAGTCAATGCCATTGCCAAAATCTTATGATTTGCGGCAACATTTTAATGAACTATAAACTTAGTTTTTCTCATCTCTCTTGCTCTGTTAACTACGAGTTCTTTCAAAAAGATTTCCATTGAAAAACATTTAAATAGATTACTCAACCTACCACCATCTCTCCTAAATTGAAATTGTTTATGGTAAGTTGATGTGATCTGCTCAGTTGTTTTTGCAAACTTAAAGTTAAAATTGAAAGAACATAGCTAAGTATGGCATGCATTAGGCTGCAGGCCAGCATCTATCAGAAAGAAAGTTACTAGTCCTCTTAGCTCCTCCTGATGCTTTCCGCTCCTTCTCTCTTCCAAGTGCCCCATAGCAAGCTGGCTGCTGTTGGGGCACTTGTCTGAGTGCACTCCGAAGCTGGGCTGTGTGCATCCATAGCCAAACTTTGGTTCCCCCCATATACTCCTCACAGGATTTGATTGAGCAGCAGGAGCAAATGGGGCTGTGTCCTGTGAAGAGAAAGAGGGGAGAGTGACACTGCAGACAGGTGGAGTGCTGGTTCGAAAGAGGACTGAGGTAAGTGTCTGGGGGGCATAATAATTAGTGGGGTGTTTTCTAACTTAAAGCAGAGAATACATTAAGGTAAAAAACACAGAGACTTTAGAACTACTTTAAAATGGAAATATCTACATGATAATTATAATATATGGCCATTTTCAAAACAACTGGCAAATACCCATAGCTGCTGCATCTTTTACGTTTCACTTGTAGGATTCATTTGCTGCACACAGAGTGAAAACAGCTTTCTTTTTCCTTGGGGAAGTGGGAATTACTGAACACTCAGACTCAAAGATTTTACAACCTTCCAGGAAATCTCTGTCTAGAGTGGTCATTTGCATTGCCTTTGTATTGTCTATACTATTGGTGTTCAGACATATTTTTCAAAAATTTTAATCGTGTATACCGGGAGCTGCAAAATTTAAGAATTTGTGATAGTAATGTAACCTTTTTTCATACTGTACTTGATATTTGTTTTGCTAATGAGGAAAACAATATTGTTTTCTTTTAGTCAAGAAAAAATGGAAAGCTTTTGGTAAACAACATTTCCAGTCATAGATTAATCCTTTACTTAAGAATATAATCTGCTATGACACTAAGCATACGCAAATGTCATTTTCTCTTCTTCCTAATGTCCATCACACCACCCAGGGGATTGAATTTCATATCAATGCTGAATTCAATATTGACTTTAAAGCTTTCATTTAAACTGACCAGGAAATGTATCAGGCAAATAAACATCAATAAAGTCACATTTAAAATGGCAGGAAAATTGATGTAGTGTTCTTGTTTCATAGTGTTATCAAATTAGGTACACTGTTCAGAGAAGATGCTAAATCTAAATTTTATATATGCATAACAAATTATGTAAACAAATATGTATTCATACAATCATTATAAACTATACTTCATGTTGTTTTGGTCACACCATGTTGCATTACTAATAGAGAACAGAGGGTCCTTCCTGGCATAGCACCCCTCTCATGTTAAGGGCATAATGCCTGGTATGGTTTGGGGGGGCACACGCATCCTCCTCTTTCCTGCATGCTCAGATTAAGATTCTGGTATGGATTATTAGGGGGACTTTTTTTCTCCTTTATAACCGCTTGCTGACTGACTCACGTAGGAGTATGGTGGCAGAGTGGCTCTCCTGTGCCGGATCACGTACCCAATACTTGATCCAGCACTTCTGGGTAGAGGGTGTGCACATGCCACTGGCGTGCCAGCTGTGCTGTGATTAGTCACAGCACAAGCCGATCAGTGGGTGCTGGCCATCGGACAACCATCGGCATCCGCTGATTGGCGAGGAAAAAGACGGGACAGAGCTGCATCAATGTAAACAATAAAGAGGTCTGTCCTGTCAGTGGGTATGACCAGTTTTTGCTTCCCTACAAAGCAGGGAATAAAAAATGGCACATCCCTTAGTAAAAGCAACTCATAGTAAACCCACCAAGCACTATTAGGCACACATTTAACACTTTTATCACTCTAGATGTTAAGCCTTTCCTAGCCAGTCTTATTAGTACAGTACTAATCGGATTACTGTATTAGTGTCAGACTGCCCGCCATACTATCACAGTCCAGCTATAAGTCACGGATCACCGCCATTACTAGCATTAAAAAAAAAAATTCCAGTAAAAATTCCAGTAAATGTATCATAGTTTGTAGATACTAAAACATTTGCCTATACCAATCCATATACGCTTATTAGGTTTTTGTTTACCAACAATATGTAGCAGGATATATATTGGCCTAAATTTATGAAAAAATTTGATGTTATCAATTTTTTTTTTGAATATGTTTCATAGCAGAAAGCAAAAAATATATTTTTTTCCAAAATTTTATAAAAAAAAGAAAAAGTCCACTGGTGATCAAAGAAAGTTCTATTTTTTGGGGGAAATTTATAAAAATTTAATTTGTGTACAGGGGGTCCCCGACTTACGAACGCCCGACCTACGAACATCCCCTACTTACGAACCGGGCGATGCAGGGACCCTCCGCCATTTTCCGCCGTCCTCCGGCCGTTCTGCGCATGCGCGGCCAGACGGAGCTTCGGAAAATGACGGCAAACTTCGGAAATGTCCGTAATTTGCCGCGCATGCGCAGAGCGGCATTAGACGGAACATCGGAAATGTCCGGAAATGTCCGTAATTGTCCGTAATTGTCGGTCTGCGCATGCGCGGCCGACTTACGAACAATTCCGACATAAGAACAGGCGGCCAGTCCCTAACGAGTTCGTAACTCGGGGACCCCCTGTACAGCATTGTATGACCACGCAATTGTAAACTAAAGTACATAGTGGTGAAATGCAAAAAAATAGCCTGAAGTGGTTAAATTTCAGTTCCAATTAAAAAAATGACTGCTCCCTGCTGCATGGAATTTTTTTCAAACCTTTTTTTTGCATTGTACACGTTCCATGTTCAGTGACCACTTCCATTGTGTTTTTTTGACACTCTCTTCCATATTTGTCCAGAAAATGGGCACTTGACATCTATTGATTTTTTAATGGGGTTAGAGTTCGGCATCGGAACTCCTTTGAAGATCTGCAAACTCCTGTCCAACCAAATCCAGAGCTGGGTTAAATGAGATTCATGTACAGGACATATGTTAGTAATGCAAGATTTTTCATTTGCCCCTTGTATCATATATTTTGGCCAATACAGGGGGTCCCCGGGTTACAAACAAGATAGGGACTGTAGGTTTGTTCTTAAGTTGAATCTGTTTGTAAGTCGGAACAGGTACATTTTTTAAGTGTAGCTCCAGCCAAAAAAATCTATTTTTAAGTTTTTTAGATAACATAGAGAAGGGTTATCAGCCCTGTAACATTTGTTTTGCTGTCTGTGCCCCTGTTCAGAAGATTTCACCTCACCTTCTGTCCCAATGACAATTGGATTTTGAAAATTTTGGGTTGTTAGGGAAACATGGACTGGTGATAAAGCATCAGTGGAGACACCTTTTTCCCATATTAACTCTTACAGGAGTGAATTTCCCTTCCTAGGGGTGGATTTCCTCTCACTTCCTGTTGTCTCCCTCCGTTTGTAAGTAGGAGTCGTTTGTAAGTCGGATGTTTGTAAGTAGGGGACCCCCTGTATATTCCTTTGTGTACAGTTAAACAAACACCATTTTCCAATTTTTAATGACAGACAACATGATTAGGTAGCACATCAATACATAATGAATGAAGGATAATCTCACATATTAAGTAACTTTTTTTATTTGTTTCTGACACTCCCAGTGGAGGGAATACTAGATACAGGGTATACCTGGAATGCCTAGAAAGTCTGGCCATATCCATCAGAACTGTATAAAACATCACTGTAAACAAGTTAGGTTATTTATTTGTGCTATTAAAAACTTGGGGGTTTCCCTGGTGAATCATTCTTGGTTCCTGGTTACCTTTTATATAGGATCTTTATTCAGTGGGACAGATACATTTTTATAATCTAGGAGAACTCATAATTCTCTTCTCTAGACTCCCTTTCAACAAAGAATTTAGCAATATACTTTTATCTGCTAGCAGATTAAAAGCTCAGGAATCTTAAGTTGGATTTCTCTACATAAAACTGACATCTGATATAAAACAGTGATGTCTTACACACAAGACGTGGATCATGGTACAAAGATGGACCTGTTATACTTTTTGAAGCGAACATAGATTTATATGGAACACAATTTTGTATCCTGCCTAATTGAAAAAATATGTTTCAGAAGCCAATGCTGCACTTCAATATGCTGACATATTGATGAATATACAAATGCAGATTGAGAATAAAGTAAACTTGACTGCTGCTTTGTGTAAAACTGACTTAGAAAATGAACAATATTTGACAGGTTAAGTGGGGGAAATATTTCTTTACTTGGTGCCTTTTAATTGAGATCAGTGGATTAGTACTTTCTGTATTTCACCTTAGCACTTTATTTCACAGAAACTGTACCCATTTAGATTTTCCAGAACAGCACTTCTATAGCGGTGGGGGAGATTTACTAAAACGACCGCGCACAGAATTGGGTGCAGCTGTGCATAGTAACCAGTCAGCTTATGTCCCCTTTCACACTTGTGCGACTTCAAAGTCGCGCGATCTTACCACGATTTTGCCGCGATTCGCGGCCGCGATTTTTGACACGATTTTGCCGCGATTTCAAGGAATGCCTGTGTAAGTGGCATCAAAATCGGACCAAAGTACTGAAGTTGGAACGAATTGAAGTTGTACTAATATGAATGGCTGTCATTGGAAATCATGGGGAACGACTTGTCATGTTACTTTGCAGTCCCAAATCGTGGAACAAGTCGTATAAGTGTGAAAGGGGCCTATAGGTTGTATTGTCAAAATGTAACTGAACAAGCTGAGCTAAAAGTTGATTGGTTACTATGCACAGCTGAACCAAATTCTGTGTGCACCAGCTTTAGTAAATCTTCTCCAAGGTGTTCCTAAACTGGCAAAATAAGTGAATAGGTGGTCTATCTATTTCTTAGTGTGTTTTTAAAGAAGAGGTCAAGTGCTTAACACAGGATTTCAGCAATAAAGATAAGAAATATGTGTCCTTCTTAAAGTCCTTTTTTGGTGTACTGATACTAATACCTATGTGAGGTCCGTGTTTGTCTGCACAGGCATGCTCAGGTGTTCCATGCATCACTGTACAGACAGTCACATTCTTGATTATTGGGATGCAGCAGCTGCATGGACACAGCCACTGCTTCCACTTTGCCAGCCATGTGAGTGTTGGTGCATGGTCCAAAATGCACACTACCTGTGTTCGGGGCAGCTCACCTTCACTCGCACTGCTGTAAAATTAAGAGCAGTGGCTGTATCTGTGTAGCCTCTGCACCCCAAATGGCATGAATGGGATTGCATGCACTGGGATGCACAGAATATCTGTGCATCCCCATGCAGGCAAACACAGCCCTCACATGGGCACACGCATAAGTACATCTGTGTGAATGAGGCTTAAAGTGTATGTAAAGCCCAAACTTTTTTTTATTACAGTACAGTTATAACGCGTACACACGAGCAAATTTTCAGAATTCCGCTCAAGCTTGGCTTGCATACACACGGTCACACAAAAGTTTGCTGAACTTTTGACCATCAAGAACGCGGTGATGTACAACACTACGACCAGCCGAGAAAATTAAGTTCAATGCTTCCGAGTATGCATCAAATTGTTTCCGAGCATGAGTAGGAATTTTCGCGTAGGAAGTGGTACAGAGGATCATAATTTCCGATCGAAACTTTTTCCGACTGATAAATTGAGAACCTGCTCTCAATCTTTTGCTTGCGGGAATTCGGCCAGCAAAAGTCCAATGGAGCATACACACGGTCGCATTTTCTGACCAAAAGCTCTTATCGGTCTTTTGCTGGCCGAATTTCCGATAGTGTGTATGCAGCATTAGAATTGCTGTCTAGTTTTTAACAGTTTGTAAATCAATAAAAAACTGACTAAAAGACCATATTCAGAGAGTAATGGTCAATGATTCATACTCTGAACGGTCTGGTGTTGTTAGTGTTGTACCTCAAGGTTCAGTGTTGGGACCCTTACTTTTTTAATATTTTTATGAATGATATAGGGTCTGGGATTAAAAGTACAATTTCAGTCTTTGCAGATGACACCAAGCTATGCAGTGGAATAATATCCTTACAGGATGTCTCCAACTTACAAGGTGACCTCAGGGCACTGTTTAATTTGGCAACTATGTGGCAAATGAGGTTTAATGTTAATAAATGTAAAGTTATGCACTTGGGGGCTAAGAATATGCATGTGTCATACATACTAGGGGTAATACAACTGGGGGAATCAATGGGATAGAAGGGTCTGGGTGTTCTGGTATATCATAAGCTTAATAACGGCATTCAATGCCAAGCAGCGGTTTCCAAAGTGAGCAAAATCCTTTCTTGTATTAAGAGAGGTATAGACTCCAGAGAGAGATATAATTTTACCATTGTACAAATCATAAGTAAGACCACATTTGGAATATGCAGTTCAGTTTTGGGCATCAGTTCACAAAAAGGATATCGGGGAACTGGAGAAAGTGCAGTTGATTTACTAAAACTGGAGGGTGCAAAATCTGGTGCAGCTCTACATAAAAGCCAATCAGCTTCCAGAATTTTTTGTCAAAGCTTAACTGAACAAGTTGAAGTTAGAAGCTGATTGGCTACCATGCACAGCTGCACCCAATTTTGCATGCTCCAGTTTTAGTAAATGAACCCCAGTACTTGAAGCTGGATTGTGGGATTCTGAGAGATCCTTAAAAACTATTTTTATCACTCTGTTTGGTTCCTCTTTTGGTTACGTAGCTAGATGACTGTTACCTCATTTCTAACGGTGCTAGTAAGTTACTTTCATTGATAATTTAAAAAGTAATTTCAATATCTTTGTTCTGTTTTTGTATTCCGTTTCTCTATTTTCCCTTATTCTGCATTTTCGACATCTGCCTATTGATTGCCTAATTGTCAAAGCCTGCAGCACTTGATAAATTCTCCTTCTGATGTTAAGTGACCCGTCAGCTATAAGAATACATTGGTGAGCTTCTGTTCAAGAGCACTATTCTCTCATTGCCCTGGCAACAACCACTTGTCCAACAAAGTATTGCAGAAAAATCACCTACAGTGTAGCAGTGCCCCACAATGTGTAGCAGTGCCCCACAATTTGATGAAATAATAAACGTTCCTCAAAATTAAGTCTATGTAAACCCTGTAAGAACTTACCTCAGTTTTGTTTTGCCATACCCATTCATGCTGGCAGTGAACATTTGAACATTTGGTATTGATTTTAGCAATACTTAAAGCGGTTGTATAGTCCAACAAAGGACTTTTACCTACAGGTAAGCCTACAATAAGGCTTACCTGTAGGTAAAAAAAAATATCTCCTAAACCTGTACGGTTAAGGAGATATTCCCTGTGCAATGTGACGCTGACTGCAGCGGCACATGCGCACGGGGGATTCTCGGCTAAAAAGGCCGGCAGAATCCGAACCCTGCCGGGAAGAAGTCTCCCGTGCGCATGCCTGGGAGTGACGACATCGTGGCTCCAGCCACTCACAGCGCTGGAGTCGCGATACTCGGAAGACACGCTGAGGTAACATGTCAGCTACCTTGGCGTGGACCAGGTGAGTTACCGACGCCTCGTTCTAAGATAACTATTTCATAATGAGCTAGTATGCGGTGCATACTAGCTCATTATGCCTTTTCCCTTACAGGTGTGTTAAAAAAAAAAAAAAGTTCCAGCGGGTATACAACTGCTTTAACAATAAAGAACAGTAACATTTCTTTCCATTTCAACTTTCATTCATATGGACAGGGGTGTTTTTATATGAGGCAAGATTAGCCGGATTTCCCAGGTGGCACCCATGGAGATAAGGTGGAGGTATAAAAAGGCTAAGTGGCTTCCACGCTAGCTACTGCCTATGGATATATATCTTACCTTTCTCAGTAAACAATAGCAGACAACAATAATTTAACTATTGGCATCTTCCTACTGTTGCTTTGTAGAAAATTAAGGAAAGATCTGATTGGCTGATAGACAATTCCACAGTCTGTCTATGTACTAGCTTCCTGAAATTCTTCCATATGAGTATGTCTTGACAACAGAATTCATGGCCAACGGCTGCATGCTCAACAAAAATCAAACTGAAAGCTATGTTTGCAAAATCTATTTTTATCTACAGATCCGCTTCACTTTTTCAAAGTCGTCATGTTAACAATATTTTAGGAGGATAACCACTTTAGGCCTTTTAGTAAAAAAAAATATATATGCGTTAGTTGGCAGTTACATGAACCGCATAAATTCATTATTATCTTTTTAAGTTTTACATTATCTCAAGACAACATTATTATTTACATTTATTCCCTCAGGTTTAATCCTGAGTTTTCTTGCTCTCAAAACTACGTAATGTGTCTGTGCTTTACAGGCACTGTGCTAGATACACCTTTAGGCTAATCTACAGCTGCATAGTTTTTTTTTATGACATCCTAACTCATTTAAAAAAATCATACAATAAAAATAATATAGAACCTAAGCCTCTACAATCATCTCATAATAACATGGTTGTTTTCATAAAGAAATTACAAAATATTAACTTCTACCATAAAATCTGTGCAGCTGCATGCCCTAAAGACTGTGTTTCTGTCATGATCTGTAGTGTTTGTTTGTGATGCAAAAGTATATTTTTTTTATCTGCTTAAAATAATGCACATTCATTTTATTAGATACATTATCTATCTATATATATCCTTTCACTTAAGTTCCATGTGGAATTCTACCTCTCCGCGTTTATCTGCAATATAATTTCAAAGCTTAAATGCAGCTAAAATAAAAAAAACAAAAAAAAAAACACAAGGCACATAATTTAAAGTCAGTAGGATATGTCCCTTGTACTGATGTCTCTTCCTTTAGTTGAAATTATCTTCTGTCCATGCCACCCTCCCCTGCCCACACTCCCACACCCACTGTAGTATGACTGCTATTAAGAAAGCAACTTATCAGAAAGGGCAGGCCTAGTTGGATTCTCTTAATCTGTGACAGATCCCTTAGATGTATTGACTATTTTTAGTTAATAGATAGGAACGTATGTCATATTTACATTAGTAAATAAATAGGAAACAATGTCATATTTACATACTTTCTGTTTTCCAGACATAGGCAAAAAAAAATCATACATTCCAGGAGTCCTCAGGAAGGGGTGAGGATGTTTTCTCATTTAAGCACACCCTTCTGCCTGCATACCTGAGCTAAGGGCAGATGGATTCCAGGAAGTAAATGCTACATGAATCATCTGCCCTTACTCAAGGTGGACATAGCCAGAAATGATAGGGGGTATTTTTCAAAGTGATTTCTCAGCAAATTAAGTATGGAGACATGGGTTTGCTTTGAATATTAAAAAATCATGAAATAGCATTCTTGGTTTGTGGTGCTCAGATGCAGTGTAGTTCCACTTTAAGGTCTTGTTTATGTAAATAGATTATTTAAACCACTATTATTGTTCCACGGACAACTTTAAATTGTTGGTTTCCCATCTTTTACTTTCTCAGTACCAATGGTCACTAAAATAAGCAGAAAGAGTGAATATTTTCAGTTGGGGCACAGACAGGAAACAAAACTGACACAAATTCGACCTTTGACAGGCTTTCCAAAACAAAAACAAAAGTTTTGGTTTTAGATATACCTTAAGGAGTATCAGTAGAATCCCAATATGGGGTACATAATGCACCACTCACCTCTGACCTCTAATGTAAAGAGATATAAAGAGGATTGCATTATATGCTACCTGCAACTGATGGTGGAACTCTCAAAAGTTCACTATGGGGCCCTGTAATTTCTAGATACATTCCTGGTAAAAGATTCACAATTTATGAATAATATGAGGTACTTAAAGCCTAAGTTTAAAAAAAATAAAGACTCGGCATAAGAGATATTACTTACCTTCAGTGAGATGTGTCTCTGGTGTTGCTTTGTCCTCATTTAGCAGAAATCTTCTTCAGGTGCCCCCCACAGACATAGGTACTCATCAAGCCTTTCCGCCCAGCTCCTCCATTCATTAAAGCCATACTACAGCTACTATGAATGAAAATTGACCTATAAATGAAGGACGGGTTGACAGATTTAAAAGTCTGCCCCCTCCAATCTAAGATCATGTTTTCTTTGCCATAGCACTGGCTTCTAAGAGTAGAGGAGCTGGGCTGAAAGGGTGGGTGTAGTCGAGCGCTCTTGATGAGTGCCTATGACAGTTTTATTAACCCCCCCCCCCCCGCTTCATCACTAGCTTACAGTTGTGGGGGTGGGAGATATTGGATGAGTAAGATTTCTGCTAAACTAAGACATATCAGCACAAGGGCACATCTCACTGAAGGTAAATAATGTCCCGTGTCCTTATTATTTTTTTTAAACTAAACTTAGGCTTCTACTGCATTTACATTTGCTATGGAAACTAGATTCATGATGGGTTACATTACCAGGTATTTTAATCTTACCACAGCTGCTTGTATTATGTATTATTTAGTAAGGGAAAAGTCACGTGTGTTTGGATTGGTCACATGCTAATTGTGCTTTTATTAATAGTTGTAATTTGGTATTTTGGTCTGATAAATAATATAAATATATGATAGTAATGCTGATATAAAAATAATAGTAATAATGTTCTTTTATTTCAAATACCTTTTAAGCCATACATATTTTATTATTAGAGCTCATAGATGAGGTTTAGGAATCTCTTTCTGTCTGCATTGCTTCTAGGACATTGTGATTTAATAAAAGCATGTATATACATATACTTTTTGATGTATGACAAATAGCAACCAGCGAATTGCTTCCTTCCCCAAACTCATCAGAACAATTGAAGTTTTTAGAAGTTATGCTGGTTTATGGATCTATTAAATCATTTTGGGTATTTATGAGTTAAGAAAAGTACGACAGCCTCTGAGCTTCAGGTGGTTTTAATTATACAGGAATTTACATATACACGATGACCTAATAAAACCTTTTCATTAATCTGGTTCCAAGAACTGCACATCTATCTCTCTAGTATCTTTCCATTTTCTAATTGCAAAAAGTTTAATAAAGTATAAGTGAGTTAATAAGAGGGAATGTTTAAGAGTTGTGTAGTACATATCTTGAGTTTTGTTTAAAGCTTTGGTTAGCACTTAAAAATTAGCAGTGGGTGCAAATAGCAGCTTGTACCAATAATACTTTTTCCATATTTACAAAACAGCAGTATTATTCAGAGCTTTTCAGAAAGCACTGACCCAATAAAATAAATTCCTCTCGATGAAGTTGCTTGCAGTAATTTCCTTTGTACACTAATAATAACGTTTTGGAGAGAGTTAAGCATGAAGCCAGTGGGGGGAATTCAATAAAGCTGCTTCGCAAATTTTCTGGCATGAATTTCTCTTCTTAATGTGTTGTGCCTAATTCGAAAAACATCTGCATCAGTTTTGGTTCTGACAGCAATTTGTGTGCCAAATTCAGGGAGTTCTAATTTGATGCACTTCTGCATTGTGGTGCAACACCTGAGCTAAATTCTAAATAAAATACAGACAGTTCATATCCTACAAAAGTGGAGCTAATTAAGACCAACTTTCCTTTGGCATAACGTGACAGATTTTATAAAAGCAGGGGAAGTGTGCGCAAAATTTAAGTACAAGTCCTAGACAGGTACATCAATTTGGTTCATGCTGCACCACTTCTAGAACATATGTGAGACACATTTTTTGTTTCAAAATTTGTCTGCCCCAGTCTTTATGAATTCTAGGGAATGTGTTCTAGGAGTGGGCTAAAACACCAGGAGAATTAAACTTGGAAAGAACACTAACTCAATGAGTGTACTTTATGGGAATTATAAAAACCAAACCAGTGTGCAATGTATATATAAATATGGACATAATGAAATGGCAACAGTTCTGGTCCTTCCTCTGGCCTTCCCCAAAACTCTTGTTCTTTGTAGGAGTATTTCTGAATAAAAATAAATACTTATTGAGTGTTGCAACCTCTGCCGAACCATTTGTTTTGAGTGGGGACTTTTGGTTAGGGTTGGGCCCATGGAGACTATTTTTAGACCATTGTGTATTCTGCTTGTTACCTTGAGAAAGGTGGGCTCTGACTTGCTGATATGTTGGTACAACAAAGCTATATCATACATCTTGTTCTCTTGTGACAGCCCTTTGAGTGCCCACAATACATGTTGCTACATTATTTGTTTTGTGAGGAGCACCAAGACATTTATTTTGGATGGTGTATTGCTACAGACTGGCTTTGCTTTTACTGTATGTATATACAGTGTATATATGATTATATATTAATTATATACAGTATATATAATTTAGAAGTTTGAGTTGAAATTGTATGCAAGCCTTGCTAATGATTGTAGCTGGGAGGAGAGAAGGGTGGAACAGAAAGAAAATACAACATTTAAATTTGGTAAGTATATATTTTTGATTCTTAGAAAATGAAGTTGTCTACAGCCCAAACATTTTTGGGAATGAAAAATGTTGGGATCAATAACACCAGACAACGTTAAGAAGTCAAAAAGTGATAAAAGGCAATTCATTTTTCCACTTGTCACCTTATTCACATTTGACAGGGCAGAAATAAACCTGCTATGTCCAAGTAAACACTTCGACTAAACACAAATTAAACTTTTATAACTGTATGCAATTCACTGGGTGCAAATGAACACTTATTGTAATTTGATCTGTAATAGTTACATAAATATATTATTTAAAATATTAATATTAACATATGAATTTTTTAGTGAATGCACCTGTGGTGTATACTTTCATTACTAAATTAAATAATTACTATAAAATAACATTCTTCTATTGTGTTGCACAATTTGCAACTTTGTGCTATATGTCGATACTTATACTATGAGTTTGACTACCCTGTTTTAACAAGAAACAAGATGATGGAAAAAATGAATAACCTTAGGCCTTTAAATGCTCAAGAAACAAGCAGAATATCACAAACCTCATTACCAGTTAAAAGGATGGGGTTTCCTCCTGTTATCATCAGCTTCCCTAATGAGTTGGAATACCATGCTGTGCTCATGAAATCCACACCTAATTGGGTGCTTTAAAAATGAAAGGTGATCTTGCTCTGTCAGTCTGCTTGGATGACACATGATGTTTTCTTTTTTCTCTAACTGCATTTTCCAGATATCCTAACAAGGGACTAAATGATAATTACTGCCGCAACCCTGATGGCAAGGCCAGACCATGGTGTCACACACTTGACCCTCTTACCCCCTGGGAGTTCTGTGCAATTAAGCCCTGTGGTGAGTGGTAACCAAATATATGCCTTCTATGTTCACTTTATCTTTATTAGCATGCCAAACTGCAAATAAATTAAATGCTGAAAACATTTGCTTTGACTATTACATTTCAAGCATACCAGCTAATTAATTTTCTTGATACACACTTCTTGCTAATGCATAATAACTGTCATTTACAGTATGTGCAACAGGGACTGGGTGCAAATGGTTTCAATCATCTTGCAGCTTAAATAATGCTTGGAAATATTGGCAGCAGAGCCGATCCGCCCTATACGCGGACTACGCAAGCTGCGTAGGGCCCCGCGGCGGATCGGCTCTGCTGTGAGGGCAGCGGCGCCTGAAAAAAGATCGCCGCGGGGGCGACATGCAACTGCGCATGCGCCCGCCTTTCCGAAAACTGCCGAGCAGCGGCAACAGCGCTGGCGCATGCGCAGTAGCCTGACATGCAACTGCGCATGCGCCAGCGCTGTTGCCGCTGCTCTGCCATATGATTGGAAGAGCAGTCTTTTGATTCAGACCAGTGACACGATGGCGCCAAGTGGCGCCATTTTTAAAAATAAAACGTCCCCTCCGCACCCTCTTACCTCCTGGGCCCCCTCCCCCCTCGCAGCCTCTTACCTCCTGGGCCCCCTCCCCCTCGCAGCCTCTGACCTCCTGTCCCCCCTCCCCCTCAAAGCCTCTGACCTCCTGCCCCCCCCTTCCTCAGCCTCTGACCTCCTGCCCCCCTTCGCAGCCTCTGACCTCCTGCCCCCCTTGCAGCCTCTGACCTCCTGCCCCCCCCTCGCAGCCTCTGACCTCCTGTCCCCCCCCCCTGCAGCCTCTGACCTCCTGTCCCCCCCTGCAGCCTCTGACCTCCTGTCCCCCCCTCGCAGCCTCGGACCTCCTTTCCCCCCCCCTCGCAGCCTCAGACCTCCTGTCCCCCCCTGCAGCCTCAGACCTCCTGTCCCCCCCCCTCGCAGCCTCAGACCTCCTGCCCCCCCCCCTCGCAGCCTGACCTCCTGTCCCCCCCCCTGAAGCCTCTGACCTCCTGTCCCCCCCCCTTCAGCCTCTGACCTCCTGTCCCCCCCCCTCGCAGCCTCGGACCTCCTCCCCCCCCTGCAGCCTCTGACCTCCTGTCCCCCCCCTTGCCCCCCCCTCGCAGCCTCGGACCTCCTGTCCCCCCCCTTGCAGCCTCTGACCTCCTGTCCCCCCCCCCTTGCAGCGTCTGACCTCCTGTCCCCCCCCTTGCAGTGTCTGGCCTCCAGTCCCCCCTTGCAGCCTCTGACCTCCTGCCCCCCCCTTGCAGCCTCTGACCTCCTGTCCCCCCCCCCCCCTTCCCCCCCTTCTCTGACCCCCCCCCCCCTTCGCAGCCTCTGACCTCCTTCCCCCCCCCTTCGCAGCCTCTGACCTCCTGTCCCCCCCCCCCCCTTCTGCTTCTGACCTCCTGTCCCCCCCCTTCGCAGCCTCTGACCTCTCCTGTTCCCCACAGCCTCCCACAGCCTCTGACCTCTCCTGTTGCCCCCCGCAGCCTCTGACCTCTCCTGTTGCCCCCCCGCAGCCTCTGAGCTCTCCTGTTGCCCTCCCCCGCAGCCTCTGACCTCTCCTGTTGCCCTCCCCCCACAGCCTCTGACCTCCCCTGTCCCATCCGCAGCCTCTAACCTCCCCTGAGTCAAGAGAGGGAGTGCTGCCAGGATGGGGGTCATGGGAGAAGTCAGACATGTATGGACTGCGGTGAGGAAACTATGGGATAAAACCAGAGCCACCAAGCCGACTGACTGAGCCCTGCATGATGCACCTGAGAGGAGGTCAGTGACAGCACCGCCAGACCAGTCTAGGGGGGGTCAATACAATATTGTAAGGGGGCACTGATATAAAGGTTTCCCCCTTATCAGTAAACCCCCTTATCTTAGTGGTTTCTTTCTCTGGTCACCAGAGTCCTCCCCACAGTCCCAGAGTTCCCCTTTACATCATAGTATGCAGGATTCCACCTTACAGTGCAAGGGGGAACTCTGATGTAAAGGGCAATGACCCGATGTAAGGAGGGGCTTTATAGGGATGCTCTCTGGGGACCCTGATGTAAGGGGGGTGCTCTCTGTGGACCCTGATGTAAGGGGGTGCTCTCTGGGGACCCTGATGTAAGGGGGGTGCTCTCTGGGGACCCTGATGTAGGGGGTGCTCTCTGGGGACCCTGATGTAACCCTGATGTAAGGGGGGTGCTCTCTGGGGACCCTGATGTAAGGGGGGTGCTCTCTGGGGACCCTGATGTAAGGGGGGTGCTCTCTGGGGACCCTGCTGTAAGGGGGAGGCTCTCTGGGGACCCTGGTGTAAGGGGGAGGCTCTCTGTGGACCCTGGTGTAAGGGGGAGGCTCTCTGGGGACCCTGGTGTAAGGTGGGGGGGGCTCTCTGGGGACCCTGGTGTAAGGGGAGGCTCTCTGGGGACCCTGGTGTAAAGGGGGGGACCCTGGTGTAAGGGGGGGCTCTCTGGGGATCCTGATGTAAGGGGGGCTCTCTGGGGATCCACACTCAGATATGTAAAGATATATATATTGTATACATGTCTGTTTTATATTGTTGTTTATATGTAAAAAGATATATATAGTGACTGTGTGGCAATGGCAAATGGTTTAAATAGCTCACGGCATCACGGGTCAGGTAGAGGGCCCCTCAGCAGATTTTGCTTAGGGCCCCAGGGAGGTCAGGATCGGCACTGATTGGCAGGGTAAATCCTGAAGATCGCAGCTCTGACCACTCTGCCATATGATTGGAAGAGCAGTCTTTTGATTCAGACAAATTCTATTTTTTATGAACAATCCAGTGGAGAGACAACTAACCACTTGTTGTTATGCGGTCTGAGTGAGGATGTAATGAGAATTTCAGGGCAGAATTTGCTGCTAGGGTCCATGTATGTTTTAAGAATTTTAATCCTTCACAAGTGTCCATACTAAATTAAATTATGAATTCTAGATGGTTTTTCAAGTTCATTGTGTATATTTAACCTTTAGGAAAAGCCTTCTTCTGCATATTCCGTAATAAACGTGTATGTTTTGATTAAACAAGTGACTTTTAAAGTTTAACTACAGGAAAACCAAGAGTCCTTTCTTGAAATGGGGCTGCACACACACTGCAAGGTTTGAGTACTCGTTTCTGTATTGGGAAAGAAAAATATGCTTCACTTACCTGATCCTCTGCTCCCAAGGAAGATGGTGCTTTCCCATGCTTTGGGCTGCACTGTCTCTGGTGTCATTACATTCAGTGCAGGGCTATGGGCTCTGCATCAGTCATGCTGACATCAGAGGACCTTAGACCACAAGGGTGCAGGGGAAAAGAGACTTTAGGGACTTTTCTAGCAGCAAATGAGAAATCAACCCTATCAGAGTGGGTACAGTTCCAAAGCAAAGGAGGACTTTTAGTATTCCCAGAGCTCAGCTTTAAGTCTGTCAAATACATCTTTTTTGCTTAGTATTTAGCAACTAGCAGTTTCTGTTTAATTGAGGAAACAGAGGTCAGATCACACAGTGTGCGCTAAAAACATATTTCCTTGATTCAGAATTATTACAGGATACAAGATAAAAACTCTAGTAATGTATATTGTATACTGTTTTAATTTGGAATGAAGGAGAGAAGTTATTTTATGGACACACTGAGGTTGCGTTACTAAAGGTGTTGTGAATCTTCACTCTATAAACGTGAAGATTCCGATTATCCAATCATATATGAAAATCAAACTGCTTTTTAATTTCATGTACACATTGAATTGGATAAATGAGGTGAACATTCACACAATTTATTTAATAAATATTGTCATCTTCTTTAGTAAATCAGGCTCAGTTTGAGATATGGACTGGCTATGTATGGCTCAACCTGAAACAATTGTTTTATTATATACATATGACTTCAGATTTCTATTGTTGTCCATAGAGATGAGACTGTATCTTAATCTATTTAAATTGTCTAAACTGGGCACCACTCATGTGATATCTATGGTTACCCTCACATGTGCCCTTGCTTGTATTTGTTTTTAAAAATGTAAGACATAATGCTGTAATGTTAATTTCTCCCTGAATTTTGAAACATTTACTAGCCATAATAAGTCTGATTTACATGTAGTTGCATAGTTAGCATCAAGATTAAAGCAAATGACATCCTTTGGATTCTGTACAATTTTGCATAGCATTTTCCAGTCTTAATTACCTGATTCTTTGCAGTCACTGGAGATAAGTTTTCCCAAAACTATTGCTATTGTGATTGGGCAATGTTGACATAAACTAGGAAACCACCATTTTAGTTTTAAGAAAATAACTACTTACATTGACATATTCAATTATTGTTATATGTTTATACAGTATATCCAGCATTGAATCTTATTTGCAAATATTTGATGTGTTTGGGAGTAACAAAATGATATTGAATCCTTAGGTATAAAGAGGGCTTATTGTGCCTGATACAAGATATTGGGAATGTAATATTGGGAAGGGGCAAAGAAAAAAATGTTCTATAGTATAGTCATGTTATTGTCTTGAGTAAGTACAGATAAATTGTATAGACAATTGTTGATATAATTTGTGTTCCCAAACAAATGATAAAATAGATGCTAAGTACAGTGATTATGCATTGTTTTATTGATTGGGTAGGCTATAGAAAGAAGATCTGATAATACTAGCCAGTTTGGCACATTCATTGCTCTTGAAGTATGTAGTGTTCAAACAATAAGCAACATTGCAAGGTGAGTCAAAACCAATTGCTAATGTCTGAAATAAATAATGACTGTGCCTTTTAAGGATTCCAAAAACCTGTGGACATGCGGATTATTCAGATTTGGTCATTAACAAAGCAGACAAATTAAAATGCAGTCTAGGTTCATTATAATACAATTCCATTTGCCAAGCCAGCATTCGTTATTTTGTTTTCTAAAGCAAAATCCAAAATATTTATTATAATCTACTTTTTTAGGCCTTTACAAAACACAATAGGACTTTACGTGCTTTTCAATAAATTTAGATTTGGCCTATCTTTGGTTATACACTTACGTGTTGTAAAATACAGTGGTCTGGCATCTCAAGGAATGAGAATGCCAAACAAAATATTTGAATACATCAGAAGATAACATTGATTACAGTGAGAGCTCATGCTCCAGATGTTTCTAACTTAGATAGAGGAACAGCTGTCCATTAACATAAGTGGCACCATGGATTCATTTTCATTTCTGAAAAATACTTACAGTTGTTGATGCAGATTTTGCCACTCCTGAGATATTAATAACTCTGCCATGTTATCACATTACAAAATATAAAGGGAAAGCATTTATCTTACTCTTCATATTAACATTTTACAAAGGTAGTAATCTTTCTGTTATTGATGTTTTGGTTGCCTTAGCACACAGCATTGTCAACAATACTGATATTACAACAGACTGCAGTAAGGGCCAAGGAGATGGATATCGTGGAACTGTCACAACAACGTACAATGGAATCCAGTGTCAGAGATGGGATTCTCAGTTTCCACATCAGCATAACTTCACTCCAGAAAACTACAAGTGCAAGTAAGAAAACTTTTTTACGTCATTATTAAGTACTATATGAGGAATCATATGTTTTCTTTTTTTTAATTTTGAATAAAACATTTCAACATTTCTGGGCATAAATTATTTTCAACAGGTATTTCTGTGTAATCTGTCAATCTATGACTGAACCCCAGGCAAACAGCTAAATACAAAATATTTATGAGTTGTTTTACCTGCCAAAGGATTTGTACTTCTGTCTATCAGGAATGAGGTTTTAGTAAATCACTACCATGGGTTTGTGGAAAACCCCAGGGATTTGCAAAGTTGAGATTGACATTGAGATGCAAGAGGCAATACTTTATAGGAATGCATAATCCATCCCCCTTTCAATGGGCTCACAGGATCTATATTGTCAGTCTGTAATTGGTCTATTGAGGAGAGCTAACAAATCTGTGTAGGGATAAAAACTGTCATATTATTTTTATTTTGCCCTATATTAGCCCTACAAATGCCCAGAATTAATCCCCCCCCCCATAGGCTTCAATTCAGCTTTGATTTTTGAGCAAGATTTGCAAAACTGTTAGGGAACTGAACTCAGGCAAACCATTTCTGAGATTCATACAGTCCTGTCACACGGTCCTGTCACTAAATCTTTTACAGTTTGTTGCTATAGCTACAATAAAATCTAAGAAATTATTAGTCTATACAGAACTACATTAATTGTGTTTTTGTATGTGCCTGAAGTTCAGCTTTAATATTTCTAAAAATAAGAATCCTAGAAAGCACTATGTGTGTCCAGCATTACCACATGACAGAGCTCCAATATAATGTTAGAAAAAACAATAGCCATTTTCTGTATAAACAACCTCTCCCTTAAAATAATGCAAGGACAGACAACATAGGATAATTATTAAGGCCTATGTGTAGACACTTCTCATTTAAACGGGCTGCCATACCCACCACAATAGACCAAAAGCATGCACATATTATTTTTGGCAGTATAGCGCATCACAATGCACATTAGTGTAGTGATGCACATTGCTGTGTTCACCTCAGAATGAATGGCATTGCACTGCAGTAGATTGCATCATAATATCCTCCCTGGCAGTAATCCTGAGTGGGGCTCGGGGTTAAATTTGGTTACCATTAGCGGTAACCCCGAGCCACACTTGGGATTGCATCTTATGATCCTAGTCCAGGTTACTTACCTTGTCACCAGGATCCTGTGATGTCCCCCCCTGTGTCCTATGCCTGATTCTCTGTGTGCCGGGCTCTGCTCCCTCCGCGACGCATGGGGGCAGAGCCCTGCGGCAAATTTAAAAAGTACAAAAAACATAACACATACAGTACACTGTAATCTTACAGATTGCATTACTGTATCAAATCATTTCACCTCCCTTTGTCCCTAGTGCTTTGGCCAGTGCCCTGCATGCAGTTTTATATTATATATACTGTTCTTTCTGCCTGGAAACTTTAGATTGTCCATGGCAACCAAAAAGTGTCCCCGTCAAAAGCGGTTTTAGACCAGCTAGAAAACAGCGATAGTAAATTAGAACACTTGCAGAATTGAGCGATAGTGAATCATGGGGAAATTATTTATTTTTATTATTATATTATTATTTTTTATAACTATTTATAGTTATTTATTACTCTGCGCTGCTAATGATGAATGAGATCTGATGATTTTTTTGGTCTTTAAGTTGTATTTATTATATAGAAGATATTGTGCTTTTTATGTAGTAAGCGGCTGCTTTTGTATATTATTATAGGGAAACCTAACTCTGTGCACTTATTTATGTTTATTATTTTTATTTAAACATCATTGCACTGAGTTAAGGAGATAGTGACACCGGTTGCGCCAATCTTTTTCTCATTTTTTATATATAGTTATTTATTATATTAGAATTTGAGATTTCATGTTTCAAACTTTATCATACTCGGGGGGTCTACTAGACTCTTGTTTGGACAGATGTAGGGGGTGGGGGTTTACTAAGAATTACAGGCCTACAATATAAAACGACAAATTTCTATGCAAAACAATATACCGCTTTGAGATAAAAAAATCTGACATCATACCGCCAGGGAGGCTACTGTGTGTTACCACATCACAGTGGTGTAAATTGGCCCACTTGATATTGTTAAAGGACCCATTTACACTTGTTCTATGAGGCAAATCACACCAAACTGCATGTTTCAACAATGTGTGACAATGCACCTGCCAAAGTGTATAGCCCCATACACGCGATCGGACTTTCTGACGGGAAATGTTCGATGACAGGGTGTTGTCGGTAAATCGGACCATGTGTATGCTCCATCGGACAACTGTTGTCAGAACTTTCTGCCAACAAATGTTGGCTACCAGGTTCTCATATTTTCCGCGGACAAATGTGTGTTGTCGGATTTTCCAAGCGTGTGTACACAAGTCCATCGGACAAAAGTCCAAAGTACAAACATGCATGCTCGGAAGCAGAAGCGGTTGGTCTTGTAAACTAGTGTTTGTAATGGAGAATTAACATTTGTGACATGGCAAATTATGAAATTTCCAAATGCAGTGCACAATTCTCTTCTTCTTTCATGGGATAATAATGAAGCTGCTTTGTTGGTGATACTGATGGAGTTATTGCAAACTAGTGATATCAAGAATAATATTATTATGTTTTTTTGTTTTTTTTTATTTGGGCAAGTTACCACAACACCATTATCCCCTAGTTTTTAAGATCAAAGATACAACTATGTTTTTGTCCCTTGTCAATTTCACATTGTATTTTTTAAAATGTAACTGTCTACTCCCTAACTGTCATTTGAAGTAAAACACATAGCCAAGTATTATTCTAAACAATTTTTTTTATTGTGCATTTAAAAAAAGAAAACAAATAAAATTAGAGATGCTATCTGCCAATAGAATTTAACCAAAAAGAGCATTCTATGCATCCAAGAATATAGAAAGTATACCAAATCAAATCATTATTCAACCAAAAAAATTATGTCAAAGCAATAACTCCAAGGCCAATAATAAATAACACGCTATCTCCTCCAATTCCGCAACATGTCTGGTTGAGGAACAGCCATTCAGAAACAAACTGAAAAGCACGAAATGAAAAGCGCAAACTGAAAAGCGCTAAATGAAAAACACGAAAAGAAAAGCGCGAATCAACATTCACCAAACACGAAATTAGCAGAAGGAGCCCAAAGGGTGGCGCTAAAGAGGCGAAAAACGACATAGTACGTCACTACGTCCGTAATTGTTGGCCAACATTTGTGTGACCGTGTGTATGCAAAACAAATTTGAGCCAACACCCTTCGGACAAAATTCCACGGTTTTGTTGGCCAGCAATCCGATTGTGTGTACGAGGCATAAGTGTATTGCCATTCATTGGTAAATGAATTGCACAGTAGAGCACATCATACCACAGTGCACCACAATACACATACCACCATGTTTATGTATTTGTTGTGTTGCATGGGCAACCAGTTTAAAATAAATGTGAGTTAATTATCCTGCTCAGTACCATAACATGCATTAACTTACTTCAATGGAGCACATAAGTGCGAATCATAATAGTGTCATAAGTGCGACTATAAAGTGTGAGATCATAAACAAGATATCACCAGCTGTTTCATGCGTGTCTGGATCTCTAACAGGTTGCTAAACCTCTATGGAGGCTGGGTTATTCCACATCTAATCTTACCCTCTATTTATCTCTGGCTACACATGTCCCAATGTTGATATTACTAGATTAGAATAAGGCCACACTTTAAAGAGGTTTCTTGGCCTTCCACCCACCATATATCTGTATGCATAAACATATTATACTGTAAATAAACATATTGTATATTTATATGTATAATTATAGATTATACAGATACAGATTCCCATTCTAAGTATAACTTTAGGAACTTGTTTTATTTATGTATCCTGAACTGCGAGATCAGTAACGTGTTGATCGTGAATTCCCCGTCAATCCTGGGAAGGAGACGGGTAGATCGTGTCACTTCCTTGCTTACTTCCAAAACCTGGACAGGAGCCGCAGAGGCATTTACTGAAACCAATCCCTATTCCTCCTGCAGCCACGGGAAGCTGCCCCTCCTCCTCTCCATCCGTTTTTCATTATCTGTAGGAAGAAAGGGGATCAGTTCCAGTAAATGCCACCCCGCGGCTCCTCCTGTCCAGGTGACTCTTCCTTCTGCTGCCCGATCAACCCTGTGTGCTCCCATGTCCTCCCCGCAGGGTTGCCAGATTCCCTCCTCTCCTCTGCCACTGGCTTCTGCAGAGTGATCTTTTCAGGATAGAGAGCAAAGAAAGAGACCAGTAAATATGTAATTTATTGGCCCCTTCCTTTTCTAAATGAACACAATGAGTGATCGGTACCCGAAAACTTAAGCCTAGTACACACTACTATTTTTTTTTTTTCGTTTAACCCAGTGGGTTGAACGAAAAAAACAAAACTCACAGCTCAGGTCAGAGCCACTGTACTAACAATCCGATGTTGGTAAAGCGATCTCCCCTGCTGTGCTATTGTGTTCTGACAGGGGGATGGACCCCCGCCAGAACACTCCGGTCACCGCTCTCAGCCATTGGCTGAGAGTACCTATCGGCAGACCATTTGCAGACATAAGCCTTCTGTCAGACAGGCTGCCATACACACAGGACGAATGCCGGACGGTTTTTATTGAACCGGACAATGTTGCCCAACATTTGGCTCGTGTGTACTAGGCTTTACTGTGTTCATTCATAACTAAAACATAGTAAACATTGCTGCAGCGAATATGGAATGTGTCCTCAATCTCCTTTCTCAAAAGTGAGTTTAAACCCTTGATATTTTACCAAAGTCCCTCAACAGGGCTGCTAAAAATAATATAAAATTAAATAGTACAAATAATAAAAAATAAAATAATACAAATAAAAAACAATTGACACCCTCCACTGCCCTATTGACACCAACCTTTGCCCTACTGACATGTCCACTACTTTACTGACACCATCCACTGCCCTACTGACACTGTCCATTGCCCTACTGACATTGTCTACTAGTTTACTGACTGACACTGTCCACTTTTAGGGTAGGCTACATTCATATTTTTACAGTGACATTTTTTTATGATGTTTTTCTTTCTACTTAGTTAGGCCTTGAGTAAAAAAAAAAAAAGCTCTCCTCTCACAGGACACAGGCAGCAGTGAGAGCCATGGGCTCTCACTGCTGTCAGTCACATTCTGTGAGGAGGGAACAGGGGGTTAGGCTCAGCATCTATAGGCGCACACAGCTCAGCTTCAGGGTGTAACCACACGGATGCCCCTCCCTCAGCACATAGCTTGCTAAGGGGGCGATTGTAAGAAAAAGGGGTGGATAGTGCTGGCAGATGGACTCCAGAAGAGGTGGCAAGAGACCACTCTGTGCAACACCATTGCCATGTGCAATACAAGAGGTGTTAAGAGACCACAGAACAGGTAAGTACTGTATAACATATTTTTTATGTTAAATGTAAAAATATCACTTTAAGTCTACTGTATATAAGCAGAGCAAGCACAACCATTTGCCGTGGATTGCAATTGATGTTTTTTTATTTATTTCCCTTACATTCTTTACAGTTTCCTATATTTAGCAGTTGTTTTTTATCAACCAGTTGTTTTGTATAGAAAAAAACATGCAAGTGTTGTGCAATTACTCACTCTGGGCATTCACTTTCAATAGTTTAAAAGAAAGAAACTGTTACTGTGTCTCTGGATGATAAATGTTATTTTTTATGGCTTTGTATAAATGTGTTATGAATTGTATTAATTATTTTAACTAAATAATGTTGTGTATTTATTGCCAGTAGATCACATACATTAGACATTTCATATGAAATATTTTGTTACAGAGAATATTTATTTCTGTCTAGGGCAAAAGCAGTGAACCAGATAAAATAAGTTGGGCACCAGCTGTTCGAGCCTAATGTGCATCAATATGTGCATTCTTAGTTCATCATTCTGTGCCAGAACCCTCGTGCTTTGTGTGGTGCATATTGTATGAATAGGAATACACAGGCTTTAGTAATAGAGCCATGTAATACTGGAGATAAATCCGAAGATACTTTCTGCAGCCAAACTGTGCTGTCTACTAAGTGGCATATTTTAGACTGTTATAAAGTGTCAGAGCCAGTGTCAAAGGGTTTTTGTGTGATTCAATTGCTCCTCTCCCCATGCAACTCTATAGAAATGCATAAAGCAGCTTGAAGCATATTAAATACAGGAGTGATGGAGGCCAACTACAGGTTAAATGCAACTGTCAATGAAGCTTATCAACATGGGCCCTTAGGCAGCCTTTCCTTTTACTATTATCCCCCTCTATCTGTAATACTTATTTGAAAAATAATTATGAAATTAAATAATAATGCCTAGCAGGGATGAGTTTGTTTGGTCTGAATCTCAAAGGCAGCTCTCAGTGCCAGGTCTTATTAGCCATTTTGGCTTATTAGGTCAATGACATGTGACCATATTACATCAATGATGTCACCTGCATTACCCCTTTTTGTACAGGCAGCTGTGGGGCAGGGCATCCCCCATTTGTAGCTCATTGACCTGGAAATAACAGTTTTCTGAGTTTGGCTAAACATGGGTTCAGACCAAATCTGGAGCAGTACCCAAGCTCATTCCTAATAGCTGGAAAATACAGTTAAAAACTGTATTGTCCACCTTAATTTTGTTTTCAATGGAAAAATGTCTTATAAACTTATGATCAGTGCACTATCTATACTTTTATGGCCAGTTTATTATTATTATTATTATTAATAATATTATACAGGATTTATATAGCGCACTTTACAACATGAGAACAGACAGTACAGTTACAATTCAATTCAAAACAGGCGTAATCAGAGGGCCCTGCTTATTAGAGCTTATTATCTAAGATTGTAAAATGTTTCCCTTACTTGTAATGTTGAAGCTTGAGTGCTTGGGGGAGAGGATCCCCCACTAGCTATCACAAGCAGGAGGAGCGGGAGCTGGTGCATTTATAACATGTTACATGTTACACCCTGAATATGGGTGTAACATATTATGAATAGGTGAACTTATCCTTTAAGAACCACTTATTGTCCATCTTTCTGTGGCCAAGTGTCTTCTTTAGAGACCTTAGGTGAAATAATTTCTTCACAACGCTTTAATGATTTGTTTTCTGTTATCATATCCCTTCTTAAAGTTGTTGTAATGGAAGAGTTTTTTTTTACCTTAAAGTGGATGTAAACCCGATACATGAAATTTATGCTGGGCACATATATCTGTAGTGTTTTCTTATCCCTCTTCCAAGAACTATGTCCCGGGGCTGTCTCTTGCTCCTTAGCTCTGTTATCAGTCTGATACCTTCTCATACGTTCTCCGAGATGGGAGATAAGTGTGTGTCGGGGAAGGTTGCTATAAATAGTTTAGCATTCAGCTTGCCATTCTAAAAGCAGAGATCTGCACATTCCTTTCTTCTTTTGCCAATGAGGAGAGTGGGTGTGTGCCTTTCCTCCATTGAGCTGTCTTGGCTGTATTACAATAATCCACTCCCAGAAGAGAAGAGAAAAACGTTAACACGATCTGCACTTTCTAAAGGATATATACATATGTAGACAGCAGATAAACATATAAAACGTATAGATATAAAAACGGTTGTTTTAAAAAACTTGTTTGCATTGATACATGTCCCCTGAGGCAGTACCCGGGTCCTTGACACTTTTTATGGCAATAACTTGCATATAAGCCTTTAAAATTAGCACTTTTGATTTTTCATGTTCATGTCCCATAGACTTTAATAGAGTTCGAATGTTCACTCAAACTTTTTGAATGTTTGCATGTTCTGGTGCGAACCGAACCGGGGGGTGTTCTTTTTGTTAACACTTGTCTCTGTCAGCCACACAAGTACATTCATTATTATATTATTGACATCTTGTTTATTATACCACTTTTTATTTATTTTTTAACAAACTGAGAAGAATGTATTTAATACAATTGCCTTCCCTGTCTCTTGTTACCACTCCTCTGCTCATCTTCTATGGGGCTAATATGTTCCAACCTTGCCATTTTACTATTAATATAGTAATAGTAAACTGTATATCATGTCAAAACATTTTGGGGGGTGGTGGGGTGTAGAGTAGGAAAGGATTTAGGACCATACTGATTTATTTTTTGGCCATGAGGGGGTTTCTATTCACTTTATATCCTGGAGATTCAACAGATTTTTTTCAAGAAGTAAATCGAATTTTCAACTTTGAAAGCTGTCATAGTAACCAATGTCACCACTGGAAAAAAAAATTCTGGTCTCTTGTTCTGGTGACAACTCCAAATTTTAAACATTTTTGGATTTCCCCTTACTTTCTGTCCCAGGAACAATGGGCAACTAGCATTAATATAGTCCTATCAATTTGTGCAGTGGTGTATATACCAGTGTTTCTCAACTCCAGTTCCTCAAGTTGCCCCAACAGGTCATGTTTTCAGGCGTTTCACTGCCTTAGCAATTACCACAGCCATTTCATATGAATGAAATCCAGAAAACATGAACTGTTGGGACGCCTTGAGGACTGGAGTTGAGAAACACTGGAATATACTATTCATTCACATCAGTCCCTGCCCTCAAGGAGTTTACAGTCTAAGGTCCATGTCTCACATGAACAGACAAACTATGACCAGTTTAGACAGGAGCCAACCTACCAGTGTGTCTTTTGTGTGTGGGGAAGAAACCAGAGCTCAAGGAGAACATGCAAGCTCCTTGCAGATAGTGTCTTGGTCAGGATTCTAAACAAGGGGAGAAAAACAAGGTGCACCACTAACTGCAGCAGAAGATGTAATGAATGATATATTTAATTAAAATCAGCCAAATGGCTATTCACACTAATATAAAGATCAATAGGCATATAACAGTATAATACTGTGGTCAATCAGCTGGTCCCCGGTAGAGGGGGGTGTATAAATGTTAACACGAGAGGAGAGGTGAGGAACAACCGGCCAGACATCCGTCTTGTCATCTCGGAACCAGCATGGAACACACTCAGAGTCGCATCAGAATAGCCCTTTAGATCTGATAAAGAAGCGGATGCTTTGAAACATTATCTCCATGTTCTGACGTCTCTTCTGATGCGACTCTGAGTGTGTTCCATGCTGGTTCTGAGAAGACAAGATGGGTGTCTGGCAGGTTGTCCCTCTCCTCTCGTGTTAACATACACACACCCCATCCACCAGGGACCTGCTGACTCTGAGTGACCACAGTATTATACTGTTATATGCCTATTAATCTTTATATTAGTGTGAGTAGCCATTTGGCTGATTTTAATTAAATATACCATGCGTTGCATCTTTTGCTGCACATAGTTTTTGGCGCACCTTGTTTTTCTCCCATTGTTCTTCCAGAGAATGCTTCACTCTCAAGGGAGATGCCACTAATGCTGCATATGTATACTTCCTGGACTTTATAGACTTTTAGTTGTGTTATCAGTGTGTTTTTAAGGACCCTCTCATGCGCCATTCTTTTTTTGTTTTAGGATGCTAACCAAGGACCACAGTGCTTCAAGGCAAATTAACTAACCCTTGAGTTCCTTTTATGAATTAAAGCGTCTGATGTTTCTATTATTAAGCTAAAGTTTCAGGGCTTAATATGCTTTTTCCAGTGCAACATTTATTGTGCAATATTAAGTAATACTGCATGGGGAACAAAACCACATATTACGTACATGGTAATTTTTTGGCTAGAAGTAAAATAAAAAAATAGCGAGTGTTGTTTTACTCTCTGAGTAGTTTTCCAAAGAAGGGTTCTTTGTTAATTTTGTAACATGTTAGCTAAAATAACCTAAAGGATTTGTGCATTTTCAAACAGCCTTTTTAACCCCTCCACCGCACACACAATGTACTCCCTCTCCAGATGCACACTTACCTTGTAATCTCAGTTTGAACACTTTGTATGGTATCAAGCATGAGAATATGCATCCCTTTGTAAAGAATATGTGCATTAGTAATCTATTTTGCAACTGCTTTGTTTACCACAGACAGGACTGGAGGTTATTGACTGAACATGGGTTATAATGTGATGCATATTTTCACATTATAATATATGTATGAACTTAGCAAATCAAATTTTTTTATGTTTGCCATTCACTACATATTACAACTGGACAGCCTACCCTTTAGGTCAGATATGCAGACTGTAGGATGTAGGACCACACTTAAGCCCCATACACACGTTCGGATTTTCGCATGGATTCTGTCCGATCGGACAATGTTGTTGAAAAATCAGACCATGTGTATGCACCATCGGACAGTGTACGTCGTATTGTCCGACGGACAAAGTCCTATCTCCTGCTGGATAGATTTTCCGACAACACGGTCCGATCACACCAAATCCGATCGTGTGTATGGTAGTCCGACCGGACAAAGTGCTACGCATGCTCAGATCACATTACAAGACCAAAGCTATTGGCTACTAGCCTCTACGTAGTCCCGTCGTAGGCAACAAACGTCACCACGTTCAGAATGATCGGATTTTCCGACAACTTTGTCCGACCGTGTGTACGCAAAAACAACATCAGACAAAGTATGACGGACATGGTCTGACGGACCTGGTCCTCGGATAATCCGCGCGTGTGTATGGGGCTTTACACATTCCTTAAAGCTAAACTTCAGCCTTACCTTCAGTCCTGAATTCTTGTACAGGCTTTTCTCCTGTACTGAAAAGGTCTGATTTTACTCCCAGTGTGCATTGGAAGCTGCAACAAGTCAGATGGAGTCTGTCTTATTTCCTGGCTGAGCATCCAGCATCAAGCCCTTTCCTCCACAGCCTGATTATCTCTGGGCCACCCATTTTTCAGATATTTCAATCATGGGGGCTCAGCATAACATGTGGACATTACCTAGGGTATTCTGCATGCCATTGTAGTCTGCCTGTGAACACCGACTCCCACCCTTGAAGGCATTTTGATATCTTTATAATTCCTGCCAAGAGACAGTTTTTAGGAAGCTATAAATGGCACCCTGCTGGTCCCCTCCCCCCCCCCCCCATCAGCCGTGATCTGCCTGTATTGTATAGAGAAGCACAGAAATCCAGTGGTAATAACACTTCATCTAAAATAATGTATATAATGAAAACAGAAAGATTTTATTTAAAAATGTCATTAGCATGTTGATAGGGAAATGTGGAGGTAGCTGGAAGGCAAACAATAACCAGTTTAATCTTCAGCTTTAGGGGCAGTATTATATAAATAAAGAAAAAATATGTAATGCAATATTTACAAGATGAAAAATAGTTCCTAGTCATAGTATATATTACATATATATGTATGAGCTAATTCTGTAATAGTACATAATAACTTTGATTTAACCTGCTGTTCCTCTAGAAGACAATCTCACTTCAGATGATTTCTGAACCTTAGAGATATCCCAATAAATAAAGTATAAGTTCTCCTTAGCTCTACATAGCTCATACAGATATAATAGCCACAAAGCAAGTGATAATAAACTTCCCACTGGTAGGATTTCGGTCTATAACTTATTATATCTGACAACATGAATGTGCTGTGAAAAGGCTTGCTGTCCATCGCTGAACAGACAGTTGAAATAAAAAGTAGAAATTGCAGGTATCATACAGCGATGCCCACTGTTTACTGGTACTTAAAGAGGAGCTCCAGGCTCCTTCAGAGAAAATTAGAAGTCAGCAGCTACAAATCCTGTAGCTGCTGACTTTTCATATTAGGACACTTACCTGTCCACAAATCCAGTGGTGTCTTCACCCCAGCTTATTTTTCAATCAGCTCTCGGGTGCTGGCGCTTCCATTTCTTGTGAGGGAAACTAGCAGTGAAGCCTTGGGGATTAACAGCAGATTCCCTACTGCGCATGCATGCTGCACTTTGTGAATGGTCCGGCGGTGGGGGAAGGAGGAGGGGGGCTGAACTTTCGGGTGACTCTGCCACGGTGAAATCAGCCAGAAGTGGGAGCAGGTACCTGTCAAAACCAGGTACCTGCTTCCCCTCCCCCCCTCCCAAAGGGTGCCATACGTGGCAGAAGTGGGGAGGAGGAGGCAAAAAGGGGAGCTTCCCCTTTTGGTGGAGATCCCCTTTAAGTTCAGCCATTTAATGGCCTCCTGACAGCATTTTTACCTTCACACATGTGCTATAAACATTGATGCACAAGGAACAAAAGGTAAGAAAAGCATTTTTGGCTAATAGTTACAGGGGGTCCCCGACTTACAAACATTCGACTTACAAACGACTCCTACTTACAAACGGAGGGAGACAACAGGAAGTGAGAGGAAATCCACCCCTAGGAAGGGAAATTCACTCCTGTAAGAGTTAATATGGGAAAAAGGTGTCTCCACTGATGCTTTATCACCAGTCCATGCTTCCCTAACAACCCAAAATTTTCAAAATCCAATTGTCATTGGGACAGAAAGTGAGGTGAAATCTTCTGAACAGGGACACAGAGCGCAAAACAAATGTTACAGGGGTGATAACCCTTCTCTATGTTATCAAAAAAAAATTAAAAATAGATTTTTTGGGCTGGAGCTACACTTAAAAAAGTACCTGTTCCGACTTACAAACAGATTCAACTTAAGAACAAACCTACAGTCCCTATCTTGTTTGTAACCCGGGGACCCCCTGTACTCATTAACCACTTGCCGACCAGCCGTCATCATTATACTGCGGCAGGTCGGCATGATCCTGTGAACCGTCGTAGCTATACATCGTTCCCTTTAAGCGTTTTTCTTAACCAGTTTTCCTAACCTGAGTCCTGGAACTAGACCCAGCGGGGACATGGTGTCTCTCTACCTGCTGTTCTCGGCTCTTGATTGGATAGATTGATAGCAGCGCAGCCATTGGCTCCCACTGCCGAGTCATACATTCAGCTATGGACATCGAATGCTGGACTCGGGAGCTTGCCCGCAAGGTAACCCCCTCGGGAGAGTGCTTCTCCTAGGGGGTTATCTGATGTGGGGAGGAGCTGCCGGGGTTTTAAAAATAAAAATAAAATGAACCCTTACAATCACTTGTCTTTTTTTCTTAGTGTATAAAACGAAGAATTCAAATAATGCTTTTAAGACTTTGGCATTTAAATTTCCATAAATATTTATGATGTTTAGTATTTTTACTATAGTTTATTTAATTGTCATAGCGAAAATCTGCAATTATTTTTTAAATCTTAATTTCAGAATAAAACTAGTTGTTGGAATATTTGTAATCATTAAAATGATGAATAGGTACTGACATGCAGACATAATTATGTTTTATCTCACACATCCCTTATCTCCCCATCAGTTGTAGAATAGTGTGAATTTCTGGCTTTGGATAAGTAGATTTGAATACATAATGTGCACTTAATTGCGGCATAAACTTTATATTGCAAAAAGTATATGCCTTTGGAACAAAGAAACAGTTACTCATACATGACTTGTAACACTGTTCCCGATAATATTAATGTGTTCTTTTACATCAGTTGTATTCTTAATTAAGGCACATTCATAACAATATTTCTAAATAAGATTCATGTGTGTCTTAAAGAACATTTTCAGGCAATAATTGAAATTAACCAATGAGCTGCTAGTGCTGTCTACTGCTATCCAACCTTTGGTGAAATCAAGATGATCCCTTAATTTACCTTTGTATTTGAGTACTATGTAAAGTATTGCAGTCAGATTACATGACTAGTTGGAATCTTATTGGTGGCTATTGGGTTTGGTACATCTATCTACCATATATACTCGAGTATAAGCTGACTTTTTCAGCACATTTTTTATCCTGAAAAAGCTCCCCACGGCTTGCAGTCATAACTGTTTGGCTGCTGTCCACTGTAACAAAGCCCCACCTCCTCCTCGTCTGTGATAGATGGAACACTGAACACTGATACAATGATGGGAAACTGAATCAGTGTTCCGTCTATCATGGACAAGGAGGAGACGGGGCTTTGTAACAGTGGACGGCCGGCGAAGACTACAGTTGCATGACACAGTGGGAGACACCTGCTGTTTGTAATCAAAGGTACAGGTGGGCAGAGTGAGGCTGCAGATGGGCAAAGTGAGGTTGCAGATAGGCACTGATGATACAGGTGGGCACAGTGAGGCTGCAGATGGGCACAGTGAGGCTGAAAAAAGACCAAACATTTTGAAAAAAAACATATTTTTCTTTGTTTCTGTGATGTTTCTGTGATAACATTTAGCAAATTATTAATTTTTCTTTATAAATTTTGGCCACAATTTATACTGCTACATGTCTTTGGTAAAAATAACCCAAATTAGTGGATATTATTTGGTCTTTGTGAAAGTTAGAGAGTCTACAAACTGTGGTGCGAATCATACAAAATTGATCACACCTGATGTACTGGTGGCCTATCTCATTTCTTGTGACCCGAACAAGCCAGGAAAGTACAAATACCCCCCAAATGACCCCTTTTTTGAAAATAGACATTCCAAGGTATTTAGTAAGAGGCATGATGTTGTCATTTTTTCCCACAATTCTTTGCAAAATGAATAATTTTCCCCCCCCCACAAAATTGTCATTGTAATAGGCTATTTCTCTCACATGGCATGTGTATACCACAAATGACACCCCAAAATAAATTGTGCTACTCCTCCTGAGTATTACGATACCACATGTGTGGGACTTTTACACAGCCTGGCCACTTAGAGAGGCCCAAAATGCAGAGAGCACTATCACGTGTTCTAGGAGCATAAATTACACATCTAACTTGTTGACTACCTATTACACTTTTGAAGGCCCTGGAGCACCAGGACAATGACACGTGACACTGACGTGGCACTGATGACAGGTGGCACTGATACGTGGCACTGATGACATGTGACACTGATGTGGCACTGATGACAGATGGCACTAATACGGGGCACTGATGACACATGACACTTATGACAGATGGCACTTATACGTGGCACTGATATCATGTGGCACTAATACTTGGCACTGATGAGAGATGGCACTAATAGGTGGCACTGATGACAGATGGCACCAATACGTGGCACTGATGACACGTGACACTGATGACAGATGGCACGTGACACTGACAGGTGGCACTGATGACAGATGGCACTGATACATGGCACTGATGACAGATGGCACTAATATGTGGCACTGATGACATGTGACACTGATATGGCACTGATGACAGATGGCACTATGTGGCACTGATGACACATGGCACTGACGTGGCACTGAGGACAGATGGCACTTATACATGGCACTGGGGGAGGGACACGGTCAGCACAGAACTTCCCCGATGCACGCTCTCAGCAGCGCGCATTAGGGAAGTAAACAGGAGGATGTCCAGGGACGGCCTCCCGGCAGGGAGCGTCCGCGCTGAAGCCGTCTTTCGGCTATAGCGTGGGTGCGAAGTGGTTAAAAAAGTATAAAAGACAATAAAAAGGCACTTACTAAATAAAAGTGGATCAAGGCTTGTCATAGACCCATATAGACCTCCATAGGATCTAGGTCTATATGGGTCTACAATAAGCCATGATCAACTTTTATCAATTTCCTTTTTTTATTGTCTTTTATACTTTTTAAAATAAATTGCTATACCTAGATGGAGACACCCTCTTGTGTTTGTTTTTTATATGTGCATTAGGATCTCAAGACCTAATCTGAAAGGAGCTGCATCCACTTTACCTGGTGTTCCCTACCACTCTCTTGGCCCTCTCCATTTAATGATGGTTGGGTTCCACTCAGCGCTATAGCTTATTTTTTTCTTTAGCTTCTTACTTCAGCTTGTTCAATTAAGCTTTCACAAAAAAAAACAAACAAGAAGCTGATTGCTTACTATGCACAGCTCCATCAGATTCTATGTGCTCCAGTTTTGGTAAATCTCCCCCTATTTGTCTATCATGGAGGTCAGCTTTAAAATGAACCTCTCACACAAAAAAACATGTTTTACTTATACTTTTGAATCACCTCAAAGCTTCTTCTGTGTGTCCAGGGAGCCTCCAACCTTGATGCACAGAGCATTTAATTCTTGACTTCAGCTCTGTGTTACAATTATTATATGTTACCTGAAATCCCAAAATTGGGATTGGAATTCTCCTCTTTGCTTCTAAAGTCAAATTTACCATTTCAAACCTTTATCAAGACCTTTATCTTTATTGATAGCCTGTTTTAAACAAATGTGAATATTAAAATGATACACGTTTATTGTTTAATTATTCAAACATTTTAAATATAATAGTGTATTTGCCTTTAATTTTTTTTCAGGGACTTAAGGGGAAATTATTGTAGAAATCCTGATGGGTCTGAGTCTCTGTGGTGTTTCACTACAGATCCGAATATTAGAATTGGTCACTGCTCTCAGATACCAAAATGTGATACTTCCACACATAAAGGTAACATATTACATTATAGATTGCTAACATGTTTTACTTGTATGTATGGTTCATATTGGTGTATATCACCATGTTATGTATGATAAGCTTGTACCCTGCATAATGTAAACATAAGCATGTGTGGCCAAATATTTCAGTTGGTTGGGGCTTAAGTCAATCAGGTGTATCTTCAACTGTTCAAATGCTGAATAAATATATCCTAGCAAGTATAAATTGCATGCATCTAGAGCTACCTACACATTAAGAATAACCAGTAGTCCACAGTCTGTCCACTATACCTAAATCCCAGGCCATTCTGATCTGGCAAAGGTTTCACACTTCCTAGTAGTGTCTAAATGGGCTTTCTCCATCCTCCTATGCATTCTATTTGGTCTATCTCTATGATGTGCTACCTAACTGGCTAATAGAAAAAGACATGAGGCAGGAAGAGATCGGTAAGCTACAATACTAACAGAAAGTGTCAAAGCTTTGCCTGATCAGAACGGCCCGCATTTGTGCCTAGCATTAGTAGGACAGCAAGTTGTCTCGGATATATGCAAGCACATAGATACTTTACATCTATCAGCAGCATTTTCTTTTTTAAGTGACTCTGTCACATTAAGTGAAAGCAGCCACTCCTTAAACAAGTATGTTAAGAAATATTCAAGCAGCCAGAATGATATATAGTAATGCATTTTCATACTGGAAGTAGATCAAGGTAACATTAAAGTGTTTTTTTATTAACTAAACATGTGAGATAAAATGGCATTGAATTCTTGGTAACAGTGACTGATTATATATATATATATATATATATATATATATATATATATATATATATATATATATATATATATATACACACAACACACACACACACACACACACATTAAAGAGATTTTAGAAGGATAAAACAAGCAGAAAACTACCCTTTGGTAAAGATCACAATGACTAATCCTAGCTGGAGGCCTAAAAGTGATTAGTGTGAGAGGGGTCATTGTATAAGTGGCAAGCAGGAGTTATTTATGTGGCTATGATGAGTCTGACTATGTAAAAGCATTTACAATGTAAACATACAATGCAAAGTAATATAAATGAACCCTATCTGGGGCTTCTACAGATCTGCAGGTACAATGAGCTGTGTGACAATAATGAATATCATGTACAGATACTGTATATACTGTAAATTAAAGATATTTTTAAAGGTGCTGTTTAAAAGATAAGGTCGACTCTCCACCCACAGATAGCCAGTGAAAATAATTATTTCTATCTACGGTAATTGATATCAAATCATAAAACTCCAGATGCTATTTTATATTTTTAAACCAATTAGGCTTGTGTATTTTGGGTATACGGTATGTTTTTGCAGCTGAACTGTTTACAAAGAAGTTTGGAAGAATTTGTAATGCAATGTTTGTGTTTGCTTATGTTTATTACTGGGGCTGCTGTGATTTGTGTTTGCCCAAATTCAATAAATCCTATTGCTATGCTGCCCTGAACTGCTTTTTGGAGTTGCTTGCAGGTTTTTGAATTAATTCATTCCTGAGTTAACATGGAAATCCAGGTTAAACACAAATACCATAGTTAAAATACAAACTTTTATTGTTTTACATACCAAAATGATTTACTTTTACCACTTGCCATACTGATAATCAGGAAAGTCACTCTGCTGCTTCCTGGTTTAGTATTACTACTTCTTGGGTTAGCCCAGTGGACAGATATGATTAAAGAATAATTCCAAGTATGGCATTTTGTTACATAGTGTAACTATGTATACCAAACTTGTGGGATCCTAAGGTTAGAAATCATTGTAGTAGATACCACTACTCAAATGATCTCCACTAGCTTCCTAACTGAGTGACTGCCTTGCTACAACTGAACATGAGAGGTTAGCTACTCAGCATGGGGACCATTTAGGGAATGCTTTACATTTTCTCAATGAATGCAAAGTGGTCTCTGATTGGATAAAGTATCATTCATTTACTCAGAGAATGCTTTGCATTCATTGAGAAAAGGCAAAGCATTCTCTGAATTGCCCCCATGCTGATTGGGTGACCTTCTGTGTTTAGAATGCAGCAGGGAAGCCACTCGGCACAGGACCCAAAAAGTGTAGCTCACTGGAAGGAGTAGTGTCTACTACAGTGGTTCCCAGTTTCTAGAGAGATCTAGAGAGATCCCACATACAGGTGCATCTCATAAAATTAGAATATCATCAACAGGTTAATATATTTCAGTAATACAATTCAAAAAGTGAAACTCATATATTTTATATAGATGCATCACACACACAGTGATATATTTTAATCATTTCTTTCTTTTAACTATTTTGATGATTAGGGCTTACAGCCAGTGAAAACCCCAAATTCTGTATCTCAGAAAATTTGAATATTACATAATACCTATATATAAAAAAAAGGATTTTTAATACAGAAATGTTGGCTTACTGAAAAATATGTCCATGTACAGTATAGTATGCACTCAATACTTGGTCGGCATGGAGGCGATCAGCCTGTGGCCCCGCTGAGGTGTTATGGAAGGCTAGGTTTTTTTGATAGCAGCCTTCAGCTCATCTGCATTGTTGGGTCTGGTGTCTTTCATCTTCCTCTTGACAAAACCCAACAGATTCTCTATGGGGTTTAGGCCAGGTGAGTTTGCTGGCCAATCAAGCACAGTGATACAATGATCATTAAACCAGGTATTGGTACTTTTGGCAGTGTGGGCAGCTGCCAAATCCTACTTGAAAATTAAATCAGAATCTCCATAAAGCTGATCATTATACACCAAATTTTGCATTTCATTTGGAAATAAAGGTCCCAGAGTCTGGAGGAAGAGTAGAGAGGCACAAAATCCAAGTTACATGAGGTCCAGTGTGAAGTTTCCACAGTCAGTGATGATTTGAGGAGCCAGGTCATCTGCTGGTGTTGGTCCACTGTGTTTTATCAAGTCCAAAGTCAGCGCAGCCTTCTAGCAGGAAATTCTAGAGCACTTCACGCTTCCCTCTGTTGACCAGCTTTATGGAGATGCTGAGTTCCGCTTTTTTAATTAATTTAATTTCATTTTTGATGATATTCTAATTTTATGAGATGCACCTGTATATTGTATATGCATACTTACATTTATCCAAGCTGGACCAGGTAAAAAATGCCATACCTGGAATTCTTCTTTAATTCTCCAATGATTAGGCGGGAGTTGGTGAGGTGACATAGGAAGCTACACAAGAAATTAAATGTGTAATCTACAGTGTAGCGCAAAATAAAAACACAAAAGAACAGAATAATAAATCCTCTGTCAGGTAAAATAATAAACACATATGTATTTCAACTGTACATTTAGCAGTTTTTCCTAAATTTCGACTTTAACTTTACTAACTACCCTACTGCGAGGAGACGTGTTTGCTGTGTGCTGAATGTCTAAGCTGTTGTTACTGGTGGCACAGTGGCTAGTGCATCTAGCTTTTTGAAAGTGAATCACTGGGGGGCATACAGTGGGGAACTTTTGGTATGTGCGTGTATATTGTAGATCATTCGTTTTTCTAAGATTCATTTCAAGGACATATGTGGTTTCCCTGGCTGGCATGATGATCCAATGGCTTCAGCACTTTCAAAGTCACTGGCACTAAACAAGTACGTGGTTTGGAAGGTCTGGCTTTACTTTGACACTCCTGATCTGTATTATTCTGTCAGTGTGTCTAATTGTACTGAAACCAGGGACAGCCAGGTAGCTTTGTAAGAAGAAGGAAAGCAGTAGAAGCCACTGTATTCATCTCATTATAGGTTTCTTTAACATTTTTTGATCCTGTATTGAATGCAAGTTAATGTTTTTAATCTTGAGGATGTCATTATCAATTGGTTGCATGTAGTCAGGTCTTATAACTTACAATTTTAATACAAAGGTCTTTTCTGACCTTAGGGGCATAAATGAAGTCACATTATGCTTTCTTTGTTTTACACTTAATCAATTATGAGTCTATTCAATGCCACGGGTATATACAACCTAATTTTTAGTTTAAAGGCTAAGTTCACAGTTCTTTGAGAGCATGTTACATATTGCACCCATATTTAGGTTTTAAAATATAACATGCTTCTAGGGACCCACCTCCTGCCACCAGCAATCTCCGCTCTGTGATAGCAGGCATGGGATCTTCTCCCACACCTACTGTCACAATTTGAAAAAATGTGGCTATGCAGGGCTCTGCCAACATGGCCACGTAATTGAGTCAGTTTGCTGTGAATGAATTAGACTACAAGTACTCTCGGCCTCTGGGGCCAATGGGCTGTAGTTCTCAGTGAGCAGCAAAAGCAATGGTGAGCATCCTCGTAATACATTGATACCTAATGCCAATCAGTAATTGCCTGCTCGTATTGGGCAAGCTGCTTACTGTCTGCAGGATCCACACATTGCACCCGTAAACTGCTGATCGTGGCCACAATGCTTTACAGGCAATGTAAAATAATAAAAAATGCAAATTTTTTACCTGCAAAAAAGATGTGCGTTTATTATTATTATTATTTTTTTTTACAAAAGGGGGACATATCCTTTATGTACTCCAAAATATATGGTAGGTTCTTTGAGACACCACCTGTTATCTTTCAGAGTACAGGATGGCAAAATTGCTAACTTGGCTACGTGTATATGTGAATACACACCAATTACTATATATACTCAGCTAGATCTGAGGATTCTTGAATAAAAGAGGTAGTTCAAACTGGAATATGTACATTTATTGATAGGGTTACATATCATACACAAATTACACACCAAACAGCATTTAAAAAATATACAGTACAAAATGGGGTTAGTTTACCTCTCAGCTTCAGATCTGGTCATACTGACTGTTTTTGTGTCCCAAGACAAAGAGAAGTCACAGCTTAGTATCAATCCCTTATATATATATGCTAATATAATGCACCCTAATTGGTCACTGTACCTAGCAAATGTATATTGAGTGAAGCCTGATTGGAGGATTCAAAGAACTTTGCTGTTTACAACCCATGTGAAATGTGATAAGGAAAAACAATGTCCAACCCTTTCAAGATGAAAAAGAAAAGCCTGGCACACATAGGCCGAATATCAGCCGACATTTGTCCCTTGTGTACGGCAGCCTGTATAACAAAATCAGGCTGACTATACGGCTTATGTCAAATAGGCATGCTGGAAAAACAGCTGCCACTCAGCATCCAGTCAGTGCTGGCAGCCAATGACCAGTGTATTCTAGCAGAATGGCAGTGCCCTTGTCAGAACACAATAGCTCAGTGGGTAGATCGCTGAACTAACGTTACTTTTCATGATTTTCTTTGAAAGTAATTGGTTATTCTTTGCAAAGGGAGACTTCACCACATTCACTAAGCTGTGAACAGCCTATTTCCCTTTGAAATGAACCCCTGTGTCTGTGCAGAGCTACGACCTCCTTGTTTTTACAACAGAAGGCAACACTACTGCAAAGTTTCAGAATGTTCAGGCTTCTCTCTCTTACAATGTCCCCCTTTGCCCTATGTCACCTATGTCCTTCACACCACCTCTGCAACCATCTCACTGAGTAGCTGTATGCTGCTTTCTTTCACAAAGCTATCAGATGCTTTGTGTGCATATTCTAGAGCAGGGGTCTCCAACCACCGGGCCATAGCATCTCTGCAGCCGAACCGTGGCAGGCAGCATGACATTGCAAGGGAGGCAGGTGAGCAGGTGAAAGAGACCGGTGGATCAGAGAGGCGGGCGGTGGGCGGATGAGAGAAGAGGGCTGGTGAGCAGAGATTACATCATCTCTCTTCGCCTGCCTAGCATCACCACTCTTCTGCCCTTACAGGGTGTGCAATGTCGTCGGAGGTGCGGCGGGGAGCAGAGAGATTACATCATCTCTCACCGCCCACCCTGCATCACCGCTCTCCTGCCCTCACTCAAGAACGACCACTGCTCAGAGGCCTGCCACTGTGCTAAATGTACCAGTGACAATCCACATCTGGTGGCATGCAGCGTGGCAAGTGGCATTCCTCATCTGGTTGCAGGCAGCGTGGCAAGTGGCATTCCTCATCTGGTGGCAGGCAGCATGGCAAGGGACATTCCTCATCTGGTGGCAGACGACTTGGAAAGTGACAAGCTGCATCTGGTGGCAGGCGACGTGGCAAGTAACACACTTGGGGCTCCCACTGATTCTGTATTATGGTTAGCTGAACTATTTAATTTATATTACAATGTAATATAAGAAATAATGCGCTTTAATCATTCTGACACCATACCAACCATGGTGCCGTGATAATTGAAGCCCCAACACCAGAACACCAGCTATTGCCCCAATTAATTTCCTGCAAAAAATTGCTTACCCCCCGGGCCCTGGCACAATTTCCTTCCATGCAGCTGGTCCCTGGTGCCAAAAAGGTTGTGAATCACTGTTCTAGAGGCATTGGTTATGTGGCAGAAAAAGTTTGTATGGCAACATACGCAATGAATGGCAGGAGCACACCTACAACCTGCTTCTTCCTGTGCATTTGTGTGATCACCAGAGCAATGCGCAGAGGTGTGCCAGGTGTGCCTGGGCACACCCTAATCATCAAGCTTGCCAACCATGCACTGTCTGTAAAAAGCCAGAGGCTACAGTTACTCTGCATCTCTGCTGCCTCCTTACTCAAAGGAATGACACTGTACCTGCCCCCTTCACCAGTGTGCCCTATTTGACTTTACAACAGGAGGTGCCAGCAGCTGGAGCGAGCGGGAGTGGGAGGAGTAAACACCACCTGCAGTGTAGGATGGACTTCAGCCTACCAAGAGAAGCTAAGCTGGTCTAAGCACAATGTAGTCAGTACACATACAGACACATGCATGTATGTGTGCTTGAGCTTTTAGGTGCACACCCTAATGCAATAAGCTGCGTGATCAAAGGTTATTTTCTACTGGGTGCCGCTGATGTCATAAACATGATGGCAGCACCCAGCAACAATTCCACAGTGTTTTGAAGCACATGAAAGGAGAGATAATTTGGGCCATAGATTATGACAAAAATTATGTGCAGGCCTTACACAATGAATATATACTGCACTGTTATATGGAAAAAAGGGACATGGTCTTTTTTAGATTTGCACTGCTCTGATACACTGTACAAGTGGCGCAAAGGAACTGGAATTTGCATATATGCTTTATAGTAAAAAAATAATGAACCCTGAACCTACTGCCAGGGCTTTTTTTTTCAGAGAATAGGTGCAGGTACTCCCCCTTCTGGGTCACCCCTTGTCTCTGCCCCCCTACCCACCTCTGAACACCATCCCTTGGTTCCATCCCCTACCCACCTCCCAATACCACCCCTTTTAGAAAATACAGAACCAAGTTTAATTTTGGGGTGTTAAATATATTGTATGGGATTTATCACTAACTAGAAACGCAGTAAAAAAGATCCCCTGCAGCCAGCAACAATAGACCCCCCCAGGACAATGGATCACAAACACAATAATAGACTCCTCCAGCAACAATGAACCCCACCCCAGCAACAATAGACACTCACAGCAACAATAGATCTGACGCCAGCAACAATAGACCCCACACAACAATAGACCCCAACCCTGCTCTCCCACACAACAATAGACCCCCAACACAGCAACAATGGACCACCCAACTACAAAAGATCTACCCCAGCAACATCAGACCCCCCCCCAGCAGCAACAACAGATCTCCCAGAAGTCAGCATCAATAAACCCTCCATCAGCCAGCAACAATAGACCTCTCCCTCAACAGTAGAGCCCTACCAGCAACACAATATCTCCCATCAACTATAAATCCCCCACCAGAAACAATAAATCCTCACACAAAATCAGATCCCCCCAGTGACAATAGCTCCCCCAACAGCCAGCATCAGCACACCCCACACCCCTTGCAATCACATACCTTCAGTGCTGGAGGTGCCAGAACTGTGTTGCCCTGCATTCCCACTGAAAAAAGCCCAACATACTGCACATACTAATAGTTGGGATAACTCAGGTTTTACTGACATACAACTAAGTGTGTTGCTTACTCCCATCAGTACAGGGTATCAGTTCAGGGCACAGTAACATTCCTTTATACAAACATTGGAGAGCATGCAGATATAAATAATAGCTTAGTTGCACAATTTGACCGTTGTACTATCCACATATCCTAGAAATTAGTGACCATGCTTAGAAGCATGTCAATGTGAATCCGAAAAGCAAGATGAACGAGTGTATTGTTTGGGTTAACAAAAGTGTTTTTCAAGTGAATGTGAGGATTTCTTTGTTGAGAGACAAGTGTCAACATGGAAACATAACTCGGTTTAGTAGAATGAAAAGACAGAAGAGGTGAAGAAATATTGATCAATGGGACAAGAGTTCAGAATTAATGAGCAGAGAGTGTAAAGTGTCAGCAACTGAGAGAAGGATGGACAACACTCATCTAAACATGCACCAAAGAGTTTTTAATGGTCAATAGGAAGGTTGATGAAAGCAGAAGTGAGACTATAGCCATCCTTCTTGTGATCTTTTGGGATGGAATCATCAGTGTGTATTTGCACATTTCCTTCAGTTATTATCCATGACTTAAGAGCCTGCATGAAATAGCCGTAATGATAACCATCACAGTCATCACAACACTTCTTTTTTACCCACACTGTAGTTATTTGTCTAATAGCACAAGATCAGTTAGTAATACTAATGCCCTGTACAAACGAGAAGACCCCCCAAGACGGAAGAAGACCCCCAGAGCTGTGTAATAAAAAGTATTTTAAAAACTTGTGTTGTGTTTTATATTTACACTTTTATCCCTTACATCATACCCCATACTCATTCACATAAGGTGGGGGGCCGGTATCTGGGGGCCCCCTTATTAAAGGGGGCTCCCGGATTACGATAATCCCCCCCCCCGCAGACAACCAATGGCCAGGGTTGTCGGGAAGATGCCCTTGTCCTCATCAACATGGGCACAAGGTGCTTTGGGGTGGGGGGCCGCAGGGCCCCCCTTTCCCCAGGGCACCCCCCCATGTTGAGGGCACGCGGCCTGGTACGGCTCAGGAGGGGGGTGCTCACTCGTCCCCACCCCCTTTCCTGACCGGCCAGGCTGCATGCTCGGATAAGGGTCTGATATGGATTTTTTTTCGGCGTAGGGACTCCCCTTTAAATCCATACCAGGTGACGGGGCTAGCGAGGTGTCCATCGAGGCGGCGACATTGGCTTTCTGCGCTAGTCCCGTCTACCTGGAGTCACGTTCTAAATGAACAGACTTTACTCCGTGTATGAGGCAAGTCTGTTCATTTCAAAAGTCCCGCAGACTTCTGACAAAACTCCAGCGGATTGTCCGCTGGAAAAGTCCGGGCATGTGTGGGCAAGTCCACACGTTCAGAAAGTCTGGCGGACCTCCGCTGGAAAGTCCGGTGGACTAAGTCCGCTGGATAGTCCGGCCGAAAAGTCCAATCGTGTGTACGTGGCATAAGGGTGATTCAGTTTAGCTTTTGCAACACATTTTTGGTAGTATTGTTGTGTTAGGGAGTTTAGCACTGATTTCATGTAACCTGTGCAACACACTCAGAGAAAATCTGACACGTGCTGCGGATTATAAAAAAAAGTCCTATTTTGTGACATATTTCAAATATGGCTATGCCAAATTCATTAAGAAATATCACCACTTCGCCGTTAAGGAAACTGTTGATAAATATTCATAAATAATTTGTGGAAATTGTTGTTGTAATAATTTTTGGCTATTCTGGCACATCATTGTGACAAATTCATATATTTTTTTCTGATGAATGCCCATGTTTCTGACAGATACATGAATATGTCGCATTCGCCAACACTTCTAAAGAGTGTCTATGATACTTTATGAATTTACAGAAATTGTCTTCTGTATTCACTAACCTGTATTTATTGTATATATGTTTACTATATTCACTGCTTGATAAAAATTGCCAATTTGGTTATCACAAGAAGGGTGTCAGCCCTTTAACCCTTTTGCTGCCAGAGCTGTTTTAGATTTTTTATTTTTATTTTGCACAAGTGTTAACATGCACATTTTAAAAAGATTCATTAAAACCCCAAACATTATTGATTTTTCTAAAAGTAGGGACCCTAGAAAATAAATGGGAAAAGTTGAACTTCTTTATGTCACATGATATTAGAGCAATGGTTTATTAAATCCCTATTTTCTTTGAAAAAATACACTACATTTAATTTTAGCGAACTTAAATGCAATATAGTATCCAATTTTTTGGTAAATATAAAATATGAGGTGGCTTCTAGTAAACAGATACCAAACACATGATACTTTATGAATTTACAGAAATTGTCTTCTGTATTCACTAACCTGTATTTATTGTATATATGTTTACTATATTCACTGCTTGATAAAAATTGCCAATTTGGTTATCACAAGAAGGGTGTCAGCCCTTTAACCCTTTTGCTGCCAGAGCTGTTTTAGATTTTTTATTTTTATTTTGCACAAGTGTTAACATGCACATTTTAAAAAGATTCATTAAAACCCCAAACATTATTGATTTTTCTAAAAGTAGGGACCCTAGAAAATAAATGGGAAAAGTTGAACTTCTTTATGTCACATGATATTAGAGCAATGGTTTATTAAATCCATATTTTCTTTGAAAAAATACACTACATTTAATTTTAGTGAACTTAAATGCAATATAGTATCCAATTTTTTGGTAAATATAAAATATGAGGTGGCTTCTAGTAAACAGATACCAAACACATGATACTTTATGAATTTACAGAAATTGTCTTCTGTATTCACTAACCTCTATTTATTGTATATATGTTTACTATATTCACTGCTTGATAAAAATTGCCAATTTGGTTATCACAAGAAGGGTGTCAGCCCTTTAACCCTTTTGCTGCCAGAGCTGTTTTAGATTTTTTATTTTTATTTTGCACAAGTGTTAACATGCACATTTTAAAAAGATTCATTAAAACCCCAAACATTATTGATTTTTCTAAAAGTAGGGACCCTAGAAAATAAATGGGAAAAGTTGAACTTCTTTATGTCACATGATATTAGAGCAATGGTTTATTAAATCCATATTTTCTTTGAAAAAATACACTACATTTAATTTTAGTGAACTTAAATGCAATATAGTATCCAATTTTTTGGTAAATATAAAATATGAGGTGGCTTCTAGTAAACAGATACCAAACACATGATACTTTATGAATTTACAGAAATTGTCTTCTGTATTCACTAACCTCTATTTATTGTATATATGTTTACTATATTCACTGCTTGATAAAAATTGCCAATTTGGTTATCACAAGAAGGGTGTCAGCCCTTTAACCCTTTTGCTGCCAGAGCTGTTTTAGATTTTTTATTTTTATTTTGCACAAGTGTTAACATGCACATTTTAAAAAGATTCATTAAAACCCCAAACATTATTGATTTTTCTAAAAGTAGAGACCCTAGAAAATAAATGGGAAAAGTTGAACTTCTTTATGTCACATGATATTAGAGCAATGGTTTATTAAATCCCTATTTTCTTTGAAAAAATACACTACATTTAATTTTAGTGAACTTAAATGCAATATAGTATCCAATTTTTTGGTAAATATAAAATATGAGGTGGCTTCTAGTAAACAGATACCAAACACATCAAAGCTTTAAATTGTGCACACTCATGAAACAAACGCCAAGCTTCAATACCCAACATTTCCTTAGGCAATACATAAAATGCCTTTTACATGAGATCATCCAATCATGTGCAAGCAATAATGCTGTTTTTTTTATTTTCCTTGCACACGATTGGGTATTTGTTGCAAAGTGTAGCTTTACCTCATTTACTAAGCTCTGGAGCAACTACACTTGCAGAGTGCAACTGCACTTTGCAAAGTGCAACTGCACTTTGCAAAGTGCACAGTCTATTTGCCTTCAGTAAATCAGCCCCAGTGTGTCAAGAAACCTCCCCATTTAGCTCTGTTCAGACCAACACCTGTTTTCTGAGGAATAGATTCATTCCTAGCCCAAGGCTCCAGTCCATGTTAGTTCCCATGCTTCTGAATTCCAGTTTCTCTGGTTACTGACTTTGGCTTGTATTTTGACTATGCTTGTTCTCTGCCCAGCCTGACCTTTGGTCTGTTCCCCTTTTGTGAAATCGCCTGTTGACTTCATACCCTGTTCTGGTTTTTCTCTGCTCAGCTGCCACCTGCACAAGTGGGTCCCAGGGTGCAACCTGGTATACATACTCCAAATGTGCAGAAAACACAGAGGATTTACTATGAAGTTTGGCCACGGTCCAAATCATTTGCAAGATAGAAAAGTTCCCATATTATTTTAATCTGTGCACTTAGTTGTTTGCTTGGAGAGCAGCTTTAGTACTGATTGTTACCAACTTATTAGATAGATAGATAGATAGATAGATAGATTAAAACTTTTATGTGTTTCTAGATTTTCTAGCATACATTGATGTAACTGCTAAGAAGTTTGCTAAAAATATCGTTGCACTCTACCCACTTATTAAAAGAATAAAAGAAAAAAGATCAATGCTGAAAAAATATATACATATAATGCAGCTGGGTTTCTTTTAATGAAAAAAAAAAGTTTTAATCCACTTGTATATTTATTCAGCTTTTTGGTCTTTTTTTTCCTAATCGTAATCGTGTTTGGTTTAAGTTGTAAAGCTTTTCTTCTCTTCTATTATGTAAAGCAAAAAACAACTGGAGCAGCTGCTGCTCACATTCACTGTTGTTTGCCTTTGGATGGCTTGTTTTGTCAGCCTGCTTTCTTCTGGTTTTCCTCCTTATAATATAAATGTATTTGGCATTTTCAGAGTGTTACTATGGCAATGGCATCACCTATAGCGGCACAATATCTAGAACACGATCCAGACTGCAGTGTACCATGTGGGAGAAGAATATGGGCGATGTACGAAGGTATGTGTAGAGATCGTATTACTAAAACAACACTATTATATTAATGTTTTCTGGAAGCCACAAATTACCTGCAGTACCTAATGCCATAATTTGGTTTGGCCACCCATCCATTTAGTTATAGTGTCAAGTACTGTTTTATTATGCATTTGGGTTGATTTACTAAAGGAGTAGAGTATGTTCACTTTACAGTGTGAATTTTCATTTTGCATGGGAGTTTTCACTTAGTTTAGCGAATGTGTTGAAAATTCACTTTGCAAAGAATATACAATCACATGCAATGACAATAAAAATAAATACAAAAAGTTGCATTTATGCTTGCAAATGATGGGATGATTGAACACAGGAGAGCTTCATTTCATTTAATAAACTAAGCAGGTTTTCGGTTTCCTAAGTAACGGCCTTTACTCCTTTTGTAAATCAATCTTATAGGGTTTAAACCCTTTCTTCAAGAATTGCCATGGAAATATCCTTATAGAAAAGGTAATTCAAATGGTGAGATATGTAATCTTTTCTTGCTTCAATATAGATTTGTCAGATTGTGTAATTTGTATTAAAATGTCACAATATTTTTCACACAACTTGTGTTATAAAGGCACCATACTAAAAAAGAAAAAATAACACCCAAATATTAGTATTCACAAAGACTTGCCTTAAAGCAGAACTTCACCCAAAAGGGGAAGTTCCGTTTGTTTGCATCCCCCCCCCTCCCCTGCCACATTTGGCACTTTTTGGGGGTAGGGGGAGTGTGGGTATCTGTCAAAACCAGGTACTTGCTCCCACTTCTGGTCAGATGTGCCACAGCAATCTGAGACTGAAGCCTTCTAGGACAAATCACAGGTCCCAGAAGACTGCAGGACCATTCACAAAGCACAGCATGGCTCACACATCTGCATTAGAAAGGCTTCACTATTGGTTTCCCTTACTTAAGATGCCGGTGCCAGCACCTGCAACCAAAACCAATTGAAGAATCAGCTTGGGTGAGGACATCGCTGGATCCCTGGACATTGACAGTGTTTATAAATTAAAAGTATGCAGCTACAGTGTGATGGGAGTCACTTTGGGCGCTGGGGCTCGTAGAACCCAGCTTACCTTAGAGAGCTCTGGAGACCCATTTTCCAGCCCCCTGACCCTCTTATGTGTAAGTCATCCTGTGTCTATTAGGGGCACAGGGTGACCGAGAACCCCAGTCGGGTCTGTCCTAACCAGACTCAACATACAACCACACCAGACTCAGCATTTCCTTTTACCCCTGTTATTCAGGGTTCTATATGTGTGTTTTCTTTTAAAAGTATGAAGGGTTCTTTCACTTGGGACAATATTCATTAACAATATCCTTCAAGAAATATATGAAGGTAAGTAATTCCACCTTTCAGACTGCTAGAATATTGTAGGAGTGTTTCATAGACCATTGATAGATATTCTGAGGTGGGGGTTGCTATGTGTTTATTGTTAAGTGGCTGTATCCCAGTGCACTATTGTTTCTGTCTGCCTTGGGAGCAACCTATTATGGGATGTGTATGTGGATTAGCTACTAGAGGGGAGGGGGGATTTCTCCTGCAGCCCTTCCTAAAAGGCTGTCTGTGTGTCTCTTGTTACCGAATGTAGTTTACCCCACCCTGTGTCATTATGCAAAGAAGGGGGGATTGTCCCTTGAGTGTATATTTCTTTGTGCCTGTGTTTGAACAAACAGTCTTATGTTTTGCGCCACCCTACACTGATGTCTCGACAAGTAAATGGGTGAGCTAAGGGATCTTGGATCGTGCTGGTACTGGGTGAGGGAAGCTTTTACGGCGGACATACTCCTCTTGAGTACAGGGGTATGTCACATACAGTCTTTGTAGCTGCCGACTTTACATTTTTTGGGGGGAGACTGGAACTCCTCTTTAACTTACCCCTAAAATAAACCCTTACCACAACCTAACCCATAAACCATAAACAACCTAACCCATAAACTTGTAACCTGAAACCCCTACAATTAGCCCTTAAATCAACCACTAACACTCATGCTAAGCCTAAGGTGAAATAAAAAAAAATCATGGCAGCAAATGTATGATATAGTACACAATACTATTGGTACTGTGCAGAAAAGATGCTTTCACTTAATAAATGTAATGTGATTGAAGCTTTAGTGCTATGTACCTATGTACTTTGTAACAATCATGCTGAATGACTTGTACAATTAAAATGACTAGTACATTAAAAAATAATGATTTATGTCTTTTTATTATAGGCATACATTCAAGGAGCCAGATATATCCATGCTCGAAAAAAATTACTGTCGCAATCCAGACAACGATGCCCATGGACCGTGGTGCTATACGGATAATCCCCTAATACCCTGGGACTATTGTCATATTTCTAGATGTAAGCTTTTATTCATTCTTTTGTTCCTAACAATCCATTGGCTATGGGAAAACAATTGAGTGTTTTAGAGATGAAAAGTTTCAGAGATGCATAAACAGGCAAAAGATGCCTTAAAGAAAAAGTATGGCTAAAACAATTTTGGCCCTACTTTTCCTATCAGTGGTTTTTTGATCTTTGATTGCTTAGCTATTGGTGTAAACCTGGCAGGGGACAGCTAGTAATGACCTATCAATTTGAGTGGCTTTAGCCATAAATACAACATAAATTCATAAGAGAAATACAACAAAATGTATTTTTTTACAGAAAAACATTTCTATAAATGTAATACTCAAGCTGAACATGCTGAATGAATGGAACAATATAATACAAAGTGAGGTGGAACTGCCGCTCTCTTTTTTGGCTGTAGAAGATAGTTTCACTTGGCACAATAAGCTCTAAACTCTAAATAAAAAGCTCTCCCAACACTCAGTAGAAGTAGACTGGTATGTTTCACAGAATTTGGAATAAAACATTAAAGCAAAAGAGGTAGGAGAGTTTAAAAAGCTTATGAAATTAATTCCAGATAAAGGGTGTTGTTATGTGAAAGAACACCATGTAAGCATCAAATTGTTTCCACATAAATCAAAAAAGCATTTTGCTGTATTTACAGATGATGTGCCAACACTTTACAACTGGGAACATATATATGAGCAGCACAGTGGTGTAGTGGTTAGCACTTTCATCTAGCAGCAAAAGGGTCGCTGGTTCAAATTCCAAACCACAACACCATCTGCCTGGAGTTTGCATGTTCTCCCTGTGCCTGCGTGGGTTTCCTCCAGGTACGCCAGTTTCCTCCCACACTCTAAAAGACCTGCTGGTAGGTTAATTGGATCCTGTCTAAATTGGCCCTAGTATGTATGAATGCATGTTAAGGACCTTAGGTTGTAAGCTCCTTGAGGGCAGGGACTGATGTGAATGTTCAATGTATATGTAAAGCGCTGTGTAAATTGACAGCGCTATATAAGAACCTAAAATAAATAAATATGAGCATGTATATGAAAACACTGAATAGTTTATAGAACAGTAAATAATAACGTTTTTGGAGGCCACAGTCATGATTTAGCCTGGTCTAACACAAGGTAGTGAATAAATTCTGGTTGTGAGGGATCTCGGCTGAACAGGGTCAGATTAGGAGATTTTTTTATTATCAGTCAAGTTCCTTTTCTATATGTACAGTATGTGACACAGCATGAATAGTAAGAGATTGTTTTTGTGGTGCCTGGTGGAGCATTATTGTGAGAAAATCTGGTTCCTTTGATTACATTTCTGGCTCATTTAGTCAGTACAGCCTAGCTGGAATCTACTAGTTAGAGTTGGTGATGTAAAACAATATAAACATTGGTTGTGTAACAATTGTGTCCAGTCAAAATTTTTTTTGGGGGGGGGGCGCAAACTGTGCCCATCAAATACTGCCACTGTGCCATTAAACCCAGCCACTGTGTCCATCAAATGCAGCTAAAGGTGCCAAACGCTGCCACTGTGCCCATCAAATGCTACCACTGTGCCATCAAATGCAGCCACTGTGCCATCAAACGCAGCTACTGTGCCAAATGCTGGCAGTGTGCCCATCAAATGCTGGCAGTGTGCCCATCATTTGCTGCCAGTGTGCCCATCAAACACTGCCAGTGTGCCCAACTGCGCATAAAATGCTGCCAGTGTGCCCAACTGCCAATCATATGCTGCCGGTGTGCCCATCAAATTCTGCCAGTGTGCCCAACTGCCCATCATATACTGCCAGTGTGTCGATAAAACGCTGCCAGTGTGCCCATCAAACGGTGCCAATGTGCCCATTAAATGCTGCCAGTGTGTCCCCCACCCACTTGCCATCTGCCCAGCACTTACCCTGTGCCTGTGGGGCAGCAGGTCCTCAATGCGTCTCCTGCCTCCTAATAGGCATCCAATAGCGGGGCCTGTCATTTCAGGCAATCAGGTGACAGGTAACAGACCCGAGCACCTGATTGGCGGAGAGGCAGTTCAGTGTTAGGAAAGCGAATAGTCATTTACTTTCCTAACAAAGCTGAATGCACTGCGAGCGCCAAGCATGCCTTAGAGCCATACTTACCAGCCCCGCTTGGGCCGTGCGTTCCACAGAGCTTCTGACATCACTTTCGGTTTCCCTCTGGCAGAGGGAAACTGGAAGTAACGTCTTAACTCAAAGACCAAAGCACCCGTCCGTAGTGATACTACAGGCGGATGTTGCTCTGTGCTTTGGAATGCGCCACAAAGCAGGTAAAAATCCTGAAAATGAAGCGCCTCATCTGCAATCTAGTGATTGCACTGACGTGGCGTGCACTGCGTTCACCCCTCTCCTTATTCCATTCCCATAGTGCACTGTGTCTGGCGCCCGAACACAGTGCACTTAAAAGAAATGTTTTTCTATTTTTTTTAAGGGACTTCTTAAAAATAAAGAGTTTTTTTTTATTTATTTTTTACTGCTGCGTGGGTCGGTGCCTGTGCGCCCACAATGGACAGGCCGCCACTGATTGTGTCATAAAGTTTACTCGTTTTATGAAGTCTAAAAAAAATTGTTATGAAGTATGTAAAACTGTGAATTTTATTTTAGGTGAAGGAGATACCACCCCAACAATGACAAATGTGGACAGTAAGTATTATTTATCTACTATAGGTTTCATTGTTATCTTCACACACAAAAACTGCACAACCTGTAGAAAATATACATGCATATTGCTGAAACTTTATAATCTTATTTGTATAGTTCTATGTGCAATGTGCATAAAATAATGTACATTTTACTAGGCTTTACCTTTTGTTGGGGATGAAGTTGCATATTTAGATTGATTGGAGACAGTTCCAAAGCTCAGATGATCAAAGGGTTAGAACTGTTAGTTTTTATTGCTGTCTGTGTGCTAGCAACTAGAAATGTCTCCCTATAGTCATAGGGACTGAACGTATAAAATAATCTCCCTAAACAACATAGGTTCCATCTAATCTGAAAAAATAAGGCTATAATTGTGTTTTAATAAGTACTGTATATACTCGAGTATAAGCCGACCCGAATATAAGCCGAGGCACCTAATTTTACCACAAAAAAATGGGAAAACATATTGACTCGAGTATAAGCCTAGGGTGAGAAATGTGCAGCTACTGTAAGTGGAAAAGAGGGTCAACAATGCCCATTTGCAGCCTCACTGTGCCCATTTGCATGCCTCACTGTGACCATTTGCAGCCATAGGTCCCCTAAACTTTAAACTTTGTAGTTAAGGGTTCCTTGATATCCCCTAGCTGCAGCCAAAATTTGGGGTCTCTGGACCCAAAGGGTCCCGAAATGACATTGCTGCAGATGGACACAGTTGACCAAATTTCCATATCTCGGGGCCACTTGGTGCTAGGAACCCCAAATGTGGTGTGCAAAGCCAGTGAAACTAGCACTACAACATATCCAAGATCCAGAGGGGGTTCCTAGCTTCAAGTGGCCTCGAGACACTGGGCCCCAAAGACGATTCTAAAATTGTCAAGCACTTTTCTGCAGCAGAGAATGAAATTTTCCGAACCGACTTTGGAGCCCTGTATCTCAGGGCCACTTAGTGCTAGGAACCCCAAAAAAATGTGCTGAAAAACTCATCTTATACTTGAGTATATATGGTATATAGAATTTAAAATGTACAGTGCCTTGCGAAAGTATTCGGCCCCCTTGAACTTTTCAACCTTTTGCCACATTTCAGGCTTCAAACATAAAGATATAAAATTAATTTTTTTTGTGAAGAATCACCAACAAGTGGGACACAATTGTGAAGTGGAACGAAATCTATTTGATTGTTGAAACTTTTTTAACTAATAAAAAAATGAAAAGTGGGGCGTGCAAAATTATTCGGCCCCCGTGCGTTAATACTTTGTAGAGCCACCTTTTGCTGCGATTACAGCTGCAAGTCGCTTGGGGTATGTCTCTATCAGTTTTGCACATCGAGAGACTGAAATTCTTGCCCATTCTTCCTTGCAAAACAGCTCAAGCTCAGTGAGGTTGGATGGAGAGCGTTTGTGAACAGCAGTTTTCAGCTCTTTTCACAGATTCTCAATTGGATTCAGGTCTGGACTTTGACTTGGCCATTCTAACACCTGGATACGTTTATTTGTGAACCATTCCTTTGTAGATTTTGCTGTATGTTTGGGATCATTGTCTTGTTGGAAGATAAATCTCCGTCCCACTTTCAGGTCTTTTGCAGACTCCAACAGGTTTTCATCCAGAATGGTCCTGTATTTGGCTGCATCCATCTTCCCCTCAATTTTAACCATCTTCCCTGTCCCTGCTGAAGAAAAGCAGGCCCAAACCATGATGCTGCCACCACCATGTTTGACAGTGGGGATGGTGTGTTGAGGGTGATGATCTGTGTTGCTTTTACGCCAAACATATCGTTTTGCATTGTGGCCAAAAAGTTTGATTTTGGTTTCATCGGACCAGAGCACCTTCTTCCACATGTTTGGTGTTTCTCCCAGGTGGCTTGTGGCAAATTTTAGACGAGACTTTTTATGGATATCTTTGAGAAATGGCTTTCTTCTTGCCACTCTTCCATAAAGGCCAGATTTGTGCAGTGTACGACTGATTGTTGTCCTATTGACAGACTCTCCCACCTCAGCTGTAGTTCTCTGCAGTTCATCCAGAGTGATCATGGGCCTCTTGGCTGCATCTCTAATCAGTCTTCTCCTTGTCTGAGCTGAAAGTTTAGAGGGACAGCCAGGTCTTGGTAGATTTGCAGTGGTCTGATACTCCTTCCATTTCAAAATGATCGCTTGCACAGTGCTCCTTGGGATGTTTAAAGCTTGGGAAATCTTTTTGTATCCAAATCCGGCTTTAAACTTCTCCACAACAGTATTACGGACCTGCCTGGTGTGTTTCTTGGTCTTCATGATGCTCTCTGCGCTTTCAACAGAACCCTGAGACTATCACAGAGCAGGCACATTTATACAGAGACTTGATTACACACAGGTGGATTATATTTATCACCATCAGTCATTTACGACAACATTGGATCATTCAGAGATCCTCGCTGAACTTCTGGAGTGAGTTTGCTGCACTGAAAGTAAAGGGGCCGAATAATTTTGCACGCACCACTTTTCAGTTTTTTATTTGCTAAAAAAGTTTAAAATATCCAATAGATTTCGTTCCACTTCACAATTGTGTCCCACTTTTTGGTGATTCTTCACAAAAAAGTAAAATTTTATATCTTTATGTTTGAAGCCTGAAATGTGGCAAAAGGTTGAAAAGTTCAAGGGGGCCGAATACTTTCGCAAGGCACTGTATATGTACTAGCCGATCTTTTTGTAAAAAAACACATTTTATTTGTTATATTCTTTTATTTTAGATCCAGGATCTTGTGTCTCAACAAAACAGCTAAGGGTAGTAAATGGAAGTCCAGCACAAGGCAACGATGGATGGATAGTTAGTCTAAGATACAGGTAATTTCCAATATTTAGAGTGAAGGGTCATTCAAATTAGCTTTTAACTTGCATAGATACTCTCCATAGAAATTAAATCAGTTATATTAACAAACGATGGTCTTGGGCATGTCTGCTTTTAGCATCTCCTGTATCCGAGGGGTAATATTTTTTGATGCAGACATTATGCTGTGTATGACTTACAGTATAAAATGTATATCCTTTACAAAGGAGCTACTAATTGACATACAAATACCTCTTGTTTTTTTTTTTTATTCTTCAGAAACACATAGACTTACTGCTCAGTTTTTCATGATGATGGTAACATATTATCTTTGCTATGTCATAAACAGAGTTCAGACGTCTGCAGCTTTTGAGTAATATAACTCAATGTAGCTGGTTTATTCACCCTGCAGTGCAAGAAAATGTAATTTGTTTCAGATAGACCCTTAGATCTGATAATCTGCAACTATGGGGAAGTGATATCCATTCTGCATGGATGATCTCCCTGGCAAAGTGAACTGAGAATTGTTAGGGCTGAGATTTTAAGAGATCACTCACAGGGGCCACACAAAACCATGCTATTTTGGAATGGAATGACCCCCTTTAAAATGTGTTTTAAATAAAAGCATAACTCTTAATAACAAAATTAGTTTGAATAAAGAATGAAGAGCATTTAAATTGTTCAAGCACAAGTGTTGCTAGGTGATATTTTAATCACAATACGTGTACACAATTTCACACAGTATGCAATCTCATTGTTCAAATACGACACATCCATTGTTGGTGACTTTTAGCAATGTAAGTACATACTGCTTTTATAGAATAAACCAACATTATTATAACAACTCGTGGCACGTTCTGACATGTAAAATAGCAGGCTTGCCTCCCACTTTCTCATGCTTCTGCTCTTGCAGTCTTCGCCCTCCTCTGAGAATATTAAACAAATACATACCAGTCGTTGCAATAACGTTGGCTATATCTGTAGGCAGTGGCTGCGTTTCCAGAATCTTGGCAAGTGAGCCCACTGACTAATACATAGTTTGCTCTGAGCTATTAAAGATTAGAACAGGGCATAAGTGAATCAGATTTGCTTAGTTTAACCAGATGTTTGATCCCCTGTCAAAAACAGACCTACAGGAAACAAAACAAAAAAAAAAGAAAAAAGAAGAAAAAAAAAAAAAACAAGAAAAAACAAACAAGCATTTATGTTATCCTGCTGTCTTTCCCTTGCAATAAAGATCAGCCGTAAATTAGTCTGGGATGTATCCAGTCAGGCTCTCTGAAGTTTTAAACATCTGTGTGATTTGGATTAACTGTGTAAAGCTAACCCCTTTCCTTTAATTGCTGCCCTTTTGGATTCTAGTACTGGAGTAAGAGTAACAAATCTCATGTTAGCCAGAGGTGAATTGAAACAAAATGCTTTTGTGCTCACATAACATTTACATTCTTGGATAGCATCCATGACATGTCACATAAATGATAACCTCCCCTACACTCCCATATTTTTACATGTCAGATATAAACTCTAGAGCAGGCAAACCGTCTCCCTTCTCTGGTAAAAAAAAAATGGTTTAAGATTTCACGTTCTGTTTCCATCTTCTCATTCATTTTGTTTTGCAGGAACACACATAAATGTGGAGGATCTCTTGTAAACGAGAAGTGGGTTTTAACAGCAAGTCAGTGTTTTCCTTCTGGGTTAGTGCCTTACAAAATGTATTATTACATTTTTTATCATTGTATTATATTGTTTTAATTAAAGAGGAACTTCAACATGTTTAAAAATTAAAAGTCAGTAGCTACAACTACTTTAACTGCTTTTAAGAAACAAAAACTTACTAGCCCATGGAGTCCAGCACCGTCCCCCCTGCCATACAATCTGCTGTCCAGTCTAGGCTTCTGTTCTACTGTGCCACCATATTGGATTTGGGAGCTGCCTGTGACTTCCTGATGTATCACAACCAGCTCCCCACTTTGCATCCACAGTAACAATGTGAGACTGTTCCTGCAGCCTCCTTGAACATATGACATGTCTTACGTGGGGGGGGGGGGGGGGGATAAGAGGCATCCCAAGTGGACATTATTCTTGTCTAGGCAAGGTAGGTGTCAAAAAAAAAGAAGGTAATTGCCCCCACTACACAAAAAAAGAAACACTTCAAATGTGTTAGAAAGATGAGTGGTATGTTTACTTTTCAATTGCACAGTGTGCTTAAAGTGAAGCTCCACCCAAAAGGGGAAGCTCTGCTTGTTTGTAATCTCCACTTCCATATTTGACCCATTTTGGGGGGGAGCGGGTACCTGGTTTTGACAGGTACCTGCTCCCACTTCCTAGTAAGAAAGCTGCACAGTGATCTGTGTCATGTCCGGCCCCTCCTCCTCCCTCCGCTGCCTTCTGGGACCTGTGTGTGTCCCAGAAGATGACAGGACAATTCAGAAAGCACAGCACGAATAAAGCATGCACAGTAGGAAACCAGGCTTCACTGCCGGTTTCTCTTTTTTGCAATGCTAGCGCCTGCACCTGAAGCCAATGGACACATCGGCCTGGGGTGCCGACATCGCTGGATCCCTGGCCAGGTGTCCTTCTATTAAAAGTTAGCAGCTTCAGTATTTGCAGCTGCTGACTTTTAATTTTTTTTTACAGGCTGGAACTCCGCTTTAAGGACATCTAAATGCTTCTGCATTTCTCGGTACAAAGGCTGATTTACTAAATGAATTGAGAATGTTCACACAATAAATTGTGTGAATATTAACTTTACTTCAATTATCCAATCATGTGCAGATAAAATAAGTAAACAAGAATTTTCTTTTGACATGATTGGGTAATTGAAGTTAATGTTCACACATTTTATTGTCCTTTAGTAATTTAGTAGTAATTTAGATAATTGTATTATCCTTTAGTAAATCAGCCAAACAGTGTATGAAAAAGTTCTGCATGATGGATGCCAATATCAATACATACGGGCAGTTTTCTGGATTCTAATTACCCTTTAGGCATTACATTCAGCAACAGAGAAGAATCCAGAGCTTAACAAAGCAGGAATACAAGATGCAGGAAAGAGAAACTGTCCTCATTAGGACAGTGAAGTTGATTTACTAAATTAATATAAATGTTTTACATCACAAAGTGATTACCAGTAAATAAGGTAAACATGTGTTTACTTTGAATGTCCAATTATATGTAAAGATATTTTAAAAAGCAAGAATTTTGGCTGATTGAAGCGGACACAGCTTCTCTGCTTTTACTAAGCTCAATGAACAATTATTCACTTTACTTTTAAACGTTTACTTTATTAAGTGAATAACTTCTACTACAGTACCTTAAGTAGAAAAAAATAGAACTGTGGGCATTTTTTACTTATTTTTGTACAAAAAAAGTTAATTGTTTTTTATAATTTATTGTGGCGTATAAGTTCTCTATGGCACCTGAAAAGTCCCACAGTTCTATTTTTTCAATTTGTATACCTTATATATGGCATGTGGTGCATTTTGGTCACCCCTCTTCCCATTGTCTCTACCTTTAGTAATCAACACTACTGTTTTCTAAAGTTCTCTCTTGAAGCATGGGTGCAGGCAGAGGAAGTCATGTAGATCAATGTTAACAATGACTTGAATGTTGCATGTAACACTTTCATTAGCATGACATGAGGCCACCCTTGACAAACATAGAAGTACAAATGTGTGCTAAATGCCCCCTTTTGATGTTTGTCTTTATATAGAAATACACTTGCTTTTATAAAGAACTTTTTACATATGGGGCAGAAGCATACATTGCAGGAAGGCAAATTTGTTTAAATGTAAGGTCCGAGTTAAACAGCATCATGAACATTTAAAGAGGAAGTAAACTCTCCAACTCTGATGCTTCTTTTCATTTAGTTCATTATAATAAGTAATTATCAAACTATAGCCACTGTAATCCAGCCCAAATCGCATATTACTTACTGTTTAAAGAAACTTTAAGAAAACGTGTTTCCAGGGGTAAGGCAGCGGCATCTTAAGTATTGTTTTCTGAGTCCACAGTAGAGTGTATTTCCGCCCTTACATTGAGCACTTCCTGTACTGTTAACCAAACCTCCTTCTCAATCCAATGTTTCTATGGCAACCCTGCTTCCCTGCTCATAGCTGACTTGTTTTATTTCATAGTATTTACTTGTGCCGATTATCTAGTGTTTGCCTATTTCAGTCTTATCAGCTCTTACTTTAGCTGATAAGACTGCAGTAATGCTGTCCAATGCCCAGGTTTACACTCCATGTGAAGTCACATGGTCACATGGGGTGTAGTAGGAAGCTCTGAGTGATTATGCAGTCTCTTGGGATTTCAATGTTGTGCCGTAGGAAGTACTGATAATAGACAGACAAGCACACAGATTGTGCCATAAATCAGGGGAGATATGGGCATGCTCAGTGACATCATTCTAAAGAACAAAAAGGATTACAACAATACTAAGCAAGTAAGGAGATATATACAAGCAGTGTTCATTAGGGTTTATTTATGCTGATTTACATGGGACAAAGTTGTGGGGGAGAGTTTACAACCACGATGACAGGGAACAGCCGATCAATGACAGGCAGAGTAGGAAGCGCGGGGAGAGGTTTGTTTACACATACCTCTCCCCGTTCTTGAAATGCATTATTTACAGGTGGTATTGTAACCTTTACTTATACAAAATGTGGATTTTGACATTTTGAGATACTTTTGAAAATGTTAGCTGCCTGGCTTTTTCTGACTTCAATACTTTCTAAGTCACAGACTGAGGAAAGAACTCCAGAGTAATGTACATGTTCCAGCTCAGTGAAGGTAATGAAGCCAATTGAATAGCATTACAGGCAGCCAGCTAATGTTTTATAAGGAAGTTTCCAAATGAAGCCTATATATTCCTCTCACCCTCTTCTTTTGTTTATACGACGGTATTAAATGAGTTTAATTATAATTACTGGAGGAAAAGAATGACGAGGTATTGTTCATATAGCTAAATATTCTACAATTGTTGTCTACATTATTACAAAATAGCTGAAATCTTATTGGCTGCTAGTGGCAACACAGATCTGAAGTATCATTACAGAAATAAATACATTTTATTTCTCTATAGAAATGTTAACCTCAGTGACTATGAAGCATGGCTGGGAGTCCAAAACATCTACAGGAAAACAGAGGACCATAGACAAAGTTTCAACATTTCACAGCTAGTTCATGGACCAATGGGATCAAACCTTGTTCTTTTAAAACTTTCCAGGTGAGTTAAGGGAAATGTTTATAATTAATCATCACTTTTATTTCTAGACTGCTTTCACACTGATGCGCTGCGGTTTACCCACACTGTGGGTGCAAAGCAGTGCACCTGCGGCTTTCCTGCATTTTAGCTGCCCATAGACTTCTATTATATCTTGCAGGTGTGGTGCACTTTCTGAAAACGCACCAAAACTCTTACATTCAGTGCACACAGGTAATATTAGCAGTCTATGGCTCAGTGCAGGTAACCTGCAGGCACAATGCGCTGCACCTGCAGATCAATTTGAAAGCAACCTTGATATATATATATATATATATATATATATATATATATGTAAGAAGGCCAGTATGGTGACCTGAATTTTAAGGGAGGAGCCCGGGGAGTATTTAACCAGCCCGCTCACCTGTGGTCTTTGTCGGTTTCCTGTGCGTGATACGTTACTTCACTAAGCCGACTCTTCCGTGCCCCAGTTGTTTGGCCTCATTTCAGTACATGCTCCAGAGTGCGGTTTGTTGTAAGTCACAGTCTCGGCACGACCGATTCATGCCTCTGTCATAGCAATCATTTCATTCATTTCACTGTCACGTACCACGCTCCAATTCAAATCCAGTCGCATCCATGATGCACCAATTCGTTCCGGCGTGCCCCAGTTGTTTGGCATTATTTCAGTACATGCTCCAGAGTCCAGTCGCAGTCGCAGTCGCAGTCATGACACGACCATTTTGTGCCTCTGTCATGGCAATCATTGCATTCATTTCACTGTCAAGTACCGCGCTTTCGATTAGAATCCAGTGGCATCAGAGATGCACCGATTTGTCCCGACACATCCCAGTTGTCTTGGCTTCATTTCATTCAGTGCTCCACAGTCCAACTCATTGTTTGTCGCAGTCACGTCATACCAATTCATGCCTATATCATGGCAAAACATTTTACTCATTTCATTTCACACACTTATCGCTTAAGTTGAATCCACTCAAACCAACAACGCACCGATCTGCACCCATCATTTCAGCCTTACAGGTATCGTTCGCATGTTGCCTGTCATTCCCCCCAGGTCCGGCAGTCGCTTCATACCGAATCCTTTGTGCATTTTCAATTTTCTTAAACACAGCTCCATGGATGTTTGACCTCTGACTCCTCTACGATACAAAAAAAAAACACACCCCGCCTTCCTTCGAAGTTCAGTCATGCTCTTGATTCATTCGCTAAAACCTTAGCCTCACTGCTACTTCCCTTTATAGTCGCATAATCCGATTCATGTTGGTTTCATTTCATACACTTTACAACCGATTCATATCAGGATTCATTACACACAATTTACAAAAGATTCATATCAGTTTAATTTCATACACGCTGCAGCCCGTTTTGAATCATGTCAGCGGCACAGCGATTCATATCGGATCCATTTCATACTCCCCACAATCCGATTTATATCGGATTAATTTCATACACTCTACAAACCGGTTCGTATCAGATTAATTTCATACAACCGATTTGTATAGGATTAATTTCGTACACATCCAAGCACAACTTCTTGCAATCAACCAAACACATCCAATCACAACTTCTTGCAATTGTTGCAAGCACGCATCCAAGCACAACTCCCTGCAATCGTTGCAAGCTAATATCCAGGCACAAACTTATTGCAACCGTTGCTAACATGCAGTTCTGGCTAGCTCAGTAGATTGCTTTAAGATTGGCTGGATACTTTCCTAAATGTACATAATATAACGGGGTACTAACATTTATAGGTAAAGTTGATTCAGGGAAAATCCGATTGCCTCTCGGGGGATCAGGAAGGAATTTTTTCCCCTGCTGTAGCAAACTGGAGCATGCTCTGCTGGGGTTTTTTGCCTTCCTCTAGATCAGCTGTGGGTTTAGAATTGGGTATGTTGGGTATGTTGGATTGTACGATATTTTTTTTTTTTTATGGTTGAACTGGATGGACTTTTGTGTCTTTTTTCAACCTAACTAACTATGCATCCTAGCATAACTTCTTGCAATCGTTGCAAGCACACATCCAAACATAACTTCTTGCAAATCGCTGCAAGCACGCATCCAATCATGACTTATTGCAATTGTTGCAGGCACGCAACCAAGTATAACTCCCTGCAAACGTTACAAGCACGCATCCAAGCATAAACTTCTTGCAATAGTTGCAAGCACACATCCAAACATAACTCCTTGCAAACATTGCAAATACGCATCCAAGCATAACTCCTTGCAATCGTTGCAAACACACATTCAAGCACAACTCTTGCAGTCTTCGCAAGCACATGCAGTAATACGAACTTCTCACAGTTACTACAAACACATCTCCAGTGACATATACTTCCTTGCAATCGTTGCAAGCAAACATTTAAGCACAACTCTTGCAATCGTTGCAAGGCGCGCAACTTAGCATAACTTCTTGCAATTGTTGCAAGCACATTCCCAGTGGCACACAAACAGCCACACATCATTTTCAGCAGCACTTAATAGGCCACTTGTCTCCAGTGGCATTTTCATACGAGCCACTCACCGTTTCCTATCTGTCATTTTTCCCTTGAGTTCAGTTGAGTTCAGCTTCCGTCCTGCGCCAGGTATCGTATTGCCACACGCAGCTGACTTCTTCTCGTAACACTATCAGGCTATACCTAGCCAGCGTCCAGCATTCCCTATCCTTACAGGACCCTGGAGAGCCGTCTGTGTTTATGGCCCATAAAGTAAGATTCCTTCTACGTGGCATCCAGAAGCATCAGCCCATAGCCAACGGCAAACGCTTGCCCATTACAACTGCCATCTTTAGGGACATGTAAAAAATCCTTGTACGTACCCCAGTCTAGTCATCCAAGCAGCCATCTACCCGGCCCTTTACGGTTTTCTACGGCCTAGCGAATTTATCATTAGTGGCACTGGCAGCCAGGTACTATAGCCAGGTACAGACACCACCTGACTCGCTTTTAAAAAACATTACGTCCTTCAGCCTACGGTCTCCAAAACTCAACAATCCGGACCTGAGGTCTACATTGACCTCTTTCGTACTAACAACTTCATGCAGGCCAGCCTCCCCCTTGACAAGCTGACCCCCATCAGGTCAGTTTTCCAAGACTTACACGGGGTGGACCAAGAAGCAGCTTCAGTCTCTCTTGAGAATACTCAATTCTGCAATACGGGTCATTCCCCAGGGTCGATCTTTGTGTCATGCCTCCTGGTCTAACTCTCCCAGACAGGGGACCCCGATCAGATCCTTATTTAGACACCGCAGCAGTAGCGGACCTATCAATGATGAGGGGTTCTGTACTACATGGAATGGTATATCAATATTTATACCATCAATATCGCCTCTATCGCCCCAAGTAGTGACAGATGCCGCAGCCTCCACAGGCTTTGCTGCAATTTTTAGCCACCATTGGTTTACAGGGCCATGGCCTCCGGAGATACCCCTAAATATACTTAGCCGGTGTCCAGCACTTTCTGGCCTTACCAGATCCCCAAAACCGTCTTTAGACGCATCCCATATGATCCGAGCCATCTTACGCGGCATCCAAGACTACAATCCATTAGCAAGGCCAAACGTCTGCCCATAAAAAATGCCATCTTCCAGGACGTGTCTACTATCCTTGCTAGTTTGCCATTTAGCCTTCTCCCCAGCCTAGTCATACAAGCGGCCATCTACCTAGGTAACTACTGGTTCTTGTGGCCGAGCAACCCTGCCGGCCAAGTTTTGCGTAGACGTCACCTGGCTCGCTACCAAGACCATTTCATCCTACACCTTGCAGTATCTAAAACCCAGCAATCAGGCTCCAGGGTAGACATTCACCTCTATAAAACAAACAATGTTCGGTGTCCGTAACCATACTCGACCGCCTACTGTCACTCCTACCGGAACAGTCAAACTCTGGTCCCCTACTACCTTTTCCGACCAAACCCCTTGAGTGCCTGCCAGTTTGTCAAACATGTGAGGATTCTTCTTCGCAAACCTACACCTCAACCTCAGTCAGTACTCCGATTACTCTTTCTGTATCGGAGCAGCCTCAACCGCGTCTCGGCATGAGGTCCCAGTTCATACATCATTTAGACACTAGGAAGGTGGAAGCCTGCCTGCTCTGCCTTGTACATCCCCAATCCTCAGGTGGAAATGGCACAAGCATTCACCAAACTAGCTCTATGAATAACACTGAAAACGAATAAAACTACACCCCTACCTGAATGTTTTTGCCCCCTTATTTTGGCATACCGTCCATCAGACAAGGGCACACTTCAGGTGCATTTCATGTTGTAAGTCTTATGGTAAGTCTATCTTGTTCATATCCGTATCGGCCATTGGGCTTCAACCATAAGTAAGAAGGCCAGTATAGTGGCCTGCATTTATGGGAGGAGCCGGGGGGGTATTTAACCAGCCCGCTTGCTTGTGGTCTTTGTCGGTTTCCTGTGCGCGATGCCCACCCTCCCCTCCCCTTTTTCAGGGCATTTCTCAAATTAATTTCTCTTCACAAATATGAATTTCTAATCTTGGGTATGCCCCCTTATTTTGGCATACTGTCCATCCGACCTGGGCACACTTAAGGTCCATTTCATGGTGTAAGTCTTATGGTAAGTCTATCTTGTTCATATCCATATCGGCTATAGGGCTTCAACCATAAATATATATATATTTCATTTTCATAAATTGACCTGTAATTTAATTATCCTTCATTTTCTAATCTCCATGAATTGCCCTTTCTGTAAACATCACTGGGTGCCGGCGGTAGTAATTTTGCTGTCCTAGGTGGAGTGCATTTGGTATCAAGCCACCTAGGAGCTGTTACCATTTCCTACTGCTCCTTTCTGTATACCAGGGGTGTCCAATCAGTGGCCCAAGGGCCACATGTGGCCCATGAAGCCCTCTGACGTGGTCCGCAAACCTCCTGCTCTCAGATCCCAGAGCATCAGTGTTGTGGATGGAGCCAGTGGTACAGGAAGCATGTGGCTGTAGAGGGAGAAGAGCTGTATAAGCCAATGCTTCCCCCATACTTCCAGCTCCTGTCCTAGGTGCTGTCTTAGTTTGGTTTGCAGCAATGCTAACCTCTAACCTAACTAGCTTCATTAAATATCTTACATGCCTCACACCTGTTACACCTAGTGTAAGGTTTGTGGGCCTCATGTAACTGCCATTTCTATAGTAAGCTTTAATTTTATATTTAAAAATAAAAACCAAGTCCATGTGTGTTTTAAGTGCCTATCCTGTGCCTGGTAAATAGAAAAAATACTACTCACCATCTTCACACTCCAGTTCTTCTCTCTGTGATATTTTCTTGCATCTGGTCCTTTTTACACTGAATGATTTACAGTGTCATTTAACCGACTTCGTATGAGCTTAGGCCATCATATGCACATTTCCATGCATGCATTACTACACTGCCTGGACAACAACTGAGGGGGACAACTACTGGATTTGGGCTTTAAATTAGCAATAGCAGAGAGGGCATCACTAGATGCTCACTAGGATAAAGGTGGTCTGTAGTTATTTCTACTACTTTGGAAGCTAAAGTTAGTACTATAGCTATTTAGCCAGCCGCCGTAAGTTAATAATACTATACCTTGTCCAGTCCTGTTAAAAAATGTAAATTGTTGTTATTAAATGTGAAATCCATTGCTCATTTGTGAGTGGTAGTTCCCACTTTGTATAAACTCAGATCTTAGAAACTATCGTTGGACTGTTTGCAGAGTCAATTTATTTTCTTTAAGTGTTACAGCTTGGAGACAGATCATTAAAATGCAGTCATATTATGTCTAGGTGTAGGGAACATATGTTTTTCATAAAAGACATCCCAGTGAGCTGCTGTTCTTAAATGTACAAATGTAGCCTCACTCATGATGTACCTTAATGGTGATGATTAGTATGCTGTTTCATCGGCTGCTAAGAATGTGACTTACCCATAAAGAGCATATTACTCAAACGTTAAAAAAGGCTATAAAGTAGTACACAAATGTGCGAAGAGGCAATTTTATAAAAGCGAATTGTTAGATTCTGTTGAAGTATTTATGTGTTATTCATTGTTAGGTATTTCACATCATATATTGAATACTTTACAACAATGTATAATTATGAATGCACATTCTCAATGTATTTAAAAAAGCCTACAAGCTACAGTAACATAAGTGTATCTGTTTTCAAAGTATAAGTATATTTCTTTAATTATGTTGTTTTATACAGGATAGAGCATAGTTGAACCGAAAAATGATAACACATTGATCAAGAACAATTATGATGATAGTTCTTCAGATAGAAGAATTCAGCTTATACGTTATATTTTTTTTCAAATAGCACAATGAATATGTACTCTTTTTAAATACTGTATCTGTTTGTGTGTAGCAGCATTTGAAAAAAATTTAGTTTAACACAACTGGATGACTGAAGAAAGCACAGACTGGCTTTTATAGGTTCAAATAATAGCATCAGTAATAATCAAAGCACCTTGTCTCCATGTTGATGGGGACAAGGGCCTCTCCCCACAACCCTGGCTGGTGGTTGTGGGGGTCTGCGGACAAGGGGCTTATTGGAATCTGGAAGCCCCCACATCCAATCGCTGTCTACGTCATGCTTCCTCGCTCTCCTCAACATCACAAAAATATGCCTCTTCTTAACCAATGACACCACAAAACTTTTAATTCACTCCATGGTTATCACTTGCCTCGACTACTGCAACCCTCCTTATTGGCTTACCTTTACATTGGCTATCCCCCCTTTAGTCCATCACGAATGCTGTTGCAAGTATCATCCACATTACCAACTGTTCAGTGTCTGATACTGCTCTCTGTTGATCCTTCCATCAGCTTCCGCTTACCCAACAAATATAGTTCAAACTACTAACAACTTACAAAGCCATCAACAACTCTGCCCTCAGCTAGCCATGTCTCAATATATCACCCAAATTGTCCTGTCCACTCCTCCCAAAACGTAATGTTCTCTAGTTCCCATGTCCTTTCCTCCCATGCTCATCTCCAGGACTTTTTCAGAGCTTCTCCTATTATCTGTAACTCTCTACCGCAATATGTCTGGTATTCTCCTACTTTGTCCTCTTTTAGGTGATCCCTGAAAACTCACCTCTCCTACCTTCAGTGAACAATTTAATTGTTTATTTCCCCCATCAGCTCATCCTTCACAGTTATTACCACTTGCCCCTCCCATTAGATTGTAAGCACTTAGAAACAGGGCTCTCCAAACCCTCCTAAAAGGGGCATATTTTGGAGATGTTATGGAGGTGGTATTTGGACAGTGATTTGATTTGGGGCTGAAAGGATAAGTTAGAAACCAGGATTACACCTAGCACCCTGACATAAGGGGGAAGGACTGACAGTTGTATTACAGATCTTAATGAAGACATCAGGTAAGGGGGCACGGGCTGGGGAAAATATTATGAGCTCAGTTTTAGAAAGATTGAGTTTGAGAAAGTGCTGTGACATCCATACTAATAGTTCTGTTAATAAGTTATTAATGTGAGAGGAGACAGAAGTGATGAGGTGGGGAGAGATTTGGGTGTCATCAGCATAGAGGTGTTATTGAAAGCTGTGGGAGTTTATCAAATGACCAAGGGAGGAGGAGTAGATGTAAAAGCGAGTAGGGGTCCAAAGACAGAACCTTGAGGGACCCTTACATAAAGAGGAAGTAGGGTCCCGCAAGGTTCAGAGTTTTAGGCAACAATGAAAGGAATGTCGTGATAGGTAGGAAGAAATGAGGATAGAGCAGAGTCTCAGAGGCAAAGAGAGTGGAGGCTTTTGAGGAGGAATGGGTGGTCAACAGTATCAAAGGCAGCAAAAAGGTCTAGGAGTAAGAGTATGGAATACTGGCCATTTGTTTTAGCAGTTAGTAAATTGGCAGGGAGTTTCAGTAGGCCAGTTTCTGTGGAGTGTTGTGAGGGAAAGCCAGACTGTAAATGGTCAATAAGTAAGGAGTTCAGAAATTTGTAGACTAGGAGTTCTAAAGGTTTATGAAGTCATGGGCAATCGCCTGAACATTGAGCGAGTTACTGGGTGGAGGTGGTGGTGAACAAAGTAGAGAGTTAAACGTAGAAAAGAGCTGATGAGGACTGGATGACAGGGTATCAATGAGAGTAACAAACTAAGCTTGCTTGGCAGCATGGATGGAGGAATTGTATTTTAGGAAGAAGGATTTATATAGGGTAAAATCTTGCAGGGATTTGGTTTAATGCCACAATCACTCCAGTGTATGGCTATGTCTCTTGAGATTTCTGGTGTCATTATTTTGCCAAAGTTGTAATGGTCAGGACCTGATTCTGTGTGTAGTGAGAGGAACAAATGCATCAAGTGAGGGTAAACTGTGAACTGTTGTAGTGAGAAAAGGCCAGGGCAGGACAGGGGTGAGATTTTATCATAGTAGCAGATCAGTAACAGATTACAGAAGAAACGGGTTAAAGTGGCAAATGCTTCTATGGGTAATCATTTTCTGCTTGGAAGGATAGAAAGTTGAAGATAAGGCCCCTGTGAGAGTGATGAGAGGGTTGTGATCAGAGGGAGGAAAGGGCATGTTAATAAGTTTTCAGGGAATGAAAAGGTGGAAGTATACAAGGTCCATGGTGTTACCATCAGAGTGAGTGGAGGACTGCATCCATTATGTTAGGTCAAAAGATGAGGTTAAGTTGAGATGTAGCTATACTGTTAACATTACCAGAGATGGTAAAGTCACAAAGAATGATACTGGGTATTTCAGAAAGTAGGGTAGCCAGCCAGGCAGTGAAGTCATCAAGGAAGAGTGACTCAGGAAAGGAAAGGATATACTTTAAAAAAGAGCATGGGGGAGACTTGGAGGTGTAAACCTGTGAGGAAAGAAACATTTTTCCCTGGGGGGCTCAGCCTTGACCATGCAGAGAAGAAAAATTAGGCAGTGCGTACAACCTAAATATAAAGAGTGCAGTGGTCAGAGGTATGTCATATACAGCCGAGCATACACAGTGCAGTGGTCAGGAGTATGAAATACTTAATGATTGATTTACTAAGACTGTACAGTGCAAAGTCTGGTGCAGTTGTGCATGCCAGCCAATTAGCTTCTAACTTCAGCTAGTTCAATTAAGCTTTGACAAAAAAAATCTAGTAGCTGATTGATTTCTATGCAGAGCTGCACCAGATTTTGCACTCTCCAGTTTTAGTAAATCAGCTCCACAGTATAGTGTATAGCGCAGGGAATAGAAGTACATAACACACAGGATGCAGTGGGTAGGGTAGGTAATGCACAGGGGTCTGAATTACTCACACAGGAATCAGGGGAGCATAATGCACAGGTTGAAAAACAGAATACAACAGGTACAGATCCCCCCCCCCCCAGTAAATATATTTTCCTAGTGCAGATCTCTCCCCTAGTACAAATCTCCTACAAAAAAATGGCATCCAGCCTCTGCAGCAAGAAGCACATGGAAGGGCAACACACATCAAAAACAAACTAAATTTCACAGCTCATCTACCAGCTAGCCTGCAACAAAACTAAATTAGCCCTGTCTAACAATTTAGGTTAAAAACAAGAAGTTTAGTCATACACATTTGTAATCATATATGTAAGCCTCTGTGGCCATTTCAAGGCACCCCAGTTTATTGCGGTCCTAACTCTATAATTTTGAAAGTCTCCCAAATTGGAGCATCTATATAGCAGTTTGATAGATTAAGGCAGGGCAGGTGTGCCTGGAGGGAGCCCACCCCTCCTTAAAGGTATAGGGATGTATGGGACACACAAGGGCACAATGGCAGCTGAAGGTATCCTATGTTTACCCGCACCAATTCACAAACTACAAACAAATGGCAACACCCAAACCTACAACCAACGTTTCCAGCGAGGAGCACATGTAAGGCCTCGTGTACACTGCTGCTGCTAAACGGATGTTTAGCGGCAGTTGGGCATTTTTTTCAACTCCTGAGCTCCTCTATGTTATCTTATCAGTACATGTACATAGGGTCGTGTTAAAATCAAGGGATTTAGTCGCACTGTTGGTTTGGGCTAGTTTCGTTTTGTTGCAGGGTAGCTGGTAAGTGAGCAGGGAAATTTTGTTTGTTTTTGATACACATCTCCTTATCCAGTTTATATCTCTTCCTAGTACATGTGCCTCCTCTAGTACAGATCTCCCCCAAGTACAGCCCTCCTCCATCCATGAAACCCACTCATCAGACCAGGCAAATCAGAGTGAAGGGAAGTACTCCTGCAGCCTATGTGACTGAAGTCAGGGAAGATGTACGGAGAGCCTCCCCTATTCTGAATGAACTCTGAACTGATAGTTTGGGGTTGATTTACCAAAACTAGAGAATGCAAAATCTGATGTTTTAATAAATCAACCCCATGATGTTTCTGAGGTCTAACAGGTGTCAGAAGTGGTGGCTGCAGCGCAGTTCATTAAGAGATCCAAAGCAAGTGTTTTAGGTGCTAGGTGCTAGCTGATGTGCTGCGGAACACTTGTGTATTTTGGACATCCCTATCTACAGTCCTGTTTTGACCTCATTTTATGGCTAAGCTCCAGCTGCCAATCTCTGCCCCATTAAAATCCCCCTATTAGTGTATGATGAAGTCTGACTAGGCAGGGGAATGGCAGTTGAAATCAACTGTCCTATACAATGTATTTCAAGCATCTTTTTTCAAGCATCAATATTGAATAGGAACAATTGTTAGGTTATGTCCTTTTTGTGGTGTGCGATTGATACATGAATGTGCAAACACATACAGCTGTAATGCTATGCTTTGTTTTTTGCAATTAATAAAGTCAAATTATTATTTTTTTCTATTGCAATTTTTTTCTATTCACTCAGATCAGTTATTTTACTGTTGATCCATACATAAAAGAGAGTAATTAAATTTATATTTTTCCTCAATAGATCTGCAGTGCTTAATGAATATGTAGCACAGATCAAACTGCCATATTACGGATGCACAATTCCAGAAAAAACTGAATGTGCTGTGTATGGATGGGGACATACAGGAAGTATGATAATTTATTTATTTTCTGAATTACAATAACAATTATATAATGTTCTTTAAAATCAAGGTAAAGTTGAATTCACATCTAAAATATATAAGGATTTCCTAAACCTCTATTTGAGGAGACATCTTTATTAAATACAATGGGCACAGATAGATATTAAATGGAATTAGGAAGTTTTAGATTTTTTTTTTCTGTGGGGGTTTATATCACTTGAAGGTTGCATGCTAGAAATAAAAATAGGCGTATTTATCATGGGAGCATATTACAAAGCTAACGCAATGCTGTATCTCAGGTGCTTCAAAGCTTAATAAATGAGGTGAAGTTTAATTTTGAAAAGAATACCCAAACATATGCAAGGAATATATATATAAAAAAAAAAACAGCATGTTTGCTTGCACATGATCAGATAATGAAAGTCAGCAGAGCTTACCCTCATTTACTAAGCTATAATACTGCAGGCTGCACAGGGCAAAGGACAGCACTGACTTTCTGTACCAATAGAGTTTACACAACCTTTGAATACCATAGTGGAACCTAAAACACACAAAAGCTAAAACTGTGTGGTAATCAAAAATCTTTTTTTGGACACCACATAAATAAAATAAGTGAAGCTGACTTTTTATTGGGTGTTCTTGCTAGGCTACTGAAAATGACTGCTCTTTGTTCAGCATAATTTAGTCAACTATGTAAAAATGTCTCATGCCTTATGGGGTTTATTGCAATTTCTTGCAGTAATACTAAGCTTAGGCAAACCGTTTACATGAGATAGTGGCTGGAAGGAGTGACAGATGCACAATTTTATTTGTTAAACAGTCATGACATAAACCGCACATGGCTGGCAGTGGATATTTTTACACTGTGCTGTCAACTCCAGCACCAGCCTTATCTTGGAGCAATCATGATCAATTGTAAAATCCATCAATGTACAAGTAGGGGGCAGCCCACCGATATACAGTAATATTGATTCCTGATCTGACCATTATTTCCTTGATAAACTGATGATCATCTCTTGTATGTGGCTAACCTCAGGCTCCCCAGACAGTTTATGTGGGGCGTAATCCTCATTAGTACAGTTTTACTTTCTTCTTAAAGGAGAAGTAGGGCCAACGCTCTTTTGGCCTGACCTTTTCTGTGGGTCAACGGAGTGCACTTAGTTCTGAGCTGGTCCAGGCTCTGGAGGGATCCAGAATGTAATGTTGGGATACACCCAGATTCCAGAGCAGCAGCTGGCTCAGCCTCTCAGTGCACTATTGAGAGCCTGAACCAGCCCCTCCCGTCCCCTCCAAAGCCTGGTGCTCCAGTGAGTGCTGGAGGGGCATAGCAGAGAGCAAGTGACTGACAATCATCATATCTCTGCTCACTGAAGACCAAGAACTGAGATATCAGCGGTCTTTGATTTTTCAGTTAACAGTCTTAGAGGTGGTGGGGACAGATGCAGACTCGGATCAATGCTGCATCTACCTAGGTGAGGATGTATTTATTTATTTTTTTTAGAAAAGCCTTACATTTCTTGTAATTAGTGCCCACAGACAAAATCTATGATAAAAGAAAAAATAATTAAGCATACCATATGTATATTCTGCATGGATATACAGTAAATTTGAAAATATTGTACTATAGTAGACTGTTAGGTCTCTGATTAAATTTCATCTATTCAACCAAACACTGGACCTGATTTACTAAAATAAAGGAACATAAGTAGGTATAGTACACCTACACTGAAGGCTTGCATGGTCATAAAATATACATACAGTATGGACAGTATGTGTAAATTGCATACCCACATCTGCATCTGACCTAAAAGGAATACGTCAAAATAAATAAAGAAACCTAATCAGACAGAATCAATAAGAAATCAAATACGCTTGCCAGGCTAAATGGCATGTCAACAGTGCAAGTATTTAGTTGATACAATCTCCATTCGAAGCTCCAGCATATGGAATCTCATACAACAACTGGTGGCTGAACTTCATCACATGCACACAAAGATATACTTATGCACAAACCTATTCTGTGAGTACACAAGTGCTGCGAGTGCACGTGGATTGCGAGTACACGAGTTCTGCGAGTGCACGTGGACTGTATTGTTGAGTATTAGTGTCAGGAAGCTAGTTGTTAGTTAATTTTGGACAGGGTATAATCCCCAATTCTCATTAAATTAGTAGGTACTATGACCGGCGGGTGTGGAGATGCGACTCGGTGTACATCTTGTGGTATGTATGCGTTCCTTGATCATCCGGTCAGGGCGAATACTGCTGTGCAAAATGTAAGCATGTTGTTTCCCTGGATGCCCAGGTTCTAAATCTAGGGAAGCAACTGAGAAGATCTCCCATACTAAAGGAGAGCTGGGAACGTACCCGGCATGTACCAGCAGGGGCCAGCACAGAGGTGGGTGGAGACAAAGAGGTGCAGGCAGTAGAAAATAGTATATGGGTGACAGTCAAGAAGGGTAGAGGAGAAAGTGCCAGGGAGGCCCATCCTGGGCTGTAACATCCCAATAAGTACACCCCATTGAGTGACATTGGTGAAACCAGTCAGGGACCAGCAGAACTGGGGGACTACCCTAGCTGTCAGGGGAAGAAATCTTCCAGTGAGAGTGGGAGGGAAGTCAAGGGAAAGGAATGACAGATTCTGGTGGTAGGGGACTCAATTCTTTGAAGGACAGAGAGGGCAATCTGTGACAAAGACCTGCAGCGCCAAACTGCATGCTGTCTACTGGGCGCATCATGGATCTGGTGGACAGATTACTGAGAGGGGCTGGGGAAAACCTGGCTGTCATGGTCCATGTTGGCACCAATGACAAAGTCAAAGGCAGATGGAGTGTCCTAAAGAACAATTTTAGGGACTTACGAGCTAAATTGAGGAAAAGCACCTCCATGGTAGTATTCTCAGAAATACTAACGGTACCTCGAGTCACACCAGAAAGGCAGAGGGAGATTAGGGAAGTAAACAAGTGGCTGAGGAGCTGGTTTAGTAAGGAGAGGTTTGGGTTACTGGAGAACTGGGTCGACATCTCAGTCGGTCACCAGTTCTATAGAAGGGACATACTGCATCTAAATGAGGAGGGTGCAGATTTGCTGGGAGTGAAGATGGTGGAAAAGTTAGAGGGGCTTTAAACTAGGTGATGGGGGAAGGTCCAGAGGTACATATTCAAGAGGGTAGTATTGGGGGCATTAGTGGTAGGTTGACAAAAGCACATAAACCCAAGGTAAGTATAGTAACAAGTCCTATTTGCAACTTCAGAACACCCAATAAGAAAACAGTATGCAACCGGTCTAAACTACGTGGCATGTTCACCAATGCCAGGAGCCTGGCAGACATGATGGGAGAACTAGAGATACTGTTGTATGAGGAGGATTTAGATTTTGTGCGAATTTCAGAGACTTGGTTCAACAGCTATTATGATTGGCTGGTAACCATTCAAGGGTATTGCCTTTATTGCAGGGATAGAGAGGATAAAAAAGGGGGAGGGGTATGCCTGTATATCAAGAATAATGTACAATTGAAGGGATGAAACTAAGGGGAAGTAATACTGGTAGTATGCTATAGGCCCCCTAACCTGAGGGAGAAGGGGGAGACGGACCTCCTATCACAAATTGTATTAGCGACAAGGATGGGAGGTGTCATCATAATGGGGAAATTTAATTATCCAGACATAGACTGGCAGAAGGAGCCACGCATTCGTCTAAGGCTCGCCAGTTCCTAAATGTCTTGCAGGACAATTTCATGGCTCAGATGGTAGACGCACCAACTAGAAACAAAGCGTTACCAGACCTACTGATTACCAACAATACAGACCTGATCACGGATGTGGAAATTTAAGAAACAGCGATCACAGGTCAATTAGCTTCAGTATAAATCACACAAATAGGAAACATAAGGGGAATATAAAGACACTGAATTTCAAAAGAGCTAACTTCCCTAAACTACTAACCTTGCTAGAAGATATTAATTGGGATAAAATCTTAGGAATATAAAACAGAGGAGAGATGGGTTTGCTTTAAGAGCATATTAAATAAAGGCATTAGCCAGTGCATCCCATTAGGAAATAAATTTAAAAGAGCAAACAGAGGTCCTGGATGGCTTAACTCCAATGCAAAAATGCATAAAAAAAAGCAAAGGAGAAGGCCTTCAAAAAATACAAGACTGAGGAATCATCATCAGCATTCAGACTTTACAAAGAATGCAACAAGAAATGTAAGGGTGCAATTAGAGTGGCTAAGATAGAACACGAAAGACACATAGCGACGGGGAACCCCAAGAAACTATTAAAGTATATAAACAGTAAAAGAGGGAGGACAGACCATACTGTCCTCATAAAGAATGAGGAACAGAATCTGGTTACAAAGGACGGTGAGATGTTGAAGGTATTGAATTTATTCTTCTCCTCAGTCTTCAAGAGGGAATTGGGGGGCTTCAGTAACCAAAACTGCAGTGTGTATCCTCATGACACATCACAGGAAGCACCCTCATGGCTAACAGAGAACAGAATTAGAAATAGACTTGAAAAACTTAACATTATTATGTCACCGGGACCAAATGGCTTGCACCCGAGGGTCCTTAGGAAACTCAGTCAAGTAATTACCAGACTATCATTCCTAATTTTTACTGACAGTCTACTAACTGGAATGGTACCAGCTGATTGGAGAAAAGCCAATGTTGCACCAATATTTAAAAAAGGGCCAAAATACATCCCTGGGAATTACAGACCAGTTAGCCTAACATCAATAGTATGCAAGCTATTGGAGGAGATGATAAGGGACTATATACAAGATTTTAGTAATGAAAACAGTATCATTAGCAGTAATCAGCATGGATTCATTAATACTCGTTCTTGCCAAACCAATCTATTAACCTTCTATAAGGAGGTGAGCTGCCATCTAGATAAAGGAAGGCCCATAGATGTGGTGTATCTGGATTTTGCACAAGCATTTGACACAGTTCCCCATAAACGTTTAGTGTACAAAGTAAGGTCAGTTGGCATGGACTATAGAGTGAGTACATGGATTGAAAAAACTGTCTACAAGGGCGAGTTCAGAGGGTATTAATAAATGGGGAGTACTCAAAATGATCAGGGGTGGAAAATGGGGTCCCCCAGGGTTCTGTCCTGGGACCAATACTATTTAATTTATTAATGAGTGACCTGGAGGATGGGCTGAACAGCTCAATCTCTGTATTTTCAGACTATACTAAGCTAAGCTGGGCAATAACTTCTCCGCAGGATGTGGAAACCTTGCAAGTAGATCTGAACAAATTAATGGGGTGGGCAACTACATGCCAAATGAGGTTTAATGTGGAAAAATGTAAAATAATGCATTTGGTTGACAAACAAAATGAATGCAATTTACTCACTGGGAGGAGAACCACTGGAGGAATCAAGGATGGAAAGGGTCCTGGGGGGTCATAGTAGATGATAGTCTCAGCAATGGCATGCTGCTAACAAAGCAAACAGAAAATTGGCATGCCGGGGATTAATTCCAGAGATAAATCAATAATTCTCCCGCTCTACAAGACTCTGGTCCAGCCTCACCTGGAGTATGCTGTCCAGTTCTGGGCACCAGTCCTCAGGAAGAATGTGCTGGAAATGGAGTGAGTACAGAGAATGGCAACAAAACTAATAAAGGGACTGGAGGATATTAGTTATGAAGAAAGGTTACGAGCACTGAACTTATTCTCTCTGGAGAAGAGATGCTTGAGAGGGAATATGATTTCTATTTACAAATACTGTACTGGTGACCCCACAATAGGGATAAAACTTTTCCATGGAAGGGAGTTTTATAAGACACGTGGCCACTCATTAAAATTAGAAGAAAAGCGGTTTAACCCTAAACTGCGTAGAGGGTTCTTTACTGTAAGAGCGGCAAGGATGTGGAATTCCCTTCCACAGGCGGTGGTTTCAGGGGGGAGCATCGACATTTTCAAGAAACTATTAGATAAGCACCTGAACGACCACAACATACAGGGATATACAATGCAATACTAACCTAAGATCACACACATAGATTGGACTTGATGGACTTGTGTCTTTTTTCAACCTCACCTACTTTGTACCTATGTAACTATGTAACTCTTCCTCTTCACACACACTACGCGTTCACTGAGACTTTCGCAAATAAGATTTTTTTGCACTTTATGCTCTTTTATTCCATGGCATGTACATTTAAAAATGTAAATAGTGGTTGAATAGACCCATGAACACATTTTTTACAATACCATGGCCTAGAGATGCTGAAACATACAGTATATTGTATAGTAAACCACACTTGTTAGTATATTCCTTGTATATAGGTTGTTGTTGCCCGCTACTTACTTCTGCATGCATCACAGGCATATAGTAAATTCAGCAGGAATGCAATTTGTCTGTCCATGTATAATAGATGTAATGGTATTATTTTACTAAACTGATATCTAACATTAATCTTCGGAATCAAGTCAACATGATCTATTTACAACATACTAATTACAGACTGACTTGCAGTGAATAATTGCTTTTCTCTGGATGAAAAATGTATACATTTAAATACGAATACTGAATATTAAAATGAACTATGAAATTGTAACGCAAACATTTTTATTTTCTGAATGAATGTACTAATAAAATTTAATTTCACAGCAAACGACTATGATGGTGATCTTCAGCATGGGAAAATGATAATTGTAGGAAATGAGAAATGCAATGAGTATCACAAGGGGAGGATTACTGTCAATGAGTCTGAAATTTGTGCCATGAACGAGACTGCCAATGTTGCACCCTGTGAGGTAAGACAAAGAAATTATTATTATCTTGGAATAATCAAATGTACTTGATCATTTTTAGATACTAAAGAAAACAGCTATTTGCCACAGGCAGATGTTTTTGTTTTATAAAGTGGAAATAAATGTAGTATTTTCATACACAAAGAACAGATGGTGTGTTAACTATCTCACAGCAGAATATCTCCACCTAAATTCCAAGCCTAGTCCTTATTAGGATTTCTTACACTAGATGTTTAGCTAGTCTTATGCCCCGTACACACGGTCGGAAATTCCGATGGAAAAAGTCAGATCGGATTATGTTGTTGGAAAATCCGATCGTGTGTGGGCTCTAGCGGACTTTTTCGGTCAGAATTTCTGACGGACAGGACCTAAAATTTTCCGACAACAAAATCCGATCGTGTGTATAGAATTCCGACGCACAAAGTGCCACGCATGCTCAGAATAAATTTGGGGACGCAAGCTATTGGCTACTGGCCTCTTTGCAGTCCCGTCGTACATGTTTTACGTCACCGTGTTCTGAACGATCTGATTTTCCGACAACTTTGTGCGACTGTGTGTATGCAAGAAAAGTTTCGGCCAAAATCCATTGGAAAAAAATCCGACGGATTTTGTGGTCGGAATGTCCAACCGTGTGTACAAGGCATTAGAGGTACTACTTCTTGTTGATTACACACACAAAACTGAACAAAAACAAATGATAGATCACCATACTAACACATGCAATGTTAGTGCAGTGATCTTTCTTGCCGTTCCTTTTGTATTCTGACAGGGAGACTGCCCCCTCCCACCAGAACACACTGATTGACTGCCAGCGCTGATCGAATGTTGGTTTTCCAGCATGTTCCTTTGACAAAAGCCAGTCGTTAGATCGGCTTCTGTCAAAAAGACATACTTACACACTGACCAAATGTTGGGTCGGTTCTGTTGAATTGGCTGATATTCAGCCCATGTGTACCCAGCCTTTCCCTTTTGCAGCTGAAGTCTACTGATTATTATTATTATTAGTATATTATTTGGATAGGCAGCCCAACAGCCAACTGAAGGAGGCAAGTTCTACTTCATGTACATAAAATTACACTTCAATTATACTGTCTGGCAGAGCAATTATGATATATAACATGCAGCACAAAGCACCAATAATTACTTTGTTTTACCATCCATTCCTTTAGACCAGTTGGAACAGTGAAGACCGCCAGGGTCACTGTGTTTTTTTGCACTGTTTATGTTATCATATTGCATAGTCATCTATATATTTGGCAAAGCTTAGTTTACATTGCTACTTATAACCATTTTTTCTCTGTATTTAATTAGCGGGATTATGGTGGCCCTCTTGTTTGTGTGGAAAACAGAACAGATCTAGTACAAGGAGTGATTATACCTGGACGTGGATGTGCTTCTAAAAACAGGCCGATTGTTTTTGTCAGAGTGGCATACTATGCAAAATGGATACACAAGATTATATTAACCTACAGAACTCCATGATTATAACAGAATCAGAACTATGACAGTTATTATTTGCCTAAACTTGATAAGCAAGGTTTGCAAATTATTGTTTTGTTTGTTTGTTTGTTTGTTTTTGTTTTTTGTTTTTTTTTCATTTAATTTATTGTCAAATTTCTTGTTGTTGAGTTGATGTTGGATGAACTGTGATATGTGGAAAGTGTGGTGACATAATTCCTGAGTATACTTGAACAACTTTTTCTATGAACAATAGGGATAGCATGTATTTACACAGACTTTTGCTGCTCTAAGGGTTCATTTTATTTAATGAGCCAAATTGTTACAGTAGCTGCCATTCCTGTATTTAATTCTCTTGAACAAATGCCCTAAACATGACTACAAGTTAAAGTTAAGTTTGACATATCTTTAAATCACATATTAGCTATTATTTTAATTTTATCAAGAAAATGCAAACAGAAGCACAATCCAAACATGGTTCTCCAAGTTCAATTTCAGAACAAATGCAGCATATGCCAATTTTGAAAATCGCACATGAATGCTTAAAACTTTTGTTTGTTTACATAATTAGAAATTATACTTGCCACTTTTTAGCAAGAACCTGTATAGGCAACTAATAAGTCATTATCCTCCAAATAATGAATATACTGTTGATTCAGATCTGGATGCACATGCTTTTATCAGCAGATCTGTAAAAATGGTAGCAATTATAGGCAAAATAGAGTAACTAGGGATGGCTTAAGTGGACCAGAGCTCACAAAATAGAATTACTGTACCACTGAATCATGGCAACTTTGGGCAGAAAATAATTCTACTTGTTAGTGAACTGGCAAAAAACATCTTTCAGACCCATTAGAAGTTTGTATTCTGCCACCATTTATGGGATGTGTGTGCACTTTGATGGGATAAAAGTTCCCAACCCCTTACTACTGCAGAGAATGAATGGCCAAATTTCAGTTCATGTGACATCACTGACATCACAGCCTTATAAGGAAGCACTATACTGTATCCTGCCCAGATAAGGAAGTGCTATCATATATATCATTATATATGCCTTAGATATTACTTTTATTTGTATTATTTTATTAGGGCAGTGGTGCAACATGGGCCAGGAAATTCAATCCAGCAATCCTCTATCTCAGGGGTAGTCAACGTTGGCCCTCCAGCTGTAGTGAAAATACAAATCCCATCATGCCTCTAGGAGTCATGTCTGCGAGTGTTAGGGTCTCATGGGACTTGTAGTTTCAAAACAGCTGGAGGGCCGAGGTTGCCTACCCCTGCTCTATGTCATCCATCTGTAATTAAAATCATTATTATAATTAGTAAGTCCTTCATTATTCTGATTAGAGAAAATTAAAGGGCCAAAGAACCCCTTTACTAGTTTGCCACAAGTTGGGCTTATAAAAAATGTCTATCTGGTGGAACAAATTAGTGGTATGCTTATTTCTAGCAGTAACCGTTTGAAACCAGTCTGATTTAATAATATTAAATGTCAGGTTTGTTGATAATCTTTTTTGGTTGCTGTCATTGGCTGCTTCTGAAGATCCCCATTGCTCTTTGCATTTGTGTTTGAATAAGACAGCATTTTTGCAATCAATACATTGATGCTATCACTAATATTCTGTTTGGTAATTGGTTGTAATTGGTTGTAATACGAAAGGCAAAAGACTCATAATGGCAAAGATTGCATCGTACAATAAACGTTATCAATGGAATAACTGCCATTCATTCTGCTTAGCAGATTTTTTGTATGTAGGCATGTATGTAGGCATGTGTGCAAACAAACTTAGTTATACATAAATGTGAGTGCCACATATTTAGGAACTGAAGGAAAGAAATTGCCTGTGCTGCCCACAATTTGTACTGTGCATAGCAGCCAACCAGTTCTCATTTATCACTGAAAAAGCAAAGAACAATGTGGTTGAACAAAATGTAGATACAGGCATACCCCACTTTTAAGTACACAATGGCCTTTATTTACTAAAGCTGGAAAGTGCAAAATCAGGCTCCCTTCTGCATAGAAACCAATGAGCTTCCAGGTTTTATTACCAAAGCTTAATTGAACAAGCTGAGGTTAGAAGCTCATTGGTTTTCTATGCAGAAGTGAGACTGATTTTGCACTTTCCAACTTTAGTAAATAAACCCCATTGTTTACTTAAAAGTGGGGTATGCCTGTACTTGTAGCATGCAACCACAGTACAGTTTAGATTCAATGCTATAGGGACATATGCAAATATATGTTTTTGGTATAGTAGTTGACATCTGTTTTTGGTTTGCAATCCGAATGCAATGCCAAAAATATGTATATGTTATTACATACATGTTACATTTCATACATATTACATGACCTATTACACATTAATTACAAATCATTTACCATGGACCTCGGACTGAGATATAGGATATAGGGTATAACCATTATAACAATATATTTTATTAGACAAAACCAACAATACACATGTGTGTCACACTTTGTTGCAGTATAACTGTACACTTATTCACATCGGCACAGTATTTTTTTAATACAGTTCATGATTTATATAGTTCCCCATAGTGTTATTTAGATACAGGTATGTGTATGTCTTGTTTTAGTTGGTTTTGTTTAATAAAATATATTGTTATTTTTTTTTATCCATTTGGATCCTAGATCTCAATCTTGTTTAACCTAATTTCATCCTATTTGGGAAGGTCACGCATCAATTGTGCCTTGTGATATTTTATCACATTCGGTGGAGAAGTGTAATGTGCCACACATTTGCTAGTTTCTTGTTTTCTTAAGTAATTATTCCCTTACAAAGGATCTTTGATTTTTTTCCCGCATGCCATGAAGGAATAAATGGAAAAAAATAAAAAAAACACACACACACCTCATTGCAAAAAACCCTCAAACTGATTTTTATAGGTGAGCTTAGAAAATTAACAACCAGATTGCACACAGTTAACTGAGGAAACCCCTGATCATGTCAGTTCATTGATACTGGGTACATAAATAAACAAAGCAAGGTATCAGGTAAAATGAGCAATTATCTACCTATTCCTGTACTATGTTTCAGTGGTAGTAGTGTTATATTTTTAATATGTGTGAAATGTTCACTTGTTTTTTATTCTATTTAGAAATGTCAAGTATATTAAAAAGCATACCATTAGGTAATTTGCATTGCCACACAATTACCTAATTATGATATATCAAATATATTGAACAATTAATACTGAACATATGTGCATTAAGTATTATTGTTACAGCTGTGCACCTATGCAGATACATTAGTGCACAGTAATGTGTGATCAATATAATCGGCCTCAATTATTTCAGTGCAAAATGAGTGATTTGGTTCAATTACTTCTCATCAGATTTCATTACTTCACAATTATAAATCATTTCAAACACTTCAGCTGTTAGTCTGCAGTTCATATATACCTAAATGAAACTTGTTTTAATGTGCTTTAAGAAATGTATTTATTTATATGTTGTATTTGTAAAGAATGCATACACTTATATGAAAACAATGAACTTTGAGGTTTGAAATAGCTTACAATTGCATTAAAATTATAATATACAATGGTATAATAGATATATTATACAGTATATCATTTAATTGAGCAACACGATAGCAACAAGAGTTAATACTGAGCTCCAGTAAAAGTGCTGAATATACAGATGAAATACATATATATTAGATGCAGTGCCAGGACACGGTCATCCAGCACCAAGGGCAAACATGTCAAACTGCGCTCCCCCAACCCATTATGTGCACGCTTAGGGGATTCTACCCCCAACAGTCAAAATCGTTGTGCAGCTCCAGATCAGGCTTCGCATTAAGCTGGAAGTGCGCAGTTATATTGAATATATATATAATGAATGTGTCTGATAGTATTCAAAATCTGACTGCAAGGTTGCAGCCAGATTGGTACTTTGCAGGGTTCGCTTACCCACCTCCTGCCTGCAATTTATGCTGCCAGTGTATCAAAGAGGATAGCCGGATGATAGAAGAAATATGAGTAGAGGGGTGTGTAAGCAAATCCAGCGCTGTCCCAATCTGACAGTGCTCCTGTATTCAGTAGCCTGCAGCTGTGTTTACACCAATACAGGAGCACTGCACTGGTAGCAAGGAGAGGCTTAATGGGTTGGGAGATATCTGCCCTGCCTCCTCCCAGCTCTCTCCTCCTCCCCTGGCCCCCTCTAGCATTAAGCTGTGTGAGTTGTGGGCCCTCTCTTCCTCCTTCCGGTGCAGTTCCTGTATGTCTGTGAACACCACTGCCAGCTTCTGAATACAGGAGTACTGCACTGGCATTAAGGAGGAAGGGGTGGGAGAACATAACCTGCCCCTCCTCCCGACTCTCTCTGTCACTCCCAGTGCTGAGCTGATAGGAGAATTGATGCAATTGTCACTACTCTTATCAGCCTTGTAAACAGAATGAGCTCACCACATGGAGTCCCCATCTGTACAGTACCTTGCTGCACCCAGGGCAGCCGCTTTTCTGGAAGGCGTGTGTGCATGGGGGGGGGGGGGGGGGGGGGGGGCGCTTGCATTCGCCATAGCATTCTTTCACATTATAGAACACCTACTTATATCAGAGTATGTTCACCTTCAGCGAAATGCAAGCTACCCTCTGTTACTGCCATCTCCTTCTCCTCTTCTTCTGGGTCTGACATCTTCTTGTTTTGACTATTAGGCACCATGCAGGGGGGACATTAACCCAGGCCTGTCTCCATTTTTGATATCTGACAGATGCTGAGATTGGGCCAGGAACGTAATACTGTGCATGCACTGCATCAGGGTACAGATAAAAATTGGTTGGCAGAGAAAGTAAAAGGGTATTTTGACAGAAGAGACCTATAAAGCCTCTTTTACAATGAAAAAAATAAATAAATAAAAACCTCCTGGCCAATTTTTGTGTGGCAAGTTTAGCTCCATTTTAAATAGCACTTGCAAGTCTTGACAATGAAAGGTGAAGCTGCAGACTGATAAGTTAATCTCTCTGTCACTCTGCTTTTTCCTCAGCAGGTCTATTGCTAGCATATAAGAAATTCATCATAACTGATTAGCCATTTGTTTTTATTTTTCCCTATCCCAGCCTGAGCTCTGCTGTACAGTGGATTGCAAGAGGCTGATATCAAGATACATTCAGGCGCTTACACTGCTTGCATTTAAATATATTTACTGATATGTTGATAAATACAGAGATGCATTCATTTGCACACTTTGGGGTTGATTTAGTAAAGGCATAAATAGACTGTGCGCTTTGCAAGTGCAGTTGCAAGTTGAACTTGCAGTTGCTCCAGAGCTTAGCAAAAGCTTCACTTTGCAAATAATACCCAATCACATGCATGTTTGCTTGCTTATGATTGGATGATGGGAGTCAACAAAACTTCCCCTCATTTAATAAGCTTTGCAGCAACCGCACTTCAGCATGTCTATTTGCCTTTAGTAAATCAACCCCCAGATATCAGCTTAAAGCATAAATTCACAAAGTGCCTACCAAAAAATGAGCATACTTTGTGTTTTGGAAATGGTATGTTAATTTAGTTTATGTCTCTGCAAAAAATGAATCTTCAACACAGCAGGTTCCAGTTTTCTTAGACGCAGATACAAATTAGTATTTCTTTAAATCAGAACTTTAATAAATATTGTTTGAGCCTTTAGGCACTTTCTAGAAAACATAATTCTTTAAAGCACTGTTTAAATTACTTTCACAATAATTCAAGCCGAATATAGCACAAAATGAAACAAATAAATACACCTCATGGTATAATACTGAGACCATAAGATACTAAGATATAAACAAACATGTTTTAAACTGCCACAGACATATAAATGTACTATACACATGGTAGGAAATGTAAACATCAGTAATGTATAAGTTGTTTTTAACATATGCAACATATTTTCACCTTATTTTACATTAAAAGTAAATTTACTTTTCACGTTTCATGACAGTATTATGTATATAGACAAATATTTAATCTTACTTCTTGCTGTGCAAGAGCTTGTCATTTACTAGTTGGTACTCTTTTGTATGTGTAGTAAAATACTATATGTAAAAATGTATATATTTGTGGCAAAATATTAAAAAAAAGATGAATTTAAACAAGGCCATCTATTGCTATTATATGTGCTGTATGTAAATGTAAAATGCCCTCTGAAAATTCTGTACTTCCTTGTATGATTTCAGGACTGTCCAACTACACATACATACATACATACATAATTTTTCCTTTAATAAATACGTGACGATTTTCTGTCTACAAAAAGGTAACTTTTTTCCTAAAATATTTATAGCAAATATTAATAACATAATAAAATCATATATTCAGCAAAAATAAAACTCAAAAAATACCTTTTTCCAAGACCAGACTGAGATTTACATTACTGGATCTTAGAGACACTTTTAGAGCCCAATACATACACACAAAATGGATCTAGCGTCATTAAGAATGGTATAAATAAACTTATAGTAGCTGAAATGTAATTTCAATTCCATCATTCATTTTAAAAAAGATGCCTTAAAACACAAGTTTTTATTAAGTGTAATGGTAAATGTACCTTGTCCAATGCTACTTATGTGTGTGTTATGAGGCAGCTTGTACGTACAATTATACATTCTTTTACAGTCCTAACGTGAAGGGCCAGCATAGTAAAACCCCTCTTCAGATCCCCAACCCAGGCTGTCAACATTCAAGAAATTGATGTCCTCTTTGCCTTCCTTCTTTTTTTTTTAACCTAAGTTACCTGAACTTTTTTAGGTTAAGTTAACATTGATTTTACTAAGCAAGGCTTCTCTCCTTTAGTAAATCAACCCCAGAGGCTGAATGACAGACAGCAATGGGTAAGAAAAAGGAAAAAATATAGGGAACTTCTCAGCGTTTACATTGAACCTGCAAACATAAGAATTCCTTATACACACAAATGTTCCAACACCTTCTTTCTTGAATACACTTTTAGGAAGTTCCCTGATAACATACTAGTAGAACATTTTATGTCCTACTTATTCCTTAAGAACAAACTTAAAACGAGATGACAACACATTATATTTTTCAATGGATATAACCAGCTAGTACCAACAGTAGCAATGATTTTGCAAATTGATGTTATATTTTCATGTTTAAAAACAAAAATTGTTGAAGGCGTATTAATGGCTTAGAAAATGAAATAAAGGGGTTTTGTGAATGAAAAGTTATGTTATGAGTTTTATATAATATAAATGATTTAATAAGATGCACAAACTCTTTATATTTGTATTTTTGTAATCTTGATCCTAATAAACTACTTTAATACAAAAATAAAAGTCTGTTTATTATGTTTAGAATGCATTGATCTTTGGATATGTGTGTTTCAGATACTTCCAACCAAACTTCAAGTTTCTTAAAGTGGAGTTCCAGGCTTTTTATGTTTATTGAAAGTCAGCAGCTACAAAAAGTGTAGTTGCTGACTTTTAATAAACAGACACTTACCTGTTCCACAGTCCAGCGATGCGGCCCAACGGGGTGTCTCTCCTCTCCCCCTCCTCTCTGCCGGTGCCTCCATTGCCACTATGGGCACCCGGCCATGACAGCTTGCGGCTTCACTGCCGGGCACGCACGGCGCAAGGCAATCTCCTGGGACCTGTCAGGTGTCCCAGGAGATCGCATAGAGGGAGGGGCTGCCTAAGGCGAAAGGAGGAGTCGTCTTGGCGGTCCCTGGGCGGAAGGAGGAAGTGGGACAGGAAGTCCCCCTCCTAACGAAGCCCCCCCCCCACAAAAAATCACATGCCAAATGTGGCATGTAAGGGGGTGAGGAGTGCTTAAAGCTGAAGTTCCATTTTTGGTGGAACTCCGCTTTAAATCCAAGGACATTAATGGGAGTTCCTATTTCCACCTTTATAGGAGTGGATCTTGAAACAACCTGCTTGACTTTATAGTTAGAAAATTTGTTTTGAAGTTATTTTTTTTGAGTTGACACATGATTAGAGATGACATGTTTAGTTTTCTTATCTACCTACTGAAGTATGAGATACCTAGGTTGCTGAGTACTCAAGCAAAGTCAAATTTTTTCTAATAGACATGTGCAATTTGTTTCTGTCCGAATATAAATTCGGACACATTTTTGGTTATTCAGAGATTCCGATGTATTCAAATCTCCTAATGAAATAAGAATGAATAGTAACGAATTTCATTGAAATTCTTTAAAATTCGTTTTGTTTATTTGTTTTCTAACAAAATTCCAAATTTTCAGAGCAATTAGAATTCGGATCAGTAGAAAATGTATCATCTGTTCCCTTTTGAGAGTTGAAATGTAAACAAAACAATGCTGGCAATAGAAAAAAAAAAACAGTGTGGGGTCCCCCCTAATCCATACCCCAATCCATGAAAAACGATTTCAAATATAGTGCCTAGGGGGTGTCCCCTTAGTCTTCCTGTAAAGTGGAGCATCTGCTCCATGTATAAAACCTGCTGCAGCAAAAATGAAATTTCTAAAGAAAAACATTTTGTCAAATCACATTTAAATTGACTCGCGGTTGCAATTACCGGCTCGGCTATTTTTAAAAAAAGAAAGAAAAAAACCCCACACCTCCACCTGCCAAAATCCATACCAGACCCTTATCCAAGCACGCAGCCTGGCAGGCCAGGAAAGGGAGGGTGAGCATGTGCCCCCCCCTGAACCATACCTGGCTGCACCCGAACCTCAAAGCACCTTTTCCCTAGTAAGCTGCTGAACCATTCAGGAGGCCCAGTATGACTTGCACATGCGCAGTGGGCACTCGTCTGTAAAACTGCAAGCTGTCACAGCCGGGGTGCCCCCATTTGAGATGCCGGTGAAAAGGAGAGAAGAGGGGGATAAGGGACGGCTCGGGTGAGCACGTCATTGGATCATGGGACAGGTGAGTGTGTGTTTATTAAAAGTCAGCAGCTAAAGTTTTTGTAGCTGCTGACTTTTAATAAACACAAAACTTAATAGAGCTCCGCTTTAAAATGAGGACAGCATAATGCTTCCATAATTCAATCTATGGCTGTACAATTAATATTGAAACTATTTTTCATAAACATGGAGTTCTCAACAGATTAGTAGCAGAACACAGGAATCAAAATTTCAGCTCCACCCAATGCTGGAGACTGAATTGTGTTTTATGCTCGCTTGACTTGACACTCTGATAGTGTTAATGCATAGGTTCAAGGCTCATGCATTCTCACACCATAGCACTGAGGTCTTTGAAGAGAATGATCTGTAATTTTGTTTTAAATTCTAATTGTAGTATATTTAAATTAATTTTGTCAGCATGACTTTATAGCCAATACTATTAAATTCTTGAAAAATTCTTACATTGATGTGCAGTATGGAAGAATGTAATAGAGAACTTAATCATACATTTTTTTTCACTTCTGCATTTGCTGCACATCCATTTTGTACAGCTTCTAATTCTCTTAAACCATTTCTGGCAACACTGGTCTTCTTTTTCATGCTCTGATCCCTTTTGGTATTCTAGAAGAGTGTTTTGAATTAACATGTCAGCCTGATTAAGGGTCTTTAGCATGCATTCTCTCGAAGGCTATTTGGAGACTCAATATCATGTGATTATGGTTTTCTATTGAATTATGAACTTATGGGCAGGAAATGTTCATAAACATTTATATGAATTTGTTCTATTTGTTTCAGTACCATGGTGACAAAAACACATTCACCAGCAAGCAATTTTTTTTCTACCTAGCAGTCTTCTAATTGTTTAATTCTTTACAGCCCAAAACTGAGTTTCTTAGCTTGAAACTGGCAGCAAACATAAAGAAAACAGATGTTTTAAAAGCACAAAAAATCATATATAAGAATGGCTAATGCAAATGACAGGTATTATCCATACAGAGTTATTCCTAGGTAGTGCTTGCATAAACGTACAGTAAATCAAAAGTGTACCATAATGTGTTATCACAAATGCCAAACTTTAAAATGCCAATATAAAAATTGCAAATATAAAAAGTGAATATACATAATTATGGGAAAATCATTAAAGTGATTGTAAAGTCTTGTTTTTTTCCTATAAAAATAACAAACATGTTAAACGTACCTGCTCTGTTGCAGTGGATTTGCACAGAACAGTCCCTCCTCTTCTCGGGTCCCTCTTCGGCGCTCCTGTCCCCTCCCTCCTGTTCAATTCAGAGCTGACTTTGATTGACAGCAGCGGGAGCCAATCTGCTATGTCTCAGCCAATCAGGAGGAGAATCTCGGATGGCTGAGACACTCATGGACATCTCTGGACAGAGAGGTACCTCAGGCAAGTGTTAGGGGGACTGAGGGGGGTTGCTGCACACAGAGGGCTTTTTATCTTTAGGCATAGAATGCATTAAGATTAAAAAAAAACGTCTTCCTTTACAACCCCATTAAAGTAAAGTAGTGCAAATGTCTTTATAAGTGTGAAATCTTGAGTGCTTGGGTTCCAGGTTCCTAGGGTGCCCTCTATAGTGAATATTCCACCTCGTGCTGAGTAACACACACCACACACACCAGATTTCAGTGAGTTCCTTACTTTACAGCAAGAAAAGTCATTAACACTTGTAGGTCATTTGGGATACATATCCCAATCTTCCTGGTGGCTTTCTGGCACGGATCCTTTCTCCTTCTCAATATGGTCCAGATATTGTTCCAATGACAGGCAATATGATAAAATGAAAAAAGGAAAAGGAGCCTCTCATAGAATAAAATCTCTTGGTAGATTTATTAAAAGTGATTAAAAATCGATACAACTTCCATTAGATATCATCCAAAATGGTCCGCTATTACAATCAAAAAGATTGATGCAGCCCATTGCCTGGCATGAGTTCCACCTGTGGATCAGAAGTGACACACAGGAAGAACCGATTAACACGTTTCATCATCAAACAGCGACATCTTCAGAAGTATTACCCAAAGCAGCAAGATTTTAACTGTCATATCTCAGGGCAAAGATTAAAAGGAAAGCTAGCACCAATCGGTAAAATTTTAATCTTTCTAAATCCTACGATTTTTGTACAAGTCCAGAACTATGGCCTCAATTTCACAGGCAAACATGAGAGTCTTAATGTAAAAAAAGTTCCTATTTCTTTTAAGGTACCTAAAGTGTAAAGGTTCTTTTTTTAATAATGAAACGTACCTGCTCTCTACTGCACAGAGAGGCCCTGAATCTCCTCTTCTGGGGTCCCCTGTCAGTGCTCTCAGCTCTTCCTCCCTTCTAAGTGCCCTCATAGCAAGCCGCTTGCTATGGGGGCACTCATGCAGGCTCAATACCTAGCCAGGCTGTGTGCGTCTATAAATACACATGGCACAGTGTGGGCCCGCCCCCACTCCCTCCTCACAGGATTTAATTGACAGTAGTAGGAGTCAATGGCTCCTGCTGCTGTCCCTGAGTCCCATGAAGAGAGAGAGAGAGACAGAGCAGCGCTGCTGCTCTTGGGCACAGTGCTGGATCGAGATCAGGCTTGGGTAAGTATTTAGGGGGGGCTGGAGGGAGCTGAACATTTAAGGTTTTTTACCTTAAAGCAGAGAATTCATTACATAAACAACCTTTAGCCTTTACAACCACTTTAATTACTATTGTGTTGCTGCTTTTTTAAATCAAATACATACATTTTTATTGTTCCTTCACTTAGCTGTATCTTAAAACATTATGAGATGAAGTCTGCCTCTTATTTCAGTCTGTTTTTATTGTGCTAATCATATAGCTTACTCTGTATGCACTGTGCCAGGTAAGTTTTACATTATGAAGTTAATTTAAGAAGAACATTTAGATGCTATTTTCTTGCTGCTTGATGTACTGTTTATTTACAACAGACTGCTAAGTAGTATCTGAAGGACAATTGCAAAGATAAGTCAAGGTCCATCTGTTGGCTAAAAGAATGCAACATAAAGTATTATTGTGCAAGAATTCATTTTTACTTATGTTCATATTGAAATTAAAAAGAAAATATTTTTGTAAACAAGGATGTCCCAACATGTCACATTGCCTAAATAATAATTTCTATGGTATGCATTCTTTTAATATTACAACAGAATTTAATTTCCATAGCAAAACCTAAACCTTGTCCTAACATGTAAATTACAGAAAATAAATGTTTGAGAGATTTACTATTCACAGGAATTTCAAGGTTATCTTAAAAAAAAAAAAGCTCCAGATGTCCAATTATGTTCCCTTAGAAAAAAAAAGACAGTATATTTATTTTCTAAGTATTTTAGTAAATTCATTTGAATACAGTTTGGTCAGATTTTACTAAACACTATAAATATTTTTTTTGTGCCCTGTTCACTCTATTCCTGTGCACATGTCTGCATTTTTATACAGCGAGACGCATTTCACCATGTCACCACATGTCAAAGAATTGCAATGCATTGATTTGACTGAAACTTTATTTTGTGACATTTCAATAGAAAACATATTGTGTTGCCTTTGTGCTCCTTGTGTATCTTTTTCTGTGAACCCAGGCCTGTATCTGTATCTGTCAGGGCCAGGATCTCAACCTGCGACCAAGATGCCTATGCTACTAAACCCTGGAGCGCATGCCTATGCTACTAAACCCCTTCCTGACCAGAGCACTTTTTACAATTTGGCACTGTGTCGCTTTAACTTTTAATTGCGCGGTCATGCAATGCTCCACCCAAACAAAATTTGCATCCTTTTTTTTCCTCACAAATAGAGATTTCTTTTGGTGCTATTTGATCACCTCTGTTTTTTTTTTTTTATACGCAAAGAAAGCATAAATTTGGAAAAAAATATATATATTTTTTACTTTTTGCTATAATAAATATCCCCAAAAATGTTTTTAAAAAACAAATTTCTTCAGTTCACAATCAGTTTAGGCCAATATATATTCTACATATTTTTGATAATAAAATAAGTGTATATTGATTGGTTTGTGCAAAAGTTATAGCGTCTACAAACTATGGGAAAGATTTATGGCATTTTTATGGCATTTTTTTAATTCTTTTTTTTACTAGTAATGGCGGTGATCTGCGATTTTTATCGGTATTTCGACAATGCATCGGACAGATCGGACACTTTTGACACATTTTTGGGACCATTGGCATTTATACAGTGATCAGTGCTATAAAAATGCACTGATTACTGTGTAAATGACACTGGTACGGAAGGGGATAACACTAAGGGGCGATCAAGGGGTTAAATGTGTGTTCCCTCACTGTGTTCTAACTGTATGGGGATAGGACTGAGTAGGAGAGGAGACATTTCGCTGTTCCTACTTACTAGGAACAGACGACACGTCTCCTCTCCTCTGACAGCACAGGGATTTGTGTGTCTACACACACAAATCCCCATGCTGGCACTCATGTACACAATCGTGCATTGGCCTGTGGGGGAATCCCATGCTGTTTTTATCAATGAACTTTTATGTGTATTGCCGGGACCGACAATTCATTATAGCCGCGAGTACTTTTAAATAACTTTTTTTCCTTTAGAAATGTAATTTTGCTCTCAGACTGTTCTAAACAAAGGAAACATGCGCCACTTTACAGGCATACTATAGACACCCCCCAGGTATGAAATTTAAAGGAATATTACACTTTTATTTTTTCACTTTAAGCATTATTAAAATTACTGCTCCCGAAAAAAAAGTCAGTTTTTGAACTTTTTTTTGCATTGATACGCCTGGAACCTGGGTCCCCAAACACTTTTTACGACAATATCATGCATATAAGCCTTTAAAATTATCACTTTTTATTTCTCCCACAGACTTTTAAAGGGTGTTCCGCGGCCTTCGAATATGCCGCAAACACCCCAAATCATTCGCTATTCGGCAAACAGGCGAACACCCGATGTTCGTGTCGAACTTACGTTCGACTTGAATATCGGGCTCATCCCTACTTTTAATACACATGGGGAGTTCATGTTTTTCAAACAAGCTTACATATCTTATTAACAAATATATAGTTTATGCTCTCCTCTGTCAGCCTGGGCATTTAGCAAACTATGTGAGCATCTAATGAAATACACCCCCTCAGATTCTAACTTTGATTGCTCTGGACTTATTATTTATTGTTTTTATTTCATTTATAACCCTAATATCATATGGGCTTTCCCTGACGCTACTATCCGGGGGTTCTTGAGCAAGTATGTCTACCTTTGTGTCTGCTTGGGTGAATGTGGGCACCTTCCGGTCAGGATTGATATTAACAAGATGCTTTTGTCTGATAAGTGTTATGCCGCATACACACGGTCGGAATTTCCGATGGAAACAGTCCGATGGGAGATTTGCATCAAATTTTCCGACCGTGTGTATGCCCATCGGTCTTTTTCTGTCGGAATTTCCGACGGACTTTGGATTGAGAACCTGTTCTTAATTTTTCCGACAGAAAACCTTTCTATCGGATTTTACGATCATGTGTATGCAATTCTGACACGCAAAATTCTGACGCATGCTCGGAAACAATTCGACGCATGCTCAGAAGCATTAAGCTTCCCTTTTATAGTGCAGTCGAATGTGTTGTATGCCGTGGTGTTATTGACCGTCGGAATTTGGTGTGACCATGTGTAGGCAAGACAGTTTGAGCGAAATTCCATCGGAATCCCAACAGGAAAACCATCAGAGCTTTTTCCGACGAGAGTTTCGACCACGTGTACGCAGCATTAGGGATCACCAACATCATGCAAGTGTACTACCGGCAAAAATCTGGATTGAATTATTAAACTCTTTTTTGCTCCCCAAGTGCAGCAGATGCATCAAAAACTGCGGTAACGCACCATGCTCCACTCATAAAAATTCTGAAGCTTCTCTGGGGCGATTGTCGTGCATAGGGCAGCCCATTCAAGTAAATGGGCTTTCCTATGCATGACAAGTGAAAATGCTCCAAAACACCCAAAAATGCATGCGGAAATCTAAGTTTTCGCTACGTGGAGATGTGAACAGGGCCTGACAACTGTCTCTGTCCACTCCGTCATATGTACTTGTATAAAGATGGCCATACACTATGCAATCTGATTGTACAATCTCTATACAAACTCATTGTACAATTCATCTTTTCAGAGCCTCAGAGAGTTCTTTGCCATGAGGTGCCATGTTGAACTTCCAGTAACCAGTATGAGAGTGAGAGCGATAACACCAAATTGAACCATATTTTATACACATGCTCCCCATTCACACCTGCGACCTTGTAACACTATACACTTACATGACACCGGGGAGGGAAAATGGCTAATTGGGCCCAATTTGCAAATTTTCACTTAGGGGTGTACTCTCTTTTGTTGCCAGCGGTTTAGACATTAATGGCTGTGTGTTGAGTTATTTTGAGGGGACAGCAAATTCCCACTGTTATACAAGCTGTACACTCACTACTTTACATTGCAGCAAAGTGTAATTTCTTCAGTGTTGTCAGTCACATGAAAAGGTATAATAAAATATTTACAAAAATGTGAAGAGTGTACTCACTTTTGTGAGATACTGTATATAATTAAATAAAAAGTACAAAAAAAGTAGGCCAAGACCAATAAGGTCAGTGACAAAGCCAATCCAAATTAAATAGGAAAAATTGCTAGCTCATATCAATTGGCATGTGGTTGCAATCATCCCTTCTGATAAATACAGATATGAAAAGACCTCTATTTGATAGGATTAAACAATAAGAAAAAAAGGAATTTATAAAAATCTTGACATAATTTTTGAAGAATATACATAACAAAAAAAAAAACACTATACGATCTGAATATAATCTAAAAACAATATTTAGTGAAAGGATGATACTATCCGCTTGTTGATCCCAGGACCTCCAAATGACTGGTGGTAACGGAATAAGCAGGTTATCCAACACATTTCGATATTTTAGGCAATATAATCTTCTTCAGGGATGAAATATTGTAACATTCTCTATAATAGATTTAAACAGAATCCATTACATATATATCAAAAGCATTACTTAACAAATATACAATTTGCTTTCAAAAGATGCAATAACTTACTAAACAACATTGGTTCACTCAGGCATATGCATTTCCCCTATAGCTGGAAGAGAGAGGAAGTCTTCACCTCATTCAGATAGGTCCACCCAAAGCCCTTCTAACATCTCATACAGGGAGACTGGATATAATAATCCACAAATGGCATTTGAAAAAGATATAAATTATTTCACCAGGAGCACTACAAGGGAAAGACCAATATTGTAAAAATCTGAAATAACCCCCTAATCTTCAAAGATCTAGGAGAGTCCCCCCATGAAAAGCAATAATGTCATCTTACCCTATCATGAGAAATAAAAAGCTCAGTAATGGGGCTCCAGTTTCAGCTGTCCTGCTCTGTCATGCTATCCTGTGGCCTCTCCATTAGAGGAAAGGGAATGACGCCCTCTGTCTCCCCAGGATACAAGGCGGCCCCCAGTGTGGTAAATGACCACCTGGGGGCCCCCCTTTTGCCGGGTAGAAATGTAAAAAGCGTGGGAGAAATTCCTGTTCAACCCTCTCCCCACCCCTTAAAGGGGGGCAAAGAAAAGGGGGAGGAGCATCAATTCCCTCCCCAACGGACATTACACAGGGGGGAAGCATATGCCAAAACCTAAAATACATACTGTCCCTACACTCCGCTTGAGTGTTTCCGTCTATATACCTCTTCCTAAGTCCTGGAACATGAGTCCAATGGATCTGGCTATAGGAAATCCCAAGAACTAGACAACACCAGTCTTGGAGTACATCAGGAATACATTTTATTTGAGATGTCCCACAAATATATACACCCAGATGACTAAAACCTAACCTAATTAGCATGAGCTAATTATCCAATCATTGACCCAGACTAGTTAACTGAGAGATAAGACTTTTCAGGGTACGTCTCTTAGCTCACTGACTGTTCAATACACATTAACATATTACCATAAACTTCAACACAGGGTTAATTAGCACAACAACATTGTGTGGAATATTCTTACAAGCCAGACTAGACTCATTTACACAACAGACAGGTGGCTGGAGTTCATGACATTAGCATCTAACAGCTTGTGTCCCAACAGTGTGATTCAGTCTATTGCTAATATGGCATATACATATCCAGAGTCTATGTGTCTTGGGGGGTGGCATGGACCTGAATCCAAGTAACACCAGCTCAGGGGTCCCCAGGCATACAGCTCACAAAGAGCACCATTCCCCCAAATGCCAGGGCCCATAATCACAAGGCAAGGCATTCCGTCCCCTCCAACAGCCTCTGTCCCGGCTAGGTCTGTCACATTTCTCCCCTTTCGGCAGGAGACTAACACAGGAGGAGACCCCAGACGGGTTGACTCCAAAGTTAGTCAGTGGTTGCAGTCCTCTAATGCTGGTATCCACACAGTACCCCAAGCAAATTGTCCTCACCCAGCCAACCTCTGCCTCTCTCAGAGAACATATCCGCCACTGGGGAGAGGCCCAGACTGGCCCTTCTCCCTGGAGTATTTTTAGCCGCTGGAGAGAAGACAGGGTGACTGTGCTCACTCCATCAGGCTGTTGGGGATCTGGGCCGACCGCCCAGCATCCCTGGGGTATAGAAGTCTAGACTGAAGTCCCATCCACCGATATCAGCTCAAGCTGCAATTGTGAAGTGCAGATTGCATTCTCTCCTTGGGTCCTGATCTGCTGCTCGGGAGTGACCACCACCTCCTCTCACCGGGCCTCCAGAACTGCCAGGTGTGGGGCAGAGGTCTTGGACCCTCTGTCTGGTTTCCAGCACTTTAGCTAGGTTGGTGTCATCATTCTGGGGCGCCGTCTGCTGCTGGACAGTGTGACCAATTGCCCCAGCTTCCTGAAGCTGTAGAGACACTGTAGGTGCTAGGCAGAGGCCAGCGGCGCTCTGCCCTGTTGCCAGTGATTCAGCTGGGAGTAGCAGCTTCACTACATCAGCTTGTCGACCGGAGAGAGGGGCCAACTGCCCCGGCTAACTGGAACTCCACAGTTGTTGCCGGTGCTGGGCAGAGGTTGGTAGCACTCTGCCCCAGTGGCAGCACTTCTGCTGGGGCTTCCACATCCTCCGCTCCGGTTAACCATTGTGGATGGAGGCTGTCTTCCTCCACTCCCAAACTGTCTAGCTGCCATTAGGGAGGTGAACTGGCTGCTTCCTTTTCCATTTCCTCATCTGGCTGCTGGGACAACATGTCTCTGGTACTGTCTCCCAGGTGCACAAATCTTTGCTGGGGAGGAAAGACCGCTTTCTCCACCCTGGCCGACTGTTGGGGAGGGACGACAAACACCTCCTCTCCCTTTTTCCCCTGTATCTGCTGCTGGAAAGTGATTGCCACCTTCTCACCCTGAGCCTCCGGAACTGCCACAGGTGTGGGGCAGACGTCTTGGACCCTCTGTCCGGTGACCAGCGCTTCAGCTTGGGAAGTTCCTTGTAACTCCACGGATACTGCTGTTGGTGCTGGGCAGAGCACAGTGAAGTTTGGCCCTAATACCAGCTCTTCTGCTGGAGGCTTATCAGGTTGTTTTTCCTCAACAGAAAAGTCTATCAAATCCCCAGTCTCTGCAACTGGTGTCCGGGGATAGAGGTTCACCATCTCCTGTCCATGGAACCCAGAAGATGCTATTAGTGCTGGGCTGAGGTTAGCAGAGCTCTGCCCTGTTGTCAGCACTTCATCTTTGGGGATGGCAATCTCCAGATTTTCCACTGCCGATTCTCTGGCATACTGCTGGACAGGCACATTCCTCCATCCAAGATCATCCCATGCAGAAACAGGATCATCAAGGTCAGTCAGCACTTGCTGCATCTGCCATAAGACCTCCACGTCCATAGCTGCAGGGGCAGGTTGGCAAAGCACACTGTTACTCTTCAGCCAGGATTTAAAAGTTGTCCACTGGTATTTCCTTATAGTCCCAGGCAAAGGGAGCCCAGTCCTGGCACTGAGCAGAGTCTAGCAGCCGTCTGTAGGCGATCTCAAGCTCCCATTTCTGAATGACCAGAAACTCCATATCTTCCAGTGCCCAGTGCACTTACGAGACATTCAGTAGCCCTTTTCTAAAATCAATGATTTCGTCCAACCGCCACTCCAAATCACTCCCAAAGTTAGAGTCCCCTGTCAGCTTCAAATACAACAGTCCCAAGCCGCCGTAGCTTAAGCCTTCCATAGGGCTGTCATCCGCTTTTCAAGGGCATGCTTGGGATACATGCCACCGGAGGGCTCTGTAACTCTCATCCAGCTTCATCTCTGCCCAGACCAGCCTGCTTAATTCAGCTGTCTGCTCATTGTGCGGTTTTTCTCCCAAAAACAGCACCCGCAATCCATACTGCGACCAGTACCTTTCCTGGCTGCTTCCTTCCAGAGTTTGCAGCAGATAGAATCAAACCATCCCAGCAGGACCTGCTCTGATACTGGTCCTCTGTGCTGTAGCTGCATCTCTCGCAACCTCCTTCTGAATTCCTCTTCCATGGCGGCTGGTATCTGTACCTCCCCTCCTCTCCTGCTATCCGGACCTTGGATCCAGGTGGAGGTTTGGATGTCCCAGACTGCAGGAAGCATCCCAATGCTTGCCAACAATGTGACGGAACGTCCCTACACTCCGCTTGAGTGTTTCCGTCTATATACTGCTTCCTAAGTCCTGGAACATGAGTCCAATGGATCTGGCTATAGGAACCCCCAAGAACTAGACAACACCAGTCTTGGAGTACCACTGGAGTCAGGAATAACTTTTATTTGAGACGTCACACAAATATATACACCCGGATGTCTAAAACCTAACCTAAATAGCATGAGCTAATTATCTAATCATTGACCCAGACTAGTTAACTGAGAGATAAGACTTTTCAGGGTACGTCTCTTAGCTCACTGACCAGTGGCGGCTGGTGCTCAAATTTTTTGGGGGGGGGCGCAAAACAAACAGCCTCACTGTGCCATCAAACGCTGCCACTGTGCCCATTAAACGCTGCCACTGTGCCCATCAAACGCTGCCACTGTGCCCATCAAACGCTGCCACTGTGCCCAACAAACGCTGCCACTGTGCCCATCAAACGCTGCCACTGTGCCCATCAAACGCTGCCACTGTCCCCTTTAAACTCTGCTACTGTGCCCATCAAACGCTGCCACTGTGCCCAAACGCTGCCACTGTGCCCATCAAACGCTGCCACTGTGCCCATTAAATGCTGCCACTGTCCCCTTTAAACGATGCCACTGTCCCCATCAAACGCTGCCACTGTGCCCATCAAACGCTGCCACTGTGCCCATTAAATGCTGCCACTGTCCCCTTTAAACGCTGCCACTGTGCCCATTAAATGCTGCCACTGTGCCCATTAAATGCTGCCACTGTGCCCATTAAATGCTGCCACTGTCCCCTTTAAACGCTGCCACTGTGCCCATCAAACGCTGCCACTGTGCCCATCAAACGCTGCCACTGTGCCCATTAAATGCTGCTACTGTGCCCATCTAACGCTGCCACTGTGCCCATCTAACGCTGTCACTGTGCCCATCTAACGCTGTCACTGTGCCCCATTTGCTGCCATTGTGCCTCAAATGCTGCCACTGTGCCCATTAAATGCTGCCACTGTGCCCATCTAACGCTGCCACTGTGCCCATCTAACGCTGCCACTGTGCCCATGTAAAGCTGCCACTGTGCCCATCTAACACTGCCACTGTGCCCATCTAACACTGCCACTATGCCCATCTAACGCTGTCACTGTGCCCATTAAATGCTGCCAATGGCACTTACCTTGTCAGGCGGCGAGCGGTGTCTCCTCATCTTCTCCCACGCTCCTCCTGTCTTCTGCAGTGATTGGACGCCTAGGCGTCCAATCACAGCGCCTGTGACTTCAGCCAATCAGGGGACCGGTAACACAGACCGGCAACCTGATTGGCTGAGAGGCGGGTCTGTGTTAGGGAAGCAATGTATTCGCTTCCCTAACACAATACTGTGTAAGCAGCGAACGCACAGCATTGCGCCCGCTGTTTACACTTCTGGAAGCCTATTAGAGCACACCGCTCTACAGCTTTACAGCTCTAATAGAGCGCTTCCAGAAACACCCCCCGCTGTAATTCAGATGCCCGGTGCCCGACAAGGGGCCGGACACCTGAATAGGGGGAGGCAGCGGTGACAATAGATAGATTCATGCAATGCATGAATCTATCTATTGGTGATAGAGCTGTGCAGGAGAGGGGGGCGGCGCTCCTGCGCCCTCTATGCACGCACCGCCACTGTACTGACTATTCAATACACATAACCATATTACCATAAACATCAACACAGGGTTAATTAGCACAACAACATTGTGTGGAATATTCTTACAAGCCAGACTAGACTCATTTACACAAGAGACAGGTGGCTGGAGTTCATGACATTAGCATCTAACAGCTTGTGTCCCAACAGTGTGATTCAGTCTATTGCTAATATGGAATATACATATCCAGAGTCTATGTGTCTTGGGGGGCGGCATGGACCTGAATCCAAGTAACACCAGCTCAGGGGTCCCCAGGCATACAGCTCACAAAGAGCACCGTTCCCCCAAATGCCAGGGCCCATATTTGCAAGGCAAGAGGCTTGCATTCTGTCCCCTCCAACAGCCTCTGTCCCGGCTAGGTCTGTCACACATACAATGTTGACTCTACACCAAACATATCAAATGAAAAAAGGAAACAATATATATAAAGTAACAACTAGGGATGAGCCGAACACCCCCGGGTTCGGTTCGCACCAGAACCTGCGAACGGACCGAAAGTTTGCGCGAATATTCGAACCCTATTAGTTACAATGAACGCGAACGTTCAAAATCTAAAGTGCTAATTATAATGGCCAATATGCATGTTAATGTCTTAAAACAGGTTTGGGGACCTGGGTCCTGCCCCAGGGGACATATATCAATGCAAAAAGAAGTTTTAAAAACTGACGTTTTTTCGGGAGCAGTCATTTTAATGATGCATAAAGTGAAAAAAAAAAGTGAAATTTTCCTTTAAATATGGTACCTGGGGGGTGTCTAAAGTATGCCTGTGAAGTGGCATGTGTTTCCCGTGTTTAGAACTGTCCTTGCTAAAAAATTACATTTGTAAAGGAAAAAAAGAAGCCATTTAAAACTGCTTGCGGCTTTAATGTCATGTCTTGTCCTGGCAATATGGATGAAAATATTTGAGAAAAATGGCATGGCTACCCCATCACCCCCCCCCCCCCCCCAGCCCATTACCAGCCCCTTTGGGTCTTGTATGGATATTAAGGGGAACCCCGCACCCAAAATAAAACCCTATACCTACAACCCTATATACTCTGAACAGCAGTGTACAGGAGATGCAAACAAGACAGGGACTGTAGGTTTGTTCTTAAAGCGGAGCTCCACCCTAAAGTGGAACTTCCACTTATCGGATTCCTCCCCCTCTCCGGTGCCACAATTGGCACCTTTCAGGGGGGGGGGGTGCAGATACCTGTATAATACAGGTATTTGCACCCACTTCCGGACCAGATATCCGGAGCTGCCCCGCCCCTATCCGGAGATGCCCCGTTGTGTCTTGGGAAACACAGTTCCCAGGACACAACGGGGACCAATAGAGACGCACAGCGCGACCCGTGCATGCGCAGTAGGGAACTGGGCAGTGAAGACGTTGCGTCTTCACTTCCTGATTCCCTGACAGAGGATGGCAGCGGGGCAGCCGAGAGACGAGCGGTCGCTCGTCACATTCTGCCGACACCGCTGGAACCTGGAACAGGTAAGTGTCCATTTATTAAAAGTCAGCAGCTGCAGTATTTGTAGCTGCTGACTTTTAATATTTTTGGTGCGGGTGGAGCTCCTCTTTAAGTAGAATCTGTTTGTAATTTTGAACAGGTAAATTTTTAAGTGTAGCTCCATCCAAAAAAATCTATTTTTAAGCTTTTTGGAGAACATAGGGAAGGGTTATCACCCTTGTAACGTTTGTTTTGCTGTTTGTGCACCTGTTCAGAACATTTCACCTCACTTTCCGTCCCAATGACAAATGTTTTTGGAAAAGTGGGGTTTTTATTGAAACAAGGATTGGTGATAAAGCATCAGTAGAGAGGAGATACCTTTTTCCCAAATTAAATGTAACAGGATAGAATTTCCCTTCCTAGGGGTATATTTCCTCTCACTTCCTGTTTTCTCCTTCCGTTTGCAAGTAGGAGTCGTTTGTAAGTTGGATGTTTGAAAGTAGGGGCCTGCCGTATATACTTTGCAGAAATTTGCCCTGTTAGATGTTGGTGTTGCCACAACACTGTAAACCCTCACAGTTATGCCCCATACACACGGTCGGAAAATCCGACCACAAAATCCATCGGATTTTGTCCGACGGATTTAGTCTGACACTGGTGTTGCATACACACGGTCGGACAAAGTTGTCGGAAAATCCGATCATTCTGAACGTGGTGACGTTTGTTGCCTACGACGGGACTACGTAGAGGCTAGTAGCCAATAGCTTTGGTCTTGTAATGTGATCTGAGCATGCGTGGCACTTTGTCCATCGGAATTCGCTACACACGATCGGAATTGGTGTGATCGGACTTTGTTGTCGGAAAATCTTTAGAGCAGGAGATACAACTTTGTCCGTCGGACAATCCGATGGAAAATGTCCGATGGTGCCTACACATGGTCGGAATTTCCGAAAACATTGTCCGATAGGACAGAATCCATCGGAAAATCCGACCGGGTGTATGGGGCTTTACTCTTCGAGGGCAGAGGAATGGGCCCTGCTGTGAATTATTAGATCAAAATTTGTAATTGCATGCACCTGTTGAACAGAGCCAGAAAAATTGGGCCTTTGGTGGTGGACGGTGTTGCCACAACACTGTAAGCCCTCACAGTTACTCTTGGTGGGCACAGGAATGGGCCCTGCTGTGAATTATTAGATCAAGAATTGTAATTGCATGCACCTGTTAAACAGGGGCTGAAAAATTGGGCCTTTGGTGGTGGTGGTGGATGGTGTTGCCACAAGACTGTAAGCCCTCACAGTTACTCTTGCTGGGCGCAGGAATGGGCCCTGCTGTGAACTATTAGATCAAGATTTGTAATTACAAGCCCCTGTTAAACAGGGGCTGAAAAATTGGGCCTTAGGCACTGGTGCTGGTGCCACAACACTGCAACCCCTCACAGATACTGTACTTGGAGCACAGCAGTCAGACCTGTTGCAAAGCATTGCATAAAAAATTGTAATTACACGCCCCTGTTAAACAGGGGCTGAAAAATTGGGCCTTAGCCACTGGTGGTGGCACCCAGAAACAAAAATGTTCTTCCAAGCTATCATCAGGATCATTGAGGAGGAAGAGGATAGTCAGTCAACATAACAGGACAGTCACTCAGCATCAGCATAGGCAGTCTTGAAGGGATGTGACATTTCAAAATAAATTATTCCGTTATATCAGCTTCAGGTGCCTGGTAGCTGGCGGTGATCCAAGACTGATTCATCTTTATGAAGGTAAGTCGATCAACCGAGTCGGTGGACAGGCGCACCCTGTGATCAGTGACAAAGCCTCCAGCAGCACTGAATGTGCGTTCGGAAAGAACGCTGGATGCAGGACAGGCCAGTAGCTCAATTGCATACTGTGCAAGCTCTGACCAGTGATCCATCCTCAAGACCCAGTAAGCCAGAGGATTTTCAGTGGGAAAGGTGTCCAAGTCTGACCTCCCCCCAAGGTATTCCTGCACCATGTATATCAGACGCTGGCGATGGTTGCTGGAACAGATCATACCTTGGGGCTGCGGACTAAAAAATTGTCTGAACGCATCGGTCAGACATCCACCTTCCCCACCGCTCCTTCTGCTACTGACCGAAGCCTCAGCAACTCGTCGTCCAGGACCAGGAATTTGTAACGCATTGCACAGACATTTCTGCAAGGCCTCCCGGAGATGTCTCATCCTCTGCTCCCTCTGCGATGGCAAGATAAGGTCCGCAACCTTACCCTTGTACCGTGGATCAAGGAGAGTGGCCAGCCAGTAATGGTCCCTCTCCTTGATCCGTGGAATACGTGGATCCTTCCGCAGGCTTTGCAGGATCAGGGAGGCCATACAACGTAGGTTAGCTGAGGCATTCGGTCCGGAGTCTTCTGGGTCACTGAGGACAACATGATCCGCAGCCACCTCCTCCCAGCCACGCACAAGTCCACTGGTTTGTTGGGACTGTAAATCATCCCTAAAAGACTGCTGCTGCTGATGCTGAGTGCCAGGCTCCATGCTGACACAATCCTCCTCCTCCTCCTCCGTATCCTCTTCCTGTGTGATGGGTGGGAGAGAAGGAACACTGTCTGGATAAAGGGGGCCTTGAGAGGCAAAGAAGTCCTCCTCTTCCTGCCTCTGTTCTGCCTCAAGTGCCCTGTCCATTATCCCACGCAGCGTATGCTCCAACAGGTGGACAAGAGGTACAGTGTCACTGATGCATGCACTATCACTGCTCACCATCCTCGTGGCCTCCTCAATGGTGACAGGACAGTGCAGGCATCCCTGATCATGCTCCACTGGCATGGGGAAAAAAATCAGAGCCCCCTGACCCTGTCCTTGTGCCGTAGTCGCACAGGTACTCATTGATGGCCCTCTGCTGCATGTGCAGTCGCTGCAGCATGGCCAACGTTGAGTTCCACCTGGTGGGCATGTCACATATAAGGCGGTTCTTGGGCAGGTTCAACTCCTTTTGCAGCTCAGCCAGCCGAGCACTGGCATTATATGATCAGTGGAAATGCACACAGACTTTCCTGGCCTGCCTCAGGACATCCTGTAAGCCTGGGTACCTGTCCAAAAACCGTTGCACCACCAGGTTAAGGACGTGAGCCATACAGGGCACATGGGTCAGCTGTCCCTGTCGCAGGGCGGAGAGGAGGTTGGTGCCATTGTCACAAACCCCCATTCCTGGCTTAAGCTGGCGTGGCGTCAACCACCTTTCGGCCTGCCCCTGCAGAGCTGACAGAACCTCTGCCCCAGTGTGGCTCCTGTCCCCCAAACACACCAGCGCAAGCACGGCATGGCATCTTTTTGCCTGTGTACTTGCGTAGCCCCTTGGACGCCTACGGAGCACCGCTGGTTCCGAGGACAGAGCACTCGAAGAGGCCATGGAGGAAGAAGAAGAGGAGGGGGTGGAGGAGAGGGGTGTGTCACAACCAGTAGTAGCATTTCGGAGGCGTGGTAGCGGAACAACCTCCAACACTACTGCACCTTGTCCTGCATCCTTCCCAGCTGCCAAAAGAGTGACCCAATGGGCCGTGTCCATGCCTGTTGGACCATGAGTCAGCGGTAATATGCACCTTACCGCTGACCACCCTGTCCAGCGAGGCATGGACATTGCCTTCCACATGCCGGTAGAGAGCTAGAATCGCCTTCCGTGAGAAAAAGTGGCGTTTGGGAACCTGCCACTGAGGAACCGCACATTGAACAAACTCACGGAAGGGGGCTGAGTCTACCAACTGAAATGGCAGCAGTTGAAGTGCTAGCAATTTAGCCAAGCTAGCATTCAACCGCTGGGCATGTGGATGGCTGGGAGTAAACTTCTTTCGACTGTCCAGCAGCTGGGGCAGGGAAATTTGCCTGGTAGAATCGTACGTCGGTGTACTGCTAGCAGAGTGCCCGCAAGTACTTGGCTGTGACACACCTAATTCTACACCTTCATTCCTCTCAGTGCAGCTTTCAGAGAGGACTGAAGGTATAGTGGGGTTGGAGATCCCAGCTGATGAGGAGCAAGGAGAGGTCCGCTTTGTTCTTTAGTGTGGGTCTTTAATGTGCGCTTGCCAACGAGCTGCATGGCAGGTCGACATATGTCTGGTCATGCTTGTGGTGCCCAAGCGGCTGATGTTTTGGCCACGCGAGATACGCTTGAGACATATGTTGCAAATAGCAGTGGTGCGATCTGATGCACTTGTCTCAAAAAAGGCCCACACCAAAGAACTTTTGTAATAACGTGCAGAGGCAGTGCCCTGCACAGGCGGAGCTCTGCGGTGTGATTCAGTTGGTGTGCTGGCCTCAAGCTGGCCCCCGGAGGGCATCCTGCCTCATTGGAGATGTGCCGCCTCCTCCTCCTCCTCTCTCTGTTCAGGCACCCACGTGGAGTCAGTGACCTCATCATCCCCTCCCTCTTCACGACTGGAGAAAACCTGGCAGTAAGCTGCAGCTGGTGGAACATGACTGCCAGATTGCTGTCCTTGAGCATCCCCTCTCTCTGCGCTCACGCTACTGCCTTCCTCTAGCTGGGTATCATCATCCGAGCCTTCAAAACGCTGGGCATCCTCCTGGAGAATGTACCCAACACTGTGCTCAAACAGTTTGCCAGTACCCTGTGCCTGGGTGAGAGAGGATGAGGAGGGCTTGGTCATCCACTCTACCAAGCCTTCGGCATGATGCGGCTCAACATGTCCAGCTGCCGAAAAGAAGGACAAGCGTGTCCCATGGCCACGTGCTGATGACGATGCACCACGTCCACGACCAGCACTGTTGTCTCTAGACACAGAGCCTGCTTGCCCTGTTTTCTTGGCTCAGGACTGTCTGCCTCTCCTTGTCGGTCTTCCAGGCATTGTAGTGGCTAGTGTATATTGTGCTGGAGTCACACAGCACACACACTAACTCCTGCAGATGGCTGTCTTAGATGACAACAGGGCCTTAGGGCAGATAGAGGCTGAGGTGGTTAAGTGTGCTGTGCTATATCACACAGCACACACACACGCTAACTCCTGCAGATGGCTGTCTGGCTGCCTTAGATGACAACAGGGCCTTAGGGCAGATACAGGCTGAGGTGGTTTTGTGTGCTGTGCTATACTCACACAGCACACACACATGCTAACTACTGCAGATGGCTGTCTGGCTGCCTTAGATGACAACAGGCCTTAGGGCAGATAGAGACTGAGGTGGTTTTGTGTGCTGTGCTATACTCACACAGCACACACACGCTAACTACTGCAGATGGCTGTCTGGCTGCCTTAGATGACAACAGGGCCTTAGGGCAGATACAGGCTGAGGTGGTTTATTGTGTGCTGTGCTATACTCACACAGCACACACACGCTAACTCCTGCAGATGGCTGTCTGGCTGCCTTAGATGACAACAGGGTCTTAGGGCAGATACAGGCCGAGGTGGTTTATTGTGTGCTGTGCTATACTCACACAGCACACGCTAACTCCTGCAGATGGCTGTCTGGCTGCCTTAGATGACAACAGGGCCTTAGGGCAGATACAGGCTGAGGTGGTTTTGTGTGCTGTGCTATACTCACACAGCACACACACACGCTAACTCCTGCAGATGGCTGGCTGGCTGCCTTAGATGACAACAGGGCCTTAGGGCAGATACAGGCTGAGGTGGTTTCGTGTGCTGTGCTATACTCACACAGCACACACACACACGCTAACTCCTGCAGATGGCTGTCTGGCTGCCTTAGATGACAACAGGGCCTTAGGGCAGATACAGGCTGAGGTGGTTTTGTGTGCTGTGCTATACTCACACAGCACACACACACGCTAACTCCTGCAGATGGCTGGCTGGCTGCTTTAGATGACAACAGGGCCTTAGGGCAGATACAGGCTGAGGTGGTTTCGTGTGCTGTGCTATACTCACACAGCACACACACACGCTAACTCCTGCAGATGGCTGTCTGGCTGCCTTAGATGACAACAGGGCCTTAGGGCAGATACAGGCTGAGGTGGTTTCGTGTGCTGTGCTGTGCTATACTCACACAGCACACACACTCGCTAACTCCTGCAGATGGCTGTCTGGCTGTCTTAGATGACAACAGGCCAGAAGGGTAAAGGTGGTTTAATGTGATACTGCAATGCTGTACTAACAGCACGCACACACTACACTAATCCCCAGAATCACAGCAGATAATATCAGTCAGCACTCAGCAGAATGAATAACAGCAGATAATATCACTGACACCGTCACTGACTAACACCGGAACACACTACACAAGGCCGCCGGCGCGGCTGCCTTATATGGTGTGGGGTTTGTACTAAACCCCTGAGCTATAATTGGCCACAGGCATCCTGCCTGTGGCCAATTATTGCTCTCCTCGCCGCTGGCTCTATGATTGGCCAAGCATGCGGGGTCACAGTGCATGCTTGGCCAATAATCAGCCAACAATGCACTGTGACTGGCGCAGTGCATTGTGGACCGTTCGCATCACACGAATTTGATGCGAATGGCCCAAATAGTTCTGGGCTCGACGAGCGGTCGAACGCCCGACGTTCGATTCGAACATGGGTTCGAATCGAACATGGGTTTGAATCGAACACCGGGACCATCCCTAGTAACAACAATACCGCTAAATTGACTAACCTTTAATGCTATCAAAAAACATCCCTCACCTAGGCCTGTGGTTAGGGAAATCGCAGTGGTAAGGGCCGGACCGGTAACCCAAAACAGACCTCTGCAAAATCTTATCAAGAACAGCAGGAATATATAATTATAACAGAATATTTGGAGAAGGAGATTGAGATAACAATCTCCATATTTTCCCAAAATTGTCCACCAACTCAGTCTGTTTTACCTGAACTGAAACCCTCCAAGAACGGTCTAAAAGTTTCTGCTTCATTTAGACCAGGAGGGGTTGTGGCCTTCAAATGTCTAATCCAACACATTTCGCACCGGAGAAGACACTTGTTCTAATCTCCCCCTCTGATAGGTATGTGTAGCCTATCAAGTACTGTGAAATTGACCTGCGGAAGTCTATAATTGTGTTGTCTGGCAACATGTCTGCCCAATGGTACATACAGATTGCATATGCGCATACTGTGCATATGCTTTTCTACTTGTTTCCCAAGCTCCTGTTTGTTTCGTTTTACCCACATAGAAGGCACCACACTGACACTGCATGAGGTAGACCACCCCCTGGGTTTTACAAGAAACATAATGCTTCATGGTGAACGTCTCCCCATTTGGCAGTGCCAGTGTGGTCCTCCTACCTATCACACTACATTGGGAACATGACCCGCAGGGGTATGTCCCCCAAGTTTTGCACAGATCTTTTCTCTTGTCTCCTTTGTATTCACTTTGGGTTAGTATATTACCTAGTGAACTTGCTTTTTTATAGGTAATTTGTGGTTTAGAACTCACTAAACTTTTTAAAACAGGATATTCCTTGAGGATTGTCCAGTATTTATTGATCATTTTTTGATTTGACAATGTTCATTTGAGAACCTCATAATGATTCTGGTTATATTATAATTCTTTTTAATTCTGGGTTTGAAAATTAAATCTTTTCTATTTAAGTCTTTTACCTGGTTGAAGGCCTTTTTAAGTGTGGATTTTGTATAGCCTCTACTTAATAATCTACCCGTGAGTTCATCCGATTCATTTTGAAAATCATCATTAGATGTGCAATTTCTTCTTATTCTTAGAAATTGGCTAAATGGGATGGATTTTTTAAGAGGTTCTGGCTGGAAACTATCTGCACGAAGCAGAGTGTTGCCTGAAGTTGCTTTTTAATCTCCCATTGGATTCCTTTTGGATACTGACATCCAAAAAATTGACTTGGTCAAGATTATAAGTCATGGTGAAGATAAGGTTGAAGCTGTTTTGGATCATCAGCTGTAAACATTCCTTCAACATGATTTCAGGGCTGTCCCAGATAATTAGAACTTTATCTATGTATCGCTGTCACATGTGGCGCGTGTACATAGATGACTGTTCTCAAGACAGAAAGTCATATGAGGGTGTGCAGCACGTCCCCATAGCCACTCCATGTACCTGGAGGTAGTGGGAGCCCTTAAAGAGAAAAATATTGTGTCTAAATATAAATTCAAGCATGCGTAACACAAAGAGATTGAACTTCCAATCGGTAGTAGTCCTTTGCCTAAGAACTCTATCTATGGCTGCAATGCCCAAATCGTGTGGAATGCTATTATAAAGTGACTAAAAAGGCTGATTCTGGGATCACTAATTCTTCTAGTATTTGTAGAAGATGGATCGTATATTTGATATACGAAGGCAAATACATTACGTGGGGTCGATGATTTGACTTGTACCTTCCGAAATGCATCCATTCCCTGAAATAATGGGTCTTCCAGGAGGATTGCATACGTTTTTGTATACCTTTGGCAAGGCATACATAGTAGGCACCCGAGGATGTCTGGTTTAAATAAAATCCCAATAGCTCCCTCGTTATAGGCTTCATCAAATAATGTGTAGAATTCTACATTGAATCTTCCACTAATGATGCCGAGATTTTCCGGTAGCACTGAGCATTTTTTTATATTTTTAAACACATGTTTTCATAGTCAATATTGTTCATGAGGACAATATTTCCTCCCTTATCCGATGCTTTGATCGTAATTTCTGAATTGTTTTTTAAGGACTTAAGGACATGTTTTTGATCTGGATTTAAATTTTGGGGGCCTTATCTTTTTCTAAGATTTCAATCTCCTTGGTAACTTGTCTAACATATAATGCTAAAGTAGGGTTTTAATTAAGGGGTGGAAAATTATGTGACTTTCTTTTGAATTTTTTGATGGGATCTCACATTTCCTCCTCTTCAACTTCTTCAACCTCAGAATCCTCTTCCCATGCTCCATCTAGTGATGTATTCTCTTGTAATAGCAGATTTAAATCCTGAAGTGCCCTAAAATCGTTTCAAATTCAAATTGGGTGCTAATTCTGGCTCTTTGTGTCCTTGCTTAGTATATAGACTCTTAAAAAAGAGCTTTCTGGCAAAGAGATTTATCATTGCTATCGTTGGGAGTTGGGACAAAAAAATAAACCTAAAGATAACACCTCATGTTCTGCCAAAGTCAAAGTATGCGAAGATAGATTAATAACATATAATCTCTCTCCTGCGTTACTTTGATCATGGGTGACTCTGTTTCCAATTGCGTCAGAGGTGGCTGCGACAGTGGTAGTACCTTGCTTTTGTCTAAAAATCAAGTTGGGTACGAGGAGTTTTCGAAATTGCTCCCAGATCTTTTTGGTTATTCGTATTACCTTTAACTCTATTCGAGGGGACACCTTTAAAAGAAGTACCTCTTCCACTGCCCTTTCCACACTTCCAGAAGGGATCAAATCCCGAAACATGTCAGGCAATCGAAGGATGCTGCATATTCACATCCATATGTAACATTGTAGTTAGGTTATATTGTACATGTGTTTTGTTGTGCAAAAAATTGTATCACCATTGTTTTTAAACAATTTCCTTTTTATAATCTTTTCCCTTATTCCCCCTTTTTTTCTAAATAAACGATTTAAAACAAGTATATATATTATATATATATATATATATATATATATATATATACTTTTTCTTGTTAGCCTGAAAAATCCTATATGTAACGGAGGGTACTGGTGTTTTCTTTTCGGAGAATTCACACAAAATATCTATTTTGGGATGTTGGCAACACTTTATGGGAACTATATGTCCCCTAAAATGGTTCAGCAATTTCTGTACTGCCCTTTCCACACTTGGTTGGCTCCATATGGAAATCTAATGTATTTTTTTTACTTTTCTGTTGAATTTCACCCTCCATCTCGTGCTGTTTGGGAAACCCTTTCTTTTACTAAAGAGTCGACCTGTGTTGGAAGAAACTGAAGAGGAGGAATTAGAGGGAGTGTCAGAGGAATAATCATTCACCTTGTTTATGACATCCTGATTCAGAGTCTTTTTGTTTTTGATTTCAATTTTTTTATCCTTTTTGTCATTATTCCATTTGTATGCTCGACCATCACTGAAGGCATTTTTATCTCTCCAGAATTTCTTTTCTTTTTTAATCAAAGTTTGTTTCCCAAAGGTTATAAGATGTTCTTTGAGTTTATTTTCCAAATTTACATAATTTTCATGCCCTTTCAACGGAAGCAGTCTAGCATACAATTAATTAATTTCTATGTCCATTGCCTTTAATTGTTGTCGATATTCATTTTGTAATAGCATCATAAGGTTTTTTGAACACTCATTAAGTTTAGTTTACCAATTGATCTTAAGCTCTTTAGAAATATTTTCTAATATTGGGAAAATCTGAATTATCAGACCTATAGGATTAATGTTTTCTCTAATATATCTCTGCAAGGATTTGATATGCCAATGTAAGGCCGACTTCCTTTCGAGAGTTTTAGTTAAATTGAAAAAAAGAGATGACATATCAGAGGCAATCTGTTCCTTTCCTTGATAGCTAGATTGGATCTGGGTCATCAGTTCCTCCCACCCTCCCCCCTGTAAATCCCCCATGTCTAGACAAAAGGTGAAAAAGTGAGTAATGAAAAACACCTAAAGCTACTCAAAAAAGAAAAATAAGATGGATTTCAAAACAATGTAATCCAAATAAGAAACAACCAACACCTCTCCCCTGGGTTAATTTCCCAGATGAAAGAGAGAAAAAACTGAATGAGGTGAAGACTTACTCTCTCTTCCGGTTATAGGGGAAATACATATGCCTGAGTGAACCAATGTTGTTTAGTAAGTTATTGCATCTTTTGAAAGCAAATTGTATATTTGTTAAGTAATGCTTTTGATATATATGTAATGGATTCTGTTTAAATCTATTATAGAGAATGTTACAATATTTCATCCCTGAAGAAGATTATATTGCCTAAAATATCGAAACGCATTGGATGACCAGCTTATTCCGTTACTTATTCCTGGGATCAACAAGCGGATAGTATCATTATTTCACTAAATATTGTTTTTAGATTATATTCAGATCGTATATTGTTTTTTTTTTGTGATGTATATTCTTCAAAAATTATGTCAAGATTTTGTACAATAAATTAAATATTTTTATAAATTCCTTTTATTCTTATTATTGCCCGCAAAATCCCACCAAATAGAGGTCTTTTACAGGTGACCCTGAGAATTCGAAACGAGGAGCTTGAGACGATCCTGGAATTTCTCATAATAAGCCAGCTGAAGTAAGCATTTTGCTTACATTTGAGTTATCAGACTTCCTTGATCGGTAAGGCATTTTCGGGACAAAGGTTACCTATTTTACTCCCCTTAATCGAATGTATTGATTGGTGGTTATATGTTATGTTGTCAATGTTGTCTACTGTCCATCAGAGTGTTATAGATAAGAAAGGGAAGAATAGTGTTGTTCACAGGTATATGTAGTACACATTTGGTATATAAAGTAGTTTAGAGGGTATAGGCAGAAGTAGAGAAGAGAAAAAGACTGGCCAGTCATTATGGGCATTACATTAATTAAGGGAATGAAGGGTAAGAGACCCTAAAAAATGCCCAGCACAAAAGGAGCGCTATAAAATATATGAACCAAAGGTGCGGTTCCGCCTATACTGAGCTCCTAGATAAATGGTTAAAGTAGACAGGGATCCACAATGGGTAACTGGGTTACCAAAGTCCACAGGGACTAAGAATCATGCAGAGCAAACAGCTAGAGAAACAGCTATCTATGTGAGCAGGATGGCTCAAGGGTGACAATTAACACTAGACAGAAAGGGACATTTTGATGTTAAGTTGTGGGATGAATTTGGGGTCAGGCACTACAACTAGTAAAGTCAAAACAAAGAAATGAGAGTCAAAACAGAATACTTTATATGTTGTCAGAGAGGGAAGATGGGATGAGCAGTTATGGCTGCCCATCTGATCATAGAATCATAAAAGCTACAGTATGTGAAGTAGGGGATTACAATACATGGGATGCAAAGGATATCAGAACAAAATAAGGAAAGCAGAATTTAAGCAGGGAAATATTAAAGAGTTAAAAGAAAGTGAGAGAATGATATGCATGTGTTGTGTACGAATGGGAAAAATGTAAGCGATTTTAGATAGATATACATGTATGTGTGTGAATGCTGGAACCTTTAGTTCTACATATTGTGTGTGATGTTAGCTCTCTGCAGACCCCCTCCAGTTTCTTTGTCTTATAAAAGAATGTAGTAGGATAAGACATTGGTGACAAGGACACCCATGATATGACTACACGTGTATCATAACAAAATGTCCCGGGTTAATTAATCTAATGATAAACAATGTGATCACAATTATTTTTAATCTGTTTTCCAAACATGGTAACATGAAGGTTAGACTTAACCCTGTATTACACAAATTAAAAATCCTTTGATAGTGGAAACAGTGCATTTAAAATGGTAAATTAAGTAAAATGGCCTCCTTTAAGGAAATATATCTGTGGATATATATTAGAATTAGGGTGTCATATTGAGATTATCACTTGAGTATTTATTTCTGATATGAGTTCAACAATTTTATTAATAATATAGATATATTGTAACTGGTTTAGACAACCTTTGGTTGAAAATGAAATCCAGGTTATTGGGGAAATTTGTAAGATGGGATTAGTTTAGATTAAAGTGGGGTTGCAGTCAAAAAAAAAAAAAAAAAGCGGCTTAAAAATCATAAAAAAAATAAAAAAAATAAAATTTTTTTACTCACCTCCAAATGCCTGTTGCTATGGGGTCCCTCGCAGTCTGCCGCCTTCATTGCCCGGGCTAAACGTCACTTCCCCCTCGGCGCCGCACAGTCATCTAGGACCTGTCACGTGTCCCAGATGACTGAGCGTCAAATCACAGCGCACGGCGCCGCTCGCGCATGCGCAGTGGGTGCCCGGCTGTGAAGCCACAGCCGGGTTCCCACATTAGTAATGCCGGCGCCGCGAGCGGCTCGTGGAATGAGGGGGGGGGGCTCGTTCCCCCGCATCGCTGGACCCTGGGACAGGTAAGTGTCCGATTATTAAAAGTCAGCAGCTGCAGTATTTGTAGCTGCTGACTTTTAAAAAAAAAAAAAAAATTTCCCCAGGACGGAGCTACGCTTTAAGATAACAATTTTGTAATTTTACATTTATACAATGAATCCTTATTGAGAGAAAAAACAAATAAGATGAGGTTGTTAATTGGAATACAGCTGCCATAATTTTTAACTAAGCCAAGATGGATGGGATACATAAGACGTTTTTATACAAAAATGAAATCTAAAGGTCTGATAATAACTTGATGTGCGGTCCATGATGTGAGAGCAATAATAAATAACATTTAAATATAACAGACCCATCGCATCAAGTCCAGTCCACACATCAAGTCTCTGGCTGAGAGCTTTCTGTTCTGCCATATACAGATTCTTGGTCCTTTTGTTTTTATTTATTTTTACTTTAGAAATCCAAAGCAGAAATTGGGTATTGTGAAATTATGTGCACCTTTTCCTTGTAAGTGTAGTGGTATAAGCAGAAGAATACTTTGGATTTATGGACATCTCTGCATGCCCGCAGGGTATTGTGATCATTTATTATGTTATGACATCAGGAAAATAATGTCAGATGGAAACTAAGGACTTGTGTTATCTAGATAAAACTAACAACAGAGCAAGCAATGAGAAATTATAATATTGCCAGGAAAAAGTTGTCTTTTTGAAACATGAAACTGGAGTTCTTACACAAACAGCATGATAGAAAACAAGCCATTGTAGTATATTTATGGAAGCTGGACCCAGTAATGAAGGGTTCACCACAAATATATCAGAGCTGTAGCTTTATGCAAAGGTGATATTAGACAAAGTTACAGACATTATTTTGGTAAAATATTTCCTTTTTAATGGTCCCACATTCTTCACAGCAACTATACAGCTAACTAAATGTTTGTCTAATGAAAGGTTCAAAATATGAATTTGTTTTGTTTGTTTATGTACAAATCTAACAATGAAAAATGCATACATTTGAATCCAGACACCTTATTATCTCTATTGGAGGAGGCTAGAGACAAAGAAAAAACACATGTGTTAAATTAATGACATAGGAATCCACTGCTGTGAGCCCAGTGTAGGACACCCTCCCTGAAGACCCAGATATTTGATTTTTTGTAGATTTGATCCCGGTTTTATACTGAGGGTGACAAAACCCCTACTGAGTATGCAGTTCATCACCCAGAAAAATACTCTGTATTCAGAGTCATTGGATCCTTTTTCACCAGCTCCAGATGCAGAGCTTGATGTTTTAGCAAGCCTGTGAGCTATAAAAAAGAGTATATATTTATATAGATGGTCGAGATATAGAGAGCTTTTGATTCCATTTGAAGGGCCAGAAGTTTATTTTTACTTTGGCAGGTAAACCAATCAAGCATGCCAGGTTAATTTGATTTGCTGTTTTCAGCCTTCCAGCTTCTTGCTGAGTTAGCCATACTAACATTAAAACTCACAAATGGAAGCAGGCCAGGCAAGTAAGGATGCTGCATTACAGCCCCGGACCCTTGCTGGGTCTGTGCAACTCACAGATTCCACCCTAGTTCTGGCCCAGTATAGCTGGGATTAATAATTCAACTTTAAAGCAGAGTTCCAATAAATAAAAAAAAGTCAGCAGCTACAAATACTGCAGCTGCTGACTTTTAATAATTAGACACTCACCTGTCCCAGGGTCCAGCGATGCGTCACCTGTCCCCGCTTGTCTCCCCCTCCTCTCTGCTGCGCCGGCATTATCACTGTAAGTGCCCAGCTGTGGCTTCACAGCCAGGCACGCACTGCGTGTGCGCAAGCCACGCTGCGCGCTGTGACTGGCCGGGTAATCATCTGGGACCTGTGACATGTCCCAGATGTTTGCCGAGAGGGAGGGGGGAGAGGTGATCTTCCTTCTGGCGCCAAAAGCTGAACATTCTTCTGGTTACCAAAAGCTGAACATCCCTTCAAGAGATTACAAAAAGATATATCCAGATGCCCAAGTCAGGGTCTTACGAGTATGCATTGTGTCTGAATGGACATGTTTTCTGGATGTCCAGTGTCAAATGCTACTGCAAAGGCCACAATAAAAAGTGTTTTCAGGAGTAGTTTGTAAGTACATAGTGCCAGAATCTACAGAGCGTAACAGAGGAAATATTTTTTTATAGGAGAGTCCTTACAAGAAGTTTTGAGGTTTTATTTTTGCAGAACAGTTATTTGGAAAGATGCGGAGCGTATCTTTTGTGTCTGTTCCCTACTGCAGTAGTTATTATTCATTTGGAACCACTAATCAATATGAGGATAGGAGTGGCCTATCTATAAAATTCCATGTCAGGATCAATCAGGCTGCACACTGAAGCTTACTAGTGTTAGGTGGGCCAAATAACAAGTAATAAAGAACAGGAAGTACTACGATGTTAACCACTTCAGCCCCGGAAGATTTGGTTGCTCAATAACCAGGCCATTTTTTGCAATATGGCTTTGCATCGTTTTAACCTGTCAATTGCACGGGCGTGCAAGGTTGTACACAAACAAAATCGATGCCCTTTTTTTCCCCACAAATAGAGCTTTCTTTTGGTGGTATTTGATCATCTCTGCGGTTTTTATTTTTTGCGCAATAAACAAAAAAAGAGCGACAGTTTTGAAAAAAAAAGTACTTGTTGCTATAATAAATGTCCCCAATTTTAAAAAAAAAAAAACATTTTTTTTCCTCAGTTTAGGCCTATATGTATTCTTCTTTTTGGTAATAAAAATTGCAATAAGCGTATATTGTATAAAAAGTATAAAGAGTATGTGCTACCGGCGCAAATAAACAAATAATCTTGTTTGCAATCAAAGGTGCATACCACCCTAGAGTGGGATGTTAAAATAATGAACAATATGTTGATTGAGCTAACTTCTAAATACATTTATATCATACCACTTCTGTTTTTTGGCATGGAAAATAGATGTCTGTTTTCTATTTCTATGGGGATTTCTTACAGATATTCCTCACATTTCCTGGTTAAGTGATTCAATTAATTGATTTATATATGTACCGGTAGCCAAAATCAGCACACTATTTAGAACTGTGATCCTAAAAAAAAATAAGTGAAATAGGTATATGTAAACCGATATTCAATATACAATTGGATCAAATATACAGTGCTAGTTAACGACAAATGATGACTATAATTAAACCCACAAAGTGCAAGTGGCAATTATGAAACAAGTATGAAACAAAAGTGCAAATGCTAATAAATGGTATGGTGGATTGTCCAACTTAATCCAGTAAGTCCATGGATCAATAACGTGCAAGTAAATACAAAAAAAAACATATATATAACAAGGCACAATAGATAACCTCAGTGAGTGATCAGCTCCTTTCAATAATCTTGTCCCTTATCCGTGGTTAAGTGCTTCCTATTTCCACCATTTTTTGTGACTACAGCACCACCTTTTAGAATGGCCACTCACCAAATGGAAGTGTGTATGCGCCTTTGGTTCATTAATCGGATAACCACTCTGTTTCAATGGATCAGTCAGCAGCCCTTCCAAGCAGTATATCAGTATCCCTTGCTCTATTAGTTCTCATGAAAAATAGATAGCCCTGCGCACTACATTCTAACCTATGTCCAGGTTCGAGCCCAACCATCCAAGTAGACATAGAGTTGGAATAAAAATATGCCGAGCGCAGCGAGGTCGTGCCCGAAGCGTGGCAAGCGAAGCGAGCCCGCGAGGGGCCCTGTTACAGGCGCTGTGTGCGGCTGGCTCACTCTGTTTGGCTTTGGCTGTTTTTGGAGACTTCGTTGTGCTTGGTGCTGCGCCGGCGCTGCGCCTGCGCAGTGCAGGGTGGTCCTTGTCCGCCAGGGGAACTTTCTCAGCAGAACAGATTCCTTTTCAGGGGGTACCCCTGATGACGTCACATGTTTGACGACACGATCGTGGGGTAGCCACGCCCACACCATTTGCGCATTCGCGCAATTCGAATTTAAAACCCTCACTAAGGTTTTTTCCTATTGCTGGCTGTTTGCTGTTTTCAATATCTTCAAGCTCGATTTTACTACATGTAATTTGTTTTTAGTACTTGTTTAAGCACAAATAAACCCCTGGTACTTTCGTATTACACGATTTGGAGTTTTTTTCTCTTTTTTGGTGACACGCTGAGGACATTTGCAGTGAACCACTGAATATCTCCTGTTAATAGGAGTTTTCCAATACGAGATTCCTGATACACCTGGAGGACCCTGGACATCTGTGTCCATCGGCAGCGGCACCTGGACATCTGTAGATGGGTCTGTGACCTGAGTGTGACCCGTTTTCGTATTATCAGACCCCCCCTAAAAAGAGGGTCACTGGGGATCCGGTAAGCCTCCACTTCTTATTGGGGCATAGGAATAATGGGATCTGCGTGGTCAAACTGTTAGTGATACTCTATCAAGTGGCAGCACTATTCATTTCTATACATGCTAGCACATTTCTATACACGCTAGCACATTTTCTTGATTAATCACGTTTTGATCATGATAATTATGTTTATATTCATTGATCATTTGTATCTGCACTAGCTAATAATCCTTCACTGATTATTTGTATTAGTGAACTTATTTTCTTTGAGCACTCAATTTCACCCATTTTTTTATATAGTTTTGAGGTTGCTGCACATATTATACTTGCCATTATATTTGTTATTTTTGTGCACTTTATATTGAATTATCATTTAGAGTTTTATAGTTTGAGCGCTGCACTTTCTTTTTTTCCTATGCACGTTATACTTGTTTCATAATTGCCACTTGCACTTTGTGGGTTTAATTATAGTCATAATTTGTCATTTACTAGCACTGTATATTTGATCCACTTGTATATTGAATATCGGTTTACATATACCTATTTCACTTATTTATTTTTTTAGGAGCATGGTTCTAAATACTGTGCTGATTTTGGGTACATATATAAATCAATATATTGAATAACTTAACCAGGAAATGTGAGGAATATCCATAAGGATTCCCCATAGAGATAGAAAACAGACACCTATTTTCCATGGCAAAAAACAGAAGTGGTATGATATAAATGTATTTAGAAGTTAGCACAATAAGCGTATATTGATTGGTTTGCACAACAGTTATAGCGTCTACAAAAGGGAAAGATTTATGGCATTTTTATTAATTTTTTTTCCTGGCCAGCCTCACGTCAGCACACAATGGGTTAACCCCTTCCTCCAGTCTCTCAGTACCACCTTCTCTTAGCTGATAAAAGGGAGCCCCTCCTCCCCAGCCCTTGTTCCTTTTTTTTTGGTCGGACTCCAGACCACCATGCTCGTGGATTAGACTACACCCCCCTACCGAACCTACCCACCCAGGTTCAAGCCTCTCCTGGGATCGGAAGGTCCAGAACAATAAAGGTAGTTCCTTTTATCACACTGGATACTCTATGTGCAGGAGCCATGTGGGGATACTAAGGCTTACAGAGCTTACCATTTTAGGCTGTGGTGTTTCTGTAGTATTGTGCTTTCCTTTCCTGCTTCCTAGGAGCTGCGCCGGTCGCCTCCCCTATGTTTTCTGTCGGTCAGTGATGACCTCACAGGGGGGCGGGGCTGTGGGGCTATAAGGCCTGGAGAGCCAGAAGCTCCAGTGCTGTTTGCCACAGCTAGTGAGGGAAATGTACTGGTGAGTTTTCCTTCACAGAGGGGGAGGGGTGGCTGGGCTGTGTCAGTGTTTACTGAGCCATGATCACAAAATGCATTGCCCCATGTGTTTACAGCTTTTCAGATACCCTACAAATCTGCTGCCACCCTGAGTGACTCCTTATCCAGTATTGAGGTAAAGTTATTTCCTTTAAAGAGCCAGTAAAAAAAAAAAAAGCGATAGAATAGGAACTTCTTTTTTCTTATTTCTATATCTTGTCTTTTGTTGCTGTAGTATGAGCTCACCACAGCCCCAAAATGCACGAAGATTGTCGGAAAGGTAGGAGGGGTCTACGGGGGCCACAAAACAAAAGAGTGCAACACCAGTCTAATAAGGTGTTTTGTCTTTATAGGAGCAGAAGTCCTAAAAAAAGACAGTCGCGGAAGGAAAAGTCCCGCCACCGCTCAAAATCTCCGCATGTATCTGGATCACGCACAGGACATAGACCCCAAGCAACGGGCAGTCCACGCCGCAAAAAATGCTCAGACAGCTATGGTGGCAGAACCAAGTTGCGACAAGAGGTTGTCCCACTAAAGGCCTCTGCTGGGCTTGTTCAGCGCCATCCGCCCCTGAAAAGCTCTTGTGCGCAGAATGCATAAGAGATGTAACCACAGATAGAGAAACTGAGGCACGTAGGATAAAGGACTATATTCAGGAGGCGGTGACGGAGAGTATGCAGGCAGTCGCAGGTGTAAGTGCCTCCGGGACTAAGCCTAGAGCCAAGAACGCATCTAAGCAGAAGTGAGACTCTTCACCGGGGCTTGAAATATCTTCAGGAGATTCTTCAGACTCTGATGAACCGTCTGAATATTTGTTCGACTTCCAACTCATAGACCCTTACATCGTAGCAGTGAAGGAGGACATAGACTGGGAACAAGACACTCAGCCTCCGGAAAAAATTTAAATATATTTCCCTAACTTGAAAAGGCAAGGGGCAACCTTCCCGTTCATGACGGAGATCCGCAAATTATTTGATGAGGGATGGGGAAAGCCAGAAAGGAAGGCGAACATACAAAATCGCTTTTTAAGATTATACCCATTTAACACCCCAGATGCTGCCTTTTGGGAGTGACCTTCAGGGGTAGATGTGGCCTTGCAGTGCCTAGCAAGGCAGGTGTCCCTGCCATTGCAGGATTCTACAACCTTCAGAGACCCGATGGACAGACGCACAGACACAGATCTAAAGAAAATCTATTTAACTGCTGGCGCAGCTTGTCGCCCGGCCATAGCCCTAACCTCGATCTCCCGGGCTCTGAAGGTCTGGGTCACAAATGTGGAGAAGGCCCTGAAGTCTGGCGTAGAAATGGCCAGAATCATTTCGGCAATGGAGGAACTTAATCTCTCAGCCGCCTTTTTGGCAGAAGCCTCTATAGACCTAGTAAAACTGCTCGCAAGAATTATGACGTTTTCAGTAATGGCAAAAAGGGGCCTATGGTTATGCCATTGGGTGGCAGACAGTACCTCGAAACAGGCACTTTGTAACATCCCATACAAGGGCAAGATGCTTTTCGGGGACACCCTGGAGGAAGCTATTAAACGAGCTACTGGAGGGAAGTCGGGTCTGCTACCACAGAGACCCAAAAGGAGACAGCAAACTGCTCGGTCAGGCCAATCAGAGTTCAGAAGGGCGCAGGAGGCCAGGTCATATAGACCAGGCCGAGAATATACAAGACCCCAATGGAGAGGCTCACAAAGCTCATGTTAGGTACCTGGGTGGAGAGCCTGACTTTGCTGGGAGGAGGCCTCTCTTACAGCTCTGGTTCAGGGCCCACTGGAGTGGGGACAGTGGTCCCGTGAGCGAAGCGGGGTAGGAGTGCCTGGACTGGATACTGCGGTAGATGCTGGTAGTAGGCAGGAACCTTCTGATGGCAGGAACAGCGGGGCCTGGCAGGTGGGAGACCAGTGCCCGGATGCAGGGTGGCCCCAAGGTGATGACAGCAGCTCTGGAAACGCACAGCATGTGTGGGATCAGGCAGGAGGATCGTCAGGCAGGCCGGGTCTGGATACACTTGACAGGCAGGTAAGTAGGTACAGGCAGCAGCAGGGTCAAGGCAGGCAGGGGTCAGCGTTCAGATATCAGTCCAAAGCAGAGTCAAAACAAGCCGGGGTCAGGATTGGAGAAAACAGCAGAGTCAACGGAAGCCGGGTTAGAGTTCAGGAATACACAGGCAAGAAGCAGGTTAAACAGGGTAACGCTGAAGACGAACAGCACCGATCAGGTGCAACTGTCACTTCTTAAAAAGGGCCACTGGCGCCAAACAGCGCTAGCGCGCTCACGCCCGTGCTCGCGCCTGAGGGACATGCCAGCGCGCGCACACGCGCTGATGCCTGGGCAACCCAACGGCGCGTGTGCGCGTGTGCGCATGCGCGCGCGCTGATTCGCCCGCACAGTGCGAGCGGAACCCTGACAGCTCCTTTCTTCGGAACGTGAAGTCTAAGGCCGCTCAGACCGCTAAGAAACCGGAGAAGTCCTTTTGACGGGTTGACCGCCCATCACCCCCAGGTGGGTGCCAGGTTGGCATCTTTTTGGAAGGTATGGGCGGAGAAGGTCAAGGACCAATGGGTCCAGAAAACAGTCAAGCGAGGGTACAAGATAATGTTTCGAGAGAAACCACCGGACATCTTTGTCCAGACAGAATGGCCACAAGATCCGAAGAAACGAAGGTGCTTGCAAGAATATGTGACCGAATTACTTCAGAAAGAGGCAATCTTGCCGGTTCCTCTAAAGCGTCCGGAGATCTCAGACCAGTCTTAGACCTAAGATCTCTAAACCACTACATCGATCCCAAGACATTCAAGATGGAATCAATATTTACAATTATATCAATTCTGCAACCAGGGGACTGGCTAATATCAGTCGATTTAGCAGATGCCTACCTTCATGTCCCAATCAACAGGCATCATCAAAGATACCTGAGTTTCATGGTAGGGGAAGATCATTTCAAGTTCAAATGTCTGCCCTTCGGAATCAGCACAGCACCCCGAGTCTTTTCTGCTAGTAGTCTGCGTGAACAGCGTGATGGAGTCCTTGTCGCTGTCGGCGAGGGACTGTATGACACTTCTGGGAATGTTTACCGCAGCAACCCCAGCTGTTCCCTGGGCAAGATTCCATACAAGGGCATTCCAAACGTCATTTCTGAATCAGTGGAATGGCGTATCACTCCACCAAAAAATATTCATACTAAGACGGATTCGCCAGGGTTTGGCGTGGTGGATAGCGGCAGGAACTCTGTCGCGGGGCATGCCTCTCAGCCCCGGAGATTGGATCCAAATAACCTCGGATGCCAGTCTCCGGGGCTAGGGTGCTCACTGCCTTGGCAGACGGGTTCAAGGCAAATGGAGCAGGATGGAGACCAGACACTCCAACCTTTTGGAGTTACAAGCAGCTTACCTAGCCCTACTGGCATTCGAGAACCTGATTCAGGGAGCTCGGGTCAAGCTTATGTTGGACAACTGGACAGCGGTCGCTTATATAACCAAACAGGGTGGAACCAAGAGCTTGCCACTGCTGCAGTTGGCAACCGAGATATTCGTCTGGGCCGAGGCACATGTGGAAGCCTTGATGGCAGCCTACATTCTGGGCAGTCATAACTACATAGCAGACCATCTGAGTCAGGATTTTCCCAACAAAAACGAGTGGGCACTCAACAAGGACTATCTGAAAACAATCTTTTACAGGTGGGGTACACCCTCGGTAGATCTGATGGCGACCACATGGAATGCACAGGTACCCCAGTTTGTGTCAAGATTCCACTGCAACGAAGCACTAGCTCAAGATGTCTTCTCAATCCCGTGGAAATTTCCCCTAGTCTACCTTTTCCCACCGGTACCTCTGATAATGAAAACCCTATTAAACATTGCGAGGGAGAACGTCCATACAATTGCAATCCTACCCTTCTAGCCATGAAGGCCATGGTTCCCACTGCTCCTGCAGATGGCGGCAGTTCCGCCAATATGGCTGCCGCTGAAGAGGGACCTTCTACAGCAGGACCAATGGTGTCACCCCAACCCAGGCAGATTGCAACTGACAGCATGGCTGTTGAATCAGCCAGACTGCAGTCTCAGGGCATCTCAGAGAAGGTAATCTCGACACTATTGAAGTCAAGAAGGGCCACAACTAATGCCACATACACTAGGATTTGGATAAAATTTACAGCAGTCTCTTTACAACAAAATTTCTCCCCATTGTCCGCAAACATTGCGCAGGTGCTGGAGTTTTTACAGTCAGCTCTAAGTATGGGCTTAGCATACAACACCATAAAGGTGCAGGTGTCAGCCTTGTCTTGCTTCACAGACCACAAGTGGGCAGACGAGCCGCTAATAAAGCAATTTCTTGGACATGGTCAACTTATTTTCAACCTACTTAAACCGCTCTCTACAGATGCGCAAAACAGATACCTTGTTCGTCCTGCCGTCAGGACCTAGAAGAGGAGAAGCGGCATCATCTAGAATCATATCTACCTGGATCACCAAGGTGATAAGCCTCATGTAAAAGAAACAGGGGCTGGCGCCTCCACAAGTTATTAGAGCTCATTCTACAAGAGGGGTGGCAGCCTCCTGGGCAGCTTCTGTTAAAATATCTGTTGAAGACATATGCAGGACCGCTAGTTGGAGCTCCTGCGAAACCTTCGCAAGACATTACAGTTTAGATGTCACAGCGGCTAGTGCATCAAATTTTGGAAACGCAGTGGTGTCAGCACCCTTCCAAGCAAAATAAAATATTCACTACAGCAGCATTACCAGTTTTTTTTCGACTCTTTTTTGTTATCCCACCCTATATCAGCTAAATCAAATCCCATTGTGTGCTGACGTGAGGGTGGCCAGGAAAATGGAAAATTGTTACCAATACTTACTGTAATTTTTCATTTCCTGGCCTGCCCCCACGTCAGCACAATCTTTTTTCCCTCCCTATAAGCCTGTCGTCCGCTAGTTAATGGAACAAGGGCTGGGGAGGAGGGGCTCCCTTTTATCAGCTAAGAGAAGGTGGTACTGAGAGACTGGAGGAAGGGGTTAACCCATTGTGTGCTGACGTGAGGGCAGGCCAGGAAAGGAAATTACAGTATTGGTAACAATTTTCCGTTTTTTTACTAGTAATGGCAGTGATCAGCGATTTTTATTGAGACTGCGACATTATGGCGACAGATCGGACACTTTTGACACATTTTTGGGACCATTGACAATTATACAGCGATCAGTGCTATAAAAATGCACTGATTACTGTGTAAATGTCACCGGCGGGGAAGGGGTTAACACTAGGGGGTGATAAAGGGGTTAACTGTGTTCCCTGACTGTGTGTTCTAACTGTAGGGGGATGGGGGTGACTGGAGGAAATGACAGATTGCTGTCCCTAGCTAGTAGGAACTCACAATCTGCCTCTCCTCACTGAACAGGGATTTGTGTGTTTACACACACACGTCCCTGTTCTGGCTCTCCTGCCCGCTATCGCTCGTGGCCGGTGGTCATCTCAACCGCCGGCCATGCGCATCGGCACCCCGTAGTGCAGAGCCTGCTATCCTGCTTAAAGGGACCGACATACAGCTACGACGGTTCATGGGATCGTGCTTACCTGCCACAGTATAATGACGGCGGCTGGTCGGCAAGCGGTGAATCATGGTGTTGTAGTTGTCCCACCAGATTGCAGGTGTTTCACATGGGGCAGTGGAAAAGATTATAAAGATTTTTTTTTATTGTAAATTAAGGTAAACTAAGCAATATTCGATTATATAGGCATTTTTTTTTTAAATCCTTTTGATAGTTAGATACCGTTTATTTTCTACAAATAGTCACATAACTGCCAGAGCATGAATTGGCTGTGTGATGCTTCAGCCATATGACACAAACACATTGCAGTGATGTGTGCAAGACATGTCACAATCTGAGAATATCTCATAATAAAGCGTAACCCCACTTTTGTTGAGAAAAAACATTCCCCTCTGGGTGATCTATGTACATCACAAGGATGTTAACAAACTTTGTTGTAGATTCCTACCTTTTGTTATTCTGAAGAAATTCCTGTGTGTTTGTCAGTGTCCATGTGGGAAAGTGGGTCTAATGGGTGTGGTTTCATAATTATCAATCAGCTGCAGCACCTGCAGGGCACTAATGAAGAAAACTACTGGGCCTGCATCCCTTTATATGCTATTGGAGGTATCTCACCAAAGATGAAATTTTTGTTGCAGAGGATGCCTGAAATCTGACTGGTCTCTTAGTGCAAACTTCTGAAAAAAACTGGTGAGCCAATTACACAAGCAGTAAACAATGTTTCTGGGGGAAATTCTGTACACACTCTGTGTACAGAACACCTCCAGGTAGCCATATTGCACTGCATTTTCAAAAAATTACAGAGCTGCAGATTGAAAAGGAAAGGTAATTTTTAATAATATTCAATTACAATATGACTTGTAGCAATTGTATACACTATATATTTTTTCTTTATTTGCTTCTTTTTTCCCCCACAAAAGTGGAGTTACCCTTTAAGTTGCCAAACCTACGAAAGATTACATGACTGAGTTAAAAAAGGTCTAAAAAAGTATTTACAATCATTCAAATGTTGTGATATGATGACCATAATGTTGATGCTATTTTACATTACACATGTAATCACATGTATCACATTATAGCACATGTATAAATAGGTTTAGACACACTTAAAAATGATCATTGTATTTAGAGTATTCATATAAACAATATTTACTTATCTGAAAAAATACCTTTTCAAAATGTGTTTTTCTTACTCCCGAATATATTAAACAAGGATCATACAGTATCTCACAAAAGTGAGTACACCCCTCACATTTTTGTAAATATTTTAATTAAAAATATATCTTTTCATGTGACAACACTGAAGAAAATACACTTTGCTACAATGTAAAGTAGTGAGTGTACAGGTTGTATAACAGTGTCATGTTGCCATCCCCTCAAAATAACTCAACACACAGCCATTACTGTCTAAACCGCTGGCAACAAAAGAGAGTACACCCCTATGTGAAAATGTCCAAATTGGGCCCAATTAGCCATTTTCCCTCCCTGGTGTCATGTGACTCATTAATATTACAAGGTCTCAGATGTGTTAAATTTGGTGTTATCGTTCTCATTCTCTCATACTGGTCACTGGAAGTTCAACATGGCACCTCACGGCAAAGAACTGTCTGAGGATCTGAAAAAAAAGAATTGTTGCTCTACATAAAGATGGCCTAGGCTATAAGAAGATTGCCAAGACCCTGCTGAAACTAAGCGGCAGCACAGTGGCCAAGACCATACAGCGGTTTAACAGGACAGGTTCCACTCAGAACAGGGCTCACCATGGTCGACCAAAGAAGTTGAGCGCACGTGCTCAGCGTCATAGGAAACAGACATATGAGTGCTGCTAGCATTGCTGCAGAGGATGAATGTGTGGGGGGTCAGCCTGTCAGTGCTCAGACCATACGCCGCACACTGCATCAAATTGGTCTGCATGGCTGGCGTCCCAGAAGGAAGCTTCTTCTAGTGCATCTTCTGATGCACAAGAAGGCTTGCAAACAGTTTGCTAAAGACAAGCAGACTAAGGACATGGATAACTGGAACCATGTCCTGTGGTCTGATGAGACCAGAATAAACTTATTTGGTTCAGATGGTGTCAAGCATGTGTGGCGACAACCAGGTGAGGAGCACAAAGACAAGTGTGTCTTGCCTACAGTCAAGCATGGTGGTGGAAGTGTCATGGTCTGGGCTGCATGAGTGCTGTCAGCACTGGGGAGCTACAGTTCATTGAGGGAACCATGAATGCCAAGATGTCCTGTGACATACTGAAGCAGAGCATGATCCCCTACCTTCGGAAGCTGAGCCGCAGGGCAGTATTCTGACATGATAACGACCCCAAACACACCTCCAAGACAACCACTGCCTTGCTAAAGAAGCTGAGAGTAAAGGTGATGGACTGGCCAAGCATGTCTCCAGACCTAACCCCTATTGAGCATCTGTGGGGCATTCTCAAACAGTAGGTGGAGGAGCGCAAGGTCTCTAACATCCAACAGCTCTGTGATGTCGTCATGGAGGAGTGGAAGAGGACTCCGGTGGCAACCTGTGAAGCTCTCCTGAACTTCATGACCAAGAGGGTTAAGGCAGTGCTGGAAAATAATGGTGGCCACACAAAATATTGACACTTTTGCCTAAATTTGGACATTTTCAATTAGGGGTGTACTCATTTTTGTTGCCAGCGGTTTAGACATTAATGGCTGTGTTGAGTTGTTTTGAGGGGACAGCAAATTTACACTAGCTGTACACTCACTATTTTACATTGTCGAAAAGTGTAATTTCTTCAGTGTTGTCACATGAAAAGATAGAATAAAATATTTACATAAATATGAGGGGTGTACTCACTTTTGTGAGATACTGTATATAATTGGGTACCACACCCTATTATATTGTAAGCTCTTATGAGCAGAGCCCTCTTAACTCTCTTGTATTGTAACTGTGCTTTCTCCCTTTAATTTAATTTAATTTTTAAGTGCTGAACAAACTGTTGGCCCTATATAAATGCTGTATAATATTAATAATATTATGCAAAAACATAATACAATCCTTTAACATTGAGTGGAATCAAAGATAGTACTTTTTGTTATTATATTTTAAGGTCTAGTTTTAATAGTTTTTACTCAAGTTACATCAAAGCAGCATATGTTGTGCCAAGCAAAACATACATCTAGAATGCAAATGTAACCTAAAACAGAAGTGTAAAAATATATCCTGACAGACAAGAAATGTGAATTGTGTGAGTATGACTACCACCTAGTGACCAAATATAATATTGCATTTAGGCAGGATAAAAATAATATAGAAAGAACATGTAAATAAAATAGGTAATGAGCATCTTAATTTTCATTTAAGAGAGTTTTTCCCCTTAAACTTTTAAAATAGTGTGTTTGCATAAGTTGTCCAGGTCATGATATACCTAGTAGTAGTTAATCACATTTGACTGGCTTTGTTCTGTATCATTGAAGACATTTTGTAGCTTGCCCAATCAACTTCTTCAGGTCCTGTGAGTGTCAGGAAAATACCCTGGTATATACAATATATCCAGACAGGTATCACTGACTCCTTGATACAATTACCATGTCTCCATGATTAAGCCCTTTGTGAAGTGAAGCATGTTCTAGCAGGAGGTGAACAGGGGAGAATATACGTTGTCAATTCTCTATTTATTATATTAAAGCTTGTGTTATATTGGTGAGAGTATCAGTATAGGGTCCATTAATTTCCACTTTAGAGTGGAGTATTTGGTTTAAAGGACTTAGTAAACATTACTAATGTTCAGGTGCCAAATCCGAACCCCATCAAAGTCACTGTTAGATGAATATTAAAAAACAGCAATAGCTTTATGGAAAAAATAAAATACACGTACTGAAAAAAAAGATTTTTTTTTTAAAATTCCATTTGACAGGGAGCAGTGATTTTGATAAAGATTAAATTACAACATTAATGCCCTGTACTCACGATCGGACATTCCGACAACAAAATCCATCAGATTTTTTCCGACAGATGTTGGCTCAAACTTGTCTTGCATACACACGGTCACACAAAGTTGGTTGGAAATTCCGAACGTCAAGAACGCGGTGACGTACAACAAGTACAACGAGCCGAGAAAAATTAAGTTCAATAGCCAGTGCTGCTCTTCTGCTTGATTCCGAGCATGCCTGGCACTTTGTGCATCGGAATTGTGTACACACGATTGGAATTTCTGACAACGGATTTTGTTGTTGGAAAACTTTAGATCCAGCTCTCAAACTTTGTGTGTGGGAAATTCCGATGGAAAAAGTCAGATGGAGCCTACACACGGTCGGAATTTCCGAAACAAGCTCCTATCGCACATTTTCCATCGGAAAAGTCAGATCGCGTGTACAGGGCATAAGGGTGCAAACTTCTTTGAAATAATGTGCATAGGGGATGCCCTGTTTGTGAAGCTGATTAGGTAACATTATCGAGTATACACGCTGCAGGGACCCAAGATGGTTCTCAGAGCTCTCAGAGCTTGTATTGTATTCGATACACTGTTACATTCCTGATGATTTGTAAGTGCAATTATCCTACTACTACATTTTAGAGAGGTTTACTGCACCATGAAGCTTCTCCCTTTTTTTCTATCTCCATAATCGGTAACTGTGGCTGTGAACTGCTCTTGATATGGAGCTCTGGGGCTTTGATCCATAGTGGATGGATGGTAGTCTGAGCAGGCTGGAGGACATAAATCACTTTCTAGGTGCACACTTAACCCTTTGATCGCACCAGGATGTTAACCCCTTCCCTGCTAGTGCAATTTATAAAGTGGCAGTGCATTTTTTTTTAGCATTGATCACTATATTGGTGTCACTGGTCCAAAAAAAGTGTCACTTAGTGTCAGATTTGTCTGCCGTAATGTCGCAGTCCCACTAAAATTCACTGATCGATGCCATTACTAGTAAAAACAAAAACAAAAAAAGACCATAAATCTATCCCATAATTTGTAGACACTATGGGGGTTATTTACAAAAGGCAAATCCACTTTGCACTATAAGTGCATTTGGACGTGCACTTGGAATTGCAGTCGCTGTAGATCTGAGGGGGACATGCAAGGAAAATAAAAAACAGCAGTGCACTTGTAGTGCAAAGTGGATTTGCCTTTAGTAAATCACCCCCTATAACTTTTGCACAAACCAGTTGATATACGCATATTGTGATTTTTTTTTTGCCAAAAAATATGTAGCAGAATACATATTGGCCTAAATTGATGAATTTTATTGGATATGTTTTATAGCAGAAAGTAAAAAATATTGTTTTTTATTTTTCAAAATTGTCGCTCTTTTTTGTTTATAGCGCAAACAAAAAAAAACTTTTACTTGGGTACAGCATCGCAATTGTCAGTTAAAATAACGCAGTGTCGTATCGCAAAAAAATGGCCTGATCATTAAGGGGGCAAAACCTTCCTGGGCTAAATTGGTTTGTCTGTGATAACGCCCTGGAGGAGGGGCGAAACGCGTCAACGTAATTTCCGGCTCAAGCAGTAACCATTGACGCCATTTCCTGCCTCCGTGGAACGCACGCTTACATCGGCGATCGCGGAAGTTCTCTGAGTGATTATTGCCTGTCTGCATCTCGTAAGTAGCGCCTAGAGTGCAGCGCCTTTACATTATATCCCACAGCACTTCACTATATGAAGTTTCTCTCTCTCCTATCGGTGGAATATCTGCTGGAAATCCCCCTGTGTCTCTGCATATGTTTGTCTCTTCTTGGAGCTCCTGCACTGTCAGCTTGTGCCATCTGCTTTATCAGCTGTACTTCCTTGCCACTTGCATTGCTTCCTGAAGTCCTTACATCCCATCAGCTTGCTTGTTTGCTTGGCCAGTCTCATCTGTCTGCTTGCTGCATTTGTCTGCTTGGTGAGTTCGGTCCTACAAGGGGACATTCATATACACATATATACTTCTTTCACGTTTATTTATTTTTTGTTTATTATTCACCGGATATATTATTCATTCTGGATCACTTTATATTGTACACAGTATTAAGAGTTTTTCTTTATGTTATTTTATGCTGATTTGACACATTTATGATGCCTATTATTTTTTTATGATTTTTTTTTGATTTATATAGTGACTCAAATTAGTTTTTGGTCATTCACCATTGCTAGCTCTGTCTTCACTTGTATAGTATATGTTTTTGGAGTTATAGCACTCTTTTTCATAGCAGCTGCAAATTATTCATATATTGTCATTTATTCTTTGTTCATTCATCATTGCTAGCGCTGTTTTTCACTTGTATGTCATATGAATTGGTTAAAGTATAACTAAAGAAAAAAAATATTTTGTAGTGTTGGATAGAGTGGAGGTGGATTAGACCCTCTGTCAGTTTTTATTGCTGCCTGTTTCCCCGTTATGGAGATTCATCCTCTATTTTTTACCATTATCATTGAAAGTGAAAAGTAAAGAAAATCACAAATTTTGGGTTGTCCCCAGAAACGTAATAGAGGGGAAATCTGCCAATGGGGACACTACTTCTGATGACCTGGGGGCTCCCCAAGGAATTCCCTTAATTTGGGGGGATTTCCTCTCACTTGGCTATGGGACAGGAAGTGAAGGGAAATCTCTGCAATGGGACAAAGATGGCAAAAAAAAAAAATCTGACAGTGGTTACAACCCTCCCTTACTGTATCCAAAATAATAAAAACAAAGTTTTGCATATAGTTCTACTTTAAGTGCTAGGTTAAAAAAGGTACTATTTTAATAAATTCGTTCTGTGCCATGAGCAACACCAGAGAGGCGGGGATCAATTGTACCTAAATAGAGAGGGTGTAGCTCTTTTCGAGGAAAAAATTGTTAAAAGATTGAAGAAGCTTTTAAACTAGGATCTGGGGGAGGGATCAGTGAAGGATATGCCATGCAGTGAACAAAGGTCAACATAGGTGTGTGCAGCCTATTGCATTAGGGTGTGCACCCCAAAGCTCAAACACATATGCATTTGTATATATATATATATATATATATATATATATATCTATATATATCTTTATGGCAGTAGAGCAGTGGATGATGTCAGTAGAGCAGTGGACAAGTCAGTAGCAAAATTGGAACAATATATCGAGCGCTGTTACCCACAGAATGTTGAACATCAACCTGTATGCTCTCTATAAAACAAAACAAAATTCACCACATTGGCAGCTAAAAACAATGGTACAAGTGTAACAATTATGGTAACTGAATATAGTTCATATATCATAAGTGAATCTAGCAGCTTTAGAAGGCAATGTGAGTAAGAATGTAGCGCTAAACATAAGTGAGCATGAAAATAATAAATAGTGCCCAATGAGTGACTCAAATCACAAAAATATATCGGGATTACTCCCTATATAAAGGTAAACACAAATGTCCAATGTGCATAAACAAAATAAAATCAAAATAATATCAGTGTCCCAGTGCAATATAATGATGATGATATTAAAAAAAGGCACGGAAATTACTCAAACTTGATCCTCTTTCCAAACACTTTTGATGAATGTAAAAAAAGGATGTGTGCTTACCAGAGCAAGTGGACCCCTTGTCAGCGACAGGGAGTCAAACAAGCATGTAGAATCCGAAAGCCGGCAGGTAGGACGTCTCTGGAATGGACTGGTGGGATCCGTGGAACTTTCACTGGGAGGTACGAACGACCAAACCTTGGAAAACCCAAATGGAAGATGGAACACGACCTCAAAACAGGGACCACGAATTCCAAGTGGTTAATCCGACCGATAACCGGAGCATAGGACTGATGTCACAAAACCACTTTTTGGTATGGTGAGAGCTCTCAAGTGGTGTTTCTCAGGTGTTACAAAAACATGTGGAGGGAAGAAAAAGGAGAGGGACTCCAATAGTGCAGATCAGCATGGAAGGTTTTATTGAACAAAACCACCATTACAAAAAATATTTTTAAAAAGGATAAAAGTGATCACGATTAAGATTAAAAGCAGTGTGGGAATAGGTAGATCCTCGCCCTACGCGTTTCGTCTTGAGTAGACTTCAACTGGGGCATCTAGTAGTAGTAGATAAAACAAAAGGTGCCACTCTAAGTGCAATATGATCTGGATTTTAATAAAAGTCTGACAACAGGGTACTCACAAAGGTACAGATGTAATCAGCATAGAGGCATATAATACCAGATGTCCATGAGAGTGATCAGCTTCATATCCTGGATGGCAGCGGTGACTGTAAGGCAGGCTGGATCCGAAGTGTGCTGACACTTCCTGTAGGTGGAATGCAGACCACGGCCAACAACCAAGGTGATGAGGTCACTTCCGGGAGATCGAACGAATGGGGATATACTATATCATAATTGTAAACAAACCATAAAATTGTTATATGTCCAAAATATAAAATGATTAAAAGGTCTTTGAGATTGAACTGAGCTGTATCACGATGTTTAAATAAATAAGGAAATAAATAAGCACACGCTTGTACACACAAAGGGGATTCATTGAATGAATGAAGGGGGAAGTAATGAGAATAATGAAAGTGAAAATGTTTATATATATATATATATTTGGAGATGGTAAAGCTTCATAGTCACATTAGACTACTCAACTCTATCTCCTCGTTCAGGCCCCTTGGGGCAAGGGAGTCTAAAATGTAAATCCAGTACGTTTCCCTCTGACAGAGACATTTAAAACGCTCTGCCAGGGGACGCACCAGAAATGGACTCAATAATCCAATAATCCAGACCCGACGAAGAATGTTCGTGTTTTTTGAGAAAGTGGAGGGGAACACTGTGTGTGTCGTCTCCTGCCTCTACTAGACGACGGTGCTCCCCAAACCTCTTCCTCAAAGTGCGTATAGTTCTTCCCACATAGTGTAACCCACATGGGCAGACTAAGCAGTAGACTACAAATTCTGTAGAACAGTTAAAAAAGTGGCGCCTTTTGTTTTATCTACAGACAAGTCAGTAGTGAAGTGGACAAGTCAATTGGGCAGTGGACATGTCAGTAGAGCAATGAACAAGTCAGTTGGGCAGAGGACTTTGTCAGTAGGGCAGAGGACAGTGTCAGTAGAGCAGGAGATGGTAAGGCTGAGATTGGTGTCAGTGGTTACCGTATTTTTTATTATTTTATTTTATTTAATTTTTTTACAATTTTATTTTTTTATTATTTTCTTGCAATATTATTTTTTATTATTTTTCTTTACAATTTCTTTAGGAGCCCCATTAGGAGGCTTTGGTGAAATATCAGGGGTTTAAACAGACCCCTGATGTCTCACTTTTGAGATGGAGAGATTTCCCAGTCCCTTTCTCCGCAGCCAGGCAGCAGGGGGGAAACCGCACAGTACAGGGTGACTAGGGTGTGCCCAGGCACACCTGGCACCCCACGTGTGCACGCCTATGAAGGTCAAGTTATTTAGGGGGGAAGGGAAACTCAAATCAGAAAGCTACGGTGTTTGAGTCCAGTGCTGTTAGACTTGACAATTTTAACTGTAATCTATGTTCGTTATGTTCAATCAGAACTTCAATGTCACCAGACTCCTCCCCTCCTTCCCTTCGTTGGCACTTGGGGAAGGGGGAGGAGTCCAGCGACGTTGATGTCCGTGACATCACCGGATCTCCGACGGAACTACCTGAAGACCCGGAAGCCGGCGGAGAGGTGAGTTAATTTTTTGGATCGATCAAAATTCTTTTGATTGATCAAAAATTTTACGATTAATCGAGGAATTAGTCTTTAGTTTCCACAGCCCTAGAATATTTCATATATTTCATCAATGAGAATGTAAAAGGAGGGAACATAATAGATATTTAGGTTACTGTCACTTTAAAAGTTATAAGGATAATTTTTTAACCAATTATAAGCTGTGGAAGCTTCTAGAAATCTTAGGACCCCTATAAATACATTGGTTTGACAGGAGTTTTTCACAATTGTCAAGCCTTGGCAAAAGAGCTACCCTCCCTTCCCTCCCTTTCGCTGGCACATATGTGGTATGGTCACCCTGGATTTCTAGGGGGGACATTTAATGTTATTTTAATTAATATGTCTCGAGTTCTAATAACTGAGCTTATAGATAGATTTAATTTTACTTGAATATTTATGGTTGAATTAAATAATTTTTGCCAATAAATTGTTCCGTGTGTTTTTTTCTTATTCAGGCTGTATTTTGGGGATACACAGTTGGATAAAGCTGCGCCAATATCAAAAGAAAATAAACATATAAACCATGTGTAGGACATAATAAACATATTAAACTTATGAAAAATTCATGCAGAACAGTCCAGATAGAGATGAATCAGTCCAGAGCAATTCCTCTAAAAGTTAAACCAGGGGTGAATTAAATCCACCAATCCAGTGTACTCAAAAATGACACCTCCGTGCTCGTGCTCTAGGCATCCACTGTGACATATGAAAAACGGTGCTTTATCCCGACCACCTAATGAGTGGGAGGCTTACCAGAAGGTATAGATAATCAAGCATTGGATATAAGCTTGTGGTGTATCCAGTAGACCAGCGTTGGTGGGGTTAACGGCCACTCCAGGGAGGGAACAGTCCAAATGCAAACAGGGAAGGAGGGAAGGGATCCGTCCTGGGAACCGTTCACAGACTAGATAGCCAATTCCTAATATAATCCTCCGTTTGGGGAGAAAGCACAAAAGGGACCACCCATAGTGTAATACTGGTAAAAATTAGTTTAATAAAAACGGATTAAAAATAACTTACATCAAGGATGCGAAATTAGGGCAACAAAGATGACAATATAAACACTGCCGGCCGGTCAGTGTGATCCCGTCCCTTGATCGAATGTTTGTCTGTAGTGGTGGCGTCGCTGCGTGCCTTCCCATACGACGTTTCGTCACAACTGACGTTTTCAATGGGGAACGGGCGACGCAGCGACGCACCACCTATAAATACCTAACCTCTTCCTGGGATGTATGAGATCGAGGCCGGCGCCGCCATCTTGCTAATGGGAAAACTAGCATAGCAGTGTTGGCGGGCCGGCGCCAAGGAGGATTGGCAATTTGGAAAGCTAAGAAGAATCTGGAAAGGAACATCATTATGTTGTATCCTTGTTCCTCAGAGGCGAATACTAACAGGGAAATTGAACATTACAATAATAGTGCAGTGAAGAACTAATCCGAAGTGCACAATAACCATGCAGGATAGGCTGCTGGAATTATAATAGAAAAAAACATCTAGTAGCAGATGTGGAAGTGGTATCTAGGGGTGTAAAGATACTTATTAGTTAAAATTACAAAAGAATTAGGTTATATAAATGAATATGAACATAGGGTCTATTAGAAAAAACCCCCGATTAAGGAAGTTGCCTATAAAGGGCGTGATGTAGCTACACCAGTGAAGGATGGAGTACATACAAAAGAGGGGGTGAAAAAAGGGGGGGGGGAGGAAGAAAAAGGAGGGATAGCACCCCCGCTAATATTAACTGGTGCAAAAAGGGCTAGTGAATCGAATATATGTGACATTTAAACACACAAAAAATATATAATATAAAGTCGCATTATATGTTCAGAGCCTCACTGAAAAGGGCATGACCTTGCACACACCTCAGGAGGAGTTCATATTAAGGGAGTGATAGTTGCCTATAAAGGACGTGATATACCCAAAACAGTGGAGAGTGAGGTAAATAGAAACGAGGGGGTGAAAAAGGGGGGAAGGGGAAGAAGGGGGTTAGCACCCCCACTAGGATTAACTAGTGCAAAAAAGACTGATGAATCAAATGTGTGTGACATTTAAACAAACACACAAAAATTATAATATAAAAAATATAAAAAGTCGCATTAAGTGTTCAAAGTCTCAATGGAAAAAAGGCATGACCTTGCACACATCTCAGGAGGAGTTCACATTCACTAAAAAACATTTATAAGAGGAAGACTACCAGCAAACTCTAATGTATTATCAGTAGAAGGACCTCCAGGTCCATAGTGTATAGTCAGCTAAAAAATAATAATAATAATCGTCACAAGATAGCATACAAAACCCACCATTAGGAGTTGTCGATGAATGCATTGATATCAGTATCAATGTTTAAACCAAAAGGGGTGTAAGACTTTAAGCGGTGGATCCAGGCCATTTCCAGTTTTGACACTTCCCTCACTAGTGAGCTCCCTCGCCAGTGAGGTTTAAATTTGTCAATACCGAAAAAAAGGGTATGGGCTGGATTTTTACTGTGTGCCTGCAAATAGTGCTTAGACACTGAGTGTTTAGGGAAACCCGAGATGATGTTAGAGATATGTTCCCCTAGTCGCACTTGTAGTGGGCGTTTGGTACGCCCCACGTATTGTAAACCGCACGGGCACTGTAACATGTAGACCACCCCTTTGGATGAACAGGTTATACAAGGTTTGATAGTATGGCTCTCACCGGTGGCTGTACAAGTAAAGGATGTGGTGCGTCTCGCAACATCTCTGTTGAGAGAACACACTCGACACCTCCCACACTTGTAGTACCCTGAGAGGTGGTCGAAAAAACCCCTCGTATTTCTCGGAGGGTCGATGGTATTGACCGCAACCTGGTTCCTCAAGGAGGGTAGGCCCCTGAAAATCACCTGGGGCTTCTCAGGTAGAAGATCTTTCAAAACCGTGTCACTCTTCACTATATGCCAATGTTTGTTTATTAATTGTTTAATACCCCTATGCTGTAAGGTATATGTGGTAATGAAGGGGACCCCATTAGCAAAGGCTTCCCTTCTACGTGGGCCTTTCTCTTTCAGCAACTCTGATCTATCGAGGTTGCTTACTTCGTTTAGAGTGGCGATCAGATCTTCAGATTTATAGCCTTTTTCCGCTAGTCTTTCCATAAGTATTTTGGACTGAGCCTGGAAGTCCTCCTGCTTCGTACAATTCCTCCTGAGTCTGATCAGTTGGCTCTTGGGGACTGAATCTAGCCATGGGGAATGATGGCAACTTGTGACCGGAATGAATGAATTCCTATCTGTAGTCTTGAAATATGTGGAGGTAGTAAATTTTTGATTTTCTATTGTGATGTTCAAATCCAGGAAATGAATAGTTTCCTGGTGCATCTCGTATTTCAACACAATCCCCCTGGTGTTGTTATTGAGGGATTGCATGAAAATTTCCAAATCCCCCAGTTGGCCATCCCAGAGGAGGAGGATGTCATCGATATATCTAGCCCATAGAACAAGTTGGGGTATGTTCTGGGCATAGATGACATCCTCCTCCCACTGGGCCATAAAAAGATTGGCCAAACTGGGGGCATATTTAGCCCCCATGGCCACACCAACTATTTGCAGGTAAAACTGATTGTTGAACCAGAAATAGTTGTGTGTGGCCGCATACCTCAAAAGGGTCATAATAAAGGACACTTGTTCGGCAGGAAGATGGGACTCATGGCGTAGGTAATTAAGTACAGCAGAAAACCCTAGGTCATGGGGGATGATGGTGTAAAGAGAGTTGACATCCGCTGTCACCATCCATATGCCCGGTTTAGCTGTAATAGTGTCCAACATGTTGATGACCTGTCTGGAATCTTTGATAAAAGAAGGCGTCCTAATAACCAACGGTTGAAGGTAGGAATCAATATACTTGCCCACCCGGGCAGTAACGGAATCTATTCCGCTGACTATAGGGCGCCCGGGTGGGCAAGTGAGGCTCTTATGTACCTTGGGCAGGTAATAGAGAACTGGAGTTCTTGGGGCCCTGGGAATAAGGTGTAAGGCCTCCTTCTCGTTTAGAATCCCAGTGCTTCGACCTATCTTGATTAGTTTCTCCAATTCCCTCACAAATTGGATCTTTGGGTCAGAGGGTAACTTTACATACGTGGTGACGTCATCAACAATTCTATGCATCTCTGTCAAATAGGCGTCTCTATCCAACACCACGATACCCCCCCCCTTATCGGCTGGCCGAATGACTAGATCCTTTCTTGAACATAATGAGTCTAACCCATCTTGCAGGGTTTTACTCATTTTAGTTTTTTTGATTTCAAGATGTTCTAAGTCCCTTAATATAACATCGCGGAAAACGCGCAGTGGGGGGGGTAATCCCCCCGGGGGGTTAAAAAGGGAAGCATTGGCCAAACCTGAGTGGGCAAATGCGGGGGTGTTGGAATTGACTGCAGTGGCTCTAATGGGGAAAGGGTTACTACTCATATAGCGTTTGATGTTTAGCTTGCGCACGAATTTGTGAATATCCATGTAAACTTGGAATTTATTTAAAACTTTAGGGGGTGCAAACTTAAGGCCCTTATCCAAAATGGAAAGTTCTGGTAAGGATAGGGGTTTAGAGCTTAGATTAAAAATGCCTTTACCTATCATACCCTCGCTCTCTTTAGTTGTTCGGGCCCGCCTCCCCCCTCTGGTTCCTCTCCTGTATTTTGGGGAATATTTAATAGATTTATTTAACATTTTCTATTTTTGGGGTGTGAGCTGCATGCAATCCCATAAGTATGATATCGCTATCGCAGGTCACAGGTATCACAGGTGAAAGAATAACCAAGTACACGTATGTATGTGCATTGATGTATGTATGTGTGCATACATGTATGTGAGTGCATGTGCATGTATGCGTATATATGTGTGGATGTGTACATGTACACTATATTATCAAAAGTATTGGGACACCTGCCTTTACTTGTACATGAATTTTAATTCAAATTGATCCTTGACTCAGAGAAGATGTTATGATGAAAAAAAAAATCCATTGTGCAGTATCTTAGTAGAAATGGAAACCAGTTTCCCCCAATACCACACTCACATTTTCTCAGTTTCACAGTCACCATAAATAATGACTTTCCTAAATCATTATAGTAAATGGCTCACTGGACAAAAGGACACGTTATAATATCCAAGTAAAAATAGGCATTTCTCTTAGGTCAGTTCACACTGTGGATGTCCATAACAGTTTTTCAGTATTCCTACAAAGGAACTTCTTGCTCGCCACTCCAGATCTGGTCTGTCTCCCAATGTGCTCTGTGGTATACAGAGGGTTGCTCACCAAAATTGTTGACCCCTTTTTTTACAAAGTGAGTCACAAAGAACGCTCTTTAGGATCAGTTAACCTATCTCTCATGTTTCCACCAATACAGCAAAGGCACAGGATCCACCACTTTCAATGCTCACTTATTAATTCACAGCCCATCCATCATAGCTCAAATAAAAAACAAAAACACAATCATAGTGTAATTCCATAAAATAAATCCCTTTATTTATATAAATATTGCTCACAAACTTATTAAAAACCATGGGGATTATTTACTTAAGGCAAATCCACTTTGCACTACAAGTGCACTGAAAGTGCACTTGGAAGTGCGGTCGCTGTAGATCTGAGGGGGACATTCAAGGAAAATAAAAAATAGCATTTTTTCTTGTATATGATTGGATGATACAATCAGCAGAGCTTCCCCTGCTTTTGAAGCTTCCCCTCTGATTTACTGCGACTGCACTTTCAAGTGCACTTGCAGTGCAAAGTGGATTTTCCTTTAGTAAGTCAACCCCCATGTGTCTTTAAACTCATAAAAAAAACAGCAATTCCAGGTACGCTTACATAATTAAATTACTTCTGGTTGATGCGTTTCATCATGTGACAGGATGTGATGTCAGTAATGGGAAGGCCATTTATATAACACAGTTTACCAGTCCTTTGAGTCAACATTTCCCATACTTTCTTAAGAACCAGATATGATGTCAAAATCGCAAATACTCCAGGTAACATTTTCTAAACTAATAACCCTTTTATTTGCCCATACGCCACTACTGACAGAAGGATATGATGCTGAAAAGAAGTCTTTAAACCAACATTTAAGCTCTTACTTACCCTTACACCCATCACTAAACTCCAAATAGAAGAAATTCCCTAAAACCGGACCCAACCAAGTGAGCTACTATATTTACTATAAAAATTATCTAATCTTCCTCCAACACAAAAATAAACAATATAACCCCCAGGATCCATTCTTCCTAGTCTTTCTACTTTATTAGAAGTATGCCTATTTTAACATGGTATATATTGCTTAAATGACATAAACACTTCTGTTGCTTCAGAGAAGACCCAATAAACTAATGAATACAAATAAATACCCACAAATTTGTATATGTTTATGTACATTTAAAATTTTCTTTATATACAGTATCTCACAAAAGTGAGTGTATATATATATATATATATATATATATATATATGGACAAATACAATCATTAATAGATAAACTCCCCCTAGTGGTCCTAGTTCAATAGCATCTGAACTCATATTTGCATACTTGAAAGGCCAGAGACAATACCTGTAGAGCCCTGAATCTGATTCACCTTACCCACTCAAGGAATATACCAGTTTTGCTCATATCAGAAGACACTGAAGAATCATTTAATCAAGTACAATGGGAATTCTTGAAGCAACAAACATATTGGTCTTGGAGACAATACGAGAAAGTGGCTGAATGATATTTACCCTCAACCGCTGGCATTCGTAAGAATGAATTTGGCCTTCCCCAAGGATTTCCCTCTAAGAGGGATGCATTCTATCACCGCTTATCTTTGTCTTAACATTAGAATCATTCCTGCGCCATATCAGATTAAAAAATAACATCAAGGGCATTGAGACCTCTTAACATCATTATAAAGTCTGTGCATATGCAGATGACCTTCTGTTCTCATTGACAAACCCAGAGATCTCTATTCCAAATCTTATGAATTAGTTAGACTCATACTCAGCACTCTTTAATTACACAATTAATGTCTCAAAATCTGAAGACCTGAACATTAACGTAGAATTAACAATATTAAAATAACTTCCATTTTAAATGGGCTACTAAATGCATTAAATATCTGAGGGTGCAGTTCATGCCACCCCTCTTTGACATTTACTTGACAAACCTCCCTACCCTCTTTAGCACTATCAGACAAGATCTAAAACAATGGAATGCTTGTTAATTTACTTGATTCGGAAGAAAAAGTATACGGAAAATAAACCCCCTACACTGCTTATTAGTGCTACCATTGTCATACCCAACTCTTTTGTCTATGGTAAAACATGAGTTTCTAAAATTCCTCTAGGCATTGCAAGCAAAACACATTTCCCATTCTCTCTTGCAGAATACTGGACTGGTGAAAACACTCTTCATTGAAAAATATTTATATAGACCAGGACATGCTCTTGATCCCACGTGCAGCTCTACCTTGGCTGAAGGACAGTGCCTTACTGTGCCCAAACAACACCCATTATTTGGGACCACTTTATCCACTATCTCCACAATCACAGGTATTATTATATCAGTCAAACCGCCATCCCCAGTGACTCCTGTTTTTGGAAACCCAGCCTTTCCACCAGGTGTACATGGGCCCCAGTTTAACCGTGTTTTGCTTTCCAATCAACTTCACTCCAAGAACTGTTTGAGAACAGATGGCTGGCTCATGCTGTCGCACATCAGAAATTTGACTGATCCCCCATTAATGCTTTGGCAAGTCACGCAGATTAGTAATTGTTTCACTACTTTTGAACCTCAGGAGGTTACCATTAAAAAAAAACAAATCTTCAAAACTCATTGCCTAGTCTCAAACCCATTGAGGCACAACCTGTCTATTACTTACAGTGTATCTAGCTTACAACTCCTAAGGAAGATTTTACACCCCCATTCCTTCTGAAATGGAAAATTTTACTCAGGAAGAAATAAAACATATTTTGTCCTTTGCACCAAAACCATCCCTCTCTAGTAGAATCTAGGAAAATCTACCCCTTGGTCTCTCCATTTTTCCAAAGTTGTAACTATTTTTTTTTTTTTATATGTTTTCTGGGAATGCGTGCTCCTGCTGCCCTTTTGGAGAAAAACCCAAAGATTTACTGAGCAACTTACAGGAATAACTCTTGGGGATGGCCCTGTGGCCCCACTCTTATATTTAGCTCCGCTTCCCAAAACCAAGTATAAGAAATCTCTGCTCATTCGTCTTATATTTTTCTATTGATGTGGCAGGATGAAGAACCCCCTGACTATTGGTATGTGGATCACAATTGTCAATGAGATCAATTGAAGGGAAGACCATACTGCATCTGTATATCGCAGAGAAGACACATTTCCTTCTACCTGGTTTTATTATAACAATTTCAGTTTCACACAAGAATATCTTGACCTTCTTGCAAAACACCCTGAGGACCTTTGCACTTTCTAAGTAGAGAGTCTCTTTTACATGCCAGATCCCAAGGTGAGGGATGATAGAGGTGAGACCATTTTTGGACCCTCTTGATTTTGTCAAGTTTATTCACGGTCCTTGGACCTTCTCTCCCACTACCTTTTCTCTTTTTTTCTTCACTCTCTATTTACCCCTTATTCTTTTTCTATGTTCAGCATAATAACTATAAAAATACAGCATCCACACTGACAATTTCAGGTAGCCACAGCCTTATTTCATTCTTGATTTAGAGAAAGACCTAATTCTGTGGGAATTTAAAACCTATAACTATATTTGATCAGATTTTTTTCTACTGCTCCCTTTTGTCACCTTTTTGTTAACTGTGAAATGCATAATTAATGAATTAAAAAAACATGTATTTCTATGAATGAATATGCTGCAGGGCAGAGGAAAGAACTTAGTTTGTGATCTTTTTTAATTGTTGTACACACTACTGCACTTGGTTTTACAAAGATTATGAAAAACAAAGTTTCATAAGAGAGAAAAATAGTATAGTTTAATACAAAATTGGAAATTATTTGCCTAGGTGTAAAGAAAAAAAAAAAAAAAAAAAAAAGAAAAATTCTCAAAAAGAGTGCACACAACATGTTTCTTTTAGATACCCAGCCTAGCTACCACAAATATGTTGCTTAATCTTTATAGTTATGTGTACTATTAATGGTGCAGCCAGCCATGAAAGATGAGAGTTTATTATTAAGGTAAGGTGTACATAATGGAGTGTTTGTTCGTTTTACTCACTGCTATTGTGCCTTGTATGACTGAATGCGCCTGAATGCAACAGAGTTCTGATTACAGAATTCTGTGGTAATAATAGCTGGTTTACCCTTGGAGTCAAATCTACACCTATTGCTATTTAGCTACTCAGTGTTTTAATTTACAAGGAATTTGGCTACTCTCCAACACATTTATCATAAAGGTTCTGGATTATGTCATTGTGACCAAACCTTAATTACACAGTAATTGTAGTACTTGTTAATACATTCATTTTTGTATGTTTATTTATCTTTCCAGCATGTTTTGTTAATAAAGCTTTGGATCTTAATCCACATGTATTACTTTTTCATTCATTGCAAACCTCAAAGTCCATGAAAGGACTAAACAGAACAGAATAAGATGTTAAAAAAAAAAAAAATAAATACAGATCTGCAATATATGACCAAGTGAAACCCCAGTTAATTCATTTTAAATTTTAGGATTTGATTGTAGAAATCAGCTACAGAGGGTGTTTTTATAGGGATGCTTCTTGTACAGCTTTGCTGTATATAGTATGCTCTGTAGTGGAGATTTTATTGGATTCACCTGTTCTGTACTTCAGCAGTTTTAAGGGTAATCAAAGGTAACACATTTTGTAGTTAAGGCAGGGTTAGAATGAATTGATCTTCCCACAGATACATTTGTCAAGAATATATATATACACGTTAAATACATTAAGCTCATAGAAAGACACAATCGTTATAAAGATTTAATTTATATACTAATACCAAAAAATCCGTCCGTTTTTTTTCCGACTGATTGTGTCCAAAACTGGTGTTGCATACACACGGTCGGACAAAGTTGTCGGAAAATCTGATCGTTCCGAATGTGGTGACGTTCGTTGCGTACTACGGAACTGCGTAGAGGCTAGTAGCCAATAGCTTTGGCCTCGTAATTTGATCTGAGCATGCGTGGCACTTTGTCCATCGGAATTCCCTACACACGATCGGAAAAAGTCAGATCGGATTTTGTTGTCAGAAAATTTGAGATCCTGCTCTTAAATTTTTTCTGGCGTAAATTCGGATGGAAAAAGCCTGCTAGAGGCCACAGATGATCGGATTTTCCGACAACATAATCGGATCAGACTTTTTCCATCGGAATATCCGACCGTGTGTACGAGGCATAATGCTGCGTTGGATGTGGCAGTAGAGGAGCAGGCACTCTGGGAAGTGTTTCAGATGCTAAAGATTCTTTATCTTGCAATGAAGAGAGGAATGATCTGAGTTATGGGCAGTAGGACAAATATTTAACATTTTCTTTTACAGTTTTTTTTATGTTTTTTTTCACTACAGAATCACTTTATGTCATAACACAAGTTTTAGAATAAACAACATGATTGGTGTAGGTTGGGTTCTTTTATACTCACTGTTATAGTTTGATTTGTAAACTTTGGAGAGAACCACATCCAACAATGCAGAGTTGGGAGCATACTCTAAACTGTGGCAATTCTTAAGGAAGAACAAGAAAAATTTAATAAATAAAAGCGAGGAGGAGAGAAGGAAGAAAAAAAAGGGGATTGTGCTGGAAAAGGTGCCTGAGAAAAAACAAAACAAAAAAAAAAAGGCAGAAGAAATTCAGAATCAGACCTAAAAATAAATAAATATATAAATAAATGTGAGGTTATTAAGGGACACTATAACGAATTGAAGAAGAATTTTAATAACAAATTGTAAAAAAAAATTGTAAAATATTAATAATAATGATAATAATAATATTATTTAAAATAGACAGAGAGTTCCAGAAATATCCCAGCCTATAAGCTAGTGTTTTTAAAGGAGATTTGGAACAAAATTACAATTGTAAAACTAAATCAGCCAAAGGCTAATCAAGGCCACTAATTTATTTGTGAGGTATAGTGGTATCCCCAGCCAAGACATTTTCTCACTTCGATTGTTACATTTACACATATTAACAAAAAGTTATAATTTAGGTTAAAATATCACAAATTTGGGTATTAAAATTTTAAGGCAGAAATCATTCCAACTAAGACAAGGATGTGTTAACTACTAAAGACTATTAAACCCATTTATCAAACTGCCAATTTAAAGTCCAATAAGCAGAAAGGTGATCCAAGAGGATGTAAAGCTCAACCAGGAAATTGTATATGTATCTCTCTGGCTTTACAGTTTACCAAAGGTGTACAAATCACAAGACTGGCACAATTATAATTCCTTGGTCAATGCAGTTATTTTTGAATTGTAATTCTGTGTTTAGGTATGTGATGGAAGTTCTGCTTTATGGAATCATTCAAAGCAACAACAATAGTGTTGTTGGTAGGCTATCTTGTAAACAATACAAATCACTTAGAACTATCTTTAATATACATTACTCACTAAGCATTGAAGCAACCAAAGCAACAAACCAACAAGTAACCTAAAAACTGTGAATGTTTCTTGCATATTTCAAAACAACTTCTAATCTTCTAATCTTAGCAAATACTTTGGCATACAAAACATGTTCAGCTGTGTCGACTGGCTTAGTAAATGGATGTTTATTCCACTATGGTAATCAATCATACCTGATGTTTACCAGTTATGAAATATGGAGATGTCTTCCTCTGAAACAAAGAAAGCAATAATCTTATACATGGTAAGTTACTTTCAATATTTTCATTGTTAAAGCATTATAAAAATGTTCTGATAGCCTTTAACTATCTCCCACCCGACCTATTGTAAAATGACGGCTGGGAGGGAGCACCATTATTCGGAGATGACATCAAATGATATCCTCCTACTGGTGCACCTCATGCGCACCCTAAGGGGCATGCAGCAGTGAAATATGTCACCTGCTGTGTACACTGTTGTACTGGGCCAGCCCTGGCACCATGTGATCACGGTGACCAATCACAGAGATCACATATCAATTATATACAATGGCTTGTCATTCATAGGCATTCATGTGTACTATTGTGTCACAGTGATCACGTGGTACAGGGGCCAATCACAGTGGACCTGTACCATGTGCAATGGGCAGCACAGTGGCTAAGTGGTTAGCATTTACATCTGGCAGCACTAAGGTTGTTGATTTGAATCCCAACCATGGCACTACCCGCTTGGAGTTTTCATATTCTCCCTGTGCTTGCATGGGTTTCCTCTGGGTACTACGGTTTCCTCCCACACTCCAAAGACATGCTGGTAGGTTAATTGGCTCCTGTCTAAATTGGCCCTAGAATGTGTATTGTATGAATGTGGGTTAGAGACCTTAGATTGTAAGCTCCTTGAGGCCTGGCACTGATGTGAACGTATAATAAGTATGTAGTGCTGCGTAAATTTATGGTGATATACAAGTACCTGTAATAAGTAATAAAATAAAATAAATGTGATAACTGTGGCCAATCACAGTTATCGCAATAGTACCAATGGCACATGAATGGATGCCTTTCAAAAAAAACAATTGCTTATAACGCTGATCAGATCATTACTGCAATAACAAATTTATAGTGGGAGAACAAGTTAAAAAAGAAAAAAAGAAAAAAGTTAAATGTAAGAAAAAAATATATATTATATATATATATATATTTATATATATATATATATATATATATATATATATATATATATATATATATATATATATATATTTACTGTCATCAGTCAGTGACCATGATCACCACCACACCAGTCATATGATGAAGATATACTGAAGATGTTCTGAAGACAGCATGTAAAAATATATATATATATATATATATATATATATATATATATATATATATATATATATTTATTTAATTTCTCCATTTTCCAAAAAATTGGGACAAAAAATTACTACAAAAACTCACCATGCCTCTTACTAAATACCTTAAAAATGCATTCAATTAACTTTTTATTAAACAATTTTTGGAGATAAAATTACAAGCGTTTGGTATGTAAGAACATGCTACATAATAAAAGTGGAAAATAGTACAAACATTGGTCTCAAGGAGGATTGTCCAAAAGAGAGTAAACAGCCAGATACAACTATTTGTACAGCTAAGAAGGGTACAGATAGGCCTCTAGAACTCACAGGGAGGCCATACATGTATAAAGTACCAACAAGATAAAAGAGAACTTACTGTTTCAATATCTACTGTAAAAAGAAAAAAAGGGAAGAAAAAAAGAGGGTGGGGGAATAGCTGTGAGAGTATCACCTATATACAGTGGTGTGAAAAAGTGTTTGCCCCCTTCCTCATTTCCTGTTCCTTTGCATGTTTGTCACACTTAAGTGTTTCGGAACATCAAACCAATTTAAACAATAGTCAAGGACAACACAAGTAAACACAAAATGCAATTTGTAAATGAAGGTGTTTATTATTAAAGGTGAAAAAAAATCCAAACCATCATGGCCCTGTGTGAAAAAGTGATTGCCCCCTAAACCTAATAACTGGTTGGGCCACCCTTAGCAGCAACAACTGCAACCAAGCGTTTGCGATAACGTGCAATGAAGCTTTTACAGCGTCGTGGAGGAATTTTGGCCCACTCATCTTTGCAGAATTGTCCTAATTCAGTTACATTAGAGGGTTTTCGAGCATGAACGGCCTTTTTAAGGTCATACCACAACATCTCAATAGGATTCAGGTCAGGACTTTGGCTAGGCCACTCCAAAGTCTTCATTTTGTTTTTCTTCAGCCATTCGGTGGTGGACTTGCTGGTGTGTTTAGGATCATTGTCCTGCTGCAGAACCCAAGTTCGTTTCAGCTTGAGTACACGAACAGATGGTCGGACATTCTCCTTCAGGATCTCTTGGTAGACAGCAGAATTCATAGTTCCTTTTATCACGGCAAGTCTTCCAGGTCCTGAAGCAGCAAAACAGCCCCAGACCATCACACTACCACCACCATATTTTACTGTTGGTATAATGTTCTTTTTCTGAAATGCAGTGTTCCTTCTACGCCAGATATACTTGGACACACACTTGGACACACACAAACAATGTTGTCCCAAAAGTCTTGGGGATCATCAAGATGTGTTGTGGAGAAATTGAGACGAGCTTTGATGTTCTTTTTGCTCAGCAGTGGTTTTCTCCTTGGAACTCTGCCATGCAGGCCATTTTTGCCCAGTCTTTTCCTGATGGTGGAGGCATGAACGCTGACCTTAACTGAGGCAAGTGAGGCCTGCAGTTCCTTGGACGTTGTTGTGGGGTCTTTTGTGACCTCTTGGATGAGTCGTCGCTGCGCTCTTGGGGTAATTTTGGGCGGCCGGCCACTCCTGGGAAGGTTCACCACTGTTCCATGTCTTCGCCATTTGTGGATAATGGCTCTCACTGTGGTTCGCTGGATTCCCAAAGCTTTGGAAATGGCTTTATAACCCTTTCCAGACTGATAGATCTCAATTACTTTCTTTCTCAATTGTTCCTGAATTTCTTTGGGTCTCGGCATGATGTGTAGCTTTTAAGGATCTTCTGGTGGACCTTACTGTGTCAAGCAGCTCCTATTTAAGTGATGCCTTGATTGTGAACAGGTGTGGCAATAATCAGGCCTGGGTGTGGCTAGAGAAATTGAACTCAGGTGTGGACAACCACAGTTATAGTATGTTTTAACAAGGGGGGCAATCACTTTTTCACACAGGGCCATGATGGTTTGGATTTTTTTTCACCTTTAATAATAAACACCTTCATTTACAAATTGCATTTTGTGTTTACTTGTGTTGTCCTTGACTATTGTTTAAATTGGTTTGATGTTCCGAAACACTTAAGTGTGACAAACATGCAAAGGAACAGGAAATGAGGAAGGGGGCAAACACTTTTTCACACCACTGTAAGTAAGAAGACTCTAAACATGGTGAAAACTAAACAGCAATGGATCTAGAGATTGCTCTGCTCAAGGAAATTAGGGAGAGAAGCCTCCAAAGACATATCCACCAAAGGAAAATATAAATTAGGGGAGGATGAAAACAGGTTAGATATTAAGTGAGAAGAGCTTGGACATCTGCAGAGCTCCTATAAGCTCTCCAGCAAGTCTAAGTAGCACTAACTAACTGTAGATATGTAAACCTTGAAACCTTTCTCCCAAAACTGTGAGAACGTGGCAACTCCACCATATGTGTGGGCAGGTTCCCATGTCCTCCAAACACCACCAGCAAACATTGGAGTTAGAGGGATATATACAATGTAAAATATCAGGGGTCTTATACCATGGAGACTTTACTTTTTTCTTTACTTTTACTTTTTTCTTGGTAAAGGGAGGACATAGAAAGTTTATGGGTAAACTTGAAACACTTCCTCCAATTGTCTTCTGAAAATGAAGTGACCAGAAAGCGCAGAGACTGTATTCTCTGGGACAGTATCCTGTGAAGGAAGTGACTCAAGCGGCATGTAAATAAAAGAAGCATGAGGGTCAGCATGGCATTTACATAAAAAAGGCTGGGCTCTGGTGAGCCAGTGATTATTTTGTGGACAAATCGGGTAGATAGGTAGCTCATCCTGATGTGTAATGTGGTCAGGATAGACGTTGCGAATTTGGGGTTGTCAAAGATGGGAGTTAACGCTCCTGGTTTGTGAGACAAGCCTCGCGGGACTATGTTTCTGTCCCACAGAGTGGGTGGGGGTAATGTCAAAAAAGAGCGGGGAGGTAGAAGGCAGACAATGAGAGGGAGGCACCCATGGAAGAGCCTGCAATGCCAGTGTACTCAAGTTGTACCACTCGTTTATCAATCCTATGGTGAAATCAGTCACCCATGCGGTTAGGTAGAAAAAACAACAGGTGGGGTAACAACAAGTGGGTAAAAAGCATAAAAAAAGGCTGCAATTTGCTTTATTTAAACTCACAATTGTGTGCCATTTAAATTGATCACTGAATGAGCTATAGAAGATCCAATAATTTCTAGTTTATGGGTTACACAGCATCAAAGAACATCTAAATTGTTATAATAACCCTAATTCCCAGGATTGGATTTTTGTGGTGTTATTTATTGTTTTCTTTGTCAAAGCAAAAATGTCAGCTAAGTGCCAGGCTGAAAGGCTCCCCCAAAGGCTTACCTATCACTTGCGTCTTCTCGGGTCTAAATAGAGGACACTTTTTTTGGAATGCTGATTGCTGAATAAGGATAAAAGCTTTTTTTTTATTAATTAAAAAGATAGACAAAAAATGTTTATATATGAATGCTTTGTGAATGTACAGTATATTATTAGCAGTCAGCTCGGGCAGGGGATGGAGCCCTTTTTATGGGGACTTCCTGCCTGATACCCTTCCTCTAACAGGGAGAAAATAGTCTGAACTGCATATTCTAGATGAGGCCTTACTAATGCTTTGTACAGGGGCAAAATGATGTCTCTTTCTCTGGAGAGTGCTGGTTGCACATGAGATATTAAACATCAAAAGCGCTGGGCCCCTTTCACATGGGGCGGATCTGCTCAGCGGATCACTTTATGCATTAAATATACTGCTACATGTTCAAGCCCCTTTATATGGATGGTGGGTTCTCTTTAAAAAATTCTGAGATAAACAAACTACAAAAATATGTGAAATAAACATAATGTACTTAAAAGGATGCGATATTGCTCACGGATTTGCTGCATGCATAATTTGGTGCCTCTTATTGAAATACAGTTATGCTTTTTCTATACTTGGAAAGACATTCCACACATTCCACAAAATCACACCTCTGTTTGTAGCCACACCCAAAAAACTATTTTCAACACGCCTTCTGTGAATTGGTCATGGATTTTTAAAACAAGAGGCAGACAGCCTCTTGTTTTAAAAATCCATGACCAATTCACAGAAGGCGTGTTGAAAATAGTTTTTTGGGTGTGGCTACAACACGCCTTCTGTGAATTGGTCATGGATTTTTAAAACAAGAGGCAGACAGCCTCTTGTTTTAAAAATCCATGACCAATTCACAGAAGGCGTGTTGAAAATAGTTTTTTGGGTGTGGCTACAAACAGAGGTGTGATTTTGTGATTGTTGTACAAATGTGCTCTTTGTCAGTAGAGTAGCCAGTGAAAATGTCATCCCTCTACTGCATACTGTAAGGTTGTATATTTTAAAGCAGAACTAAGCCCTTGTATCCTTTACACCCAAGGCTGCTAACCTAGTCCCCGTTTGATCAGCAGTTGCCATTGTGCTGTACATGTGATCAGTTTAGAAACCAGCCATTTGGTGTCTTGACAGTTCAGTTGAGACCACAATCACTTGTAACAGTTATTATTCATAGCATACCCTAATGTAAGTGTTTTGAGAAACAGTTAAAGCAGTATTAAATGCAAAACCAAAAATTATAATAATATAATGCAGCTGATCAATCATTAGATGAGGTGACTGCATTGGTTTTCATTTTTATTATTATTATTATACAGGATTTATATATCGCCGACAGTTTGCGCAGCGCTTTACAACATGAGGGCAAACAGTACAATTACAATACAAATCAATACAGGAGGGATCAGAGGGCCCTGCTCGTTGGAGCTTACAATCTAGAAGGGAGGGTCATTTGGAACAAAAGGTAATACTGTGGGGGGGTGAGCTGATGGAGAAAATGAAAATACGGTTGTTGTTGTTGTTAGGTGTGGGTAGGATATGCTTCTCTGAAGAGAAGGGTTTTCAGGGATCGTCTAAAAGCTAATAAAGTGGGAGATAGGCGAACAGATTGGGGTAAGGCATTGCATAGGATTGGAGAGGCTCTGGAAAAGTCCTGGAGGCGAGCATGGGAGGAGGTGATGAGGGAGCTAGAGAGCAGGAGGTCTTGAGAGGAACGAAAAGAATGAGTAGGTTGGTATTTAGAGACTAGGCTAGTGATGTAGCTGGGGGCAAAAATTGTGGATGGCTTTGTACGTAGTTGTTAGTATTTTGAATTGAATTATTTGGCCGAGTGGAAGCCAGTGGAGGGATTGACAGCGAGGAGTGCAGACACAGAGTGATTGGTAAGGTGGATGAGTCTGGCAGAAGCATTCATGATGAATTGCAGAGGTGATAGACTATGTAGAGGTAAGCCAATGAGAAGGGAGTTGCAGTAGTCGAGGCGAGAGATGACGAGCGAGTGAATTAAGAGCTTTGTTGTATCATTGGTTAGAAAGGGGCGTATTTTTAGGCTTTTTTCCTTCTGTTTTTACCTGGCGATCTGGCCCATAACACACCTCCTGTATTAAAGTGCCCCTACTCTGGATGAAGGAGAAACAGAGACACATTTGGACAGCAGCCTGATCAGTCTGGGGGAGGGTAATGTTAGATGTAGATCAGATTAAGATATACTAACAAAATTGAGGCCAAACTTCAGCTACAGCACTTTTTAGGCATTTACAGTAACATTTTTAAAGCCAATCACTGTAAACATCCCTGTCAGTGGTAAATGTTTTTTCTCAACTCTCTAACTGATACATCTACAGGACAGCATGTTCTGTTGAAAAACAACAGATGTAATGGGAAGCTCACCAGGTGAAAATAAAAGAAAGAAAATATAAAAAAAAAAAAAAAGAAAAAGGAATGCAGCTATCACATCTAAGAATTTGTAAGCTGCAATATTATAATTGTATTGTTTGCTTTTGTGTTTAATAACTCATTTTTTAAATTGGGTGTACATAGGTGTAGTTCCGTTGTAGTACTACTCTTGTAGGAGCCACAGGATTACTATCCTAGTCTTCTCAAACCTCTGCTCTGCAGCAAGTCTCACGACAGGCTCATTCACTCTTTCTTCAAGGACCAGTCTAGGTGATGTTGTTTTTGCTTTTTTGGATAACTTGGATAGAGTTGAGGGAAGTGGTGGGATACCCCAAAGATAAGGACTATGTACAGCTTGAGGACATGCTATTCCCTTTTGAGCAAGCTATAATGAACTCTGGCCTTGTAACAAACAATGGACTTCAGCCTAATTAGTATTTAGATCCACAAGAGCAAAGTCTCTTTAACCACTTGCAGCCCGCCCACTGTCAAATGACGGCTGGGCCGTGTGGCTCTCAATCTGGGTGGACGTCATATGATGGCCTCCCAGAACGGCCGCTCTCGCGTGGCCCCCGGGGGCATGCAGCGCGGCGATCGCGGCCACGCCGCGTTGCTAGGACACACCGCGACCCCGATTTGTGTAAAGAGCTGGAGCCGCGGCTCTTTAACCATGTGATCACAGCCGGTCACGGAGATGCTGGTAATCGGTGTGCCTTGCCTTACACTGACAGAGTGCTCCCAGAATGTATGCAGTCTCCCAGCATGCCATCAGAGCCTCTCTCTGGGATAGGCCAGGGCAGCATCAATATCTATGCTGCCATCTGCATAGCTCCACACCTATCATCCAGAAACTTCTCGTTTCCTGTATACAGACAGAGCTATCCAGCAGACTGGCAGCAGCAGAGCACACAGAACAAACCTACTTAAACAATCCCAGCTCACTGAGTACAGTGAGCCAAACTATGCCTTTACCTTACACAAAATTACAGCCACTGTCTACAGTGTGGTAACTAAATGTACGTATTAAAAACACACACTCTGATATTTGGTGTTTACAATTTAAAATCCCTATTTTTTGCTAGAAAATTACTTAGAACCCCCAAACATTATATATATATATTTTTTAGCAGAGAATCTAGAGAATAAAATGGCAATTGTTGCAATATTTTCTGTCACACATATGTGTTTTTGGGCAAAGGGACACTTTCATGAATTTCAAAAAATGAAACAATAAAGTTAGCCCAATTTTTTTGTATAATGTTACGCCGAGTAAATAGATACCAAACATGTCACGCTTTATAATTGCACACACTCGTGGAATGAGCACAAACTACGGTACCTAAAAATCTCCAGAAGTGATGCTATAAATTATTTTTTTATGGTTACCAGGTTAGATTTACAGAGGAGGTCTAGCGCTTGAATTATTGCTCTCGCTCTGACGATCGCGGCGATACCTCACATGTGTGATTTGAACACTGTTTACATATGCGGGCACGACTTCCGTATGCGTTTTCTTTGCTGCGCAAGCTCGCGGGGACGGGGGCGCTTTAAAAAAAAAATGTATTATTTATTTTAATATTATTAAATTGTGTTTTAAAAAAAAAAATTATTACTTTTATAGCTGTCACAAGGAATGTAAACATCCCTTGTGACAGTAATAGGTGGTGACAGGTACTCTTTATGGAGGGATAGGGGGTCTAAAAGACCTCCAATCCCTTCTTTGCACTGCAAAGTATTCAGATCGTCGAAAACGCAGATTCTGAATACTGTATATTTTTTAAAATCCGGCGCCATTGGCAGCCAAGTAAACTGGAAGTGACGTGACGTTGCTTCCGTGTTTACATTTAGGAGACTGGAGCTAAGCCGTTTACTAAGCCGTTTATGCCGGAGTGACATATCACGGATCGGGTCTCCCGGTGGGACGGGAGGCCTGATAAGAGCGGCGGGAGTCGGCAGAAGGTGGGGATGTCCCCTCCCGCTCCTCTGGGATAACAATCGAGCAGCTTTTAGCCACATTGGTTGTTATCCCTGGAAAGCCGATCACCTGCTCTAAAAAACGGTACCAGGATGATCATCCCGGTATAACCCCTGAAAGCCGAGGCCGCATACATGCGTACGCTTGGCGTGAAGGGGCTATTCTATCACCTACCTAGGAGGGTGCTACACCACTTTAAGATGATTTGTTTCAAACATATACTGTATCTGAAAAACAAAATGAAATAAACTAAAAATCCCACTTTATTGACTAGAGGTCATTCATGTCTAAATGCTCAGACCAAACTAAGCAGTATCAGTATAATTTGGTTAACTTCAAATGAATAGGTATAGAACACTAATCAGCATAGAACAGAGTCAAAACACAGACACTAGCTCAGTGTATTATAAGATAAGATTTGATTTGCAATAATTTATAGATAATCGCTGATGTTTGGTGGCTTTCTGCACACATTAATAAAGTACTGCATCTAGAGAAACATAGCAACCATAGAGTAAACATGTTTGAGCCAAGTGTACACAATTTCTTATTGGGCACTTGCTACAGCTATGTACATAGTACACTAATATGTTTGTTTTAGATCAGTATGAAAAGAGCAGCAGTGTGTCGCACAAAAAGAAAAGAAAGGAACCTCTATCAAGAAATCATCTGCTTAGATGAAGAGAATGTGTAGCACTGATAACAGGATGTCTCCACAGAAATTTGTTACAATTCTTTTCCTATTTATAGGTAAGTTTCAATATAAAAAACTCTTCTTTTTAATTTAGGATTAAACTGTTCACTGCTATACCGATGGCAAATTAAGAGAATTAGAAGCAGTTCTGCTTCAAAATAGTATGGTTTTCTTAGCTGCATGTTCTAGATGAGTGTTATGCTGTGTGCACCATCAGCTGATATAAATATTCATGTTAAGGCTGTGTGCACCATCTATAAATATTCATGTTAAAGTGTTTGTCATATATGAATGCAGATAATTGCTGGTCAGAAACATTCCACAAAGTAACTGTACCATATGGCCTGAGGTACAATGTTCAAAATGCAGGGGTGCAAAAAAACAAAACAAAAAAAACAATGTTGTCAGGCTTATACTACATGCAGTAAAACCTTGGTTTGAGAGTAACTTGGTTTTGGAGCGTTTTGCAAGACAAGCAAAATTTTTTAATAAATTTTGACTTGATATACAAGCGATGTCTTAATATACAAGTAGCGTCACGTCACATCACAACTGAGTATAAAAGAGAAGAGAGGCGCCTCCAAGTGTAGCAATATGGTTACATTTAATGAAGGTACAACGCTTAGCAACTCACATGGTTGATGATTACAACAGGCACATCTAAAGCCCCATACACATGCTCGGACTATCCGAGGACCAGGTCCGTCGGACCATGTCCGTCATACTTTGTCTGATGTTGGTTTTGCGTACACACGGTCAGACAAAGTTGTCGGAAAATCCGATCATTCTGAACGTGGTGACGTTTGTTGCCTACGACGGGACTACGTAGAGGCTAGTAGCCAATAGCTTTGGTCTTGTAATGTGATCTGAGCATGCGTAGCACTTTGTCCGGTCGGACAACCGTACACACGATCGGATTTGGTGTGATCGGACCGTGTTGTCGGCAAATCTATCCAGCAGGAGATAGCACTTTGTCCGTCGGACAATCCGACGTACACTGTCCGATGGTGCATACACACGGTCTGATTTTTCAACAACATTGTCCGATCGGACAGAATCCATGCAAAAATCCGACCGTGTGTATGGGGCTTAAGTATGCAGGCATCCGGGGTAAAGCCGTCTACATAGACCATTGTCCTCACTGCCATCGATGCCATCGCTTCCACGCTGTGCTCCATGAGCGGTTCAATTGCTGTACTGCAGGGTAGTCTTCCTGGTCACGATTGCACACTGAAAGCAGTGAGAGTCGGTGGTGTGGGGGGTGGTCTATGTGGACAGCATTACCACGGATGCATGCGTACTTAGATGTGCCTCTTTTAATCATCAGCCATGTAAGTTGCTAAATGTTGTACCTTCATTAAATGTAACCAGATTGCTATACTAAAGCCTCATACACACGATCGGACCTTAGACCAACTTTCCCGTGGATTTTTGTCCAAAGGGCGTTGGCCCCAAGTTGGTATTGCATACACACGATCGGACTTTTTAGGCAACAAACATGAACGTAGTGACGTTTCAACGTACTGACGACACTTCAAAAGAGGACGTTCGAATACTCCTGCGCCACCTTTGGTCAACTTCTGTATTGTTGTCTGATCTTTTGCATTGGTTCTGAGCATGCGTGTTTGTACTTTGTACAAAAGTCCGATGGTTTTGTGTACACACGGTCGGACTTTGGTCCATCAGACTTTTGTTGGCAGAAAGTTGGTCCGTTCGCACAGCCAACAAAAGTCCGATGAAACCTGGAAAAATTTGGTCCGATGGAGCGTAAACACGGTCGGATGTTGGTCAAAAACAGCTAATTTGCATGTTGGTTGTCAAAAAGTCCGATCGTGTGTACGGGCCTTTAGAGGCACCTCTCTTCTCTTTTATACTCTGTAGCTCCTGCTGGATTTTGCTTCTAATCCTCTTGTAGAGGCTTCCATTTGTGGATAGACATTTTATGGTTACACAACCTATCACATTGCTATAATCTTTTTATATGTACTTTAAACTGAAGGACTTATGCATAAATGGTTGTGGAACGAATCATTTGAGTTTCCATTATTTCTTATGGGGAAATTTGCTTTGATATACAAGTGCTTTGGATTTCGAGCATGTTCCTGGAACGAATTATGCTCGCAATCCAAGGTTTTACTGTATGTCTATGTTATACTGAATAAAGATGTTTATACATTTGTCTTGGAAAGGGATACCATATAGGTAGTTTATTATGCTTTAAAAAACATTTGAAAAAGTATACAGCTATTAAAAACATAACAGATCTTGATAATGAAACATCTTTGTGATGGTTCCTGTTCTATCATGAGGGCATGTCCACATTATGTTCAAATACCTGTGCTTTTCTTCACTGGATGAACATAGGTGACTGTAATGACACATAGAATACAATAGTTTTCTATGTGTCATGTTCACACTAGAACACACATATGCATTCAAAAGATGTGCATTTAAAGAGGAAGTAAACTCTTCTCACCCCCCCCCCCCTTTTTGCTTACCTGTTAAGTAAAGGCATAATGTGCTAGTTATGCATTGCATACTAGCACATTATGTGACACTTACCTGCAAATGAAGCCCCGCTGGAGGCCACATCCATCTTTGCCCGTCTACCTTCCGGGTCTGCGGACTCCGACTGTGTGACTGGCTGGAGCTGTGTGATGTCACTCCCGTGCATGCATGCGTGAGCTGCCAGTCAGGCTTCTGAAAAAACGGCACTGGTGGCTGTTCTTTCAGAGCACATGCACAGATGACCTCATTAGCCCAGTATACAGTAAATATCTCCTAAACAGTGCAAAGAGATATTTACAGTACTTATAGGTAAGCCTTATTATATGCTTACCTATAGGTACAAACATTAGAGGAAAGTTTACTTCCTCTTTAAAGAGAAGGTCCACCTGAATTTTTTTTTTTTAAAAGTCAGCAACTACAAATACTGGAGCTGCTGACTTTTAATAAATAGACACTTACCTGTTCCAGGTTCCAGCGATGTCGGCAGAAGATGACGAGCGATCGTTCGTCTCTCGGCTGCCCCCGTCGCCATCCTCTGTCAGGGAATCAGGAAGTGAAGCTTGCGGCTTCACTGCCCGGTTCCCTACTGCGCATGCGCGAGTCGCGCTGCACGTCTTTATTGGTCCCCGTTGTGTCCTGGGAACTGTGTTTCTCCCAAGACACAATGGGGCATCTTCGGATATGGGCGGGCATTTATGGATAGGGGCAGGACAGCTGCGGCTAGCTAGTCCCGGAAGTGGGTGCAGATACCTGTATTATACAGGTATCTGCACCCCCTTCCCCCCTGAAAGGTGCCAATTGTGGCACCGGAGGGGGGAGGAATCCGATAAGCAGAAGTTCCACTTTAGGGTGGAGCTCAGCTTTAAGTGCAACATGTTTGCATTTTATTGAACAGGAACTCACAAAAACACGTGTAAATGTACATACATGCAGCGAACTGCAATGTACCTCTCATCCACAACAATTAGGTCAGAGAAAATATGACTTTAAATAAAAAAACTATGCATAAAAATACACATAAACGTGCATAAAAAATACCCAAAACATGCTAAAAAATGCACATGGACGTGTGTAAATATGCAGAAACACACGTGACTGTAGGGCCAACAGAGATGCATTTTATAGCTTTTTATGTGCATTTATAGTATGGGAGGGCCCTAAGTCTTTGGTGGTGTATAGTCAAAGTATTCTTTTTAACTTTCAGGAATATCTCAAAGGACATCTGCAGTTGACTTGAACCCAGCCAGTCCCATTAACATAAATGAAGGAAGAACAACCAATCAAGTCATTACCAGAGCATCTGGATGTAATAGATTTGAACAAATTAATAATAGGGCATTTGAAATTGACATATGTAAGTGTACAGTTTAATGCCTTTTTAATTTTTTAATTTTTTTATTTTTGTAGTGATGATGTTGTCTTAATTGATAGTTTTAAGCACTCATTGATATCTAGATCAACATCCCAAATCAATGTTAGCAATTCACAATAGTGTGAACCCAGCCTACAATGACACTAAACTCTGATTTTAAAAAAATAATATATATATATATATATATATATATATATATATATATATATATATTCAAGTATGTATTCCTAACTAAAAAAAAAAAAAAAAAAAAAAAAAACCTTCTGTTCATTTCAGCCTCCAAATCTCCAAATTCCCTAATATTTTGTTTGTTTGTTTTTTGCTTGTTGTTTTTTTCGCAGCTGTGGTCCAATTTGCTGTTAAAGGGCAACTGCATTCACTCTCCATGGTCCTACTGTAAAGACAACCATACACTGTAAAAAATATTGTGCTGGGTCTACTCAAAAAATTGAGGCAACTATTTTCATCAGCTTTTTAAAAGGGTGTTGCCACTAAAAAAAAAAAACAAATTTGCTTAAAAATCATAAAACTCACCTCTAAATGCCTGTTGCTAGGGGGTCCCTCATAGTCTGCCACCTTCAGTGCCCGGGCACTGACATCACTTCCCTTCGGCGCTGCACAGTCATCTGGGACCTGTCACGTGTCCCAGATGACTGAGCGTCGTATCACGGCGCATGGCGCTGCTCACGCATGCGCAGTGGGTGCCCGGCTGTGAAGCCACAGCCGGGTGCCCACAGTAAGAATGCTGGCGCCGCGAGCGGAGCAGGGAACGAGGGGGGGGGCTTTGTTGCCCCGCATCGCTGGACCCTGGGACAGGTAAGTGTCTGATTATTAAAAGTCAGCAGCTGCAGTATTTGTAGCTGCTGACTTTTAAAAAAAAATTTTTAGTGTGCACTCCTCTTTAAAGCGGAGTTCCACCCTAAAGTGGAACTTCCGCTTATCGGATTCCTCCCCCCCTCCGGTGCCACAATTGGCACCTTTCAGGGCGGAGGGGGGCGCAGACACCTGTATAATACAGGTATCTGCACCCACTTCCGGGACGAGCATCCCCGCCCATATCCGAGGATGCCCGCCCCTACCCGAGAATGCCCCGTTGTGTCTTGGGAAACACAGTTCCCAGGACACAGCGGGGACCAATAGAGAAGCGCAGCGCATCTCCCGCCGCGTAGTAGGGAACCGGGCAGTGAAGACGTTGCGTCTTCACTTCCTGATTCCCTGACCGAGGATGGCGGTGGGGCAGCGAGAGACGAGCGCTCGCTCGTCACATTCTGCCGACACCGCTGGAACCTGGAACAGGTAAGTGTCCATTTATTAAAAGTCAGCAGCTGCAGTATTTGTAGCTGCTGACTTAAAAAAAAAAAAATCAGGTGGAGCTCTGCTTTAAGTACTGTCAACTAAGCTCATTTTTGTCAACTAAATGTTGCACTGTATTGTGTACACAGTACACAATACAGTGCAGCTGTAGCACAGTTGCTAATACAGTGCAGGCGATGTACACAGTATCTAATACAGTGTGTACAGTTTCTATTAAGTAGCTAGCTCTAGGTTTTACTACTGTTAGCAAGGATGTCTGTCAAGTGAGGTTGGGGGATGAACCCGGCTGGGAAGGGTGCCTGTTATCTGGGGAGGAGGAATGTAAAGGATGTGCAGGGACTGCGGAGGGAAGTCTATCAGAAGGTAGAAGGGTGTGTGGGGGCAGACTGGGAAGAGATGTCTGCTAGCAGGAGGCTGTAAAGTCGTTACAGACCAATATTAATCAGTGGAGGGGGGGGGGGGGGGGCAATGGGTGTATGATATCAATTGTAGGGGAGATGAGCATGTGAGGTGACTGTGTGGGTAATGTCTGTGGGTGGAGGTCAGTTGTGGAAGGATGACTTTCAACAGTGTTGTCTGTGGGGTGACCAGGAGGCATGTTAAGAGGGGAGATGAAATGTGACTATGGTATAATGTCTGTCAGTTGGGGGGTAGGAAGTAGCTGGGAGTGATGCCTGTCAGCAGAAGGTATGGAGAGGCTTGTGGTTTGTATGTATGCTGGGGGTGGAATTTGGTTGATGAATGATATAGGCTGTCTGTGGGTTGGGAAATGGTTGGTCGGTGATATAAGTTGAGGGGGTAACATAAGAAGTGGCTGGGAAGTAACATTCTGGGTAGTAGTGAGTGTGAAATGGAAAATGTGTGTCAGCGTTCAGGACTCTTTCACATTTGCAGTAATGCTTATGTAGCGGTCACACTTTCACAAGTGTGCGCTATATGTGGAAATTTAGTTTTTCCCTCAGAACAGTAATGGGGTTCTGAGGGTTAATTGTACAGGTTAACTTTGGCATCAGTTTGGCTGGGCTGTACTAGGGTTCTGCCTGGTCATGGGTGCAGTGAGGTACACATGACAGGCCTAGAACCAGGCCTGGTTGGACGTCTTAGGTATCAGTCTTCCCCAGAGCCAATCAGTGGGTGTGTCTGGCCCCGCTGTGTAGTCTAGGAAAGGGTACTTAAGGTGCTGAAGTCACGTGTTCGGGGGTTCGGCCACAGTCCTGTTTCCTGGTTCTGGACCGGGGTAGCCCCGCGAGGGGTCCCGGGCCTGGGAGCACTAGCCGTCCCCCAAACATGGTCAGTTTGACTAGCCCCCACAGACCCGCATGGTCTGGGGCAAGGATCCATCCATTCCCGAGTCTCGGAGCCGGTCAGCCCGAGGCCCAGTAACTGAAGGAGGATTCAGGGTGTCCTGGTGTGCTCTTGTTATTGGAGGGGCAACACAGCTTGTATATGGACACTAAAGATTCCAGACTTCTGCAGTACTGCCAAGGAGACAGAGAAAGTTCCAGGTACTGTGGGAGAGGTTCCTACTCACCTTCGGTTGCAAGTTCATTCTGTGTCAGAGACTTTTAACAAGTTTCCGGATCACATTGTCAGCTGCCATACCTCTGGCTAGAGGTTTGTCTGGCATTTGAAGTACCCAGCTGTGAGTGGCTACTCTCTGGGTTTGATTAAAGACATTTGTGGATGTCAGCAGTTCAAGGTGCCTGAGTTTCTTCACCCATGCCCTCTATTCCTATTTGAGACTGTGTTTTGTTGGATGTTACCACTGCAAGAATAAAAACCTTCAAAAGGACTTTTATTGTGTCAGCATCCAAAGTTGTTGGGTACTAACCCTGGGAACCACTGGACATGCATTGACAAGCCAAGTTGAGGTAACCGGTAAGCCCAAAAGTCAAGGCAGCCCCTCAAGGGGTTATGGCCGCTACACCTGGGGGCTCGCAGTACGGGATTTATAGTTACCTCATAAGTGCATTGGAATAGAGGGTGAAGTGTTTTTTGAACTGTGCCATCAAAGATCAGCGTCATTTTGGAGAGACTTTCACTGTGGTGCATCAGCGTGGGAGGTGCCTGTACTGAAAAGCCTGCAAAGTTACACAGCACCAGCGCCCAGTGGGAGGAGTTTATGCTGATCTTTCCCCGCACAAGGTACCGCGTGAGAGTGTGTTGCGGAAGGAGAAGAGGTTTGGTTGACTTCTCGGAAGTTGGAGAAAAAGATACCATTACCTTCTCAGCAAGATGCACCGTTTCCCGAATATGCAGCCCGCATCTGGACCCAGGATGCCTACAGTGAGGGGTCCAGCAAGCGTACAGATGCCCGGCACTGTGATCACAGACACGGGCATTCGTTTGCTGCCGCAAGGGCGGTTCGTTTTGTGCACCATTGGACATATGGAGGCCCTCGGAATGTTGTGTGGGAAATGTGATGGGTTGGTCGCAAACCCCCGGCTGTTCGCCAGGTGCCGGAGGTGCGGCGAGTACACCTTCAAAGTAGAGCAGCCCACCGAACTGCCTAGGGCCTTCCACATGGATTGGGTCACAGGTGTGGCTACGGAGGAGCACATCGCTTATGTGCCGGCTATAGGGCCCAAAATTCAAGTTTCGTCCACGGTTGCCAGTGCCCCCAACAAGGACATTGCCACTGCACGGGCCTGAGAGTCGACCCCTGAGGTGATAGACACAGCCTCGTCCACCCTCACGGACTTTACCGCCATGCCTGCCTAGGAAGAAGTGGAACCCTTACAGCCTTTGGTCAGTCGCAAAAAGGGCCCACAGCCCTCTCCAGTGGAGATTTGTTGCGAAAATGCCATTGTCCTAGAAAGGCCACCGCAGTCTACGGGACAGAGCACTGAGGGAACCGTGAGTACCAAAACCATAAAAAGATTTGTATCACAGGACTCTGACTTAGAATATTTTTGCTCCTCGCCGGAGGCCGAAGAGGCGGAGGAGTTGTTTGATGCACTGTCTGATGAGTTGTGGTCATGTGGGGATGATGTGGCTGCTGCTTGCGGTGATGTTGCGGGCTGGTTAGCCCTTACCGGACGGGATGAAGTGCTACACGTAGAGACCCCCTCGGCCTGGAACACCCCAATGCCGAAACTTGAAAACCTGCCAGTGATTTTGAGTAGTGCCAAGGGATTGGTGAAGAGGTCCCCAAACTCTTGCATACCCCCTGGGGACAGAGTCACCGCAATCTACCGAGACTAGCTAGGTCTTAGAGACTGTTGCATAAGCGGGTGGCAACAGAGTATTGACTTGAGTTCCCTTACGTGCCTAGGGAAGTCATGGACTTTGTGGGAGCGAATCGGGAAAAGTGGTATGTGGAAGATGTCTGGGACTACCTTAAGGTCCCAAAGCCACTGCAAAGAAAGCATTTTCCCGTGAAATGTTTGATCGATTCCAAGGATGTCTGTTGCATTGGAGTTATGGTCGGCACATCTATTGTGACAAGGTTGTGATCTGCAGACCGGATAAAGACAGTGCTGTGTACTAAATCACTACTTATGATGTTCAAACGGGTAAGGACTTGGTTTTGCCTGACCCACGTTTCTATTGGTGAACTGCTCCAGAGTCAAGTGTTTGAATTTTGCAATGAAGAACTTCTTCGGGTCTTCATCTTTTTGTGAGCTTGGACATTAATTTCAAGGACTGTGGGGTTTAGACAGATAGGTAGTTGCTGCAGATAGAACTACGCGTCAAGACCTGCAATTCCCGATCACAGTACTTGTTTCATGGGGACTTGTAGTTACAGTGGCTCTGACCACTAGGTGGCATGAGTCGGCAGAAAAAGTTCAGGAGTAGTGAGAACTCTCTTTTACATTTCAGATATTGGTTAGTGATTTTAAGGAAAAAAAAAAAAAACTTATGTGTCTTTAGAGAAGGAAATTTCACTGGGAGTGGAGTGAAATTTTGCTTTCTAAACGAATTGTACAGTGTATAGTTTTGCCTTTGCCTGTTTTTTTTTCAGGATGCACCGAGATCGACTGTCAAGCTCATCGGAGATTGGGTGGGTTAGTCAGTTAGTCTGGGTGGTACATGTACAGTATGTAAAATGTGCTTTTGTGAAAATGTCAACCGTTTAACTGTGTTTTCCCTTCTTTCCTTATACCAACACCCGTTTAAAACTCAGGCACAGCATGTTGTTTTTGTAAATTATGTTAGGATTTTTTTATCTCTGGTTGTTGCCTAGACGATGGGGACATTGTCTAAATAGCCAGGGGGAGTGTGTAGCGGTCACACTTTCACAAGTGTGCGCTATATGTGGAAGTTTAGTTTTTCCCTCAAAACAGTAATGGGGTTCTGAGGGTTAATTGTACAGGTTAACTTTGGCATCAGTTTGGCTGGGCTGTACTAGGGTTCTGCCTGGTCATGGGTGCAGAGAGGTACACATGACAGGCCTAGAACCAGGTCTGGTTGGACGTCTTAGGTATCAGTCTTCCCTGGAGCCAATCAGTGGGTGCATCTGGCCCCGCTGTGTAGTCTGGGGAAGGGTACTTAAGGTGCTGAAGTCACGTGTTTGGCCACAGTCCTGTTTCCTGGTTCTGGACCGGGGTAGCCCCGCGAGGGGTCCCGGGCCTGGGAGCACTAGCCGTCCCGCAAACATGGTCAGTTTGACTAGCCCCCAGAGACCCGCATGGTCTGGGGCAAGGATCCATCCGTTCCCGAGTCTCGGAGCCGGTCAGCCCGAGGCCCAGTAACTGAAGGAGGATTCAAGGCGTCCTGATGTGCTCTCGTTATTGGAGGGGCACCATAGCTTGTATAGGTGACCGGGGGAGGACTCTTTGGAGGAGGGCCAACAAGCTGGCATCTCAAGAGGAGCCTGGTTGCTGAGTTGTATGGACACTAAAGAATCCACACTTATGCAGTACTGCCAAGGAGACAGAGAAAGTTCCAGAAACTGTGGGAGAGGTTCCTATTCACCTTCGGTTGCAAGTTCATTCTGTGTCAGAGACTTTTAACAAGTTTCCAGATCACATTGTCAGCTGCCATACCTCTGGCTAGAGGTTTGTCTGGCATTTGAAGTACCCAGCTGCGAGTGGCTACTCTCTGGGTTTGATTAAAGACATTTGTGGATGTCAGCAGTTCAAGGTGCCTGAGTTTCTTCACCCGTGCCCTCTATTCCTATTTGAGACTGTGTTTTGTTGGATGTTACCACTGCAAGAATAAAAACCTTAAAAAGGACTTTTATTGTGTCAGCATCCAAAGTTGTTGGGTACTAACCCTGGGAACCCCTGGACATGCATTGACAAGCCAAGCGGAGGTAACCGGTAAGCCCAAAAGTCAAGGCCGCCCCTCAAGGGGTTATGGCCGCTACACTTAATACCCTCTGAAAAGCAATATGTGGTGGATTGCTTTTCAGAGATTGGCATAGTAGCAGCTGACAGGCATTCAGGATGTCTGCCACTTCCTCCTGGTACCTGTTTTTACTTTCTGTTTAAAGGATATGTTTACCTTTTAAAAAAAATAAAAAATAAATGCACATCTTTTTGCTGGTAAAAAAAAAATTGCATTTTTTTTTTCTGGGAGCCTGGAAAGCATTGCACCCATGATCAACAGATTGTGGGTGCTATACAGGGCTCTTGCAGACTCTGTGTGTAAGCTGTTTGGCCATGCATCGTACGGACAAGCAGTTACACACTAGCAGGAAGCATCAATGAACTACCACAGCGCTCAACATCGCTGTGGTAGTTCATTGAGAACTACAAGCTGACAGTCACAAAGGCTGCTGGACCTTGTAGTTTTCTACTCACTGAACTCTGTGAATAAGCGATGTGGTTGGTTGGGAGGAGCCCCGCACTGTCACGTTCTTTGCAGAGTATGACAGAGTCGAGGAAGAAGATCGCCTGTCGCTTGTCACACCGGGGAGCCGGGGAGGTTCTGGGGACGGTGGGTTTGTGACATGTTACACCACACCCTGAATATGGGTGTAACATGTTACAAAAGGTGAACTTATCCTTTAAATTGCTGAATAGCAGTTTAACATTTTGAGACCGCACCACAACTGTGAGCCAAGCGTTTGGCTCGCAGTTGCAGAGCGGATCCGTTGAACTCAATAGGTGAGTTTGACAGGCAATCTTGCCAATCAAACTCTGCTGCCACAGCTGCAAATGGATGGTTAGCACAACCGTTTTTTTCAGTCAAGGCACCCTTTAAAATCGCACACAATCTCGAGGCACCCCATTCTAAAATTTAAAAAAACGAAACTAATAGTTTTGCATAATGTATCAACATCCACATGTGTAGGACACCCAACATTAGTGGTCATTTATTCTTCCAAAGCAAATACATCTTTGCACACTGGTACTTATTAGTATTCCAATGTTTCTCTCCTCCCTTGTTTCTCTCCCTCACTCAGCTAACGTGACTCTGGTGCTGAAGGAGAGGGGCAGGTGCCTGATGTCCTCCTTATTGACTAATGACATCATTGGTTGTTAGGAATCTGGCCTGCTGGAAGGCTGTAATGATGCACAGTGAATATCTGCAGCTTTGTATAACTAATAGGCAGGCTTTATCCACCCGCTGGCTTGTATACAGTTTTTGGGGCAATTTATAGGTATTTTAGCAAGGCACCCCTGAATAAACCTGAATGCACCACAGAGTGCCTGGGCAACCTGGTTAAAAAGGGCTGGGTTAGGATTTGCATAAGCATGGTGTCGTAATAAGCACAGGTCAGCCACGCCACTGGCATCTCATATGAAAGAGCCCTTAGAGGTGGAGTATAAAATGGCTGGGCAGAGATATTTGTCCCCTGGAGGGAGATGTGGTCTCACTGACCCCTCAGCTGCAGCACTTTAACTGCTTATTATCTGGTTTCCTGACAGACTTTTTTATGTGACATCTGTTTACCGTGTCACTATAAATAAAGAAATTCAACAAAAGAATAGTACTAACACTAATGCCCCGTACACACGGTCGGATTTTCTGACGGAAAATGTCCTATCGGACAATGTTGTCGGAAATTCCGACCATGTGTAGGCTCCATCGGACTTTTTCCGTCGGATTTTCCGACGGACAAAGTTTTATCTCCTGCTCTCAAATTTTCCGACAACAAAGTCCTATCGGACTTTTTCCGATCGTGTGTAGCAAATGCCGACCGACAAAGTGCCACGCATGCTCAGATCACATTACAAGACCAAAGCTATTGGCTACTAGCCTCTATGTAGTCCCGTCGTAGGCAACAAACGTCACCACGTTCAGAATGATCGGATTTTCCGACAACTTTGTCCGACTGTGTGTATGCAACACCAGTGTCGGACAAAATCCGTTGGAAAAAATCTGATGGATTTTGTGCTCGGATTTTCCGACCGTGTGTACGGGGCATAAGGCTACCATCAGACAGCAAGTGACAGTTGAATGTAAAAGGATTATTCAAATAGAATCTTAAAATCATGATATGTTTCCACAAATGTCCATGTTAAGATTATTCATACTAATGCAACCAACAACATGATTCATGCTATCATGAAAGATCCTTTTATACAAATGATTGTTGCTGCCATCCCAACATTTTAGTGTCTCTACCTGGTAATATTAAGTTGTTATTGAATTGAACATAACACAGATTCATCCGCAATGTTCACAAAAAGGGTGAATCTGTCAAAGCTGGTGATACACATCCAATTTCATAAATTTACACTTTTTTGCCATCTGAGTATATGCAGCAGAAACAGGGATCACAAATTGAAAGTATTGTGCATACAAATATTCAGGAGAATCTAAATTTCCTGATTTATATAAATAAAATATATATATATATATATAAATAAAAAAAATTTGCAAATTAATTTGCTCCTCCCTATTTGACAATATATTCATTTTTTTTTTCTATGAAGCCATGCGGCAAATGAATGAATGAATGACAAATGACATTAGTAACCAGTGGCTTTTTGGGACGTGACTCAAGGTGGCATATAACTGCATATTAAAAGGGGCCTATGAAGTCAACTCATTGCTGTATAAAGTTATTGTACATGATCAACTTGTAAAACAACCCATTCAGTTTAAACTAGAAATTAAAGGCAAAACATTTTTCTATAGATTTAAAAAAATATATTATAAATACCCTTTGTATACCTTTTCTAAGTGATCACATTCCCTATGCTCCCTCTGTTCTCAGTTGCAAAAGAGTTGGGGGAGGAGAATCAGCAGTACACAGTGAATGGCTGTGCAGCGGGGGGGCATGTCAAGACAAGTCTGATCATTGGAGGAGAGCACACTGAGTTCCCAGTACAGCTAGAGAACTGACCGTGGTATATTTTCCTGCTTAGCCTGGTCAGTTTTTAAGAGGAAAGCAGAAGGACTGCCAGGAATGCCAGGGATTTCACATATAGGAAGCAACAAGATACTTTGTCATTCAAGTACATGGTACAGCAGGCACTAACCAGTAATGTGAAGTGTTGGGGTACCAAATACTTTGTCATAACAGTATATACATTATGTAATGTTATCACTTACTAGTTTCTGTAAACCTCTAAAATATTGTTGTTTTTTTTTTTACAGATATGAAGTCTAAATAAATGCTGATCCAAATGTAAATCTACACATTTTTATAATTTTTCTTTACTTGTTAATCACACTGATCTGTACTGTTTTGTTACAGATTCTGGAGTAATTACTGCTACAATGGATTTTGATTATGAAGACAACACACCTAATACCTACAATATGAGAGTTCAATGTACAAGTGGTTTGCTGTCATCCAGAACACTTACAGATTTGACTGTGAATATTATAAATATTAATGAGGCACCAATATGTGAACCACGTTTTAAAGAAAAAAGAGGTAAGTGCATCTCACTATTAAGAAGCTTAGAATCTTTTTCCTATTGATATATTTGTGTCAGCTTTATATTTTATTATTTTTTATTTTCTAATGATGTGAAATCAGATACTAAACAAGAAAAATGAGTGAAAAGAAAAGATATTGACAGAAGAGAGACAGCAAGAAAAAATAAATTGAGGGAAAGAAAAATAGGGTTGTTGGCAGAGGTAGTAGTGACAGACACTTTCTTGCATTTTCTGTTTTAATATGTTTATTGAAAAAAAAAAAGTTTTTTTAAAAAAAGGGGGAATCCACAACGCAGGTGGTGCATATTAAAACAGTAAGAACAAGTATAAAGTGGGAATCAAATATTATGCCACCAGCTATTCCCAACCCAAAAGGATGCCAGGTAAAGTAGGAATTCAACATAAAGAAAAGGGTCATACGGAGCAAACAGCCATCCCATTCGGAAAGCCTCCCCCCAAAGAAAACATTAGAACCAGATTTTGCAATCACCTACCAGCATGCTATAATGGGCCATGGGTAAACGTAATACGCAACCACAAGTGGTAGCAACTCAACTAGATAATAGAGGAAATGCGGATCCAAGAAAGAAAAGGGGGAGAAGAGGAAAGAAAAGGAAGAAAGACAAAGAAAAGAATGAAGGGAAGGAAGAGAGGAGAAGAAGGATGAGACACAGCAAAAGGAAAAGGATTGTCTGAATGCCCACCTCCACCACCCACACCCCTCAGTCAGCTGGATGTTGGAGATACTTAACCCAAGGATCCCAATTATGGTCAAACTTAGCAGTTTTATCCTGCAAAATACAGACCAGATTTTCATTGAGCATGAGCCATCTAGAAAGCACCTTATATCCTCCCTCGACCAGGGCTGTGTTCATGATACCCTTATATGTACGAGGAGACCACTTCCACCAATCACTCAAATCAATCTCCTCCCCTAAGTCCCGCTCCCACGCCAACATATATGGCAATTTCGCAGATGGGTAAACAAACAATTTGTAAACAAACAATTTGTACAGCATTGAGATGCCCCCTCTCCGAGCATCCCCATGGAAACATCTGGACTCAAAAGCAGAGCGCGTAGTAATATCAGATATAGATCTTGGCAACGAACACAGAAAGTGCAGGATCTTCTGGAGACGGAAATGCTCAGATGGAGGCACTCCAACCGCTGCACAAAGTAGGACAAATTCCTTTATGGTCAAAGAAATCACATATTCTATACAGACCCTTATCAATCCACCACTGGAATTCCTATTGGCCAGGTGGAAATGCCGGGTTGTTGAACAGAGGGGCCACCGGAGTGTGTGGGGACCGAAGAGGCACAGCCCTACAGGATGAATCCCAGACTTGCATAGAATGAGAGAGAGAATGACACAGGATCGACGGACGCTGACGAAATGGGTTCCACATCAAAAGGTCAATGAGAAGAGGCCTGCAAGCCTACTCCTCCATGGCCACCCACTCCGGTTGGCATGGAGAGGAATATATCTGAACCAACTGGGCCACCTGTGCTGTTCTATAGTATTGTTTATGGTCTGGGACCCCCAGCCCCCCAAGTTCGCGCAAAGTATACAGTGTGCGCTGGGCCAATCTCCGACCTCTAGGACCCCAAATAAACTTTAATAACTGGGCTTGGAATTTCTGTAACTCCTGGGATGGAACTGCAATAGGTAGAAAATAATAAAGGATCCTGGGAGCACTACCATCTTGATCGAGGCTATTCTACCCATCCAGGAAAGACCACCAGAAGACCATTGTTTCAACTCCTGCAGCAATCGAGTAAAAAGACGGGAATAATTAGAGCGGTATAGTGTTGCCAAAGAAGGGGTCAATTTAATGCCAAGGTAGGGAATAGAATTATATTGTCACGCAAAACTATAATGCCCTGGAGACTCCGTATGACATCCTCATCCAGGTTTACATTCAGGGCTACTGACTTCTCCCAATTGACAGCTAAGCTATTTCCAAAGACTTTCTTCAGTACAGTGCCTTGAAAAAGTATTCATACCCCTTGAAATGTTCCACGTTTTGTCATGTTACAACCAAAAACATAAATGGATTTTATTGTGATTTTATGTGATAGACCATCACAAAGTGGAACATAATTGTGAAGTGGAAGGAAAATGATAAATGGTTTTCAAAATCTTTTACAAATAAATATGTGTGTGGCGTGCATTTGTATTTAGCCCCCCTGAGTCAATACTTTGTAGAACCAAATTTGGGTCCAATTACAGATGCAAGTCTTTTTGGGGATGTCTCTACCAGCTTTGCAGAAGAGAGTTCTCTAGACTCTATAGAGAATTACATTTTTGCCCATTCTTCTTTTCAAAATAGCTCAAGCTCTGTCAGATTGGATGGAGAGTGCCTGTGAACAGCAATTTTCAAGTCTTGCCACAGATTCTCAATTGAATTTAGTTCTGGACTTTGACTGGGCCATTCTAACACACGAATATGCTTTCATCTAAACCATTCCATCGTAGCTCTGGCTGTATGTTTAGGGTCGTTGTTCCGGCTGGAAGGGGAACCCCTGCACCAGTCTTAAGTCTTTTGAAGACTTTGCTGGCTGTGACAGCTATCATCTTCACAGCTAGGTGCCCACTGCACATTCGCGAGTGTTACTGCACACTGTGAATTGTCCCGCAATATTCCGGGACCTGTCATGTGTCACAGAAGACGTCAGGAAGGAGGAAGGAGAACTTCTGCTTCCGAGCACCTAGGTGGTCGGAGCAGAAGTGGAAGCAAGTGCCCGCTCCCCCCTTCCTCCCCAAAAAGCTCCATTTCACAAACAGGAACGGGTGGAGGAGGCCTTAAAGTGGAACTTCCCGGCGGCTCCCGTGTGCATGCGCAGGAGTACCATCATCCTGGCTCTGGCTTATCACAGCGCCGGAGCCCGCGAACCCGGAAGTAACATTCCGGAGACATGTCGCCCATCACAGCAGTGTACGGGGACCGCTGCAACAGCATCGTTCTAAGGTAAGTATTTCATAATGAGCTAGTATGCCATGCATACTAGCTCATTATGCCTTTGTCTTGCAGGTTTTTTTTTTTTTTGCAGAGTTTAGTGGCAAACCAAATATAGGCGCCATGTGTGTTAATCAAATTTGTAAATAGATATAGAGCTTACTTGCAGTGGTAAAAGGTATCCACTACAATAGATATCTGTAGTATACAAAGAAAAAAGAGAGTAAGCTAAGAAATAAAATCTGGTGTAAATACGCCTGCCGGCCCATGGGACACTTCTCTACACTGAGCAAAATTATAAATGCAACACTTTTGTGTTTGCCCCTATTTATAATGAGCTGAACTCAAAGATCTACAATTTTTTCTATGTACACAAAAGGCCTATTTCTCTCAAATATTGTTCACAAATCTGTCTAAATCTGTGTTAGCCCTGGTTCACATTGATGCTACTTTGAAATTGCACTACTTCACTTGAAGTATCTCTATCTCAAAGTACCAAGGTCAGCACGATTTTAGGTGCTACTTGATAGACATCCGTGTGGCTTCATGCACAGATGTCTACTAAAGTCGCACCTGAAATCGGCAAAAGTAGTGCAGGAAATAAATTTGCAAATCGGTGTGGCGGCGCAGGATCGGTGTCACACCGATTAGAACTGTGCCATTGCCTCCAATATGTTGCGACTTATCATGCAATTTGATCTCTCAAATCACATGACAAATCGCTCCAATGTGAACCTAGGCTTAGTGAGCACTTCTCCTTTGCCGAGATAGTCCATCCACCTCACAGGTGTGGCATATCAAGATGCTGATTAGACAGCATGATTATTGCACAGGTGTGCCTTAGGTTGGCCACAATAAAAGGCTACTCTAAAATGTGCAGTTTTACTGTATTGGGGTGTTGGATTTTATGTGATAGACCAACACAAAATGGCACATAATTGTGAAGTAGAAGGAAACCAGTCAGTATCTGGTGTGACCACCATTTGCTTCACGCAGTGCAGCACACCTCTTTCGCATAGAGTTGATCAGGTTGTTGATTGTGGCCTGTGGAATGTTGGTCCATTCCTCTTCAATGGCTGTGCAAAGTTGCTGGATATTGGCAGGAATTGAAACACGCTGTCATATACGCCGATCCAGAGCATCCCGAACATGCTCTATGGGGGACATGTCCGGTGAGTATGCTGGCCATGCAAGAACTGGGATGTTTTCAGCTTCCAGGAATTGTGTACAGATTCTTGCAACATGGGACCGTGCTTTATCATGCTGCAACATGAGGTAATGGTCGTGGATGAATGGCACAACAATGGGCCTCAGGATCTTGTCACGGTATGTCTGCACATTCAAAATGCCATAAATAAAATGCACCTGTGTTCATTGTCCACAGCATACGCCTATCCATACCATAACCTCACCTCCACCATGGGCCACGTGATCCACAACATTGACATCAGCAAACCGTTCACCCACGCGACGGCATACACGATGTCTACCATCTGCCTCGTACAGTGAAAACTGGGATTCATCCATGAAGAGAACACCTATCCAAAGTGCCAGACGCCATCGAATCTGAGCATTTTCTCACTCAAGTCGGTTACAACGACAAACTGCAGTCAGGTCGAGACCCTAATGAGAATGACGAGCATGCAGGTGAGCTTCCCTGAGACGGTTTCTGACAGGTTGTGCAGAAATTATTTGTTTATGCAAACCGATTGTTGCGGCAGCTGTCCGGGTTGCTGGTCTCAGACAATCTTGGAGGTGAATATGCTGGATGTGGAGGTCCTGGGCTGGTGTGGTTACACGTGGTCTGCGGTTGTGAGGCCAGTTGGATGTCCTGCTAAATTCTCTATAACGCCTTTGGAGACGGCTTATGGTAGAGAAATGAACATTCAATTCAAGGGCAACAGCTCTGGTGGACATCCCAGCAGTCAGCATGCCAATTGCACGCTCCCTCAAAACTTGCAACATCTGTGGCATTGTGCTGTGTGATAAAACTGCACATTTTACTGTAGAGTGGCCTTTTATTGTGGCCAGTCAAAGGCACACATGTGCAATAATCATGCTGTCTAATCAGCATCTTGATATGCCACACCTGTGAGGTGGATGGATTATCTTGGCAAAGGAGAAGTGCTCACTAACACAGATTTAGATAGATTTGTAAATAATATTTGAGAGAAATAGGCCTTTTGTGTATATAGAAAAAGTCGTAGAGCTTTCAATTCAGCTCATGATGAATAGGGGCAAACACAAAAGCGTTGTGTTTATATTTTGCTCAGTGTAGATAGCCTGAGACCTTCAAGAGCTTACATTTTGGACATAGGATAACAGATATATATATGCTTGTCTATTATAAATAACACTTTACATATTAAGTTTATTTTCATTTTTCCCATGTTGGTATATTTTTGTTTTACCCATGCTGGTTCATTTGGCAATGTTGTTACTCTAAAATGTTTACCTCTAATTCTTTTGTTTTGCATAACATTTATGTGTATTCTGAGTATAATTCTGACATATTGAATGAAAAATAAATGTATATATTTTTTTGTAGTTAATAGAACAATTGATGAGGATTATCCAGTGTATCGCTCCATATATCAAGTACCTGTGAGAGATCCAGATAGAGATGTACTTACGGTAAAAACATTGATATCATAATATATTATGAGTCAAGGTAATAAACTTATCTCAGGCTTCACAATCTAGTGACAACATGAAATAAGAATATTATTCCCTCCATGACCCCAGGCTGTCTCCTGCTATCAAGGACATTTAAGACATATAGCCCCCGTTCACACCTAAGCGAATTAGATGCGGCTTAAAACACTGCGAATTCACAGGACATTTCAAAATACATTGATTTTAATGAGGCTTGTTCACATATCTCCGGTGCATTCGCACTGCGCATTGCAGAAAAACCGTGTGCGTCTTTTGGGCAGTGCGGTGTGGCTCAGGTGCGAATTCAGGCCCATTATCTTCTATGGGCACGCATCTGATTGGCAGCTGGCTTGCGGTGTGAACAAAAATTCGCAACTCATTGTACTACTTCTGAGGGGGAACTCCAAGCCAATTAAAAAAAAAAAAAAAAAGGCATGGATCCCCCCTCCAGGAGCACACCAGGCCCTTAGGTCTGGTATGGATTTTAAGAGTAACCCCCTACGCCGAAAAAAACGGCGTGGGGGTCCCCCCAAAATCCATACCAGACCCTTATCCGTGCACGCAGCCTGGCAGGTCAGGAAAGGGGGTGGGGACGAGCGAGCGCCCCCCCCCCCTCCTGAACCGTACCATGCTGCATGCTCTCAACATGGGGGGTGGGTGCTTTGGGGAAGGGGCGCTCACAGTCCCGGAGGATGCTGGGACTGTGACATCATATGTGGGCGTGGTCACCATGTGACATGAGCATGTGACCCCGCCCCTTGTCCCTATATAAGTCACAACACCGCGTGTCTCTGCCATTCCGGCCAGAGAGAGCAACGAGTCAACATCGGAAGAAGAAGAAGAGGAAGAGGAAGAAGAAGACGGCGCAGAAGGCGGCGACAGCGGCAAAAACAGAAGAGACCCCCAAAGACCCCCGAAGGCGGAACGAGACCCCCAGACGACGGCGACGAAGAAGAAAGCCGGGCTCCTCCGCTAGGTAAAAGAGCTAGGTAAAAGAGCAGAAGATAGCGGAGGAGTCCGGCGAGAAGTCCCCCCAAGACGGAAGAAGACCCGGAGCTGTGCAATAAAATACTTAAAAAAATTGTGTGTTTTTTTTATTTACACTTTTACATCTTAGGTGAATGGGTAGGGGTACATCGTACCCCATACTCATTCACATAGGGTGGGGGGCCGGGATCTGAGGGCCCCCTTATTAAAGGGGGCTCCCGGATTCCGATAAGCCCCCCGCCCACAGACCCCGACAACCAACGTCCAGGGTTGTCGGGAAGAGGCCCTTGTCCTCATCAACATGGGGACAAGGTGCTTTGGGGTGGGGGGGCCGCAGGGCGCCCCCTTCCCCAAAGCACCCACCCCCCATATTGAGGGCATGCTGCCTGGTACGGTTCAGGAGGGGGGGGGCGCTCGCTCGTCCCCACCCCCTTTCCTGACCTGCCAGGCTGCGTGCTCGGATAAGGGTCTGGTATGGATTTTGGGGGGACCCCATGCCGTTTCTTTGGCGTAGGGGGGTTACCCTTAAAATCCATACCAGACCTAAGGGCCTGGTATGCTCCTGGAGGGGGAACCCATGCCGGTTTTTTATTTAAAATTTGGCGTGGAGTTCCCCCCTGAGAGCTGATTATTCTCTGATTGGCCACGGCCAAAGTCGCCTGGCCTGGGGCGACTTAAAGTCGTGTTGTAAGTCGCCCCAAGTCATGTTGAAGTTGCGTTGTTATTCATACTCAAGTCGTGTCCAAGTTGCCTCCAAAAGTCGCGCTGGAAGTCGTGTTGCCCCAGTGTGAACCGGCTCTCAGGGGTTACTAATGAATTTGCAGCTGATTCGCACCTAAAACTGAATTCACAGCTGATTCGCACCTAAAACTCTGACAAACCGCTCAACAACGGACGGTTTAGTGAGCAGTAACGCTGAACATAAAATTCAAAACGCAATGGTGTGAACCCAGGCTTAAGATGACCATACATGGATCAAAATGTATGTGGTTCAGCGGGGACCGGCCAAATTTTGATCCACATATGGCCAGCTTGTCAGGTTTCTCCTGAATGATCAGTGCCACCGGCTACAGCCAGCAACACTGATTAGTGTGTTCTTAGCTGGAAAGATTCCCCCATTCACATTGAACGTGTGAATGAGGAATTGAGTCATTTTTTTTTTTCATTTAACCCACTGGTTGAATGAAAAAAAAGACTGATGTGAGCTGGGTATAGACTAATAGAATTTTGTTTGACATTTTTTAGCTGTAAGAACATTGTAAAAATGTTCATTCATTGTTCTAATCATTAGTGGGGTCAAATTGATGTTCACTTGGACCACAGTAATAAAAAAATTTGAAGGTACAGAATATCATTTTTTTACTCAAAAGTAGGAATTTCTCACTGTGCACTAGGGATGAGCCGAACACCCCCCCGTTCGGCTCGCACCAGAACCCGCGAACGGACCTAAAGTCCGTGCGAGCTTTAGAACCCTATTAGTTATAATGGATGTGAACGTTCGAAATCAAAAGTGCTAATTTTAAAGGCTAATATGCATGCTAATGTCATAAAAAGTGTTTGGGGACCTGGGTCCTGCCCCAGGGGACATGTATCAATGCAAAATTTTTTTTTTAAAACTGACGTTTTTTCAGGAGCAGTGATTTTAATAATGCTTAAATTGAAACAATAAAAGTGTAATATTCCTTTAAATTTCGTACCTGGGGGGAGTCTATAGTATGCATGTAAAGGGGCGCATGTTTGCTGTGCTTAGAACTGTCCCTGCAAAACGTGTCATTTTTGCAGGAAAGAAAGCTATTTAAAATCACTTGCGGCTAATGTGAATTGACGGCTCCCGTAATACAGAGAACAGTCATTCATTGAAAGTCATTCATAAAAAAAAAGTCATTGATAAAAAATAAAAAAAATGAAAAAAAAAAAGCGTGGGGGTCCCCCCAAATTCAATAACCAGGCCCTTCAGGTCTGGGATGGATATTAAGGGGAACCCCAGCCAAAAAAAAATTAATGGCGTAGGGTCCCCCTCAAAATCCATACCAGACCCTTGAGGTCTGGGATGGATTTTAAGGGGAACCCTAGCCAAAAAAAATGGCGTGGGGTCCCCCTCAAAATCCATACCAGACCCTTATCCGAGCATGCAACCTGGCAGGCCGCAGGAAAAGAGGGGGGGACGAGAGCGCCCCCCCCTCCCGCCTGAACCGTACCAGGCCACATGCCCTCAACATTGGGAGGATGCTTTGGGGGTCTAAGACCCCCAAAGCACCTTGTCCCCATGTTGATGAGGACAAGGGCCTCGTCCCCACAACTGTGCCCGGTGGTTGTGGGGGTCTGCGGGCGGGGGCTTATCAGAATCTGGAAGCCCCCTTTAACAAGGGGACCCCCAGATCCCCCCCCCTGTGTGAAATGGTAAGGGGGTACAAAAGTACCCCTACCATTTCACCAAAAAAGTGTCAAAAATTGTAAAAATGACAGGAGACGGTCTTTGACAATTCCTTTATTAAAATCTTCTTTCTTCTTTCTTCATCCTTCGGTTACTTCATCTTCTCCTTCCGTCATCTTCTTCCATCTTCTTCTTCCATTTTCTTCTTCCTCCGATCCGCTTCTTCTTGCGCTGGTCTTCTCGTCGTTCTCGTCCGGCATCTTCTTCCATGGCGTCAGCATCTGTTCTTCTGTCTGTCGAGCCGCTCCTCGCAATGGGAGGCTCCCGCTGTGTGAGGCTTCGCTCCGTCTGACAGGTCTTTTATAACGGAGGGCACCTGGTGACCCCGCCCCCCTCTGACGTCATGGGGAAAGCCATAGGGAAATCCCCATGACGTCCCCGTGCCATGGAAGAAGATGCCGGACGAGAAGGACGAGAAGACCAGCGCAAGAATAAGCGGATCGGAGGAAGAAGAAAATGGAAGAAGAAGATGGAAGAAGAAGGAGAAGATGAAGAAACCGAGGGATGAAGAAAGAAGAAAGAAGATTTTAATAAAGGAATTGTCAAAGACCGTCCTGTCATTTTTAAAATTTTTGACACTTTTTTGGTGAAATGGTAGGAAGTACCCCCTTACCATTTCACACAGGGGGGGGCGGGATCTGGGGGTCCCCTTGTTAAAGGGGGCTTCCAGATTCCGATAAGCCCCCCCGCCCGCAGACCCCCACAACCACCGGGCACGATTGTGGGGACGAGGCCCTTGTCCTCATCAACATGGGGACAAGGTGCTTTGGGGGTCTCAGACCCCCAAAGCATCCTCCCAATGTTGAGGGCATGTGGCCTGGTTCGGTTCAGGCGGGAGGGGGGGGCGCTCTCGTCCCCCCTCTTTTCCTGCGGCCTGCCAGGTTGCGTGCTCGGATAAGGGTCTGGTATGGATTTTGAGGGGGACCCCACGCCATTTTTTTGGGCTAGGGTTCCCCTTAAAATCCATCCCAGACCTCAAGGGTCTGGTATGGATTTTGAGGGGAACCCTACGCCATTTTTTTTTTTTTTTTTGGCTGGGGTTCCCCTTAATATCCATCCCAGACCTGAAGGGCCTGGTTATTGAATTTGGGGGGACCCCCACGCTTTTTTTTTTTTTTTTTTATCAATGGATGACAGTTCTCTGTGTTACAGGAGCCATCAATTCATTAGCCGCGAGTGCTTTTAAATAGCTTTTTTCCTGCAAAAATTACACTTTTTGCAGGGACAGTTCTAAGCACAGGAAACCTGCCCCCCTTTACAGGCCACCTATAGACACCCCCCAGATGTGATACTGCAATGCTGTACTAACAGCACGCACACACAAATCCCCAGAAATAGAGCACATATTCTCACTTTCTCAGCAGTCAGCAGCACACTGACACGCTGACACTGAAACATAATATGCAAGCCCGCCGCCGCGGCGGCCTCTTATACCATGGGGCATGTACTAAAGCCCCTGAGCTATAATTGGCTACAGGCATCCTGCCTGTAGCCAATTATGGCTCTCCTCGCTGCCGGCGCTGTGATTGGCCAAGCATGCGGGGTCACAGTGCATGCTTGGCCAATCATCAGCCAGCATTGCACTGCGACTGGCGCAATGCATTGCGGGCCGCTCGCATCACACGAATTTGATGCGAGCGCCCCAAATAGTTTTGGGCTCGCCGAGCGGGCGAACGCCCGATGTTCGATTCGAACATGGGTTCGAATCGAACACCGGGCCCATCCCTACTGTGCACATGGTTTTCTTTGGGTAAAGTCCATTTATTCTATAATTGAATGTTAAAAGCAAAGGAAATCTTGAACTAGACATGTGCAGAACAGAAAATTTTGTTTTGATTTGGGTAGATTTGTTATGTTACTAATTTAGTTTCGTTGATTCATTTCAGAATTAATTTAGTTTAGTTTCATTTTATTTCTTCATTTTCTAACGAATTCCACATTTTCAGAATGATTCAATTAGAATCGGTTAAAAAATAATCGACCAATTCAAATTTCAAAGGAGAAGAGCAGTGTGACAGGCAGAGATGGATGGTTGACCTGTGTGAGAATGAAAGGAAAGCAGGAGGAGATAGTGGCTGAGGTGGGGAGGAAGATGCCGGGAGGGAGAGACACATTAGGACAGCTGCACACAAGATACATTACAGCACTGACCTGTACAAAAAGAGCCAACCAAAGCAAGGGGAACTGCAGGGTACTGCAGGGAGCAGTGGGAGGAAACTTATAGGCCCCTCCATGCACCAAGGACCCCTGGGCAGTTCTCAGAGGTGCCTGTGTCTTAAGACAGCCTTAGGAATGGGCCGGAAATGACATATCCACTGGCACTTCCCCCGCTCTCAGTGTCCTGACTGACACATCTCTGTTTTCCACGAGAGGAAAACAGGCAGCGCTTCTTTCACAGGCATCTAGCAGCTGAAAACCGACAGGAGGGAGAGAAATCGGCTTTCAGATGCTAGATGGATCCTTTCTGTATTTGTCAATCCACACTGATCTGCCTCTCTGTCCGGCCCCCTGTGTGTGCGCGGGCCCTGTACAGAAGGACCGGTGCCCCCCCCCCCCCCCCTATCAGCGGCCCTGGATAGCACTGTGCACTTAGCAAAGGATTGCAGGTGCAAGGTTTGCTTTAAAAATGTTGGCCAACATTTATGTCAGCCATCTGAGTCACTGCTGTACCTACCCACTATAGCATTTTTTAATCTTTGCAACTGGTGTGTATCAGATATTTATGTTTGGCTACAGTCCCTACATATTGAAAAGTTTGCAAGTAATTTGATTATTTACAGTTTGATGTTTTTGTTTATTGTCTAACAGTATAGAGTGGTTTCCCAATCATCTCGGCCAAAAAATGGAATATTTTTTGATGTAGATCCTAATACTGGAGTTGTTTACATAAATGCTTCTGTACCCCCGGATTTTGATGCAGGATATGAGGTAACTCTAATCACAGATTATATTTTAAATGAATGCTGGTCAAATACAATACCCAGTTATGCTGTGATACACTATGTACCTATTACCTGTCAATTCCAAGACATTGTGTTTAAAATCACTTACAATTTTTCCTTCTGATAGCCCATGCAACAGGGCAACACATTACTATTTGACCACTGAATGAAGAAGCCCGATTATTTACAACAGTGCCACACGCCCCCCATTTCTTAGTCACAGCTACAATACATTTACACACCATGTAGTAATTACTGAGAAGGCCATGTATAGAGAGTGTGTTTTTCAGATTTTCTCTCCTATTCTCTATATTACCACTATCCTGCCAGGTAGGTATTTTTTCATGTTTTTTCTATTTGATAAGTTTTGTGATTGACTGCTGTGGACATTTCTGGATAATTGTCATATTTGTGGCCAGTATCAGTCTCTGTTGTGCAAAGAGTGGATCCCATGAAGGCACACATCAATGCAGACCCACTGGCACTGGAATGAATGGCAGTCTCAGTCTTGGCTCCCATCAGGCCATGCCCCCAACGTGTTTTACTCTGCCCCATGGAGCTTAATCATGGGGATCCCCATGGTTATGCTCAAAGGGGCAGAGTGAAACCTGTTGGAGGCGTGGCCGCATGGGAGCCCAGGCTGAGACTGCCATTCATTCCAATGCCAGTGGGTCTGCATTGATATGTGCCTTCATGGGATCCATCCTTTGCTCAACAATTGTTTGAAGTCGAGACAAGCTCCTTCCCTGGCCTGCTTTACCTTGTAGTCTGAATGGCACACATTTTCCATTACCGGTTCACGGTATTAGTCTCCATCATATTTAAGCAAAGTTAGAGTTGATATTGGGGGCCAAAGTTATCCTTATCAACTTGGTACATGGTTGTTCACGGGACCAAGTTAAAGTTCCCTTGCCATTAAAAAAAAAAAGCCATGCTTATGCTATACATGTGTAAAATATTGTAGAAAGAGGCCAATTGGCTCAGCATGGATTTATGAGCTGTACATGTCTATGGCCAGCTTTAAAAATGAAAAAGTCCAAATTTATTACCATAAAAATATTGTGTGACTAATTTATGTAATTATATTTTCTTGGAATTTTTGTGGATGCTGTGATACATGACCACAAAAATTCCAAGAAAATATAATTTTATTTACTGTATGTGGCAATGACGATTTGCTGATTTACTCTTTTCTCTAGATACAGACAACAATAAAAACCTGACAAAGGTGCTACCCTTACACGATCAATCCAAAAAAATTAAATTTGGGTTTCAATACACATTAAAGCAAAACTGTCGTTGAATCTGTAAAAAGAATTATGAATAGTTTATGGCATATTTTCATAAAAAAAAGAAAATATCCAGCAGTAAGTTTATGTTTAGCTTGTAGAATAACTTCTATATTTAAATGTGTAGTTATATAATTATAATACAAATTCAATCAAGTGGTCAATATTGTGCAGATATTTACCTAATTTAGTCATGTCAGAGCAGGACTGCTGCTAGAAATAAACCCCGTACTGCCTTCCTGACAGCCAGCGCTCCCTCCAATGAGAATATCAACCAATAAATTTGCTAAAAATACACTAATTTCAATATTAGTGGACACAAATGCAACTAAAATCCTGCTACAGCTCTGTGTGCGTGAATGAGGTCTTGGGGCTCATTCACATGGGCGCTATGGTCTGTACAGTGTGAATCAGGGTTTATGTGGCTGGAGCCACTTGGAGCTGTGTGCAGTCAGCCTATGTTAACCTATAGGGATGGAGCAGCTGTACAAACACAATTACTAATTTGACGTGTGGGTGCCGGTGTATGACCCCGAATAAAGACAGGGCCACTCACCACACCTGCACACCTTGTCAGTGTCCCTGTGTCAGGGGCTATTATTAATATTATATTACTATGTTTTTATTAGGAATTCAGACTTCTAATAAACGTTACAGACCCTGGAGGTCTTTTCTGTGTAGGAGGGATGAGTATCCTTATCAGAGACCTGAATGACGAAACCCCAGTATTTATGTAAGTTTGTTTTTATATCTTTACAGTATTTCTGAATATGTGGGGGTTGGTTCAATAAATAGCTTTCTTTACTTTAAAACCCATAAAGCATAATTTTAGTGTCATTTTAAATGGGAAAAAGTATAGAATGCAATTTTTGTATATATTTTCATACATACTTTATGTCTATAGACTACATAGAAAATTAAATTATTACATAAGATTATTTTGTTATCTTATATAATGACAAAGATAAACAGACCTATAGAGTAAATGTAAAAATTGCTTAAGTCCATTAGGGGTATAAAGAGAGCTTAAAGTGGAGTTCCACCCAAAAATGGAACTTCCGGTTTAAGAGAAGGTGACCCCCTGACATGCCACATTTGGCATGTCATTTTTGGGGGGGTGGGGGGGGGGTGGATACCCTCTTTTCAGAGGGTTCCAGCTCCCACTTCCTTCTGGCGCACCCTCTGTGCCAGAAGGAAGATCACCTCTCCCCCTGCCTCTAGGCAATCATCTGGCACACGTCACAGGTTACAGATGATTGCGTGGCCAGTCACGGGGCGCGGTGCGGCGCACGCATGCCTAGTGGGTGCCTGGCTGTGAAGCCACAGCCGGTCACCCACAGTTACAATGCCGGCACGCCGATCAGAGGGAGAGAGGAGCAGGACTTCGATCACCGTATCGCTGGACTCTGGGACCGGTAAGTGTCCGATTATTATTATTAAGTCAGCAGCTGCAGTATTTGTAGCTGCTGACTTTAAATTGTATTATTTTAAGTGGAAGTTACAAATATCCGAATTACATACGACTCTTACTTAACCCCTTAACCCCTTAACTACAGCCCCCCCTTCCTGCCCAGTCTAATTTTCAGCTTTCAGCGCTGTTGCATTTTGAATGACAATTGCGCGGTCGCAAGACGCTGCACTCAAACAACATTTTTATCATTTTTTTTCCCCATAAATAGAGCTTTCTTTTGGTGGTATTTGATCAACACTGGAGTTTTTTATTTTTTGCAGTACAAATAAAAGAAGACATTAAAAAAATAAAAAATAAAAAGTTTTTTTTTGTTTCTGTTACAAAACGTTGTAAATAAGTACGTTTTCTCCTTTACTGATGAACACTGACGGGCACTGATGAGGCAGTACTGATTGGTACTGATGGGCACTGATGTTGAGGCACTTATAAGTGGCTCTGATAGGTGGCACTGATGGGCAATCATAGGTGGCACTGATATGTGGCACTGGTGGGCACTTATAGGTAGCACTGATGGGTGGCACTGATGGGCGGCACTGATAGATGGCACTGATAGGCAGCACTGATCTGGAGGCACTGATAGGCATCATTGATGGGCACAGAGTGCCATCCTAATGGGCTCTGATTGGCACCCCTGGTAGGCTCACCTGGTGGTCTGAAGTAGGCACCCCTGGTGGTCTAAAGTGGGCATTCTCGATGGGTCTGCACTGATAATCAATGCACTGATTATCAGCGCAAACCCTCCCTGTCAGGAGAGCAGCTGATCGGCTCTCCTCTACTCGCGCCTGTAAGTGCAAGTGGAGGAGAAGCCGATAAACAGCTCTTCCTGTTTACACTGTGATCACCTGTGATTGGACACAGCTGATCACATGGTAAAGAGCCTATGTCATAGGCTCTTTACCTAGATCAGAGATGCAGCTTATCCTGCTGGACATCATATGATGCTGAGCCAGGATAATGAAACCACTTTCCGGCTGCCATTTTACTATAAGGTGGGCGGAAAGAGGTTAAGAACGCAGTTTGCGTGATGTCATGCTGGTCCCGGAAACAGTCGGGTGGCCATCTTGCTGCTCACCGCATGCGGCCACCTACTGTCCGGTGGCAGCAATCCCACATCACTGCATGGCCAGTTAACCCTTTCTTATGCTATCTAAAACTTAAAAATCTTTTTTTGGCTGGAGTTACACTTAAAAAAATGTACATGTTCCAACTTACATACAAATTCAACTTAAGAGCAAGCCTACAGAACCTATCTTGTTCGTAACCCAGACATTGTCTGTATATCATTGCAAATACAGGTGAGTTATCCCTTTTATAGTTCAGAACAAATTGGGCCTCCATTTAATGGTAAATATTAATGGATCTCTTCTGATTTATTTTTTTTATTATCTAAAGAAAGCTGGCCCAAAATAGAAAAGACATTTTTTTTTTAAATCTTTACCTGTATATTTCTTTCCATTACATGACCTAGCACTAAAAGACAAGCAAAATTAATTTTCCTGACAAACTCCATGGCAGCCTACGTGTGGGTTAACCCCGCCTCCTCTCCAATGCTATAGGACCCCATACCAAATAAAAGAGAGCTCACCGCTAGGTACTGTGTTCCTTTTTTGTCCTCCTCCAATGGACCTACATCACGTTTGTTCCTGTTGGCGTCCGGTCGGAGTATTTAGGATCGAGCTTTTCCAGTCATGCGGTGCAGCAAGGAGCCCGGGTACAAGTGGGCGAATAGCTGGTCATTGACACTGGATACGCCAGTAGCGGGGGAAGATGGTCTCGTATCCCTGCAGATGGACGCTGTAATGGCTGGCAAGGTCTGAAGTTTCATATGTGCTTAAATCTCCATGGCAGTCGTTTCTTTGTTGTATCTGTTGTGTATGTGTGGCATTATGGTTCTCCCTGGTCCTCCCCGGTGTTTCCGGTACTATATGGTACCCTTCGGTACCTCTGTTTGTCCCTCATGGCGCCTGGAACGCTTCTGCGTTCCAGGACGCCTCGGTGCTTCCGGGTCGCGGCCGCTGCCGTCGTTCTGCGCATGCGCGAGGCCTCCGCGAAAGCGAGGCTTGGTTCGCGCATGCGCGGAGGGTCGGAAGGTCCGGCGGCCGCGCAGGCGCCGTTCGGCTGTCCCCCACGGCGCAGGCGCGCAGTGGGGAGAGCGGTGACGTCATTCAGGCGGGGGATTCAAAGGTTTGCCATCTCCTGTTGGTGTGGGTATTCCCATAGACAGTGAGTGGCGGCCTTCCCCCGCCTGGTCTGCATATGCCTTGGTACCTCCCCTTAAAGGGGAAAGTTGTTTAAAAAAAATAAAAATAAATAATATAGATTAAATAAATAAATAAATAATAAAAAATATATATATATATAATAAATAATGAAAATATATATGAGTATATATATTTATATATGTATATATACACACACATCGGCTGAAAATAATTATCTACTTTTATAAATATGTGGAATTGCCGTGCTGCAATTCTACAGAGCTATTTAAAATATCTATGAAAAAAAAAAAAAGGGGGTACATGATATATGTATATAATCTTTTCTTTTTGGTTTGGCATAAGTGTTTTTTCTGGGTCATCTGCAGACCATCCGTGTTTATATTGACGTTTTGTCCAGAGGTTATGGACAGATCACCGCTTTCATGCGGCCAGCCCTCACGCACAGGGTATGTGCAGGTGAGGGGAGGGATCAAGGTTTTCAGTCTCAGCGGTTGAGATTGCACCTATGTCATTTTCCCTCTCCCCCCCCCCCCACGTCTTTTCTTTTTCAGATTGGACCCACAAGTTGTGGTCCAGATTGACAGGGACCTTGCCATGCCACAACATTTACAAGGGGAGATGTTCCATTCCTCCTTTGAAACAGAGGAGACGTTCCCATTCCTCCTCCAACAAGGAGACGTTGCATTCCTCCTTTAGACAGAGGAGACGTTTTTCATTCCTCCTCCATTAAGGAGATGTTCCATTCCTCCTTTAAACAGAGGAGACGTTCCATTCCTCCTCCAATAAGGAGATGTTCCATTCCTCCTCCAACAAGGAGACGTTGCATTCCTCCTTTAGACAGAGGAGACGTTCCCATTCCTCCTCCAACAAGGAGATGTTGCATTCCTCCTTTAAACAGAGGAGACGTTCCATTCCTCCTCCAACAAGGAGATGTTCCATTCCTCCTTTAAACAGAGGAGACGTTCCATTCCTCCTTTAAACAGAGGAGACGTTCCATTCCTCCTCCAACAAGGAGACGTTGCATTCCTCCTTTAGACAGAGGAGACGTTCCCATTCCTCCTCCAACAAGGAGATGTTCCATTCCTCCTTTAAACAGAGGAGACGTTCCATTCCTCCTCCAACAAGGAGATGTTCCATTCCTCCTTTAAACAGAGGAGACGTTCCATTCCTCCTCTAACAAGGAGATGTTCCATTCCTCCTTTAAGCAGAGGAGATGATCCCATTCCTCCTCCGATAAGGAGATGTTGCATTCCTCCTTTAGATAGAGGAGACGTTCCATTCCTCCTCCAACAAGGAGATGTTCCATTCCTCCTTTTAAGCAGAGGAGATGATCCCATTCCTCCTCCGATAAGGAGATGTTGCATTCCTCCTTTAGATAGAGGAGACGTTCCATTCCTCCTCCAACAAGGAGATGTTCCGTTCCTCCTTAACAGAGGAGACGATACCATTCCTCCTCCAACAAGGAGATGTTTCATTCCTCCTTTAGACAGAGGAGATGTTACCATTCCTCCTCCAACAAGGAGATGTTCCAGTCCTCCTTTAAACAGCATTCCTCCTTTATACAGAGGAGATGTTCTCATTCATCCTCTAGTTACCGCATCCACCGCCATGGCAGCCGCTCGGATCACAGAACCTGTTGGAAATGTGGGACATGAGTCCAGGAGGGCAAGTCCGTATGTGATCCATGTTATGCCCGGGCGGATGGGGCTGAAAATAGGAGACGGATAACATGAAGGGGGAGTCTCTTGTAAAATGGGTGATGCTGTAATCCCTAAAGGTAATGGGGTATATCCCACACATGGAGCCTGTTTTGTATCTTCCCAGTTCCTTGGCTGATGTGGCCTACAGGACTCGGACTCTTCCCAGTCCTACGCTGCTTCTCTGGATGCCTCGGTCAGCGAGTGGGATGGTGACAAATATGTCAGAGGCCTTGTCGTTCTCTGGTTCCTCCACGAGTCAAGTCGGGCATGGAAGCCCCTATCTGGGTAGACCATTCCATCTCCTGGCTAAGCAAGGTAGTTCTTTAAGCATCTGTGGAAAAGAAAACTCCTTCTCTCTTTTTGCTCATTACGGATTTAAATGATGATGAGTGAGCAGGATGGACAAGAAAATTTCTATGTCAAGCAAAGACCTCCAGACTGTATTCTTTCAAGGCAGGAGAGGTGAAGTGTCTGGGAAACTTTCCCATCATTGATGCGGTTTTTTGTGCTTCTGGCGAAAAAGGTTATGCTTACCTTAGAGGATACTGTGTCCTGGACGGATGTGAGAGAAAATGTTTCAAGACTTCAAGATAAACGTACGGGTTTCCGATATAGCTTGTAAACCTGCCCTGGCTCTAGCAGCCATGTCTAGAGATATGGAAACTTGGACAGAGTACAGAGTCTCGTACTCAGAGGAGTTACCCAAGGATTCAGCAGTTAAGGAGCTGGTGTCAATCCGATTCTCCTGTTGGTCTGGTCTAAATGGTCTTCGGTAGCGGTTGAACAGGTAGTTACGCCTTTCCAGGATGAAAAAAAAAAAAAAAAAATATACCAGGTGGTATATTTCCCCTCTTCTTGGTACAATGAGAGAACAGTTTATGGTGTAGGATCAGGCGATTGGCTAATCTCAATCGACCTAAAGATGCTGACCTCCACGTTCAGGTGGCGAAGGAGTTTCTCAAATTTCTCCGGCTCCATTTTCTCCGGCCCTCATCAGAACAAGAAGAGTATGTCTTTATCGCTGTGTCGACGACCTTCTGTTGCTGTCTTAGGACAAAGTCCAGCTGCTAGTTTCACAGGGTGTAGGTTTTTCTCCATCTTGACCATCCTGGGTGGTTTTTAAAAAAAAAAGAAAAAAGCCACCTAGAACCAGTCCGACTGATGTTCTTTTGGGCCCAGTCTGTTACAGTGGAAAGCACCATCCCTCTTCCAGTGGGGAAGGTTACAGTCATCCAGGAAGGAATTCGTAGTCTTAAGCCTCTTTACGGCAGGGGGGCCTCATAGTACCAGAACCCATCGGTTCGATGGTCTCCACGATCCCTATGGCCAAGCAGTCCATGCAGAAGTTTTACCTTGTCCCGACAGGCTGATGCAAGTATGAATGTCAAGGGGCAACAGTCAACCTATTCACATGTCATCAACAAAGAGAGACAGCTTCTTTTGGTGGCTTCAGCACGGAAGAGGCTTAGATTGCCACTGCACCTTGGATCTTGTTCAACGGTACGAGTCTTTTTCAGCCCGAGCTAGTACGTCCTGGAGCTTCCGGCAGCCTGGTGTGCCTTTTTTCTTTCTGCAAAAGGGAGAGTCGGCTTATCAGGTGTTCATCGCGATATTGGCCATTTTCATATGAAGAATCATAGAGGTTCTCAAAGCACCACATTTTTTTTCCGGGAGGTCGAACCCATCGCGTCTTGGGTCATCATAGTACCAGAATCCATCAGTTCGCCTTGAGTCGATTCAGTTCGCATCGTAGCGCTGTACAAATTATCCATTCATTCATCAGCATACTTCCTCGGAGTCCAGGAAAATCCGAGTGGATTTCCTGTCACGCACGTTGGTAAAGTCGCTAACGAGGGGTCTCTTAGTGTGCAATCTTTCAGGAAGATTATGTCTCTGGGAGTCAATCCCCGGGTAGATCTATTCTCTTCCCAGGTAGCTTCAAGCGGGTGAGGTGTTACACTCAGGGAGCAGTCCTGCATCTTTGTCCATCTCGGATGTACTTCTAGGGGGATTTCCACTCTCATGAGTGCTATGGGGACAAGCACAAATTAGGTCGACAGAGAAAAGATGGGCCAAGTCTATTGTGTTCTCATTCTTCAGGTAGAGATCCAAAAGTTCAGCTTTTTTAGTCAGCCCTTTACTCAGCCCTCAAAGAAGACAAAGATTCCTCATTGGGGATCTTTCCCTTGTCCTCAACTCACTGCCTGGATTCAGTAAGACGGGGTCCTCCCCCGATCGCTATTTTGAGGCCTTTTTTCAACTGAATTCACTTTCTTGTGGCCGTTACCCTCACCAGGGGAGTCTTAGAAGTTGTGTCCCAAAAATTACGGGGCACCTCTTCTGTCCTTCTTTCCAATCCGGATGGTCCTTACTCCTATGTCCAGCTCAATTCCAGAAATTGCCTCAAGGTTCTATAAGGGCCGGGAGATCGTCCTACCTACACTTAGGCCCAAGAGTCCACTAAAAGTTGATTCTCTGGATATAAGCGAAGTTGGGAAGGTATACCTGCAAGCGATTTTTCAAGCTTTGACTAGAACAACTGCGGCCTGGATCATCTAGTTCATCCTTCAGCCTTTTAACTGGAAGCAGTGATGGCATGTTCGGCCAGAGATATAGCGGCTTCCTGGGTAGCAGCCCAGCACGTGGCTCCAGACGTGATTTGCAAAGTGGCCTCAGGGGCCTCTATTAAAACTTTATCGTCACTATGTTGAGCCCGCTTCGCTATCTTCTATGAAGCTTTAGTAATGGATCCTGTCGGATGGCAGGTCAAATTAAAATATATTGCGGTTCAGTATACCCACCCGTGTGGATTGGCTAGTTATTTCCCACACGTAGGCTGCCATGGAGTCTGTCAGGAAAAAGGAAAATTTATTATCAAATACTTACCGTAATTTTCCTTTCCTGATGGACTCCATGGCAGACGGAGTTCCCACCCATCAGTTATTGAGTCGGCTAGTTACGGAACACAGTACCTAGCGGTGAGCTCTCTTTTATTTGGTATGGGGTCCTAAAGCATTGGAGAGGAGGCGGGGTTAACCCACACGTAGGCTGCCATGGAGTCCATCAGGAAAGGAAAATTACGGTAAGTATTTGATAATAAATTTTCCTTTATTCCATCTCTGACATATATGGGGATACCACATATGTGTAAACATTTGTATTGGTTGTACCAATAGTAAGGCCCAGAAACAATAGTGTGCCTAAATACAATAAAACTGGCCAGGATTGCCAACCTCCCGCAACTTTTTCTACTGGCAAGTGGCAACACAAGGAACATTTACTGACGGAGCATATTTTTACTAACATCCTGAAATATCACAGAAACACCTATTTCAAACTAGGGCAGAAAATTAAATTGTATGTAAACAATTACAATACTCAGAGCAAGCAATCTGCTGGCTTTAGAATGAAAATCTCAAAATAGAGTGATACAATTTGAGCATGACTAGGATAATGAGAGACCTGGGGACCCTGGGATGAAACAGAAAAATAAGTTATGCAGCATGCGTGCACGTCATGGTGATCAGTGTGCATGCCCAGATTTTGGCTAACAGTGGGAGTGACTTAAACAGTATCATTAAACAGAATCTTTGTCTAGCCAATATATACACTGTACACATATAACAGCCCATATACCCACAAAATATTCAAACTTTCTGTACCATAACTGACAGCCTCACAGACACAAATAAACTTCAGGACAAAGAATCACTTTTACAAATTAAAATTTTGATTGTATATGTTTTAATGCGCACACATAATGGGCTGACTCAGTGAGCTGACCTTAATGAAGAACTTCATTAAAACCAGGAACTGTTGGGACAATGAACACCTTAGTCAGGACCATGTAATGTACAACATAAGTGCAGGGATCAGGAGTAAGTAAGTAACATGCAAAACATATAGAGCGCAGCAGCCCGGATTAACCCTGTCTTCACATCAGAGTTTCCCCTTATATCAACATTCCCTGCATTTCTCTATACATCAGGGTTACAGGAGTCCATCCTTACATCAGAGCCCCTTCTTACATAAGACTTCCACTTTACATCAGAGTCCCCAGAGTTCCCCCTTACAGCAGAGTCTACAGAGTCCCCCCTTACAGCAGAGTCTACAGAGTTCCCCCTTACAGCAGAGTCTACAGAGTTTCCCTTTACAACCAAGTCTACAGAGTTCCCTCTTACAGCAGAGTCTACAGAGTTTTCCCTTACACGAGAGTCAACAGGATCCCCCCTTACAGTGCAAGAGAGACCTCTGTGGCCCATAATGTAAAGGGGAACTGTGATGTAATGGGGAACGCCTTTAACCGTTATGTAAGGGAAAATTCTGCAGACTCTGGTGTAAAGGGGAACTCTGATGTAAGGTGGTCTCTGGTCACCAGAGCTCCCCCTTACACCAGAGTCCACATTGTTGCCCCTTTCATCATGGTCTGCAGTGTTTCCCTTTCCATCAGAGTTACCACCTACTTCAGGGTCTGCAGAATTTCCCTTTACATCAGAGTCCTTTCAGAGTAAAGGGGAACGCTAAGAACTCTGAGAACTGAGGTACTGATATAAGGGGGAATCTTTATATCAGTGTCTCCCCTACCGTAAGTATTCACTCCCCCATACATCAGTGACCCCCCCACCAGACTGTGTGGTATGGATGGAGGATGGAGCTGTCAGACACAGTTCTCCAGGTGGCTCAGCGGCTTCTCTGGTTTCATCCTCACCTCTTCTCATCTCCAAACAAGTCCTCCAGTCTCGGCGACGCTCTTGCTCCCTGCTCCCCCCAGTCCAGTAATTTATAAGTGGTCCCAAGCCCTGCCCGAGCCTGCCCAAGCGTAGTTTCAAAGCTGTACCGTGGCCATATGTTTTACAGGCAACTGATGCCCATAAAGTTTATGTATTGCCTGATTTTTACAAACTGTCCGCAAATTTATGGGTGGTTGACAACCCTGACACTGGCACTGACAGGGACACTAAATATAAATATTTTTATTTTTTTCTCTTACCTAAACACACTGACATTGACACCAACCCTAACACTGGCAGTCATTTTTTTCTTTGGTGTTCTCCTTTAAATAAAAAACAATTATATTTTTTTCCTAACAAGAGAATAATGCTGAATTCACACTTTTTACTACATTGTAAAATACTTGTCACCACAAGGACACACAGAAAACAATAACTAGTAATCACCATGATTATATATCACAGTCATCAGGAACCAGTCTTTCTTCTTGTGCATTACACAAAATTCTAAAGTAATCAAGTGTTTACAACATGGCTACCAAAGCCTGTGATCACAAAATTGAAGTCCATACTCACAAAAGGAGAAGAAATTCATATGTTGTATTTTATCAGATTATGATCCAGTGTGACATCAAGTGACATTTATTTATTTATTTATTTTTCCACATACAAAAACATTTTACAAAATAGTTGCATTCCATCCATTAACCCACCCCCCTCTTCCACAAACCCCACCCCCATTGTGCGTTCACTTCCTCTTCCCATTGCTATTGGCCCCCTCCATCCATCTCTTTCTAGTCCTCCATCCGTCCCTCAGAAAATGTCCTTGTATTCTTAAAAATAGACCACTTTTGCCATATACTTTCAAATCTTCCTATTTGTTCTTCATCTCTACTACTTAGATATTCCATACTATGTATGTATTCAATCCTATTAAACCACTCCTTTACCAAAGGTCTTTCTTTTTCTTGCCATTTTTTGGTATCACTCCTTATGCAGCATTTATAGTATGGTAATAATGAGTTCTGATATTTTACTTTTCCCATCTGTAATATGGAATAAACAACTCCATGGACCCTCTGGGAACTCTGATCCCATGATCTGTTTTATATATTCTCTTACTACCTGCTAGAATTCTCTAATCTTTGGGCATTACCACCAAATATGGGACATAGTTCCCCTTTGGCCACACCCTCTCCAGCACAGTGGAGATTTCTCTGGTTGATATTTTTGTGCCACAACTGGGGACATGTACCATCTAGAAAGACATTTGTAATTCATTATAAAAAATTTTATTTGGGTACAGTGTAGCATGACCGCGCAATTGTCATTCAAAGTGCGATAGCGCTGAAAGCTCAAAATTGATCTGGACTGGAAGGTGTTTAAGTGCCCTGTATTGAAGTGGTTAAATTTGTGGATTGCATGGGTTGCTACTGAAAGGTGGTGAAAATTAATGTCAACAGCACCTTTATAAATACAGTATCTCACAACAGTGAGTACACCCCTCACATTATTCTAAATATTTTATCATATCTTTTCATGTGACAACACTGAAGAAATTACACTTTGCTACAATGTGAGGTAGTGAGTGTACAGCTTGTATAACAGTGTAAATTTGTTGTCCCCTAAAAATAACTCAACACACAGCTATTAATGTCTAAACTGCTGGCAACAAAAGTGAGTACACCCCTAAGTGAAAATGTCCAAATTGGGCCCAATTAGCCATTTTTACTCCCCGGTGTCATGTGACTCGTTAGTGTTACAAGGTCTAAAGTGCGAATGGAGAGCAGGTGTGTTAAAATTGGTGGGTGTTATCGCTCTCACTCTCTCATACTGGTCACTGGAAGTTCAACATGGCACCTCATGGCAAAGAACTTTCTGAGGATCTGAAAAAACAAATTGTTGCTCTACATAAAGATGGCCTAGGCTATAAGATGATCACCAAGACCCTGAAACTGAGCTGCAGCACAGTGGCCAAGACCATACAGTGGTTTAACAGGACAGGTTCCACTCAGAACAGGCCTCGTCATGAGTGACCAAAGAAGTTGAGTTCATGTGCTCAGCATCATATCCAAAGGTTGTCTTTGCGAAATAGACATATCAGTGCTGCCAGCTTTGCTGCAGAGGTTGAAGGGGTTGGGGGTCAGCCTGTCAGTGCTCAGACCATACGCCGCACACATCAAATTGGTCTGCATGGCTGTCGTCCCAGAAGGAAGCCTCTTCTAAAGATGATGCAAAAGAAAGCCTGCAAACAGTTTGCTGAAGACAAGCAGACTAAGGACATGGATTACTGGAACCATGTCCTGTGGTCTAATGAGACCAAGATAAACTTGTTTGGTTCAGATTGTGTCAAGCCTGTGTGGTGGCAACCAGTTAAGGAGTACAAAGACAAGTGTGTCTTGCCTACAGTCAAGCATGGTGGTGGGAGTGTCATGGTCTGGGGCTGCATGAGTGCTGCCAGCACTGGGGAGCTACAGTTCATTGCGGGAACCATGATTGCCAACATGTACTGTGACATACTGAAGCAGAGCATGATTCAACAAGGTGTTGGAAACATTCCTCAGAGATTTTGGTCCATATTGACATGATAGCATCACACAGGTGCTGCAGACTTTTTGGCTGCACATCCATGATGCAAATGTCCCGTTCCATCACATCCCAAAGATGCTCTATTGGATTGAGATCTGGTGACTTTGGAGGCCATTGGAGTACAGTGAACTCATTGTCATGTTCAAGAAACCAGTTTGAGATGACTTAAACTGTGTGACATGGTGCATTATCCTGCTGGAAGTAGCCATCAGACAATGGGTACACTGTAGTCATAAATGGATGGACATGGTCAGCAACAATACTCAGGTAGGTTGTTGCATTTAAACAATGCTCAATTGGTACTAAGGGGTCCAAAGTGTGCCAAGAAAACATCCCCCCACATCATTACATCACCACCACCACCAGCCTGAACCCTTGATACAAGGCAGGATGGATCCCTGCTTTCATGTTGTTTACACCAAATTCTGACCCTACCATCTAAATTTCACAGCTGAAATTGAGACTCATCTGACCAGGCAACATTTTTCCTATCTTCTAGTGTCCAATTTGGGTGAGCCTGTTTGAATTGTAGTCTCAGTTCCCTGTTCTAAGCTGACAGGAGTGCCACCCAGTGTGGTCTTCTGCTGCTGTAGCCCATCTGCTTCAATGTTCAATGTGTTGTGCATTCAGAGATGAAATTATGCATGCATTGGTTGTAAAAAGTGTTTTTTTGAGTTACTGTTATGGGCTAGACTGACCTGGCTGTGCCGCTGAGCTGCATTCACACCACAGGCTGCTCTGTGAGCCCACATTGCCGCTGATTACAGGGGAGCCAGTATCCCAACCCCAGGGATTAAGCCTGCTACCTTGCTGCCTTGAAGTCAGATATAATTGTTGGAGTAACAGCGCTGTCTAAACTAGTGAAAAGTTAACACATATACTATATGAGTAACTTAGTGTGAAAACATATTGGTTTATGTCTTTTGTGAAAAAAATATATATAGTGAATTCCTGCTGCAACCTTATGCGAGATACACACAAAATACAAGAAAAAAAAAAACTGGCTGCGCTGGAATAATGGGAATCAATAAACCCTCCTGTTGTGTAGTCTAATAAATTAGAAACTACCTTAGTGTATGATTTAAATAAAAAATCTTTTAAAACTATCTCAATTGTGTGCACTTTGTGACAAGTGTGATAAGTATATAATCCAAAATACAAATAATAATAACAGAAATGCTATTAATAATAACAAAAGTACATAATAGTGAATCTGAGTTCAAATATGATCGCATAGAGAACAACAGAGGTCCAACATGTGGACTAATAACAATTATGGGAGAAAGTTCTGTTCATGCAAAGGGGTCCACCACAAGGTTTAGGGTTCTACTAGTGATCGTTCTCAGTGTTGTAACATCAGACACCAACGAAACAAGTGATTTAGACAGCCAAAATGAAGGTCTTCCACCAGAAGGTAAAAAATGGCAGCTTACCAGCTGATCTGATCTCCGTTTTAAGAGAGACCAGATAGGCAAATGGCATATACCCCTGCCCGGGTCTTTGATCCGAACTCCTCTGGACAACAATCACCAAACTCTTCTACTGTAGTAGATCACTCCTGGAGTCACTTGGCTCTCAATCATAAAGGGTTAACATAAAAAGAGAAAGGGACAACCATAGCGCAATAATGTTTTTTACCCTTTATTTAAAAAAAGAAACCTCTACAGGTAGCACACTCACATGTAGCATAACAATCTATAAGCGGTTTGTGTTTAAAATCTGTCGAGCCGGCCGGCTCTCTTACTTGCTGCCCGTCGCTTCCTGGGATAGACGGAAGAAAGGAGGTGACGTCAGCACGCCGCTCACCCTACGCCGTTTCGTCAAATGTTGACGTCTTCCTGGGGCACGTCAACATTTGACGAAACGGCATAGGGTGAGCGGCGTGCTGACGTCACCTACTTTCTCCCATCTATCCCAGGAAGCGACGGGCAGCAAGTAAGAGAGCCGGCCGGCTCGACAGATTTTAAACACAAACCGCTTATAGATTGTTATGCTACATGTGAGTGTGCTACCTGTAGAGGTTTCTTTTTTTAAATAAAGGGTAAAAAACGTTATTGCGCTATGGTTGTCCCTTTCTCTTTTTATTATAACCCTTTATGATTGAGAGCCAAGTGACTCCAGGAGTGATCTACTACAGTAGAAGAGTTTGGTGATTGTTGTCCAGAGGAGTTCGGATCAAAGACCCGGGCAGGGGTATATGCCATTTGCCTATCTGGTCTCTCTTAAAACGGAGATCAGATCAGCTGGTAAGCTGCCATTTTTTACCTTCTGGTGGAAGACCTTCATTATGGCTGTCTAAATCACTTGTTTCGTGGGTGTCTGATGTTACAACACTGAGAACGATCACTAGTAGAACCCTAAACCTTGTGGTGGACCCCTTTGCATGAACAGAACTTTCTCCCATAATTGTTATTAGTCCACATGTTGGACCTCTGTTGTTCTCTATGCGATCATATTTGAACTCAGATTCACTATTATGTACTTTTGTTATTATTAATAGCATTTCTGTTATTATTATTTGTATTTTGGATTATATACTTATCACACTTGTCACAAAGTGCACACAATTGAGATAGTTTTAAAAGATTTTTTATTTAAATCATACACTAAGGTAGTTTTTAATTTATTAGACTACACAACAGGAGGGTTTATTGATTCCCATTATTCCAGCGCTGCCAGTTTTTCTTTTTTTTTACTTGAAGTCAGACCTGGACAGAATGGGCGGCATTTGCTAAAACCCAACTGACAACCAACTGTCACTGACCAACTCCTATATCATGTCTTCAGTCTCTGACCATCTCCTGTATCATGTCTGCAGTCACTGACCATCTCCTGTATCATGTTTGCAGTCTCTGACCCTCTCCTGTATCATGTCTGCAGTCACTGACCATCTCCTGTATCATGTTTGCAGTCTCTGACCCTCTCCTGTATCATGTCTGCAGTCAGTGACCATCTCCTGTATCATGTCTGCAGTCTCTGATCATCTCTTGCATCATGTCTGCAGTCTCTGACCATCCCCTGTATCATGTCTGCAGTCTCTGACCATCTCCTGTAGTATATCTGCAGTCTCTGACCATCTCCTGTATCATGTCTGCAGTCTCTGACCATCTCCTGTATCATGTCTCCAGTCTCTGACCATCTCCTGTATCATGTCTGCAGTCTCTGACCATCTCCTGTATCATGTCTGCAGTCGCTGACCATCTCCTGTATTATGTCTGCAGTCACTGACCATCTCCTGTATCATGTCTGCAGTCTCTGATCATCTCTTGCATCATGTCTGCAGTCTTTGACCATCTCCTGTATCATGTCTGCAGTCTCTGACCATCTCCTGTATTATATCTGCAGTCTCTGACCATCTCCTGTATCATGTCTGCAGTCACTGACCATCTCCTGTATCATGTCTGCAGCCTCTGACCATCTCCTGCATCATGTCTGCAGTCTCTGATCATCTCCTGCATCATGTCTGCAGTCTTTGACCATTTCCTGTATCATGTCTGCAGTCTCTGACCACCTTCTGTATCATGTCTGCAGTCTCTGACCATCTCCTGTATCATGTCTGCAGTCTCTGACCATCTCCTGTATCATGTCTGCAGTCGCTGACCACCTCCTGTATCATGTCTGCAGTCTCTGACCATCTCCTGTATCATGTCTGCAGTCTCTGACCATTTCCTGTATCATGTCTGCAGTCTCTGACCATCTTCTGTATCATGTCTGCAGTCACTGACCATCTCCTGTATCATGTCTGCAGTCTCTGACCATCTCATGTATTATATCTGCAGTCTCTGACCATCTCCTGTATCATGTCTGCAGTCTCTGACCATCTCCTGTATCATGTCTTTAGTCTCTGACCATCTGCTGTATCATGTCTGCAGTCACTGACCATCTCCTGTATCATGTCTGCAGTCTCTGACCATCTCCTGCATCATGTCTGCAGTCTCTGATCATCTCCTGCATCATGTCTGCAGTCTTTGACCATTTCCTGTATCATGTCTGCAGTCTCTGACCACCTTCTGTATCATGTCTGCAGTCTCTGACCATCTCCTGTATCATGTCTGCAGTCTCTGACCATTTCCTGTATCATGTCTGCAGTCTCTGACCATCTTCTGTATCATGTCGGCAGTCTCTGACCATCTCCTGTATCATGTCTGTTGTGTTTTGTTTTTTTTAACAACAGATAAAATAAAAAAATGGAGTTCTCCTGACTGCTTACATTTTTTCTAATGAAAACCGTACGCAGTAGTCTTGATGCATCGTGGAATCGAATTGAATCGAATCATTGACATGATAATCGTAATCAAATCGAATCGTTAGGCCAGTGAAGATGCACACCTCTAGTGTATACTACAAAAAAAGTTGGTGTCTGCCGCTAAAGTGTTTGGGATTGGCTTGAAGAAAAGTTGGCGACCCTAGCCACCACGCCGGAAAAAAGCAGCAGCACTTTGTGGAGATTTCAAGCCTCACCCCCACAGTGGATTTGGAGGGGCACTGCTGGGAAAGGAAGACGAGCCCACAGACGCAGGCCTTAATAAAGACCAGCTTTTTGGCTCACTTCTTCTTTCCTAATTTTCTACAGAAGGGAGGCTTGAAATCACTAATACCAAAACGTTTATTACTATTACCATCCATCGGCTTATCTACATATTTTTTACTCTTCCCTCTCTGGGCAGGGGGCTGGGAGTGTATGGATGGAGAAATTCTCTGGGGTGGGGCGCCAAATTGAGTCTTTGCCCAAGGGCGCCAAATTGAGTCTTTGCCCAAGGTGAAAGAATGTCTACTTTTGCCACTGGTCAGACCCTACTGGGTGCTATATGACTTTTCAAATAATTAGGTTTTTGGAAAATGAATTTGTGGTGTTCGGAGATGACACTTGGGATTAAAGGGTACTGTTGACTAATGCTCTAGTATTTTTGTAGAATATGTTTAATGTGAAAGGCCCTATGATTGAACCAGGTCTATAGGCCTTAATTAGAAATGAATTAAAAAACAGGGCTAACTACACAGGTTAACAGCTATCTTTTTTTTCACAGACCACTTGAAAATGATACTATTTATGTACCTGAAAATACTTTGATTGGTTCCATCCTTCATGTATTTGAAGCAACAGATAGAGATGCTGCAAGTAAAGTGTTATACAGTTTTCCAGGAAGGACAGACATGTTTGATATAAACCAAAGTAAGCTTGCTTAATTTCCATATGAAAAGAAAGAGTTACCTCAAACAAGAAATGTATATAGTACTTTTTGACATCCAGAGTTTGAAAATCATGGCAAAATGATTTCAGTATGCAAATAGCAAGTGTTTTGGTATACAACAATAGCTATATAATCTGATATACAATTACAGTTATACAATATTTAGGAACCCCTTCGCTCCTAAACCTTTAATCACACACTATTTCCAGATGAGTACAGTGGGTCCCCGGGTTACAAACAAGATAGGGACTGTAGGTTTGTTCTTAAGTTGAATCTGTTTGTAAGTCGGAACAGGTAAATTTTTTAAGTGTAGCTCCAGCCAAAAAATCTATTTTTAATTTTTTTTAGATAACATAAAGAAGGGTTATCACCCCTGTAACATTTGTTTTGCTGTCTGTGCCCCTGTTCAGAAGATTTCACCTCACCTTCTGTCCCAATGACAATTGGATTTAGAAAATTTTGGGTTGTTAGGGAAGCATGGACTGGTGATAAAGCATCAGTGGAGACACCTTTTTCCCATATTAACTCTTACAGGAGTGAATTTCCCTTCCTAGGGTAGATTTCCTCTCACTTCCTGTTGTCTCCCTCCGTTTGTAAGTAGGAGTCGTTTGTAAGTCGGATGTTTGTAAGTAGGGGACCCCCTGTAGATTCTTGATATTATTTTTTGACACCTTGTTCCACTCTTTAAAGTATACAATTGCTTTCAACAAACCTATCGCCACCTGGCCTAATCTGACATCCCATCAAAACAAACAGGCCTCAGAAAATCACAGTGTTCCAAATACGTTGCAGAACAGTTGGCCTTTCACTTGTATTCAGAGTTGGCATGCTGTGGGGCATTAAGATTGATTTTCATAAATAGAGAGACTGTTAGATGTGCAGGAAGATAGGATCTCTATTATGTTCTATGAAATAAAAGCCTCATATGTGCAGCAATGCATGGGCTTTCAACAAGTTAAAAACCTCCTATTCTGTCTTACGCTACAACACCTGAATAAGCATGACCTTCTCTGAGGTCTGTGGTGGGAGACATAGGGGGTTATTTACTAAAGCCAAATCCACTTTGTACTACAAGTGCACTTGTAGTGTACACGAATCCAAATTGAATTTCGGACACAAATTACGGAATACGAATTAACGGCTAATACGGAACGTAACGAAACAAAACAAATTTATTGACGGCGCACATGTCTACTAATTATTGTATCCATTAATGCTCATCAACTATCGAGGCAAGCAGGTAGATATAGGTACCATCTGAATCCTTATCATTCTTCAAACAATATTTTTTCTGTTGTAAAACCAAACATGTGCATGTTGGTATCTTGTACCGTCTAAACTTTTACAGAAAGATAGAAACATAATATTATCCTAAAATCAAACAGTGTTTCACAGGCGTAGTGTATTTTTAATGTAAAAGGTCGTGCCCTATTGCCTTCCATTACGAACTGTACATTGTTCATTTAGAATATTTATGTATACAAATATTTATGTATACAAGTCTGTTCACTGAACCTTTTAGAAAGTGCTAGCTTTATCCTGCAATAAACAATACCTGAAAATTTGCTATAACAAATATGTCGCCCATCTTACATTTATAAAACTACAGGTCCTTCCTAATCGCAAACAACGCAAAATATTTATTATACCTTTTTATCCAAGTCCCTTCCTTAAATTCATTATACTCAATTACTGGGACTTAACTTCTGGGATAAACTCCATGAATTACAAAGTCTATACTTTGCCAAATTATCTATCATATGGGGCAATGTATTTAACAGGACTTAGCTCAAAAGTCAGTTAAGTCAAGCTCTAGTAATAAAGTGAAACTAGTTTTAAAAAGAAAATGAGCAACGTGCACAGCACAAAAATGAGGAAAACAAGCATTAACCAAATAACAGCAGTCTTGCTGCTACATATAAATTCTTCAATAATCTCAATAAAGACAAATATACAAATAATAGATCAGCTCGACCTCCCTCCCATTGATTAATAGATATCAAAGGTGATGAATCTGGTATCCATGCTGAATAAAATTGTATAATTTTTGAGGTTGTGCCACTAGATGACTGATAATAATGTTGCCAAATAGTGTGAGGAGGTCTGTAAGCAGTTTCTAAATTGCTGTCCTGTGACAGCACTCTCCAGCTCTAATGATGCCTCTGTCCATCTACACATGAAAAGCTCCCATAGGCAGTGAAAAAAAAGACACGCAGATAGAATGCTAAGGTCTCAATTGAAGGTGTATGATTGCTTTCTGTCTATGCCCCAGCCAGTGACATGTAAGACAGAGCATTTTGCAGTACTGCTGGCAAGTCTGCCTGAGAAAACTCAAGCCTTGGCTTTAAGGTGAATATTGCAGCAAAATATGGTTTTGTTGTTTTATCTTTTAGTGGGCTATTTATTTATATCTTGTTGCTTTTGGCCTGGAGTCTTGTTTTAGGCTTTTTTTTTAGGGACCAGAATTTTTAGAGGCTTGAAGAGTTTTGGGTGGGAAAAACCTCCAAACTGATTAGAGGGACTGTAGGGGTCATGCAGGGGTTAAGTCACATGCAAGGAGAGTCTTGTAAAGAAAGAGGAAACAGTTGTCACCTGACAGTGAGGCCCCTTTTACACTAAAGCGTTTTTCAGGCGCTACAGCGCTAAAAATAGCGACTGTATAGCCCCTTAAAAAAAGCGGGGCCTTTCAGCTGAGTGAACAAGATGATTTAGCTTAGGATTGAGCCACAGTTGCTGAACTGTGAGAGCCTTATCTCTGGGACTCCTGAAGTGGATGGAATACCCCAAAATCCCAGAGTGGGACATGTATGGTGGTGGGGTGCCATTACCTCATTTTGTGCCATTGAACCAGAGTTATGGACTGTCTTGTGTTAATTTTGCTGAAGAAAGCTATTTTGTTTTGGACAGTTTTGCATATAAAGACTGTTATTTTTACAAGGGTCTGGTGGTGATCCTGGGCTCCCATATGACAATATAATTAATATATATACTGTTTAATATTGCGTCCTAACATAATTTCTATGTGTGTCTTTTTTCAGATACTGGTGCATTAACACTACGTCAGCCTCTGGATTATGACAATCCTGACATCCACAACGCATATGCTTTAACTGTTGTTGCCTTTGATGAGAAAAACAGAGCCCTATATTCTTTTGAAATACATGTTACTAATGAGGATGAGCCACCAGAATGTGACCCTGCTATTTCTACAGTAACAGGTAAACCCAATTAACCTATATATGAGTGGAAACTGACCAAAGAGTTTTAAAACTCATAAAAAAAGGATGCATAGAAGTCAGAAAAGGAGACACGGCATTTAGGGCTGAAACGTTTCTTATTTTTATTGAATAGTAGCATGCATTATGTTTGACATGTCTTAGCTGAAAAAGGGCATCCATGCTACTGTTCAATAAATGAGAAAAGTTGCTAAATATAGTAATTAATTTCCTTAGTGGAAATTTTCTCAGTGTTTCACAGTGGAGCCTGTGACGAAACATTTGCCTTGAATGGTATATGAAGTATATTTTCATTAACATAGGATATTAATGTTTCGAAAATCCTCCTTTCAAGTCAGCAGAAAATGCCTTATTTCTCACCTTGTCTTTCAGGACAGCACCTGGAGAGAGCGCAGCTCCACCCACTTCTCAAGAAACACTGCAGTCATTGCTTTAAAGCCTAGACACTTCCAACATGGCCTCAGTTGTAGTGTTTCCTCCAGCCATAGTTTAGGGGGCAAGGGGTGAGCTGCGCTCTCTCCAGGTGGAGAAGGGTTAGGGCAAACCTGGTGGTATTTCTTGGTGGTATGTGACAGGTCTAAACTACATGGCATGTTCACCAATGCCAGGAGCATGGCGGACAAGATGGGTGAACTAAAGATACTGTTATACAAGGAGGATTTGGATTTTGTGGGAATTTCAGAGACCTGGTTCAACAGTTCTAATGATTGGCTGGCAACCATTTAAGGGTATACCCTTTATCGCAGGCATAGAGAGGGTAAAAATAGGGGGAAGGGTATGCCTATATATCAAGGATAATGTACAAGTGATTGTGAGAGATGACATCACTAAGAGAGCTAGGGAGAAGGTGGAATCCTTATGGGTTGAGCTCCAAACGGATTAAGCTAAGGGGAAAATATTACTGCGAGTATGCTATAGGGCCCCTAACCTGGGGGAGACTGATCTCCTATCACAAGTTGGATTAGCAGCAAGAATGGGAAGTGTTATCATAATGGGGGATTTTAATTATCCAGACATAGACTGGGCGGAGGGAACCACCCATTCATCTAGGGCTCGCCAGTTCCTAAATGTCTTGCAGGACAATTTCATGGTTCAGATGGTAGACGCACCAACTAGAAATAAAGTGTTACTGAATCTACTGATTACCAACGATACAGACCTGATCACGGATGTGGAAATACGGAGCAATTTAGGAAACAGCGATCACAGGTCAATTGGCTTCAATATAAATCACACAAATAGGAAACATAAGGGGAATACAAAGACACTGAATTTTAAAATAGCCAACGTCTCTAAACTACCAACCTTGTTAGAAGGCCTGAATTGGGATAAAATCTTAGCAACAAAGAGCATGGAGGAGAGATGGGTTTGCTTTAAAAGCATATTAAATAAGGGCATTAGCCAAAGCATCACATTGGGTAATAAATTTAAAAGAGCGAACAAAAGTCCTGGATGGCTTGAACTCCAATGTAAAAATGCATATAAAAGCAAAGGAGAAGGCCTTCAAAAAATACAAGGTTGAGGGATCATTATTAGCATTCAGACTTTATAAAGAATGCAACAAGAAATGTAAGGGTGCAATTAGGGTAGCTAAGATGGAACACGAAAGACACATAGCGGAGGACAGCAAAAAAAATAAAAAAATCCAAGAAATTCTTTAAGTATGTGAACAGGAAAAAAGGGAACATAGACCATATTGGCCCCATAAAGAATGAGGAAGGACATCTGGTTACAAAGGATGGGGAGATGGAAAAGGTATTGAATTTATTCAGTAACCAAAACTGCAGTGTTTATCCTTATGACACATGACAGGAAGCACCTCCATGGTTAACAGAAGACAGAATTAAAATTAGACTTGGGAAACTTAACATTAATAAATCGCTGGGACCAGATGGCTGGCATCCGAGGGTACTTAGGAAACTCAGTTAAGTAATTTCCAGACCATTGTTCCTAATTTTTACTGACAGTCTACTGACTGGAATGGTACCAGGTGATTGGAGAAAAGCCAATGTAGCACCAATATTTGAAAAGGGCCCAAAATACATCCCTGGGAATTACAGACCATTTAGCCTAACATCAATAATATGCAAGCTCTTAGAGGGGATGATAAGAGACTATATACAAGATTTTAGTAACGAGAACGGTATCATTAGCAGTAATCAGCATGGATTCATGAAGAATCGTTCTTGCCAAACCAATCTATTAACCTTCTATGAGGAGGTGAGTTGCCATCTAGATAAAGGAAGGCCCGTAGACATGGTGTATCTGGATTTTTCAAAAGCATTTGACACAGTTCCCCATAAACGTTTACTGTACAAAATAAGGTCCGTTGGCATGGACCATAGGGTGAGTACATGGATTGAAAACTGGCTACAAGGGCGAGTTCAGAGGGTGGTGATAAATGTACTCGGAATGGTCAGAAGTAGGTAGTGGGGTCCCCCAGGGTTCTATGCTGGGACCAATCCTATTTATTTTGTTCATAAATGACCTGGAGGATGGGGTAAACAGTTCAATCTCTGTATTTGCGGACGATACTAAGCTAAGCAGGGCAATAACTTCTCTGCAGGATGTGGAAACCTTGCAAAAAGATCTGAACAAATTAATGGGGTGGGCAACTACATGACAAATGAGTCAAGTTGATTGTTTAGAATTAATTTAACTAATCAAATTTATTGAATATCAAAATGTATATTATTTACAAAAGTGCAGTTCATAAAACTGATCTCATTTAATCAGACATTTACTTAGGTTGCTCTAGACAAATTGGACAGACAGGACAAACATAAAACAATGCACAAAACACCACATATGTCCAGACAGGTTGCTGTAGTCAATTAAAACCACTAATATTATAATTGATCAAACGTAATTAATTTATTTATTTAGGAGAACAACTATATTGTCTCATATAACCAATCATTAAGTGGTTAATCAATGGACTAAATCAAGTAGTGTGTGGGTTAGGAGCGGGGATGAGGTAGATAGTAGATATTAAACAAATTCCATTTGAACTAATTCGTTATCTCAAGGAGCGGCAGCAGTGTTCAGCATACAAAGAACTAGGTGTGCATCCATTGACACTAGGTACGAGGGAGAACAGTCTCTATTTGACTAAATGCTAGCACTGAGATGTCCCATTTAAGATGTACTTTTGATCTAGCAGTCATTAGTTCAGTCAATTCAAGAATGATTCCTCCACAAGTCCACAACACCTTTCAGTATTACCAGCTGGTTCGGTTTGTAGCGAGGGATACTGCTACTTTCCGGATTAGCCGTTTAGGCTGGCCAAACCAAAAACACCAAAATTGCTCAAAGGTGAGGTCATAACTTAGAGCTGTCACTTACAGGACCACAACAGTTCGGAGGGTTTAATGAATATTAGGATAACGACCCATACTTTACCACTCCGTTCAGTAACCCAGGTATTTCTGGCGGTCCGTAAAGTCCACCTGTGTTCCGTTCGGCCACGCTTCAAATATTAGCTTCCGGATGCTGTCCAGTGAACAAAAAGTATGGAACCGCTGATAAATGTTTTATATTCAGCCCACAACAGGCCACTCGCAGCTGCTACTTTGTAGGCGGCAGAGAAGCAGCTGCGAATTGCCTGTCGTGGCCTGAATATAAAACATTTACCAGCAGTTCCAGCTTGTGATTGCCTCTCTGCTGTTCCAGCTTGTGATCGCCTCTCCGTGAGGCGATTGCGGGTGTCCTGCGGCTATCGAGTTCGTGGGACCCACGACCGCGCCCCTGTCGCCTCTTAAAGGGCAACGTACAGGTACGTGATTCTGCCTGTACGTGCCCTTCTGCCGACGTATATCGGCGTGATGCGGTCGGGAAGCGGTTAATGTAGAAATATTTAAACTAATGCTTTTGGGTGGCAAAAATATGAATGCAATCTATACACTGGGGGGGGGGGGGGGGCTCTGGGGGAATCTAGGATGGAAAAGGACCTGGGGGTCCTAGTAGATAATAGGCTCAGCAATGGCATGCAATACCAAGCTGCTGCTGACAAAGCAAACAGAATATTGTCATGCATTAAAAAGGGGATTAACTTCAGAGATAAAACATTTTTTTTCCTGATCTACAAGACTCCGGTCTGGCCGCACGTAGAGTATGCTGTCCAGTTCTGGGCACCAGTCCTCAGGAAGGATGTACTGGAAATGGAGCGAGTACAAAGAAGGGCAACTAAGCTAATAAAAGGTCTGGAGGATATTAGTTATGAGGAAAGGTCACGAGCACTGAACTTATTCTCTCTGGAGAAAAGACACTTGAGAGGGGATATGATTTCAATTTATAAATACCGTACTGGTGACCCCACAATAGGGATAAAAAATGTTTGCGGAAGGGAGTTTAACAAGACACGTGGCCACTCATTAAAATTAGAAGAAAAGAGGTTTAATCTTAAACTACGTAGAGGGTTCTTTACTGTAAGAGCGACAAGGATGTGGAATTCCCTTCCACAGGCGGTGGTCTCAGTGGTGAGCATAGATAGTTTCAAAAAACTATTAGATAAGCACCTGAACGACCGCAACATAGAGGGATATACAATGTAATACTGACATATAATCACACACATACAGTAGGTTGGACCTGGTGGACTTTTTTCAACCTCACCTGCTATGTAACTATGTAACATGTCCTCAATTTGGTGGTGCAGCTTTTCTTAAACAGGTACCCAGGGTTTCAAGGCCGGGAATAAGATTCTGTAGCCATTTCAGGGGTTCATAAACAGCCAGTGTTCCGTTGACTGAAATTCAGTGTGAAATCCACCTGCCCGTAAACCGCTTGATTGGTGAAATGCCCACCAGGTGAAACTTGACTTTGGCAATGCTGCAATAGCTGCACATGCAGCAAAGAGCCATCAATGAGTACGGGCACAAGGACAGGCTCAGGGGAGCTCTGCTTTTTCCCCCCCATGATAATGGCTGCTGATAAAGGATGCATGCACTGTACTGTCACCATTTGAGGAGGCAACAAGGATGGTGAGCTGTGACAATGCAGGCAACAGTGACACAATACCTCTTGTGTTTCTGCTGGAGCATACTCTGCATGGCATTTTAGACAGGGCACTCACCACAGAGCAGCAGGAGGAACAGGAGGACTTCCTTTCCTCTCAAGGCCCACTTTATGCAGCCACAGAACACACAATAGGAGAGGGAGAAGGAGGAGAAAGATGTTGGCAGTTTTGGAGGCATTGAAGCAGAACAAGACATATTTCAAACCTTAAGAGATGGTTTTCAGTCTCCAGAAATCTTGGGGATAGTACGTGGCTGGGAGGCAGTTTCAGATACTGTAGTCCTCAGTGACCTTGATGATTCCAGAAACTTGTGGCGAATGGGCTGCCTTTTTCTTCAAAGCCTGTGTCATCAAGAAGAAAGCATCATAAGTGGTTGGCAACCCTCCTTAACCACGGTTACAAGAGGAAAGTATCGGAAATCATCCTGTCCTCGCAGAGGGAGCACAGGATGAAATATCTTGAGGAGACCTTAAAGAGGAGTCTATGTAACACCTTTTCAGACTCGGTTTCAGTCCTGTGGAAAAGGTCGTTCTGAGGTTTCTGGTGGTCAAATGAGGAGCGGTGGAGAAGAGGGCCGCCTAAGCGATGCATTTCAAAAAATCTTTAGTCCTCGGTGCCCAGGGCTGTCAGCTTCAAGATCCCATCGGCAGAATCTGCATCATATGGTGGAAGATTATCTAGGGGCGAAAACAGACATGGAGAGCTTTCCAATAGATGATCCACTGAGTTACTGGGTCATGAGAATAGACCACTGGCCAGAACTTGCCCGGTATGCAATTGAGCTGCTGGGCTGCCCTGCATACAGCATGCTTTCTGAATGGGCATTCAGTGCTGCCGGAGGTTTTGTGACAGATAAAAAAGCATGTCTGTCCACAGGCTGACATTTTGTCAAAATGAATCTGTCCTAGATTAGCAGCAGCTATCAAGCTCCTGATGCTGTTTAAGTTTTTTTGGGCTCTTGAATCTCTGCAAGACTGTCTAGGCTGTCTAGCTTTGTGGGCGTTGATTTTATCTTTAAATATTTTGATCGGGGCATACAATTTTATTTTGTTACACCATGGCTAATTCTTGCTTTCATCAAGCGTACCTCTATACGGTTACTGTGTGAAAGCACCTCCAACACCCAAAGACCAATTTTTTTGCACCTGTTTGACAGGTGCAAATAGTTAGAATTTTTTTACAGCAAGGCCAATTCTTGCTTTCATCAGGAGTACATCTATAGGGTTATAGTGTGAAGGCACCACCAACACCCAAGGCCCATTTTTTCCACACCTTTGTGACATAATTTTTACCAGCAGAATCCAATCCTGCTTTGCCAAGGATAACTGTCAAGGGTTATGGTGTGAAGCCAACACCCAAGGCTCAATTTTTCCACACCTGTTACTTCTATCCAAAGTCTGCGAAACCAGACCTGCGAGACACCAGACTTTATCTTAAAAAATATTTAATCTTGGCCTGAGTGTACTATAATTTGGCTTTTTCACATAAGGCTTTCTCACTGTGGTGCAAAACTTTGTTTTTTTCTATCCAAAGTCTGCCAAAGAGACACCAGCATGTATCCAAAAATCTCTAATCTTTTTCTGAGTGCACTAAAATGTGGCCTCATCATACAGACTGGCTCCCAAAGCTGTTGTTTACAAAATAACGAAAGCTTGCAAGAAAAATCTATTTAAATGTAATTTTTTCTAAATGTGAGTTTTGCTGAAGCAGGTTCTATACACGGTGCAGATGTGCCACTTTGCAGGCAGACTAAGGAGAACCCCCTCCCCCGGCACTATATTTAACGGAAGGTTTAATTTTGTTTGTTCCACTTTGAGCATCATTAAAATTACTGCTCCTTCAAAATCTTTTTAATTACTTCACAACCGGCCCATAGCCGAAAAACGGCTACAGGGCGGTTGCTTAACTCTGGGAGGGCATCATATGAAGTCCTCACAGAATTCCCCTCTTGCGCGCCCCCTGGGGCGTGCACCCGAGAACATCCGTGATCGCCGGGTCCAGAGGACCTGGCGGATCACGGATCATGGTAAACGGCTGCTCATCGCGGCCGTTTACCACGTGATCGCTCCGTCAAATGACGGAGCGATCACATGTAAGCAAACCGGCGTCATTTGATGATGCCGGTTGTTCTCCCCTCCTCTCTCTGTACAGATCGGTACAGTGTGAGAGGAGAGGGGGAGGGATCGGTGGCAGCAGTGCTGTGGGCGGGATCTGTAGTGCCCACAGCCTGCCCTGCAGTCACCACCGATCCATCCATCCATGCTCAGCCATCCCTCCATACCCTGCAATACACAGCAATAGCCTGCAGTGTATTGCTGGGTATTGCAGGGTACAGAGGGATGGCTGAGCATGGATGGATGGATACCCAGCAGTACTCTGCGATACTCTGCCATACCCTACCATACCCTGCCATACCCTGCCATACCCTGCAATACTCTGCCATACCCTGCCATACTCTGCCATACCCTGCCATACTCTGCCATACCCTGCCATACCCAGCGATACTCTGCCATACCCAGCGATACCCTGCGATACCCAGCGATACTCTGCCATACTCTGCCATACTCTGCCATACCCTGCCATACTCTGCCATACCCTGCCATACTCTGCCATACCCTGCCAAAAAAACGCGTTTGAAAAATTGCTGCGCAAGTATCGTGCTAGATAAAAAGTTGCAACGACCGCCATTGTATTCTCTAGGGTCTTTGCTAAAAAAACATATATAATGTTTTGGGGTTCTATGTAATTTTCTAGCAAATAAATTATGATTTTTACATGTAGGAGAGAAATGTCAGAATTGTCCTGGGTGCTCCAGAACAACTGATGGTGCTCCCTGCATGTTGGGCCTCTGTATGTGGCCACGCTGTGTAAAAGTCTCACACATGTGGTATCGCCATACTCGGGAGTAATAGCAGAATGTGTTTTGGGGTGTAATTGGTGGTATGCATATGCTGTGTGTGAGAAATAACCTGGTAATATGACAATTTTGTGAAAAAAAAAAAAGAAAAAAAATCTTGATTTTGCAAAGAATTGTGGGAAAAAATTACAACTTCAAAAAACTCACCATGCCTCTTTCCAAATACCTTGGAATGTCTTCTTTCCAAAAAGGGGTCATTTGGGGGGTATTTGTACTTTTATGGCATGTTAGGGTCTCAAGAAATGAGATAGGCCGTCAGTACTTCAGGTGTGATCAATTTTCAGATATTGGCACCATAGCTTGTGGACTCTATAACTTTCACAAAGACCAAATAATATACCCAAATTTGTACTTATTTTTACCAAGGATATGTAGCAGTATAAATTTTGGCCAAAATTTATCAAGAAAAATTACAAATTTGCTAAATTTTATAACAGAAACGAAGAAAAAAATCATTTTTTTACCGAATTTTCTGTCTTTTTTCTTTTATAGCGCAAAAAATAAAAAACCCAGCGGTGATTAAATACCACCAAAAGAAAGCTCTATTTGTGTGAAAAAAAGGACAAAAATTTCATATGGGTACAGTGTTGTATGACTGAGTAATTGTCATTCAAAATGTGAGAGCACCGAAAGCTGAAAATTGGTCTGGTTATTAAGGGTGTTTAAGTGCCCAGTGGTCAAGTGGTTAAAAAAAAACATTTTTTGCATTGTTACATGTCCCCCAGGGCAGTATTCAGGACTGCATACCCTTTTTAGGGCCAATAACTTGCATATAAGCCTTCAAAATGGGGACTTTTGATTTTTCATGTTTGGGTCCCATAGGCTTTAATAGGGTTCGTGGTTCGGGTCCGAACTTTTGCGATGTTTGAGAGATTTTTGAGAGTTCTGGTGTTCGGCCCAGCTCAAAGGACATTGGACAAATTATTTTTCGATGGAATTTAGTGGCAATTTTTCACCAACTTATGTTAAAATTCTATGAAAATGTTACAGATAAAATACATCCTCTGCCCTTACAATTAAATGTGTATTTATTGAATTTATACGTATTAATGAACATATTTTTTATTACTTTTTAAGGAATCTCTTTATCTGTGCCTGAAACATTTCCCATTTTCACAACTCTATATACTGTCCTTGCTAAGGATCCAGATGAAGGAGATGATGTCAAAGTATGTGTTTTCTCTTAGTATTTAAGAAAAAATATAGATAACATGGACATATATACATTTGTACAGGCAGCTGTAACCTTTGCAAATCCATGCATTAACATAGAGATTAAAATATATATAGTAAAATGCACATTTACCGTACATGGTGTTAGAATCTATTGGGTGTAGGCAATAGGCATGCAGTCAACTTCTGTCTGACAACATACTGAGTGTGGTTATATGACATGTATTCAGGCTTTTATTCCCCTGCATACCCTGATACCCTTTCTTACTAAAATTAACATACTGTTTAAGTCAACCATTAATATACATAGCCTATACATATAATAAAAAATACTGCACATTACGATGTACATTCAATTCATTTAGATAACTTTTGGGTATTTATATTAATATTTACTGACACATATCATTGGGGATTTTTGTGAATTTTATTAAAAATTTTACTTAGGCTACTTTCACACTGAGGCAGTTTTTTTAGCGCTAAAAATAGCGCCTGTAAAGCGCCTGAAAATGTCATCCCATACCTCCCCAGTGTGAAAGCCCGAGTGCTTTCACACTGGGGTGGTACTCTTGCGGGACAGGAAAAAAAGTCCTGCAAGCAGAATCTTTGGGGAGCCCCTGCCCATTGGAATGAATGAAAATCGATTTGGAAGCAATGCAACACATGCTAGTTTTAGCAGTGCTTTACCGCTGTTTAAGTGGCACTTTTTGCCCGCTAGCAGGGCACTTTTAACCTCCCGTTAGTGACTGAAGAAGGGGTTAAAAGTGCCCTGCTAGTGGCCAAAAAGTTCCACTTAAACAGCGGTAAAGCGCTGCTAAAACTAGACCCGCCGCTCCAGTGTGAAAGCAGCCTTATGCCACGTACACACGAACGGACTTTTCGGCCGGACCATCCGGCGGACAATCCGCCTGACTTTCCGAACGTGCGGACTTGCCCACACACACCCGGACTTTTCCGCCGGACAATCCGCCGGAGTTTTGGCAGAGGTCCGCCGGACTTTTACACAGAGTAAAGTCCGTTCATTTGGAACGTGACTCCAGGTAGACGGGACTAGCGAAGGAAGTCAATGCCGCCGCCTCGATCGGCGAGATCGACACCTCGCTAGCCCCGTCACCTGGTATGGATTTAAAGGGGAATCCCTATGCCGAAAAAAAGGGGGCTCCCGAATTCCGATAAGCCCCCTGCCCGCAGACTCTGACAAGCAACAGCCAGGGTTGTCTGGAAGAGGCCCTTGTCCTCATCAACATGGGGACATGGTGCCTTGGGGTGGGGGGCCCCCTTCCCAAAACCACCCCCCCATGTTGAGGGCACGTGGCCTGGTATGGCTCAAGAGGGGGGCACTCGCTCGTCCCCACCCCCTTTCCTGACCGGCTGGGCTGCGTGCTCGGATAAGGGTCTGATATGGATTTGGGGGGACCCCCACGCCATTTTTTCGGCGTAAGGATTCCTCTTTAAATCCATACCAGGTGACGGGGCTAGCAAGGTGTCAATCTCGCCGATCGAGGCGGCGGCATTGACTTCCTTCGCTAGTCCCGTCTACCTGGAGACATGTTATAAATGAACGGACTTTTCTCCGTGTGTCGGCAAGTCTGTTCATTTCAAAAGTCCTGCGGACTAGCACACAGACGGACGGATTGTCCGCCGGACTGCCGAGTCCGGCGGATAATTTTGAGTCAAAATTTCTTTCTAAGTCCGCCGGACTTTTGGGAAGAAAAAGTCCGCAGGAGCCCACACACGGTCGGATTGTCCGGCGGACAAACCCGCCGGACAGTCCAGTCGTGTGTACGGGGCATTAGAGTTACCTTTCTGGCTTTAGAATTTGTTCTAGATTTTGTACTTGCACTGCTGGGGTATAATGTGTGTTTATATGTTGGGAAGCATGAATTATTAACACGTTTGACAATAATTTACTGCATTATGCTTTATTTCAGTAAATTAATGTTCCAAGTGCTACCAAATGTTTTTATTTCTCTCTTTAGTTTAAAATTTCACAATCATCCCTTGAAGCAGAAACATTTTTTACCCTAAATGAAGATTCTGGCATTATTTCTACCACTGGAAAACCTTTGGACTATGAATCAGACCCAAAGGTAAAAAATATACAATATGTTGTGTTTTGTAAATTATTGTGCTTTTTTTAAAACACAGTTTAGACCAATAATTAAATTTGCTTTACATGGAAAATGCATCTTTAAATTTAACATTTAACAGTTTTAAGAAGTTAGTAAGCTAAGTACTATTTCTTCACATGCACACCAACAATGAACACTTCTGGGTACAAAATATTTTTTTCCCGCTTAGTAAGGAGTAATTGTATATCTGTTTTGATGGACAATCACATTCATATTTTAACATCCCCTAGCATCATATTTCCTCCAAGAAAAACGTCCAAAAATGTAGTTACCATATCTACTTGAGTAAAAGGCGAGTTTTTCAGCACATTTTTATGTGCTGAAAATGCCCCCCTCGGCTTATACTCGAGTCAAGCACTTTTCTGCAGCAGAGAATGACATTTTCCGAACCGACTTTGGGGCCCCGTATCTCGGTTCGGAAAATGTAATTCTCTGCTGCAGAAAAGTGCTTGACATTTTCCGAACCGACTTTGGGGCCCTGTATCTCGGGGCCACTTGGTGCTAGGAACCCCATCTGGATATGTTGTAGTGCTAGTTCCACTGGGTTTGCACACCATATTTGGGGTTCCTAGCACCAAGTGGCCCCAAGATACAGGGCCCCAAATTCAGTCAACTGTGTCCATCTGCAGCAATATCATTTCGGGACCCTTTTGGCTGCAGCTAGGGGGTATCTAGGAACCCTTAACTACCGAGTTTGAAGTTCGCGGGACCTATGGCTGCAAATGGGCACAGTGAGGCTGCAAATGGGCATTGTTGACCCTCTTTTCCACTTACAGTAGCTGCGCATTTCTCACACTAGGCTTATACTAGAGTCAATAAGTTTTCCCATTTTTTGGTGGAAAAATTAGGTGCCTCGGCTTATATTCGGGTCGGCTTATACTCAAGTATATACGGTACTTTCAACATGCATGTTAAAATTTTAGCTTAAAAAAATTCCCAAAACATTATATTATTATATTCTTCTAAGAATGAAACACGCTCTATGAATAAAGTGGTTGGACCTTTAAATCATCCGCCTGTCCCCTGTGAACAAGTGGGCCAGTGTACAGAAAAAGAAATCGATACAGGTAAAAGTTCATAACCCGTACCTGGTGAATTAGGAAGGATGTTAGATTTTCTTTGAAGTTTGGATTGTATGCTAACACTGCAAAAAATTTTTTAAATCATCCCAAAGGTGTTCTATCGGGTTGAGGTCAGGACTCTGTGCAGGCCAGTGAAGTTCCTCCACCCCAAACTCGCTCATCCATGTCTTTATGGACCTTGCTTTGTGTGCAGTCATGTTTGAACAAAAAGGGGCCATCCCCAAACTTTTCCCACAAAGTTGGGAGCATGAAATTGTCCAAAATGTCTTGGTATCTGATACCTTAAGAGTTCCCTTCATTGGAACTAAGGGGCCAAGCTCAACCCCTAAAAAACACCCACACCATAATCCCTCCTCCAACCAAATGATTTGGACCAGTGCACACAGCAAGGTCTATAAAGACATGTATGCGCAAATTTAGGGTGGAGGAACTTGACTGGCCTGAAAAGATTCCTGACCTCAACCCAATAGAACACCTTTGTGATGAATCAGAGCGGAGACTGGGAGCCAGGCCTACTTGTCCAGCATCGGTGCTTGACTTCTCAAATGTGCGTCTGAAAGAATGGTCAAACATTCCCATAGACACACTGTTAAACCTTGTGGACAGCCTTCCCAGAAGAGTAGAAGCTGTTATAGCTACAAAGGGTGGGCCAACTCAATATTGAACCCTACGGACTAAGACTGGGATGCCATTAAAGTTCATATACGTGTAAAGGCAGGTGTCCCAATACTTTTGGTAATATAGTATATTGGGGGTTGTCATTGCTCTCAATGTCTTCTCTGGGGAGATTAGCTCTCTGTTTGTCATTGATACCTTTGTCATGGGGGACTGAAGGTGAGGAAAATGTTTGTATTGTCACTAGAGGAGGAATAGAAGGGAAATCCTCCAATAGAGACACTTGTTCCAGAACTAACTGTCTAATGCCCCATACACACGGTCGGAAATTCTGATGGAAAATGTCGGACCATGTTGTCGGAAAATCCGACCGTGTGTGGGCTCCATCGGATCCTGCTCTCAAATTTTCCGACAACAAAGTCCGATCGGACTTTTTCCGATCGTGTGTAGAGAATTCCGACGGACAAAGTGCCACGCATGCTCATATCAAATTACGAGACCAAAGCTATTGGCTACTAGCCTCTACGTAGTTACGTTGTGCGCAACGAACGTCACCACGTTCAGAATGATTGGATTTTCCGACAACTTTGTCCGACTGTGTGTATGCAACACCAGTGTCGTACAAAATCCGTCTGAAAAAATCAGACGGATTTTGTGGTCGGAATTTCCGACCGTGTGTACGGGGCATAAGAGGGGGTTTTCTGACTTTGAAGAGATTAGCTCATGCTTAGTATTGTGTTGAAGTAAAGGAATATCTCCACAATGTGACACAGGTGTCAGGAAATTTTTTTTTTTTTAACAAATATCCAAAATAAAGTATTGATTTTAGATATACTTAAACTAGTGTGTGTGTTGGAATTACAGCAGGACGACGTTTTCTGTTTGTGTGCTCTTAGAAATTTATGATCTCAATCAAGGTTGAAAATGTGAAGGAAAATCCAATGTTCTGCCGTGGTTTAATCACACTCAGCCTGCAAAATGAAAATGATGAAGAGCCTATATTTCAGTAAGCACATATCTACACACATTTTACTTACAATTTTTTCCATAAACAACACATTTGTTAAGATTTTGCTCATTAATCATTTAGAAACGGTATATAAAAGTTGAAGTTATTTACAGACTGGTGGACCTAACATGAAGAGACACATACTTATAATATGATGATTGAAAAGTCATGTTGGGGCATAATGAATGCCAACTACAGAACAGCATTGAATTGGGAATTATAGGTATTATCTAGTCAATGTGAGAAACCGGCTGCACCTCACGTGGGCTCCAAATAAAGTTTATTGGGACATCCAAATATCCAAAGTAACATCAACAGACACGAGTAGTGGTCAAGATAGACACGTTTCACACAACAGAGATGTGCTTACAAAGATATTCCTAACTGATACATGTTATATATAGATCCATCCCCTGCACAGGTGCTGGGGGAACACCAATCAGAGGCAGATGGCAACCTTGGTCAATGATCAAATCAAAACATACAAACATAAGTACATAAAAACAAATGTTTCCCAAATAAAGCATTCAAAAAGAATAGAGAAATCAATAAAGAAAAAAGACAAATCGGAAAAATAAATACATAAAAGGTAAATAATAAAACATGTTATAAACGGAAGAAATATCATCAAATAAACATTGACAATACCAGAATTAAAAATCCTAAGTGCGGCTACAAATAGACATTAAATGTTACATGTGGAAGCATATTGCAACATGCAGCAACCCTGGGCATGCATAAAATCACACATGCCCATAGATACCAAATTCGCAAATGGCCGGTAAAAATAGGGGAAGTATAGTAATGTCCCGCCAGCCCTGTAAACTAGAGAAGTAGAAAAATACTAATCTGAACCCACCTATCACATGCAGGTAATACATATAGGGCCAACATGAGAAAGATGTATGGTAATTGGGAACAAATACTCATCCAAGGGATGAAAGAACTAGTGGTGGACATGAAAACAAATGTGGGGAGGAAGAGCGGAACAAAACAGCTCATCAAGGCTCTTCAGGTGATGGAGGGAAGTGTTAGCAAGGCCCATTCATAATTTGGCAATGGTATGTCATATTCACTAGTGTAGTAATTATGCAAATACTCTGAAACGATCTGGGCATAATAGCTCATGCCACCTTAAAGTGGTATTAAACGCCAAAACAAACAAAAAAAAATCATGTATTGAAGCTTACCTATCCTTAGCTGTGATGGCTACATTCGTTTTCTCTCTTTTGACTTTTTTTCTTTATTTTCCCTTGATGATCTGGCCAGTAATACACTTCCTGTCTTAGGCCCCTTTCACACTTGTGCGACTTCAAAGTCGCGCGATTTTACCGCGATTTTGCCATGATTCACGGCCGTGATTTTGCTGCAATTTCAAGGAATGCCTGTGTAAGTGGCATCAAAATCAGACCAAAGTCGTGCAGGGACTACTTTGAAGTCGGAACGACTTGAAGTCGTACTAATATGAATGGCTGTCATTGAAAATCATGGGGAACGACTTGTCATGCCACTTTGCAGTCCCAAATCGTGGGACAAGTCGTATAAGTGTGAAAGGGGACTTAGGGTGTCTCCACTGTGCTGGAGGAGCAATGGAGACACCTTTGAAGAGCAGCATTGTCAATCTGGGGAGAGGGATCATCAAGTGGATGGTCTGGACATAATGACATCATAAGATAAAGAGGTGTTAAAGAGAAGAGAGATCTGACTGGTTGCTATTAGGTGCCTAAAAATTATATCCTATTGAGCTATTTAGGTACAAAAAACAAACTAAAACAAACTGCTATGCGGATTACCTTGTACAGGAAGGGTGGTTCCTGGAAGAGAGGTTGGTGTATTTAAGGTGTTGCGGCTATTACACCATGGTCGTTGCTCTCCTGGGACCTCTGTGAGGAAGAGCGACCGTCTAGCCGCTTTTATATCCCGTTCGGGTGACGTCGGAATACGTCCGACGTCAACCCGAACCAGCCTAAACGTCATCAAAGGGTGTCGGGGCTGCGCGCGCATCTCATCTGGTGCGCAACGCTGGTCTTCCCCGGCGCCGATGACGTAACGGACGGCGTTGCTGAGCAACGCCGTCCTAGCCGCATCCGTCGATTGCCACACGCCGCCCCACATCCCCGAATAGTACGGGAGGAGGGGAATACGTACAGCTATGGCGCATGCGGCTCGGGTGGCTGCATAACCAGCTGCACAGGTGGTGTAGGTGTCGCCACCCACAGCAAGTATACATGGAACCACAAGGGGAACCCGACCACACTGATGATGGAAACAGGGGGGGGGGGAAACATGGGACGTTGTTGGACGTGGGACCTGAGTAGAGAGCAAACAATTGCAGGGCAGTGCATCAGCACATGTGACATCTCAAAAGAGAAAATAAATATCTTATATAACACATTACATTGGTTAATTATTGTAAGCATTACACATTATATTTCGAGCTTATACAGAATATATATCATTATCCCCAGAAGTCTATTGTCCTTATGAGGTTAATATTGCAGGTTTAAAAATAGAGCACCATATATGGGAATGGAGGGAAGGAAAAAGGAGGGGAGGGTGGGTAATATATGGAATTATACAGAGGAGAAGCAAAAAGATCCCCGCGGGGCATCAAGGAGGACATATATCCTGGCCACGGTGTCACAAAAAGGGCCGATAGGATATTACCTCATTGATACCCGGCGGGGTAGTGGCATCCAAGCGCTCGATCCAATACGTTTCTTTTTGTAGGATCTTTTTATCCCAATTGCCACCTCTAGTATCTTGTTTAACCACCTCTAATACCACGAAAGAGATCATAGAGATATCAAATTTATGATATAATTCCAGGTGGCGGCTAACCGGAGTTAACATCTTGGCCCACTGGGAATAAAACAGATGATCATATATTCTCTTCTTTAGGGGGCGTATGGTTTTATATGGATTGATTTTCTCTTTCCTATATCTGTCGAGGGAATTAATGTGCCAGAACAGTTGCAGATTTCTGTTCAAGAACTTTAATGAGTTTAAAGGTGAAGTAGTGTGAAAATCGCAGTTTCCACACGATCACCTTGCTCAAAATTCTGATTCATTTCGGTGGTTAGTTGGCATAGCCCACCCCCCTTTGTTCCATCGGGGCTGTATGCGTGGAGCCCTCTTTGTTGTGGAATCCGTTCACGTGGGAGAGAGTGGAGGGTTCTCCTGTATGGACACTGCATCAGTAAGTGTTTGTTTAAATAACCCTGTAAAGTATTTAGTTACTACTATATATTATATATGTACCAACGTTGCATTAAGTCACTCATTGTGAAACACGTTGTCAAGATACCAAAAGGAATATCAAAATGTCAAAAATTACAACAAGTAAGTAAACAATTAGATACCAAAGCTCATGTTCTAACTCTCGTTGTGTTGGGAAAGGGGAAAGGTGTTTAACCACCAAAATTTAAACAACCAAAATTTAAACAACAGAGAAAAGACACATACCCGAAGGTGTGGAGAGTGCTGCTCACCCCTATGAAATGCAAGAAGGAAAGGATTCCCCCACTGTGGGGTTTTTAGGCAGCTTGCGACAAATGGAGTCAAAAAAGGTATATAAAATAAAGTAGTTTATTTAAAAATAGGTATAACAAATGAATTAGGACATGAGCTCCAGTGCAGGACAATTAAAACATGGATATATAATGTGGACTTGTCAAAACTATTAACCACATGTACAATATAAATCATGGGGTAGAAGAATGTCCCTGACGCGTTTTAACCCGCTAGGGGTCTTCTTCCGAGGGGCACGTCCACTAACAGAAACATACTGTCAATATATTTATCACAGATATCACTGTTAGACCCGAACAGGCACAATAATTCCCTTGGACAGCCTCAATATGAATGCCTCATTGAAAATCATGGGGAACGACTTGTCATGCCACTTTGCAGTCGCCACTTTGCAGTCCCAAATCGTGGGACAAGTATAAGTGTGAAAGGGGACTTAGGGTGTCTCCACTGTGCTGGAGGAGCAATGGAGACACCTTTGAAGAGCAGCATTGTCAATCTGGGGAGAGGTGAACTTGACTTACAAAACCAAAGCACAGCTAACACTTTTTTTTATAAAAAATCCATGCAGTGTACATTGATTACCATGGAGTAAGTCCATGGTAATCAATGTACACTGCATGGATTTTTAACAAACTTTGTTTCAGATTCCTGTTTGCAAGCTGCTTGTTAAACTTTGTCCTTTGGATACTAATTCTGAATGTGTATGACTAATTACATTTAATCATCTGGTGCACTTTTATGGTTCTGATGAGAAAAGCTGCAGTGTTGGTATCTCTTTAGAAGTGAATAACTTTGAGAGTATTTCACCAAAAATAAAATTTGTTGCAGAGAATGATTACAATTTGATTTGTATCTTTTCTTTGTGCAGACAATCATTGAGCGTATCACACAAGCAGAAAATTAAATTTCTGGGGAAGTGCTATACACCAACTGTGTAAAGAAGGCCTCCAGGTTGCCATATTGCTTTGAACTTTACAGAAAATTACAGCGCTGCAGATTGAAAAAGAAAAGTAATTTACACATTAAATTACAATATGACTTAGTTAGCAATTGTATATGCTATATTATTTTTTTGTAACTGCTATATTTTTTTCCACAAAAGTGTAGGTACCCTTTTAAGCTGGTTTTTCCTTTAGCAATAAACGTTTTGCTTAAATGAAAAAAAGCAAACCAGTGTAAGCAGCCATGTCAGTATTAAATATTACAGTTTGGCCTGTTAAAGGAAGTTATAAAATAACAGACTTATTGGCAGGATTAACAAGTAAAAATAAAAAAGAATAATAGCCTAAGAAAGCTAAAACGAATGCAACCACCCAATTTAACACATCTTTAATAAGGATCTGGAGCACTGTATATAGTGATGAGTCTCCATCCTTAAATTCTTATGGGACTTTAAATGAGGTGCATCACATACATGGTTAATACCCATGATTGCAATTTTTAAAAATGTCATATATATGTAGCCACGCACTTCCAGCCAGCTGCCTGCCAGGTTGACACAGACATGGAACAGATCTCAAAAGGGAGAGTGTACTTGTCAGCTGTTTGGGAATCCCCCCTCCTCCTCTTACTGTGCAGTGAGTGAGGGACACACACAGAGACAGCAGCTCATTCTGCTTCCTCCAGGAGAAGGAACCAATGGGACTCCAGCACAGGAGGAACAAAGCATCATGGGACTTGTAGTCCCCAACAAAAACGCCCCATAGCAGTTCCTGGGGACAAAAAAACTACACAGACCAGCTGCACTCAGCAGAAAAGAAATAAAGGACCCCAGGGGCTGACTGGGAGCTAGTTGGACACCACGAGGCAAGAGAGAAAACTGGACCCAGGGGAGAGGTGCTGCCCCCCGGGTTGGTGTGCCATTCTTCCCACAGATCCATGGCCGGTCGGGACATCCTGCCTAAGAGAGAGATCCCAGGTGCATTCTCCAGGCGCACCTGTACAGACAGCGTAAAATGTTCCAGTTGTGATGTAGCTGGTCGGGCTACCTGAAGCACATGCCTGATCCAGGACATTTCGCTTGGGCCTTGACCACAAAATTGGTGAGTGGTACTTGCCCATTTGCATGGAAACAGACACTGCACACAGACGATGTTGCCTATTTTGCCCACACTTGCCATAACCTGGGTCACACTTACACCATGTTAAGCAGTCACAGTGTTTGTCTTGTTACCCGAATACTGCCAGCATACTGCACTTTCACTCTACCAAACAGGACATCTGAGTGCACCAACTAAAGTGGCTAGCTGAAGATTCAATGCCTTCTTCTTCCAAGGGACTGAAGTTATTGGTGCCATACGGGCACACACATTGCCGGGGCTCAGTATATGTAGTGCATGAGCGGGGTAGTCTGGCTATTGGCCACTGAACTAGGTGCAGTGTTTATAGTTTGTGGACCTGTGGTGTCAGGAGTCAGAAGGGAGAGGTCTGATCTAAGAGAGAGTCATTCCTTGGCTCTCCTCCTGTCTGGACACAGAGCCAAATTTACGTAGACGTATGACCAATCCATTACAGTGTCTGTTATTTTGTGATCTGTCAATTGTTAAAGTGTTTGTCTGTTTTTCGGGGTTACTCACCTTGAAGAGTCCTCTGAAAGCAGCCATACAATATCATTGAGTTATATTGCTCCTGATTTCAGTCCTTACGTTAATTTACTTGAGATATATTTGCCTATTGTTCAGATATACTGCTGTTTGTTCTCATTCTAAAGAAATTTCATAGTAAAGACTATTTCTGTGTTTTACTATAACGTGTATCTTTCATTGGTGATGTTTGCATTAATATTATTGCCAGGTCTATCAGAGGGGCTGAGACTGTTCTTGGGGTCTAGAAGCAGTAGTAGTATAATATATCAATGCAAAAAGTATTACAATATAAATTTATTCTTAATTGTATTATTATTTGGAATATATCATTTGAACCAAAAGAAAGGAATAAGAGACCAAAGTATGTAGTCCATAGTTTACTAGTAAGAACTGACACTTTGATAGCTAGAATATAGGTCAAAATAAAATGTAAAATAGTAAGGATGTTATAGCTGCCACATGGGATCTTGTGCCTCTGACGCCATCTTGGCTTGGCGTTTCTCGCTGTTGCTGAGAGAGCATTTCCCCCTTTTTGCATTTGCATGCTGCTGGGAGGGACCCGTGGATGGCCCTTTGGGATTAATGGCAGTGGCAAATAGAGTACACTTGTCTTTCCTTCTTTCTGGCACATTATGGACTACACCTTGGATCACAGTTTCAGTCAACACATCATAATTAGATTTGATGCACGGCGAATCCAATGAGTTTAAGGTGTGCGAGTTCCAACTAATTTATGGTGATATTTTCAGGATAAAATATTAAAGGACCCATAATAGCGAATAAGCAGGGCTAGGGATATGCTTTGGGTTCAGGCTGAATGTAAATTTGACCCGAACCAGGTGAGCAAACTAGCCAGTTTCTTCTGCAGGCCAAAGGGTGGCAGAACCTGCATATTCAGCCAGGCATTGATATGTGTAACAACGGCACTTACCTACTGGTTTCCCTTCAAAAATCCTACATGTGTCTTGACAAATCCTCACCCTGGTGGAACAGTGGTTAACTAGGATTGCCCTATCATCCTGGAGGCCCTATATCAGGCCAGAAGGGATTTGTGACCAATTTAGTTGGTTATACAAGCAATGACTTGAAAGAAATGCAGTGCTAATATCAGCTCTCTGCCAAGCACTGTATCTGTGACACCAAACAAGAAGGGACCCCCTATGGAACTTTAAGGGCAATAGATAGAGTGTAACCAAAGTATATAAAAAAGTATAAATTTTATTACAAATGGTTAAAACAATTTTGTCCATCAATTCATAGGTATTGAATAAAAACAAATATGTTTTAGAAAAACAGGATCAATTACTAAATCTGGAGAATAAAGACAAAGTATACCGTCTAAAAATATAAATGAAATAAATTAATATATGTATATGTACTATGGTAACATGGCACGGTTTACAAAGTATATCATAGATAGCATGGAAATCATTGTAATACTCACTATATATGGTTGTTTAATGAAAATGGTAGCAACTTGACCCATGCTGATGCATCTCCCACATGCGCGCATCAATAGCCACTGAGAGACCACCCGGTCAGCAAGCAGGAATGATGGTAACATTCCCTGAACCAATGGAGAGGGACGAGAGCTGCCCGGTGGACAATGATCAACTGGCGAGGATAGTCGCTCACAAGGATTGCAAAATGGCAGAGCCATCTATCCTGGCAACAATGAGAATGACAATAAATAATACTGAACTGAAAGCCGAAAGTAGTATAATACATGCATGTGATATAAAAGATAGTAAAAATATGCTGGTGAAAAAAATCCCCATAGGGAGTATATGACATGGGAGATTGTGCACTGTATATAACAAAACTCTACATGCATTGTGAGACCTTAGGAGATGGCCAAAGTTAAACCCTGGTCTTTTACTTACATTAGTATGTATCTGTTATGGGTCCCAGCATCTGTGCATCAGATAGATCAGTTGTGCTTTAACAGGAATAGATTTTACTACAGCAGTATATAAGTAGGAAGGGGAGGGGAGAGTGTACTCGACCCCACCCTAGGAAGTTCAAATTCTGTGAAGGATAAATTGGTGCCAGGTGGGGTTCTTGGGAGTCCCCAAGCCAAATTCCGCCTGGGTGATCCTGCTTGATGGCTCACTCTGCGATCCCTTGGCTCCACCTATGATACAGCGGCGTCCGACATCATAGGGCCACCAAAATTAGTGTATCGGACGCATCACCGCCCCAAGATGGAAGGGACTATGTGCACATGTGCCAACCTGCGCTATCTAGTGGGGCTGGCTGGAAACACCTGCAGTGGCATCCTAAAAAGAAAAGCCCCACCAGCATGGAATTGCATGCCGGGGAGTGACAACAGCCACACAAAATCACCCAGTGGTAGGAATCGATAGTGCAGGGGAGATGCATCTGGAGGGTAATTGCCTATGCCTGGGGAACACATGAAAAAGGAAAAATAATACAGAAGGTGTATATATACAGTATACACAGCCCAGGCTATAGGTCATTGTTAAAATATAAGTATTATCATTGACCATACATTCAGAGACAATCATACATCTTCTGAATGAAAGGAAAAGCAGAACACCAAAGAATATTATTAGAGTCTGAGTTTTAAGATATTAGGGCTTAAGGAGGCCAATCATCTTTACCCATTAGGATCCGATAAATTGGTATACATTATGCATCACTGACCCAAGATGGAAGGGTCTATGTGCACATGTGCCAACTAGCACCATCTATTAATATTCTTTGGTGTTCTGCCTTCCCTTTCCTTCAGAAGATTTATCATTGTCTCTGATTGTATGGTGAATGTTAATACTTATATTTTAACAATGACCTATAGCCTGGGCTGTGTATACTGTATATATTAATATATGTTTCCGGGAGGGGTGTAAGGGACTGGCAACATCCTAATATATAAAGAATAGCGTGTGCATAGTACTGAAATAATCCCCTTGGACTTTAAAGGCGGAAATTGGAGTAGTATCAGTATAGAAAGTTTAAAAGGCAATTATGCCACTTTACTAGTACATAGCATATACAGAGTGAGCAAACATAACCCTACAATAAAAACATAACATACATATACATGAAATATATTGCACAGTAAGATTTAGCAATCAAACCCAGTTGGTACAGATAATTCCATAGGATGCCAGAGTCATGCTGTGGTCAGTGCAGGGGGTATCTTGTAACACCCAACATATTTCGGAAACGTTTACTGTATGTTCCTTCTTCAGGAGGTTTCTTTGTAGGTCACCACTGCGGGTTGTTTCGGCTGGCCCCACTAGACTGGCGCTGGTTGGCACATGTGCACATAGTCCCCTTACATCTTGGGACGGTAATGCGGCCGATACGCGCATGTTGGCGGCCCTATGACATCGGACGCCGCTGCATCATAGGTATGTGGGGGCCGTGGAGCCGAGGGATCGCAGAGTAAGCCATCAAGCGTGGACACCCAGGCCAAATTTGGCTTGAGGACTCCCAAGAACCACACCTGGCACCAATTTATCCTTCACAGAATTTGAACTTCCTAGAGTGGAGTCGAGTACACTCTCCCCTCCCCCTTCCTACCTATATACTGCTGTAGTAAGATCTATTCGTGTTAAAGCGCAAGTAAGTAAAAGACCAGGGTTTATCTTTGGCCCTTCCCTAAGGTCTCACAATGCATGTAGAGTTTTGTTATATACAGTGCACAATCTCCCATGGAATATACTCCCTATAGGAATTTTTTTCACCATCATATTTTTACTATTTTTTATATTACATGCATGTATTATACTACTTCGGCTTTTAGTTCAGTATTTTATATTATGTCATTCTCATTGTTGCCAGGACACATGGCTCTGCCATTTTGTGATCCGTGTGAGCGACTATCCTCGCCATTTGATCATTGTCCCCTGGGCAGCTCTCTTCCCTCTCCATTGGTTCAGGGAATGTTACCATCATTCCTCCCTTGCTGACTGGGTGGCCTCTCAGTGGCTATTGGTGTGTGCATGTGGGAGATGCATCTGCATGGGTCATGTTGCTACCTTTTTCATTAAACAACCTTATATAGTGAGTATTCAAATAATTTCCATGCTATTAATGATATACTTTTTAAACTGTGTCATGTTACCATATTACATATACATACTGTATATTGATTTATTTCATTTACTACTGCCCTTAAAGTCCCATAGGAGGTTCCTTCTTCTTTTTTGGTAAATAGTCATTTGGGATGTAGCAGTACAGTCACTAGACTACAGGTCAACACTAGCAAAGTTCTTTTTCATTCATCTGTTACACCCTCCTTTCACACTGAGTCCTTAGTGTCCCCTTTCACTTCAAAGTCTTCACTCTCACCTTTCACATCAGAGTCCTCAGTGTTCCCCATTCATATCAGTGTCTAAGCTCTTCCTTTCCCATCGGAATCCTCAGTATCCCCCTTACATTTAACATCAGAGACCTCGGTACCTCCCATTTCTCAGTAGAGTCCTCAGTTTCTGCATCTTCCCACATCACATCAGAGTCCTTAGGTACCCCCTTCATATGAGAGTTGTACCTTCCAAAATTCACCACAGGGTGACTGTGGCAGTGGGCAGGAGACAGAACATATCTAGATAGGGGTAGCATTCTGGGTTTTTCTGAATGCTAGGGCTGCCCTAAAGGCCACCCTCCCTGGATTCTGGATTACCATGAATAGAATTGCATGACACATGTGCATAAACATGGGATGCAATACATCACTCCTGACAAACCCAACAGTATACCATTGAGAACTGCCAGCATACAGTATATACAGTATTTTATTCTATCATATATTTAACACATATAGATTATAATCAATAATAAAGTACTGTACATGCAGATTTTAAAATTAAAAATGTATTCGTTTGCAAAATAATATAACATATAAAACCTGTTTAAAGTAGAATAAATGTATGTATTTATATTCATTTTGTTTCATTATATTGCATTTGTTTCTCTTCAATTATGTTAGAAATTTGCCAAATAGGCCTATCGAAATCCCTGAAAATCTTGCTCCTGGAACAGTTGTTATAAAGTTACAAGCAACTGACCGAGATATTGGAGACACTGTGCACTATGAATTTTTCACAAGGTACCCTGGATTTTTCATAGATGAAGGTAAAACTCTATTAGAAGTGAAAACTGAAAACAACAAAAAGCACAGTACAGCTATAAAAAAAAAAAAAAAAATATGACAGATTGGCACATATAAACTTCCCAGAATGGATGACACATGATTGTTAGTTGAACAGTGAGATGATTATTCTGCAGTACTTCGATCATCCCATCATGGGTGAAGTACATTCCTAATTTTACATTTCCTCCATATATGATTGGGTATTAAAACTTGACTAAGTAAAAAATGTACTTCTTTAGTAAATTTATCCAATTGTTTAAAAAAAAAATAAAAAAAACATACACAATCTTTAACAGTGTTTAAATATAACCTTTTGAGAGGTTTCTGACATACTTCTGCAAAGGCAGTTAACCTGACTTTCATGCTGATCATGAGACATAATTTTTGAGTCACTTACTCAGAACAAGTGTACAGATAAGGACTTTGTCTTTGCAAGGAAATCGATGATGTAGCAAACAGTTGGTGTGGGAATGCTGCATTGACACTGAGCCTACCCACTGTATACACAGTGTACACGTGCCACAGGGTTTATCTCACAGTCAACTTTTTACCTTAAAGAAGAGCAGGGAGCAAATATCCATGGACTATTCTGCAACCAGAAACTGTTAAGATAAGAAATACTTTGGACAGGAATATGTAATTACAATAGAGCATAGATAGAGTGCAAGGCCAAAAGTATACAACCTACAGAGTGCAGCAGTCAGCAAGATGTCATATACACTGGGCCATCTTTAACGTGGGGCAAATGAGGCAGCTGCTCCAGGTCTTGTCATTGTTGTGGGGCCCAAAGCAGCTGCCCCCCTGAGCCCATGCTGCTCGCAAATTATTTTCACGGTGTAGTCGAGCAGTCAATTCCAGGGGTGGACTGACCGTTTGAACATTGTTTGCGACCAGTAGGGGGCCCCATAAGAGGTTCTTGGTTTATTTATTGGGTTGCCCTGCCATCCGGCAGATCAATAGAGAGCCAACAGTGTCCTTCTCACCTGCCTTACCACCACTACCAGCCCACACTCGCTCCTGCGGCCTCTGCCTGCGAGCATTAAATCATGTGACCAGCGGTGGGCCGGACTCTTCGGATGGTACACATGGACGGGACTCGCTGAGTGAAGTCTGCTGGACTCACATGACAGGTGGCTGTCGGAGGGAAGATGGCGGCCTGCAGGTGGGACGTGTGCTGTTGTTGTTTTTGCTGTGGGGAGAGGGAGAGCCGCACCCCGGAGGAGCTGGCAAGTGTCACCCAACCCCATCACACCCTGTGTACACCAGCCTGCATTTGTCACCACCCATTATATGCCTGTATTGTGTACAGTCACACTCAATACTCTGCAGTACACTCCACTATATCCCACCATACTCTGTGTACACTCATCATACCCTGCACACACCCATTACACCTGATATCCCACAAACCAATGTACAGCCTTCCACTCCCTGTAGAGACATGACACCACCCAACACTCCCCATTACACCCTATTATACCCTGCATACAGCCATCACACCCCCCCATACACCTCCAGCACCTCTCACCACAGGTCCCACCCTACTATACTCTGCAAACTCTAGTCACATAAGCTTGCTTGTATCTCTCACCACCCATCACACTCCACTTTTCCTGCTTACACCCATCACATCCTACAGCTATGGCCTCCGATCACACCCCTTCCTACCCTGTATGCACCCATCACACCCCATAACACACTGTATACACCCCCAATCACTCTTTAAACCCTGGTTGCAACTGTCAACATGCAACCTACCACACCTCCCCCAAAAATACCACACTCACACCGTTCATACACCTGTCCACTCGCCAATGTAAAAAAAACACATTTGGTACATACTACCTCATACAATCCCTCATTTAAACCTGCTATTCTCTTGGATTACCCATCCTTCCTGTGTTAGCCTTCTCTCACTACACCCCATATACAGCCTGTGCTTCTCATTCTCCCAAAGCTACTCATTTTTCTCAAGCTCCTCCTTCCTGGAATTCTCCTCATCCCCCTGTCAGTATTCCCAGGTTCCTTCTCCTCCTTCCCAGACTTCTTCCTGAGCTCCTCCTTGTTTCTCCATCTTGTTTCTCCATCTTTTTTCCCAAGCTCTTCCTCATTCCCCCATCATTCTTTCCGAGCTCCTTCTCATTCTTCTCCAGTTTCTCCAGAGTTTCTCCTTATTCTTCCCAAGCTCCTCTTCATTCTTCCCGAGCTCCTCTTCACGTGTAAGGAATGGATACAATTTTTCTGTATGATTTAGGCTAGCCATACATGATTCATTTTTTTTGTTCCACCAGTGGGATGAATGAAAAAAAATATATATATATAACCCCCATCCCCATCCCCATCAAGAATGTGACATTCATTAGGTGGTATATACTATACAGCACAGCAAGCAGAGTATAGTGTTCATGGGTGAGGCATATACTGTACTATATAACATATAGAGTGCAATGGCCATGAGTATGTAACATAGTGGTCAGGAATATGCAATGAACATATATTTTGTGCCGCACTTTAAATACTCATGACTCATGACCACTGCAGTCTATATATTGTCCTTGCCCAAAGAGCTAGAAATCTGAAATGCAGCTTATAATCTCTCCCTCACCTATCCCCGCAGCAGCTTCCTATACACTGACACTATTGCTGCTCTGCCCCTCCTCTTTATAGTGAGGGTGTTGGCTTATTTAAAAGCCCCCTTTCTTTGCCCTTCCAAACCTGCTGGCCATAGTTCAAAGGCCATGCTTTTGTGAATTTGCACATACATTTTCCAAGATAGCAAATCTCAAACCTACAAGATTTGCCTCAAACCTACAGTAGTAACAAACAGGGCAAGGATTTTTGTCTTAGGTGAAGGTGTATCTTGCCACCCTCTCCACAACTGAAGTCCTCGAGCCATTTTTTACATTTAAAAATTTTTTGTTTACATGTTTTTACATCATTTCACATATTACTTTCCTCTACACCCCTTGTCCAGAGCTGATCTTTTTCCCTCTGCATTTCTTATCCACCACTCACTTCTGCAACCCTAATCCATTGCTCACCCCTGCACATCTTGTCCACTGCTTACCTCTGCTTCTGCTGCAGATCTCCACTGCTCACATTGCAACCCCTGCATCTCTCTTCCACGACTGCTCAACTCTGCACCCCTCTCCACGGCGGCTCACCTCAGGACCGTTCTTCCACCACTTCTCATCTCTGCACCCCTTTTCCACCACTGATCACCTGTGTACCCTATGCAGTCATCAGCCACTACTGCTCACCTCTTCAATCCTTTTTTCACCTCTGCATCCCTTGTACCCCTCTTTCATCGCTGTTCACATTGCAACCTTTCTTCCACCACTGATCAACTCTGCACGCCTCTCCACCATAGCTTACAACGGCATGCTTCTTTCACCACTCCTCACCTCTGGGCCCCTTCTCCACCACTGCTCCCCTCTGCACCCCATAGCTGTACATCTCTGCTGTCACATCTTTTTCCTTACAACATCTGTACATATTACCAAGTGCATGTAGTCTTCTCTCTTTCTGTCTATGCAGTTGTCCTGCCTGTACACCATCACTCCACCTCCTTGCTTTAAAACAGCTGACAGCAGGCAGAGACATGTAAAAAACACAGTGGCCTCAACACCCCGGGTGCCATGCAAGAGATGCAGGACACATGCTCTGGGTGCCTGGTGCTAACAACAACCATATCTAAGATTTTCCTGATCTGTATACTTGTTCAGTTTCAGTAGCTTACAAAGTATTGAAATAACAGGATCATCAAAACAATAAGATAACTAGAATTTCAGAAGGAGGTCAGCAATGGCAGCCTATGTAATTATTTTAGAAAATGTTTAAGTTGAAACAAAAGAAACCCCATGTATCAAGAAACTGTGTGGTGTGGTTGGCCCAGAGCTTATCTCAGACAGTGGTAATGTTTACATTATTACAGCCTCTATCATCACGATACATAATCTTGAATCATGTGTTAATAGGCAAAATCCTTTACAAACCTTGTTTCCCCAAGTTTAGCTATACATTTCTAAATAGCTTGTATTATGTGTATGTGTAAACAAATAATTTTCACCTTATTACTGCAGATTCTGGTGAGGTAAAAATTGCTTACCACTTGGACTATGAAGACCCTAACATTGTTTATGAACAACGATTAATTGTCCATGCTTTTGATAATGACAGAGTTCACACTGCAGTGGCAGAATTAATAGTGCAACTAACAGATGTTAATGATAACTATCCCCAGTGCGAAGGATTTCCTAATGTGTAAGTACCATCCGAGTATAATTCCAGAATGGTTGGCTGGCAATCATTGCTTTGTGCATTACAAAGATGTTATCCGACTTTATTTCTGAGTCTTACCTCAAGTCTGCATTAGTGACATTACATCACAAAATTACTTTAAAGCGCTTCTGCACTGTCTGTAATTTTTTTTTTTTTTTTAGTACAATGCAAAGGATTAGGAGATGTAAATTAAGCACTCACATGTTCCATTTTCCTAACGAACTGCTGCCGGTTTTCGTCACATAAAAAAAGTTATAAAAAACCTTGCTGCTGGGTGCCATCTTGCCTGTGGGCATGTGAAACCACACAGGCACTTCAGATGGCCCAGCATGCACTGCCGTTATTGTGCCGATCTCGCACGTGCGCAGTAACCGCAAAGTGTAGCTCACGTTCACCGAAATCTCGAAAGATTTCGGCCACATCCGCCGAAATCTCGCGAGATTTCGGCAGGAGCCCCATAAATCTTGCGAGATTTCGGCATGAGCCCCGTAAATCTCGCGAGATTTCGGCGGATGTCCGCACTGACTCCTGGGATCAATTACACCAGATCCCAGGAGACAGTGCGGCATGACGAGGATCGACGCACAGACCCCGCCCACCGCCGAAGAGACAGAGCAGCAATTACAAGGTAAGTGAAAAAAAAAAAAACACTTAATTTAGTACTCTTTGCCTGATTTGGAAGGCAAAGAGGTTTACTAAATGAAGTGTGTGCAGAACCGCTTTAAGTATTTCTAAAGAATATATCTGATATGGCTATTTGAGGGTTATATCCCCTGCTAGTTTTAATAACTGCTACTGCACATTTCCCATGTTTGATTTCCCAACTCTGAGAAGAGGGAGACTACTTTTGATGGTTTGCCAGATGTGAACAGAAAATGTGCCATTTCTGCCTTGATGGATATAAGAAGACAGTAAGTGGAATTTTTCCACTGCATTCACCCAAAAGTAAAATATCACTTCTAGTGGACTAACCCTCCCACTCTGCAATTTTTTTTAATACTTTTATTCCAATTACAAGGAATGTAAACATCCATTGTAATAGGAATAGGGCATGACAGGTCCTCTTTATGGAGAGATGTGGGGTCTACAAGACCCCACATATCTTCTCCACTCTGGAAAGCCTGAGATCAAAAAAAAAAAGAACGATCTCTAGCTTTTCAGCCAAGTCCCTGGGATTGTTTACTTCCACCGGCCCAGACATGATGTCATAATGTCGCGCCCAGGCCTCTGATAGTCATAGAGACTGCCGGACACCATCTGGCCCTCGGTTTTCTCTATGACTAACTTCCAGCGCCGGTGGATTCCTTCTCTGGTTCGCGGATCGCACGGGCGAGCCGGTAGAAGCACCAATGTGTGGCGGGAGGGGGGATGTCCGCTCCCGCCCCCTGTAAGAATGATCAAGCGGCTGAACAGCTGCTATGATTGTTCTTACGGAGAAGGCAATCGGCCGGCTGAAAAAAATTATATCTGAATGATGCCTGCAGCTGCAGGCATCATTCAGATATCACCACTGAAAGCTCAGGACATCATATGACGTTCTGCGGTATGGAAGTGGTTTTAAATTTAGTGCACACAAAGATGTTATGTTGCCATTTGTTTTGGTAAAATAGAAAAGATTGAGTTGCATTACATTAATAGACAGCAAACATGTCAAGCCTTAAATTTGTGTACTCATGAAATGGCAAAAAACGACAGTACCCAAAATCTCCCGTAAACTTGTTACCATTTTGTTTCGTTTTTTTTTTTTTAAGCAATCTGAGTCACTGTAGAGTGGCCTGATCGCTGTTACAGGACTATAAAGATATTAACCCTCTGGTTACTGTGAAAAGTTTTAACCGCTTGTCTACCAGGACTTTTATAAATATACAGTGGTGTGAAAAAGTGTTTGCCCCCTTCCTCATTTCCTGTTCCTTTGCATGTTTGTCACACTTAAGTGTTTCGGAACATCAAACCAATTTAAACAATAGTCAAGGACAACACAAGTAAACACAAAATGCAATTTGTAAATGAAGGTGTTTATTATTAAAGGTGAAAAAAAATCCAAACCATCATGGCCCTGTGTGAAAAAGTGATTGCCCCCCTTGTTAAAACATACTATAACTGTGGTTGTCCACACCTGAGTTCAATTTCTCTAGCCACACCCAGGCCTGATTATTGCCACACCTGTTCACAATCAAGGCATCACTTAAATAGGAGCTGCTTGACACAGTAAGGTCCACCAGAAGATCCTTAAAAGCTACACATCATGCCGAGACCCAAAGAAATTCAGGAACAATTGAGAAAGAAAGTAATTGAGATCTATCAGTCTGGAAAGGGTTATAAAGCCATTTCCAAAGCTTTGGGAATCCAGCGAACCACAGTGAGAGCCATTATCCACAAATGGCGAAGACATGGAACAGTGGTGAACCTTCCCAGGAGTGGCCGGCCGCCCAAAATTACCCCAAGAGCGCAGCGACGACTCATCCAAGAGGTCACAAAAGACCCCACAACAACGTCCAAGGAACTGCAGGCCTCACTTGCCTCAGTTAAGGTCAGCGTTCATGCATCCACCATCAGGAAAAGACTGGGCAAAAATGGCCTGCATGGCAGAGTTCCAAGGAGAAAACCACTGCTGAGCAAAAAGAACATCAAAGCTCGTCTCAATTTCTCCACAACACATCTTGATGATCCCCAAGACTTTTGGGACAACATTCTGTGGACCGATGAGACAAAAGTGGAACTCTTTGGAAGGTGTGTGTCCAAGTATATCTGGCGTAGAAGGAACACTGCATTTCAGAAAAAGAACATTATATTTATTTATATATTTATTTAACAGTAAAATATGGTGGTGGTAGTGTGATGGTCTGGGGCTGTTTTGCTGCCTCATTGCACGTTATCGCAAACGCTTGGTTGCAGTTGTTGCTGCTAAGGGTGGCCCAACCAGTTATTAGGTTTAGGGGGCAATCACTTTTTCACACAGGGCCATGATGGTTTGGATTTTTTTTCACCTTTAATAATAAACACCTTCATTTACAAATTGCATTTTGTGTTTACTTGTGTTGTCCTTGACTATTGTTTAAATTGGTTTGATGTTCCGAAACACTTAAGTGTGACAAACATGCAAAGGAACAGGAAATGAGGAAGGGGGCAAACACTTTTTCACACCACTGTACCTTGGTAGGCAAGTGGCTAAGTCATGGTAAAAAGCAGCTGTGTGCATCATATGTAACATCCATAGATAAATGCATATTAGCGCAGTCCATTACAATGTATTAAATATGTCACCCATGGTTTATTTACGTATGCCATATTGTACAAGCAGAAATATTATAAGTGCACATTTTAAGATTGTACTTTTTTTAAACGAAAAGATGAAAGAGATCACCTTAATGTAAATAATGATATCAAAGTGTATAAATGTTTCAAAAACCTTGTTTCTATGTATACATTGTATTTAAATATGTGCATTGGGGCAGCAATATTCGCTCCTTACACATGCATAAACTGCATCGTGTAAACATGGCTACTTGATTGAAAACAATAGACTTTCTATAGTGTCTAATCACAATTATTGATGGCAAGAAGAATAGGATTTGGTTATGCTGACATAACCTGCTGATTAATATTATATATATAACATTCCAATAGATAGGCTCTCAATCTGTTTCTTATCTAATTTCAATATTGCCTCTTGTGTGCCATCATGTCCCACACTACACCACTATGCTGTGGGTGAGTGCTTGTTTCTTAATTACATAATTACTTAATTCATAATTACTCCTTATTACGGTAAAGCTATTTATGACACCAGAACTATCTGCTTATATAAACACTGTCCATTAATACTCTTAAATGAACAAATTGTCACTTATCTTTGTTATTTTTGAATACTGTCCTTATGATTTGCATTTACATAGTATTTCTTTTTAGGATACAAGTGGCTGAAACAATTGAAATCAATGCCCATTTGATGTCAATCACATGTGTGGATAAGGACATTAAAGAACCAAATAATGTTCTTAGATACAAGCTGAATCCTCTTGATGATTTTTCAAAAGACAAATTTACTCTCACCAACAACATACTTACTGTGAGTATGGAACTGTTTTCTCTGAAGTAAGATCCCTACCTAAGATAGAAAATACAATATTGTAGATGGAACAATTAAATAATGTGGCGGACTGGGCAGTAGTCTGATAGGCTACTCATTTGCCTGTTATCCAACTTTTCAAGCACCCAGTAAGACTGTAAAGCATGTTGACACTCTATAAATAAGAAAAAGTGTGGTATAGAATAAAAACACATTTTGGCATGCTCTAGAGATTTTGATAAGTCAAACAGGCAGTTTTTAGCGTGGATGGAGTAATCGGCATGGTCGTTTTGAATTAAAAATAGAATTTCATGTTCCACATTTTTCACTGTTTATCAGCTGCCAGAAGTTTGCCTACCACAGGATAAATGATAATAATGTTGATGATAATAATGATAAAAGTCCGACCTGTTGATATCTTTTTGGTATCTTCTTTGTTTTCCCTTGATACATTACGGATGTGGCACTGTGGGTGCTCCCTCCTTCCTATTTCTCATTTTTAGTATTTACTAGTCTTGAGGGTTTACTGAACACTTCAATTGAAACTTCATCCAGATTTGTCTTTTGCTTTCTATGGATTCGATAATTGTTATTATCTACCACCTGTGTCTCCCTTGGAAGCTTTACCATTATTTTCTGTTTCAATTATGGCCTGTACCCAGGACAGGAGGTGAGGGAAATCTCAGCAGCAGGTGCATAGACCCCACAGAAAAACAACTTGTAATTTTTCTAACTCTACCCACACTACTAGCAAGTGTTTTATTTCTTAATTTGAGACATTTACCCTACTTCCATTTCCAGTGATAGGTTTAAAGACATCGGAGAAACTCGAATAAAAGTTCTAAACCTTCCCCACGGTATCTAAGTCAATATAACAGTTGAGTTCCACTTTAACTTTAATAAACTATATGCATTGGGACAAGAGTCAGTTTATGTATTTAAAGCATTAGATTTACAATATATTTATGGTATGCTTCGCTAACAAATGTCAATCTTTGCAGACTGGACCTGAATACTTAGACTATGATAATGATGAATTTGCTGGAATGCAGTTCATACATAGTCTTCAGATTGAAGTGTCGGATGCTGGGACACCTTCTTTGACTAGTAAGTCAAAGTCATTGTAACATTTGTTTATACATTGAGCAATGATTACATGTTTAAAGCAAGATCATTTATGTAAAAAGTTCAAATATAATGCAAGTCACCTTACCCAAGCTAAAATGTATTCATCTCAAAGTATGGAGCCTGAGGGATGCATGTGTCCCATATTTCTACCACCCTTCAACTAGTCATGGCAATTTTAATGGCATAAAGTCAACAGTTAGGCAGGCCACAGATTATGCATTTTTCTTTCCTTCCACCGTGGGTGGAAGGAAAGAAAATTGCTTGATGTCCCCATTAACACAGTCAGTGTTGATGGGGGAATCACCCTTGCAGTGCTATTGTGTTCTGCTGGAGGCTTCTCTGCTGGCAGAACACAATGCTAAGTGTTGCCGGCTCTAGCCAGTGGCACTAACGGTTCAGTAAAAACCCAACCGATATATCAACTTGTTTACAACCAGGGTGCCCATACATGGATCGAAATTCAGACAGTCCCTGCTTAACCAGCTAAATGTCAATTCATATATGGCCTGCTTTAACCACTTCAGCCCCAGAAGAATTTACCCCCTTCCCGACCAGGCCATTTTTTGCGATACGGAACTGCGTCGCTTTAACTGACAATTGCGCGGTCGTGCGATGCTGTACCCAAATAAAATTTACGTCCTTTTTCCCACAAATAGAGATACTATATATAAATACTTTTGGTGGTATTTGATTCCCTCTGTGTTTTTTATTTCTTGCGCTATAAACAAAAGAAGAGCAACAATTTTGAAAAAAAAACACAATATCTTTTACTTATTGCTATAATAAATATCCCAATTTATAAAAAAATTTAGGCTGATATGTATTCTTCTACATATTTTTGGTAAAAAAATTGCAATAAGCCTATATTGATTGGTTTGCACAAAAGTTATAGCGTTTACAAAATAGCAGATATATTTATGGCATTTTTATTATTATTTTATTTTTACTAGTTATAGCGGTGATCTGCAATTTTCAGTGGTACTGCGATATTGCGGCAGACAAATCGGACACTTTTGACACATTTTTGGGACCAGTGACATTTATACAGCGATCAGTGCTATAAAAATGCACTGATTACTGTATAAATGTCATTGGCAGGAAAGGGGTTAACACTAGGGGGCGATCAAGGGGTTAACTGTGTTCCCTAGGTGTGTTCTAACTGTAGGGGGGGATGGGACTGACTAGGAGAGGAGACCAATTGGTGTTAATACTTAGTATGAACACACAATCTGTCTCCTCTCCCCTGACAGAATCGGGATTTGTGTGTTCCCACAGATCCCGGTTTTCGCTCTGTCATGAGCGATTATGGGTGAACGGCGGTCATCGCGCCAGCTAGGGGCATTATTTTGGGCATGTTCACACCATGTGCAGAGACGTGCAATTTTCTAACATAGGTTTCTGCAAATGCACAAAGAAAACTATTTTTTTTATGTGCCATGTTTACATCACAAAGCTGAGGTTACATGAGTTTTTTTTCTGCACAGATGCACATGATACCAGTGCAGACCAATGCACATGATAAATTAGTTTTTGTGCCCTTGCAGAGACAAGTGTAGAGAAATGCATGTTTCTGCACATAGTATGAATATGTCTTAAGGGCTGGCTCACACTATAGCAGAGAGCTGCATTTTTCTGGAGAAGAAAAACACAGCTTTCCACAAGAACACACAGAAAACCAATGGTTTTCTGTGTGCCCTGTTAGCCCTTCCTGGCAGCCGTCAGCTACAGGGAAGAGGGATGTAGAAAAATGCATTTTTCTGCACCATCCTGCAGATGAGCTCAGTTGAAAAGCACTCAAAACATCTTCAGCAGGAAGCACCCACTGACCGTATGGGTCAGGGATTTTCTGCCCTGCTGAACAAATCTAAAAATAGGATGTTGGTGACATTGTCATAGCCCCGCTCAGCTGTGTTGATATTTGGTCTCCTTCCCGGGGAGATGTCATGTAACATATTTCTGTGATAATACCAAATATAAACACACGATCAGTAAGTGTGTCAAGATGTGTAGCAGGGTGGTCAAGAACATTGAGCCGGGACAGGTACATGTAAGGTGTTCATTAAATTACTGTATTATTATTGTATCTCTGTTTTATTTTAAGTGAAGGAATTTTTTCACAGTATAGTGTCTTTCTTTACTATTGCTGTATTTTTTTGTGAAGGAGCAAACAGGGTTACTATATATTTTATTCACATGGGGGGGGGGGGGGCAGTTTCTGGGGGCTCTTTAATTTTAGTGGGCTTACATATTCTGAGAGTTAACCCTCACACCCCCATGACCACTGGACCAGGGTTGTGGGGAAGAAGCCCTTGTCCTCATCAACATGGGGGGCAAGGTATTTTGCAGGAGAACCGTACCCCCCATGTTGAGGGCATGTGACCTGGTATGGTTTGAGGGGAGGTGGGACATGCTCATCCCCCTTACCTGGCCTCCCTAGCAGCGTGCTTTAAATTTTGGGAGGACCTCATGGCATTTTTTTCAGGTTTCCAGTCAGACCAGACCTAAAGAGCCTGGTATGGCTTTTGGGAGGAACTACACATTTCTTTTTAATTTAGAAGTGGGCTTCCTCTTAAAAGCCTTACCAGATCTGAACTGAAGGGTCCCCATGTAAGCATTAATACTTTGCTTTCACAAAACATAGGATGAACCCAGTATTGACACTGATATCCCAATTTCATCTTCATCCTTCTTCCCTTCCTACTCCATAATATAGCTAGAGCACAAATCAGGGCAGTGGATTAACTTATTACAGAATGTGAAAAAGTAAATAACTGTCATGAAATACTAAGCTCCTACATAGTGAAAATCCAGGAATTCAGTTTTTCCTCAATATAGGGTCTGCAGAAAATGAGAAAAATCTGGTAAATGTTATTAAACTGTCCAAAAGTCCAGACAAGCAGTATTATTTATACAGTGTTTATGATTAACCCAATTTTCAGGTACAGTGGCGGTTATTGTAAGAGTAACACGTGTAAATGAATTTGATCCAAAACCATTAGTAAATGTGTTTCAAGTGGCCGAAAACAGCCCAATTGATGCATTTGTTGGAACAACCAGATTTACAGATATAGACTGGCCATTTGACAATATCGAGTTCAGTTTTGCTGGAGGGGATTATGGTAACCCACCAAAGTTCTACATAGAGCCAAACACAGGTAATGTACTTACTTTTACAGTCATTTTAAACATTTACTGTTTGGGCTAGCTCAAGCTCATCAGATGAATTATAGTCCAACCTGATAACACCACATGAAAGTAGATGTTAGAGAATTTAGGATTGCTTTATTCCTCTGTCAAGCTCCTCAGTAGGCTAAAACACATGAACTGGATGTGTTCAGTATTCATCACCAACCCTGTGTTTCTACATATACTCTGTGTGTGTGTGTATATATATATATATATATATATATATATATATATATATATATATATATTTGTTTTATAATAGGAATCATTAAAGTGCGCGGTGAGCTGGATTTTGAAGAAAAGCAGAACTACTCTGTTTCCGTACAAGCAATTGACCTCAACAATGATTTGCAACCAGATCCTCTAAAGCAACGAAAGATTTTGACAGTTGTTGCTATCACTATTACTGTAAGTACAGTCAGTAGCTTGTACCATGTGTAAATGAAGTGTAAATGAATCAAGACAACACAAGACAACACAACAGCAATAACAATATAAGGATTTCTAGTTTTATTTTTTTTATTTTTAATGTTGCTGGACACAGCTGCAATAAGAAGGTATAAGTGCTTGTTCACACATAGTAAGGTGACTGGCATTTTTTTGCACTGGAAGAATGCCAAACTGTCACTGCTAGGACACACATAAAACAATTGTTTTCTATATGTTCTGTTTACTCTGCAATTCAACCCGGAGCAGTGCTAAAATGCAAAATGTTAATGCATCGTACAGGCAGTGGTGAAGCTAGACATTCTTTCACCTGGGACAAAAATTCAGTTTGGTGCGTCTCCCCCCCCCCAGAGGAAAAAGGACAGTATCAGTAGGACAGAGTTTGGTGTCTTGAGGGCAGTAAAAGGTGTCAGTAGTTTTTTATTTCTATTATTTTATTAATATGTTTTTATTATCTTTTACAATTGTATTATTTTTTTTACAATATTATTTTTATTATTTTTTATTACAATATTATTATTTTTTTTACAATATTATTTTTTATTATTTTTTTTACAACATTATTTTTTTATTATTTTTTTACAATATTTTAGGAACCCTGTTGGAGGGCTTTGGTGAAATATCAGGGGTCTAAACAGACCCCTGTTGTCTCACTTTTGAGACAGAGAAAGGGACAAAAAACAGATTTTCCAGTCCCTTACACTGTAGCCTCTACACTGGACAACAAATGAACAGAAGGCTCAGTACAGCTTCATTCCTCCCACCAGTAGCTTTATTGTCCCAGCAGAGCTCTCATTGCGAGCACGGATGGGGGAGGGGAGGAGCTGGCAGCTGTAACAGTAATCCAGAGCCTGTGAGGCTCCCTCAGTTCCTGGGATAGAGCTGGGGATGAAAACATGCAAAGGCGAACAGCTAAGAAGCTGGACTGTTTGCAACTATGCACAGCAACCTCCTCTTGGCTCTCTCCTCCTCACTTCTGGCTCTGCCGTTGCCACTTCTGCTGTCAGCAGTAGTGCCCCTCTCCATGCAGCGCCCGAGGCACATACCCCGCACCCCCCCAGTTTCGGACCTCTGTAGGAAAGCAATGCACAGCTGTATAGGGACATGACTGAGGTGTCACTTTGTGAATTTCAAATCAAGTTCATATACCAAAGAAAAGGGAGTTGTGTGGTAAAACGTGTATCACACGGCCACATACAGCACTGCTGGCTTACTGCAGCCAGAACAGAAAGCTGCCTGCACACTAAACTACTGTGGTTTAGTATATGGGCAATGTGAAGTGTCCCTAAATGGGTACAACTGTACATTCAATATTTACAGTAAAATTTAAGATTTTTTATTGAAACCCAAATCTCAATTTCTTCACTCTATACTGATCATTTCTATCTGTTTCTTTTTTTTTTTTTTTTTTACTGGGGCAACCTTTACATATGTTCAGTTTGAGCTGCCCAGTTTTAACAGGTTTACTTCAAGCTGTTCCATAAAAGTCTTAATCTTACAATATGTATTTTGAGAAAAAGAGATGTCTTCATCTTTTTTTGTGATGTATCTTAAAGCTTCTGCTTTACATGAAGTATAGTAAACATTTTACCACTCTTTTGATAAAGATAAAATGTTTTATTGCTACACACAAAGCATCTTTAAAGTTTTTGACAGGTCCCCTTCCCCACTCCTCTGGAAATTTGGCCCCTCTCCTCCCCCCGCCGCCGGGCCAATTAGAAAGCGAAGCTCGCTTCGCGCATGCGCAGTAGGGAGCCAGCAGTGAAGCCTTTCCTTGTCTCGAATGGGAGATGTCAGATGTCTGTTTAGACCCCTGATATCTCACCTAAGCCCCCCCCCCCAAAAGGGTTGATTAAAAAAAAAAAAAAAAAAAAAAAACGAAAAATTGTAATTAATAAATATTTAACAGCATTGTTAAAAAAAAAAAAAAAATATCTAAATTGTAAAACATAATACATTTTTTTTGTAAACAAATAAATAAAAATAAAAAGCTATTGACACAGTCCACAACGCCTCATCAGTGTCTATCAGTGTTGCATATTAGTGCCACTGTCACATGACATTAAAAAAAATTACGGTATTTGGTATCGGCGAGTACTTGAATAAAGTATCGGTACTTGTACTCGGTCTTAAAAAAGTGGTATTGGTGCAACCCTACTTTTCAGATATTTATTTGTAAAAAAAATTGAAAACCATTTATCATTTTCCTTCCACTTCACAATTTTGTGCCACTTTGTGTCAGTCTATCACATAAAATCCCAATTAAATACATTTACATTTTTGGTTGTAACATGACAAAATGTGGAAAATTTCAAGGGGTATGAATACTTTTTCAAGGCACTGTACAATGCCTTTAATCAGTTTAACCGCTTCCCGACCGCCTAACGCCGATATACGTCGGCAAAATGGCACGGGCAGGCAAAATCACGTACCTGTATGTGATCGTACATGTGCCTGCCTGTGGGTCGCGCGCGCGCCACCAGCAGCGCGCGCGCGACCCGGTCGGGAGCTTCGTGACCCCGGCCGCGGGACCAGCGGACCCGATCGCCGCTGGTGTCCCGCGATCGGGTTACGGAGCTGAAGAACGGGGAGAGGTATGTGTAAACAAACCTCTCCCCGCGCTTTCTACTCTGCCTGTCATTGATCGGCTGTTCCCTGTCATCGGGAAAGCCGATCAATGATGTCAGATGTCAGCCCGCCCCTAATGTAAAAAAAAAAACATACACGTCACAGCCCATAACCCCTCCCCTCCCCCTAGTGGTTAACCCCTTCACTACAACTGTCATTTATACAGGAACCAATGCATTTAAATAGCATTGATTGCTGTATAAATGACAATGGTCCCAAAAATGTGTCAAAAATGTCCGAGGTGTCCGCCATAATGTCGCAGTCACAATAAAAATCGCTGATCGCCGCCATTACTAGTAAAAAAAAAAATATTAATAAAAATGCTATAAAACTATCCCCTATTTTGTAAACGCTATAACTTTTGCGCAAACCAATCAATAATCGCTAATTGCGATTTTTTTTACCAAAAATATGTCGAAGAATACGTATCGGCCTAAACTGAGAAAAAAAAAAATTTTATATATTTTTTGGGGATATTTATTATAGCAAAAAGTAAAAAATATTGCATTTTTTTCAAAATTGTCGCTCTATTTTTGTTTATAGCGCAAAAAATAAAAACCGCAGGGGCGATCAAATACCACCAAAAGAAAGCTCTATTTGTGGGAAAAAAAGGACACCAATTTTGTTTTGGAGCCACGTCGCACGACCGCGCAATTGTCAGTTAAATCGACGCAGTGCCGAATCGCAAAAAGGGGCCTGGTCCTTTGGCTGCCAATTGGTCCGGGGCTGAAGTGGTTAATGACATGTTAAGTGTGTTACCCACTTGTATTAAATATCATGGCAAATCACACATGCATGTCAACATGTTGAGAATGGTGCCTATATGGTGCCTATAATGCCTATAATGCTTCCATTGCATTGCTGCTCCACCAGGAAACTAGAATGTAAAGAAAAAGTGTCTGCTGGCAGTACCCAAGGTCTTGCAAGACTGAGGAGGCATGCACTCACTTTGTAGAGCAGAACTAGTAGTAAGGAAAGGAAGCCACTAATTTCTCAGGTTCTTAGCCACTGGACAAACAATCTATTTATCTCCCAGGGTCCATTAAGGTAAGAAGGAACTTTAGCAGTTACCACCAATGTAGGGGGGGCACTTGTCTACTGACCACCAATTTAATAGACATTATGCCAACAATGCGCCCCCCAGACATACTCTTTTATGCATGCTTGTTCCATGGCAGCAACTCAAAAAGTACTGAATGAAATATGCTTGTTCCATGGCAGCAACTCAAAAAGTACTGAATGAAATAAACCAATATGACAATCAGGCAACTAACATTTTCATGAGACGAGGTTAGCAATGGCAGCCTCCATATTTACAGTATATCATCACAGGTTCATTTGCAATAATACAGCTTGGTGCTGAACCCACTCCAGCTTATAATTGGAAAATGAAGGAGTATTACCTATATGATGAGATCATCTCTTGGCTCTCCACAGTTGTAAACATATTACCTGCAAGCAGTGAAGCTTTGATTGGCTCAGAGTGGTGTCCCTTCCTCTTCTAGTTAACATATATCTAGGCAGGGATTACAGGAGGCCTATATCAAGCCATATTTCAATTTAAATATTTTGTTCATATATAACTAAATTAAATAGTTCTTTTTAAATGTGTACACTGCTTTAAACCTTAAATAGTCACTCTAATTTTAATCCGCTGCTAACATTATTTCTGATTCCACTAATTCTAATACGTACTACTATCTTAAGAAGCTGTAATCACCACAATACAGTACAGGCCATTACATTTCTTAACAGCTATCTAATTATCATGGCTAAAATAAGTAGTGAACATTGCCATTGTGCGCATGTAATTATGACAAGAGACAAATAGGGCACTTATGCTAGTAATTTGTCTTTAATTCAAACCAGACTGAAAGCAGCATGTTTAGTAGCTGGATAGCAATCTATATAATCTCCTGTTTGGTTTAGTGCTTTACAATTAAACTATGCAGATTCCTCTCTTTTCTTTCCTTATCTATAAAGAGTGACCTAAAGAAGCTATTTTTGACACCTTGCTGTGTTTACTGTCAGGAGTCTGTGGTAGTGAGCTCTTGTAGATCGCCAAGTCAGGGTTCTCCAGGGTGCGTAGTCTAAGCCCCAGCCTGCTTCTTCACCAAAGCCCCTGATGGTGGGGATGGCCTTGCAGCAAGCTGGACCAGGTACACCTAGCCGAGGATGCGGAGACCCACTCGCGTAAGCAGCAGGCAAAAGGGGATCCAGAAGACAAGCCGAGATCAGACGGTAAACGAAGCCAGGGTCAGTACACAGGTAGTCAGACACAATATGGACAAGAGGTATGCAAACAGGAGCTCAGAGAACTATGAAGTTTCTCAGGCAATGTGGGTTACACTGAGCATGTCTTATATAGACAAGCAAACTAGGAGGCGGGCCAGGAATTAATGGAAGGGAAGGAAAAAAAGGTCCACAGAATAGCAGATAACGCCCATAGGTGAGCACAGCCAAGCCACACATGTGAAAGGAATCAGCTAGAGAAACACTGCAGCAAGGAGGTATGAGTATGCAAGCAGGAAACTGCATGCTAACTTGTGAGATTTACACTGTAAAATTTATTGTGCAATGTGATGCGTGTATGGCAAATTTGTAAACAAAGGTAAGCAAACTGTGCCTAAATAGAAAGGACAGTTTAAAATGAAATTGATTAGTGATAGATTCTTGTTTAGAGATTCTTTACATCCTGTCCCTTATTTTAAAGTAAGAATGTTGGCATTTGTCAATGATGTGAGGTGATGATCTGGACCAGGAACTGCCAAGTCATGGAAATTCTTTATTGAAAATCTGACAAGCAGCTCACAAATTGGTAATCACTGAAAACTTTGACATGTTTCACATATGCAAGTGCTTAATCACATAGCTGACAAGGCTGACAAAAAATGATCCTTCACTACAGCCAAGGCAGGGGGAAGGCTAACATTCCTAGTGACAGTAGACTTTGATTTGAATATTCTCACAACAATAGGTTTAACCATTTGACTGTGAGGGGCTTATTCTAAACACCATGGCTTTCATGGCTATAGAATACAACATTGCAATTAAAGAAGTAAAAAAAAAGCTTACTACTACTCTTCCACCTAGGGTTCTGGTATTGGCATCAGTCAGAGCCAGCAGCACAGGACACAAAGCTCTTCAAAAGGTAATTGACCAACTAAGACCCATTCTGAGCCATGCTTTCTCCTACTGACACCATGTGAGGGGGCATGCTTCCAATGACCACCAACCACCAATATGAGGGAACCTGCTCTAACAGTGGAAGTGTGCTCCTATATATCGGGGGTCTGTGGCAGAAATGCCTGTTATATTGGTGGTTAGTGGGAAAAATAATGCCCCTTTACCTCTTGGTGGTTATTGAAAAAATGCCACTAACAATGGTGGTCAGTGACACTAATGAATCCCTTAGGGCTTCTTAACAACTTGTCAGTATAAAAGTGAGCTATTTGAACCTCACTAAGTGTCCAGCATTTCTTCGTTATTCCTATGTATCAAAGTGAGCTATATTTACTTAGTTCTCAAAGCTCCTTAATAATGGTTAAATCTCAAAATGAGCTGTATAGACGGGGACCTGGATGTAGACTCAGAAGCTAGGGTTTTAAATAAAGAAGGCAGACTCAATGGAGGTAATGTTTTTTAGGCGTATGCATTACATAGTAACTATATTTGGGAATTGTTTAGACTACCACACAGGAGCCTTAAAGGGATTGTAAACCCTCATGGTTATTCACCCTATTGCATTCTATGCATTAAGGTGAAAAACCTTCTGTAGTGCTGCAGCCCCCCCCCCCCCCGTTTTACTTACCCGAACGCTGTCATTCTCCGGCCAGGAACAAGCAAATCAGCTTCTAGCTGGTGACTTGTGTCCTGATTGGATGATTGATAGCAGCACAACCATTGGCTCCCGCTTCTGTCAATCAAATCCAATGATGCAGCGCCGGGGGCGGGGCCGAGTCCTGCAATCTGTGTTAATGGACACATATGCAGGACTCAGGAGCGTGCCCGCATGGGTGTCCACCTTAGGAGTCTCGTGGACACTCGATGCGGGGAGGAGCCACCAGCACCGCTGAGGGACCCCAGAAGAGGAGGACCGGGGCCACTCTGTGCAAAACGAACTGCACAGTGGAGGTAAATGACATGTTTGTTTTTTTTTTTTAAAGAGGCTTTACAACCCCATTAAGCCAGCCATAGATGGAACAGTTGCAGGAAAGAAAATTGCTTGATTCCCCCATCAACCCAGACAGTGTTGATAGAGTAACCCTCACAAGGAGTTATAATAACCGATAGCAATAATTGCATGTAAAATCGATTGATCAACTTGAGTACATTCAGCCTGCCAATACATGGTACGACTCTCCGCTGGAACCATCTATGGTAAGCTTTAGATGTGCTTGAACACCTAGGTGTTTTCCATGGCCTAACTTGGTCTAATACGCTTTGAATTTTAAACTCCTTCCCAGCATAATTTTTTTTAAACCGAGAACTTAGTGTTGATAATGTTTGTTCTGAATGAGTGAAATCAGTGCTGGAACACAGCCTATAATGACATATAATCCACTAAGCTGTAATGTAAATGTGCCCATCCTTAGTAAGGCCTACCGTGTTCATTTACAGTTACGTTATTTACAATAATAGTGTTGTATCAGTTATCAGTGCAAACTAAAGTGAAGTGGTTTGTATTTGCATATGGGATTTTACTGTACTTCCCAGGCAAGATATTTTTTTCTTCTAAAGTGTTTACACTGAAAAATAAAATATTTGTTCTGCAGAATGTGAATGATGAGGCTCCAGTTTGCTCCCCTGCCTACTATGAGACAATTATGTATTCTACAAAAAATACATCTGTACTAAAACTGCAGTGCTCCGACAAGGACTCACCCGATGAAGAATTAAACTATGCCATAATCTCAGGTATTACTGTTGCTGATAATTGCTTCAATATGCAATTGTTTCATTATACTATAAACTAGTATGTAAGTCCAACAAAGGTAAGTCTGAGTGTATCTCTAACCAACAAATTCGTATTTGTTTTTGATAAGTTAGGAATGGTTAAAACTTCTGTCAGTTTTCTTATTTGGCTGTCTATGTTCCATTTAAAAGATTTCCATTTATGTCCTTTAGCAGACATAACAGAAAGAGCGATGTAATCCCTTCTGACACAGTTATGACTAGAACAGGTATCTTCATTGGAAGATTTCCTCTCAGTTTCTGTTGTTGTCATACCTGCAAAATAAAATTAATTTTCTGTTCTGGTGACAATGGGCACCAGGACAAACAGAGTGAGGTTCATCAAAAATAAAAACCGCAGGGGCGATCAAATACCACCAAAAGAAAGCTCTATTTGTGGAAAAAAAGGACATCAATTTTGTTTGGGAGCCACGTCGCACGACCGCGCAATTGTCAATTAAAGCGACGCAGTGCAGAATCGCAAAAAGTGATCTGGTCTTAAGCCAGCAAAATGGTCCGGTCTGAAAGTGGTTAAAGGGGTTGTAAAGGTAAAAGTTTTTTTACTCTAATGCATTCTATGCATTAAGGTGAAAAAACATCCGACAATACCGCCCCCCCCAGCCCCCCCCCGTTTTACTTACCTGACCCCTCGAAAGTCCCGCGCTCGCCCCTGACATCCTCTTCGCCGCTCAGCCTGGCCGTTGATTGGTTACAGTGGATGGATTGAAAGCAGCGCAGCCATTGGCTCGCGCTGCTGTCAATCACATCCAATGACGCGGTGTGCCGGGAGGTGGGCTGAGTGATACAGTGAGCGGCTATGGCCGCCGGCTGTATCACGGGAGCGCGCCCGCAAGTACTCCATACCATGCGAGGGAGCTTGCTTGAAGGTGTGGAGTCCTTGCGGGAGGGAGCCGAAACAGCCACCGAGGGACCCCAGAAGACCAGGTTCGGGGCCACTCTGTGCAAAACGAGCTGCACAGTGGAGGTAAGTATAACATGTTTGTTATTTAAAAAAAAAATGTTTTTGTTAAAAATAACAAACATGTTGTAGTTACCTGTCCTGTGCAGTGGTTTTGCACAGAGCAGCCCAGATCCTCCTCTTCTTGGGTCCCTTCTTTGTGCTCTTGGCCCCTCCCTCCGTTTGAGTGCCCCAACAGCAAGCAGATGTGTAGCACACATGTGAGGTATCGCTGTGAATGTCAGAGTGAGAGCAATAGTTATAGAGCCAGACCTCCTGGGTAGCTCTAAACTTGTAGCCTGTAAAAGCTTTTGAAATGTTGCCTATGGAGATTTTTAGGTACCCTAGTTTGAGGCCATTCCATGGGCTTACACAATATTAAAATGTGACCTATTTGGCATTAATTTACTCAGCACAACATCATCTTTTATAGCTTACCAGACAATTTGGTATTATATTGTGCTTTTGGACATTCAAATTTATGAAAGTGTCTTTTTTTCCAAGAAAGTTGCGTTTGAAAAACTGATGCGCAAATATAGTGTGACATATAAAATATGCAACACTCCCCATTTTATTCTCGAAAACCTCTGCTATATATATAGCTATATATAGCTATATATATATAGATATATAGCTATATACAGGCATACCCCACTTTTAAGTACACAATGGGGTTTACTTCCTCTTCTAGGCCTGACAGGACTGGCCTGCCTCTGCTGACAGAGCGTGTGACGCGAAGATTTGCAGAAAATGAGAGAATAGCCTTCTGCATAGAAACCAATTAAAGCTATATATATATAGATATATAGCTATATACAGGCATACCCCACTTTTAAGTACACAATGGGGTTTATTTACTAAAGCTGGAATGTGCAAAATGAGGAATACTTCTGCATAGAAACCAATGAGCTTCCAGGTTTTATTACCAAAGCTTAATGGAAAAAGCTGGGGTTAGAAGCTCATTGGTTTCTATGCAGAAGTGAGCCTGATTTTCCAGTTTTAGTAAATAAACCCCATTGTGTACTTAAAAGTGGAGTATGCCTGTATATATAATGTTTAAGGGTTTTAAGTAGTTTTCTTTTGACATGTAGGAAAGGGATGTAAGATTTGTCTCGAACTGGAAGTGATTAAATAACATAATGCTCCTACACCCACATACAGATATTATTATCATTATACAGGATTTATATAGCGCCAACAGTTTGCACAGAGCTTTACAACATGGGGGCAGACAGTACACTTACAATACAGGAGGGATCAGAGGGCCCTGCTCCTTAGAGCTTACAATCTAGAAGGGAGGTGTGACTGATCTCGGATACCCCGGCTGGGCACCTACTCCAGACCTGTGTCTCCTGTTCTCCAAACGCACCCACAGCCGGCAGACTCGCCATAACCAGCCCTTAACCCCCCAATCACAAGGCAAACCACACAGGTGTTGAGGGTTAAACATGCAGAGCATAAAATCTTTAGTAAGTACAAAACATACACCTTTAAACACAGTTGGGGACACTCCCCTTAGCCTTGTCTTAGAGGGGGTAGGGGACAAGGAAGAACCAATGGGAACTTGATACTTGTACATTCAAACAGAACTACAGCTGAAACACACAAAGGGATTATGATAAGCAGGCAGCCCCTAATTACACATCCCCGCTGGGATTTGTTTCCACACCTTTTGTCTACGTGCCATGATCTAACATAATTAAACACAATAACAAGAGGGGAGGATGGGGAGAAGGGATGCAACGTATATGGAGACACCATTACATTATCCCAGTCTCTCGTTCTCTGCTGGGCCATAGTCTTTGGGTAGGAGGCCAGCCCACAGCCCCCTCCAAAACACACAGTGATAGTGGGTTCTGTCACAGGAGGGGCAAGTGGAACAAAAGTTAATAACTGTGGGAGATGAGCTGATGGAGAAAATGAAAATACAGTTGTTAGGTGTGGGTAGGGTAGGCTTCTCTGAAAAGAAGGGTTTTCAGGGGTCTTCTAAAAGCTAATAGAGTAGGAAATAATCAGACACATTGGGGTAAGGATTGGAGAGGCTCTGGAAAAGTCCTGGAGGTGAGCATGAGGGAGCAGGAGAGCAGGAGGAGGGCGCCTTGAGGCGATTCAGTTCGTATTTGCAGCGCTATACAAATTATTAATTCATTAATTCAGGATGTCTTGAGAGGAATGAAGAGGACAATTAGGTTGGTATTTAGAGACTAGGCTAGTGATGTATCTGGGGGCTAAGTTGTGGATGGCTTTGTAAGTAGTTAGTATTTTGAATTTAATTTGGGTGAGCGGATGCCAGTGGAGTGACTGACAGAGAGGAGTAGCAGACACAGAGCGATTGGTAAGGTGGATGAGTCTGGCAGCAGCATTCATGATGGATTAAAGGGGGGATAGACTATAATGAGGTAAGCCAATGAGAAGGGATTTGCAGTAATCAAGGCGAGAGATAACCAGGGAGTGAATTAAGAGCTTTGTTGTGTCATTGGTTAGAAAGGGGCGTATTTTGGAGATGTTGCGGAGGTTGAGGCGGCAAGATTTGGACAGTGATTGCACGTGGGGCTTAAAGGACAGTTCGGAGTCCAGGACTACACCTAGGACCTTGGCATGCGGGGATGGGCTTATAGTTTTTGACATAGAGATCAGGGGAAGGGGCACACAGGGAGGAATAATTATAAGTTCGGTTTTGGATAGATTGAGCTTGAGGAAGTGGTGTAACATCCAGACTGATATATCTGATAGTAAATTAGTGATACGTGAGAAGACGGAGGGAATGAGCTGAGGGGTAGAGAAATAGATTTGGGCTATCAGCTGACCCAGGGATGAGGTGTAGTTTGAAAATAGGAGAGGTCTAAGATCATAACCTTGGGAGACCCCAACAGAGAAACGAAGAGGAGAGGAGGAAGTAGAGTTGTAAGAAACGCTAAAGGTGCAGTTGGATAAGTTCAAGTTCAAGGAATTTGGATAAAAAGGGGAGCAAGGAGATAGGGCGTAGGTTGTTAAGATTGGATGGGTCCAGTGAGGGCTTTTTAAGTATGGGTCTGACAAATGCATGTTTTATAGAGTTGGGGAAGAAGCCAGAAGAGAGGGAGAGATTGAAGATGTAGGTTAGAGTGTATAGAATAGAGCCAGAGGGGGAAGGTAGCATTTGTGAGGGAACAGGATCCAGAGGGCAGGTGGTAAGATGGACGTTAGCAAGTAGTTTAGCACCCTCATATATAGTGGTGGGGTTGAAAGAGGGAAGTAAATATGTGACAAACGCGGGTGCCAGATCCCTGCCCTCCTCACTTACTCGTAATGGAGGACCGGCCAATCTGACACCACACTGTCACTTACGTAAGAATGCCACTCTCAGCTGCACCCGACACAAAGATTTTCCAGCTTGCGGGACCACAGTCTAAATGCCAGCAGCCTGAGAGCGATGGTCACTGGGCTAATTATGCAATTAACCCTTTAACTGCCACCACGACCTTTGATAAGGAAGGGTCAAAACTTCCATCAATTTAGCAATACCAATTATGATTTTAGAATAATCGTCTGTAACACACACTGTCACCACAGACAGGTCTGCTCAGAGGCCTTATTCTAGACGGTAGCACTATTCAAGAGACGGGTTGATGTTTAGCTTGCATTAAGAGATTTAGGGACAAGGTTAACACTTTTGAAAATAAGGTTTTAATAATGAAAATGTCAAAATTGGTGCAAATAAAATATTTACAGAAAAATATGTTTCAAAGAGATAAAGACAATATACAGCCACAAAGAAATAAGATAGAATTGAGGAAGAAGGATACTTGCAATTAAATTAATTACCGTATTTATCGGCGTATAACACGCGTCGGTGTATAACACGCACCCCAAGTTTAGGAGGCAAGTTTAAGGAAAAAAAACGTACATTTTAAATGTCCATCAATGCAGCCATCCACTGTCCATCTGCAGCCTTCCCCAAAATTGCAGCATGGTTTCGTTTTTAAATTTAGCGCCGCCACCGCCACCGCCACCGAGATCTTCGGCTCCTCTCTCCGCCGACATAGACCGAGCCGAGTCTACTCGGCTCCACTCGCAGTAACTCCCCTCGTCCCGCCCCTTGGCCCGGCTCCTATGATGGACACAACACCAGTCCAATGGTGGGACGTAAAGGCTAGGAGGCGGGACTGGGTGTGACTGCGAGCGGAGCCAAGTACACAGTACACTCGGCTCGGTATATATCGGCGGCGCTCCACAGACAGCGCAGATCAGCGGGGGATCGGCGTATAACACGCACCCACGATTTCCCCCTGATTTTAAGGGGGAAAAAGTGCGTGTTATACGCCAATAAATACGGTAATTGCACAAACTCATATATTTCATAAAGTCCAAATTCAATCAAAACATGATAATCCAAATTCTGTGCACTCCTTCTCCCGTCTCCCTTGGTGATACACCTCAGTGTCCAAACCAATGTGCAAATATAACTTTCACCAAATAAATATGATCCCTTATTATTAAGCAGGTCATACAAAAAAAGATCTAATATCTCTAATGGCCACCAGGCACTGCTCTCCTCCAACCAGGACTGGAACGTTTTTTCCTCTACTTCTCATAGCAGTTTACACATCCCACATAAAATATAACACACTCTCCATGATGTAGTAAAGTAATTAACAGGCACTTAAATTTTGCACGTACATTAACCACTCCAGCGCGGAAGGTTTACTACCTTAATGACCAGGCCATTTTTTGAGATATGTCGCTGCGTCGCTTTAACTGACAATTGCAAAGTTGTGTGACTCTGTAACCAAACAAAATTGCCGTTGTTTTTTCCCACAAATAGAGCTTGCTTTTGGTGGTATTTGATCACCTATGCTGTTTTTATTTTTTGCACTATAAACAAAAAAAGACCGCCAATTTTGAAAAAATATATTTTTTTTACTTTTTGCTATAATAAATTTTCAAAAAATGTTTTTTAAATAAAAAAAAATCTTCATCAGTTTAGGCCAATATGTATTCTTCTACATATTTTTGGTAACAAAAATCGCAATAAGCATATATCGATTGGTTTGCGCAAAACTCAAGAACTGCTACCTAACTGGATTATTTAAATGTGGACTTTTCAGTATCTTCTCCAAACCTGCATGAATAAATTCAAGAGATGTCGCAATGTACATTTTTAGAAAAAGTCTACTTTTAATTATTATATAGCAATGCTTTAAATCCAGTCAAGCTGTTTTACAAAGACTGAGGAAGGAGTCTCAATGTCAGTCTCCTCTCCTCTGGTGATCAGATTGTAACGCTGTAGCAAGTCACAATGTAAAAGGTTGTGGCAGATATTTGTGATCTCAGCCAAGATTGTACAGGCTTTAGGACTTACATGATTGTGCCATTTCTAAGCCAGCAACTTAGTCCTGGAAGTAGATGCTGACTCTGGATAATGCCTTGGCCTTCTGAAAAGGAAAACAAATGACGTCATTGCCAGGGAGAGGAGTACTGTGGTCTATGGGAGAAGTAACAAATACCTGTAAATGTACGCTTACATATTATTACTTAGCATGCATACAAGCTAAAATACAATGAGATGCCTTTAACTTCAGAATTGTTGTTTTGTCTCTCAGAAAATAAAGCCAACCGATTTTTTCTTCAGAGGGATTCTATAATGAGCATGCAGAACTTTCAATATAATGTTTTTGAAGGCATTGAGGACCCAACATTGTTTCAATTGCTGATTAAAGTGACTGATGAGCTGGGTGGAAATAAAGCACTGCAGTTATCTACCACAGCAACTGTAATAATACATGTGGTGCCCTGGACAACTACAATTCCAACTACCACAAAGAAAGCTACAACAGCACAGGTAGGAATCTACTATTTCTTTCTCTATTTTTTAACTTGGGTTGTCCTTTCAAGGTAAGATATACAAAAAGAAAAAAATCATTAGAATCAAAATCTTCATAGCAACCAATAAATAAAGTCTGGTGTTTATGTCTATTCATCTACTGTTGTCCTGATATTAGGAATTTTAAACCTATTAGCTGGAGTCATGCTGGTCTGCCTGTTTCAGCAGGTGTAATTCTGGAGATGACAGAGACTTTGGTACATCCTTATGTCTGAATGTGAAAGGTCACCAAGTCTTGTTAGCCACAATCACATGTGGCTACAATCATATGTGACATATGACAAGGGTTGAAAAAAATGAGAGTTTAATTAGTGAAGTCTGAAGATTTTGGGGGAAAAAAATCTGTTTTTTTTTTATAAAATACATTAAAGTCAAAAACAAAATTAAATTAATTTTGGTAGCTTTCTAAAGCTGCAATGTTCTTCCATGAGTGGTCAGATGGAGTAAGAAATGTTCCTGCTTCAATAGTCAGTAGAATTAAAAAAACTTCTATATCTGTGGTCAATAGAACTAAATTATGTTTTGTCATCAGTGATCAGTAGGAGTAAAGCATGTACCTATGTTGGTTGTCAGTTGGAGTAATCAATGGGACATTGATCTCAATAAGAATTATTAATGAACCCATGGTAATTGGTGTCAGTAAGAATAATATAAGGCCCCACTTCCTGAACCTCCTGAACATTGGTGTTAGTGCGCTAATTAGAGGCACAGAGTCACTGGGATAATAAAAGACCCCCCCCCCCGCATTTGTGTTCAGTGGTAACTTGCCTACCTGGAGGTTTCTCGTGCTGCTCCTGACAGAGAGAACCTGTATTACAGAATACAACCAGAAAATTATACCCTCTTCCCAGTACAAACCATCCTGAATCCCATATCTACCATAGTACAGAACTCCCCTAACATTGCTAAATCATCCCTCCCTGCCCACTCCTTCAATACAGACTCCCTCAGCACAATCCTCTCAGTACAGACCCTCCCCAGCACAGACCTTTTAGCATGGGACCCCCATCACAGACATCACAGATCCCTCAGTACAGACCCCCCAGCACTGACACTCCAGTGTTTAGAGACCCCACTCACAGAGGAAAAACTTTTAATCCTGAGGCTTACACAGATGAGAAATGTGTTTTATTATTATGAGCTGAGTGTTTGTGAATAAATATAGATTTTTGGGCCCAGAATTATACTCCTGTTTTGTGATCCTTGACATTTACTAAAATTAACTGTGCAGTAAAGTATGTTAGCAAGGAGAATTTCAAATGATTTTATATTGATTAGAGGACTTACACACTCTCATTCTTCTGCCTGAACCAGTGAAACACTGTTTAAGGTTACCAGTGGAATTCATTAAAATCTGGCAATCCTGTGTCAGGAGATTCAGGTTTAAGAGTACAGGTATTTTGCAATGTCTTTGTGCAGCTATACTAAATCACTGATGCTTAAAGAAACTCAGTCCAAATTGTTTATTTTCTTTTGGATAGAACTTTCTTGATGTCTATAAAAAACTCAATGTCATTTAGACAGGAAGCCAGGTTAAAATCATCAAAGCGATAAAAGCACATTTTCCTAGTGAAAAAGAGAAAACTTGTGTAAATAAATAAATAAAATAAGGTTAACAGAACTAGGAGAATGGTTCAGTCCAATGTTGAAGAGTGAACGTGTATTTAACTTATATTGGTCCTCTAAACCTTCTAAGTTTTACTTATTTATGTATTAAAAAGGAACATATCTGCAAATTGTATTTTAAATATTCTTTTTCTTTGTTCTGTCATCTATATACTTGCCTTAAAAAGAGTAAAATGTTTGTCTATTTTTCCTTTTTGTTGCAATTTTATGCTGCAATAGTGCCATCTTGTGTTCATTACATCGCAATGTAGCTAATCAAAACCAGCATGTCATAAAACTTAGCTATGCTTGCATCTTTTTTTCTGTAACTATTATGTTGTTATAAGACTAACATTTATATATTACTGTTATAAATACCCATTACTATACTTTATATAATTAACAGGTTACAACAGCTGTGCTTGTCCGATCTTCATATTTCTGGCATCCTGACAACTGGTTTACCGCTGCTCTTACAATTACTGCAGCTTTGTTTCTCTTGTGCCTGTATGCGTGTGCTTGGGGTCTTCTAAAAGAGTAAGATTATTATATTATATTTTTACAACAATATCCTCTCTAAATCCAATATTAATCATGTTTCCTTTTTCTTCATAGTGTTCCAAAATATGCAAAATTATTTCCTTTATGTCGAGGATTTCAAAAATCCAAGTCTCCCAGTTTTCCTGACAAGACAAATAAAGCTGAAAGGTATCTAATGCTTCTATTTACATACACCATTATTATTATTTATATAATATTTAATATAGTAGTTTAAATAACTAAAGTTAAATGTTTGTTATGGGTTCTAAAACGTTGTACACTGCTGGCAGCCCTAATTTAAAAGGCCTTTATTTTCTACATATTGGCAAAATTAAGTATTATAAATTGTACAAATGTAGCTACTAAAAATGTCAAACAAAGCATTTCTTTTTCATTTGCAGAATTTAGATTTTCCAATGCACCATAACATGTGCATGTATGAACTATTGATTCTGGACAGATCAGACAAATCTACAAATTATATTACATATTAATGCAAATCAAAATTTTGCTGAATTCACCCGATTTTTTGACAATTTAATTTATTTAACTATGCATACATTAAATGTTTAGTACATGTTCATTAATATATAAATGTGGAATAACGGTATCTTGGTCCTTGAATTTTTATTTGTTTTATTTGAAATAATGTGTAAAATGAACAATCATAATTAACATTTTGTTTACTACCTCCAGAAAAAAAGATCCAGCTAACAAAAATAAGCAGCCAAATGAAAATCCTAACCTTCTGCCGGGATACCAATTTGTAAGTCTTCCTTTTTTTTTAAACTCTTAATGATAAGAAGTTGACAGATTTGTTCCAAAGGCCACATAGTATCCAATCACAAATCATGTACATAGGGATAACTGGGATGCTCCCTTTTACCTCCAAACTCCTTGAACGCCTAGTCTACAACCGCCTGAGCTACCACCTCAATGAAAATAACCTTCTTGATACCCTTCAGTCTGGATTTTGCCCACAACACTCCAAAGAAACTGCTATTCTAAAATGTATTAACAATTTACTAATGGTTAAAACCAATGGTCACTATTGTACACATGATCGGACATTGATCGGACATTCCGACAACAAAATCCATGGATTTTTTCCGACGGATGTTGGCTCAAACTTGTCTTGTATACACACGGTCACACAAATCTTGTTGGAAATTCCGAACGTCAAGAATGCTGTGACGTACAACACGTACGACGAGCCGAGAAAAGTTCAATAGCCAGTGCAGCTTTTCTGCTTGATTCCGAGCATGCGTGGAACTTTGTGTGTCGGAATTGTATATCCACAATCGGAATTTACGACAACGGATTTTGTTGTCGGAAAGTTTAGGATCCAGATCTCAAATTTTGTGTGACGGAAATTCCGATGGAAAAAAATGTCCGATGGAGCCTACACATGGTCGGAATTTCCGACAACAAGCTCCCATCAAACATTTTCCGTCGGAAAATCCGACCGTGTGTACGGGGCATTACTCTTGGACCTCTCTGCTGCCTTTGACACAGCTGACCACCCCCTCCTCAAAAAACTTCACTCCCTTGGTCTTTGGGACTGTACTCTTCATTGTTTCTTATGTTACCTATCTCGCCACACCTTCAATGTCACTTACAACTCTAACTAACAAAGCAATATATGTGTCAGGAAAGCCGCAAAAAATGATACGTTACAGCAAGGTCGCAGTCCAGCAGAGAACTATGTTGCAGAATTTAGACGTTGGAGTGCTGACACCAACTGGAATGATGCTGCCCTCCGCTACCAGTTTCGTATGGGACTGTCAGACCCACTAAAGGATGAACTAGCCTGGGGTGGGGTGCCCCAAACTCTAGATGCACTCATTAACCTGGCTATACAGATTGACTGACGTCTGCGAGAACGCAGATCTGAAAAGGCCATGGGTTTAACCTCATCCTACCTGGATGTTGCCAAGAGTTCCCAGATTCTCAAACACAGCTCTACCGATGCAGTCAGCTCCCGCTCCTGACACGTCCGAACCTATGAGGTTGGGCGTGCTACGTCCCTCACTCACGGAAGAGGAATGCCAACAACGTTGTCTGAACAACCTGTGTATGTACTGTGGGGAACCTGGGCACTGTGAGATCCTGTCCGGCCAAGCTCTGTAAGTGCCTCTCAATTTCTGCTGACCGCACTCTTGCTGTAACCAAAACTTCTTCTCACTTTGCTCTCCCCGTTCTGTTGCAGCTCCCTGGAAGGAACATCCAGGTATCTGCTATCATTGATTCGGGAGCATGTAGCTGCTTCATGGACTCTACCTTTGCAGCTAAACATTCGATCCCTTTATTGCCCAAGGCTCAAGGACTTTTAGTACATCTAGCCGAGGGGTCTGCCATTAAGTCGAGTCCTGTCACACAGGAGACGGCCCCTCTACCAGCCCCCATTGCCAATCTCCACTAAGAACTGTTATGTCTGGATATCATCACGTCACCACTGTTTCCAATCATTCTTGGCATGCCCTGGCTACAGGCCCACAACCCTCACATCAATTGGGCCACCAGAGAAGTCACCTTCCCTTCTCTTTATTGCAATCAACACTGCCTTCAAGAAGTTGCCAATAACTCTTCCTCTTTGATGTGTCTGGACTCTGAAGTTCGCCAATCAGTCCCAGTGGCGTACCACGACTTCTTGGACGTCTTTAGTAAAAAGGGTGCAGAGACTCTTCCTCCCCACTGAGTCTATGACCATCCTATTGAACTCCTTCCAGGGGCTGAGGTGCCTTTTGGAAGAATTTCCCTCTAATTGAACTAGAGCTGAGTACAATCAAAGAGTACATTGATGGCAATCTAGAGAAAAGGATTCAACGGTTCGTGGGATTTGGGAACTTTTACCGGAAGTTCATTTTTTTTTAATTCAGTACTTTTTTTATTTGGGAACTTTTACCGGAAGTTCATTAAAGGAATCTCAGCCATCATCTCCCCCACTACGCAGTTGACCAAGCAGGGAGTCCGGGTCCACCAGACTCCAGAGGCTCAAGTTGCCTTTGATGCCCTCATAAGACTGTTCACCTCTGACTCTACCTTACCATTTGTTCTGAAAGTTGATGCTTCTGAAGTTGCTGTTGGTGCAGTGCTCTTGCAACGACAGGGATCCAAGGCTCTTCTGTTCCCCATTTCCTTCTTCACCCATAAGCTATCTGCTGCTGAGAGGAACTATGACATGGGGGCCGAGAACTGTTGGCGATAAAAGCCGCATTGGAGGAGTGGTGATATCTGTTGGAAGGGGCAGCTCACCCGATTCTGATTTATACTGACCATAGGAATCTGGAATACCTGAGAGCTGCAAAAAGATTAAGGCCATGTCAAGCCAGGTGGGCATTATTCTTCTCCAGATTCTCCTTCCATGTCACCTACCGGCCTGGCTCGAAGAACACAAAACCAGATGCTTTGTCTTGCATGTTCAATGACTCTAAAACAACTGTATCCCCACATAGCATGCTGCCCGTGGAAAATGTTATTTTAATACAGAAAGATCTACTACAGGTTGTACAGGATCCGTTGAAGTTCCTCCTCCCCCTGAAGCAAAGTTGCTAGCAAAAGATGGCCTGTTTTGGTACAATGACAAAATCTGTTCGAGATAGGCCTTGGAAACTGATATCCATGGACTTCATTGTAGAACTTCCTCCCGCAGAGGGCCATACCGCCATCTTTGTGGTGGTGGACCGGCTGTCCAAGATTGCACACTTCATTCCAATAAAAGGAACACCTTCAGCCCCCGAAACAGCGCAAATCTTCATAAGGGAAATTGTTAAACTGCACGGAGTGCCGGCCAACATCATCTCAGACAAGGGAGTACAGTTCACCTCCAGGTTCTGGAAAGCATTATGTGAGTCCCTTGGCATTGAATTATCATTTTCCTCAGCCTACCACCTACAGACAAATAGACTGTCAGAAACCATGAAATCAGGCTGAGACAGAAGTACAGTTAAATCACACTTTTTTAATAATAAAAGTAAAAAGAACAAACGTAGTCAAATCTTAGCCAAATTTCAGTAACCGGCACAGATAGTCAGCCAAGCCAGAAGTCAGGGATCAATGTAGTGAAACAGTAAACAGGATCTGGAGCCAGAAGGGATGTCAGCAAAGCAACTCTTGAACAGGATCGCAGGAGATCATTTTTGTAATGCTGCCCACTACTTACTCCACCATAAAACAATCCCCTTTCTTTGTCAACTATGGGTACCATCCATCATTTATGCCTAATTCCATTCCGGAATGTTCTGTGCCAGCTGTTCTCAAAACTGTAAACTTCTTCAACACCAATAACAATTTACTACAAGAAAAAATGACTAAAGCACAGGAACTCAACAAAGAGAGCTTTGACAAGAAAATATGGGCAGAATTGATCCTGGAACCCGGAGACCAGGTATGGCTGTCCACAGTAAACTTAAGGCTAGCGTGCCCTTCAAGCCAAGTCTGCTGTCTCCAGTCTGCTGACCCCCAGCTACAGCATCATCCGGAACTCCAGACCTACATTCGAGCTGTTGATCCTGCCAGGCACTCGTGCTACTTTGTACTCCCGCGCCTCCTGTTCACTCAGGGGCCGCAAGTCATGGGCGTAACAGAGGCCTCCCTCTGAATATTGGGCTCATCTACTAGGTACGTGACAATACGTAGTGCTAATTAAAGCAAAATTACATCAATAATAAAACAAGGAAATAATCATGAACAATATAAATTTGTGTACATTTTTGACTTCATAGTCATTTCAATCCTTTTAAAGTGAAAATATATCAGGCTTTGTGACAGGACAACTCCAGTGCTCCACGGCAAACATGAACAACATGTGCTCCCCTCTGTGATAACTATGCCCTAGCCTTGGAGCTTAGACCCATATAGCAATACAAGTCAAATGCTCATAACCCCATTTCCGGGGGTGACAAATAGGCTCCTGATCGATGAAATGCGTTGGGTGGAGCTAGGTGGCGTCATTATCAAAAATGGAAGTGCAGCGCTGATGGTGATTCTTCCAGATTCTGATGTGATACTTGAATGCTGTAGTGACCTTGTCATTATGTGTGTGCAAAGAGTTTTAATAAATAATAATATTTTTTTAGACTACTGTACTATGGTGGTAAATGTGTGCTTTGAGCATATTTCAAGCTGCCAAGTGAGGAGAACACACTTATATTTGCTAATTGGACCACTCTTATTCTCAATCAACATCTCCTCCCTAGGTCAGCTCAAAGCCTCCCATGGCTTCCAATACCATTTATATGCTAACGAAACCCAAGTCTATCTTTCTACCCCTCTGCTTACCACATCAGTATTTTCAAATATCAATAAATTACTAACAGACAGATCAGTATGAATGCCACACGACTTCTTCAAACTCAATCTATCCAAAACTAAGTTCATAATATTTCCTCTCCCATGACCCTTCCCCTGACTTCTCTGTCGAGATTGCTGACACAACTATCAGTTCATCCTCACATGCAAGTGTGTTAGATGTAATCCAGGATTCTTAACTCTCCTTTCAGCCCTATATCTAATCCTTGTCCATATTTTGCCACCTCAACCTCTGCAACATCTCCAAAATATGCCCCTTCCTTAACCAATGACACCACAAAGCTTCTAATTCACTCCCTGGTTAACTCCTGCCTCAACTACTGCAACTCCCTTCTCATTGACTTACCTTTACACAGGCTATCCCCCCTCAGTTCATGATGAATGCTGCAGCCAGACGACTCATAAACCGTACCAACCGTTCATTGTCTATTACCGCTCTCAGTCGATCCCTCCACTGACTTCCACTCCCCCAACAAATAAAATTCAAAATACTAACAAAAATCTACAAAGCCATCCACATGTCTGCCCCCAACTACATCAATAACTTTGTATCAAAATACCAACCAAACCATTCTCTTTACTCCTCCCAAGACCCCCCGCTCTCTAGCTCCCTCATCACTTCCTCCCATGCTCATCTCCAGGACTTCTCCAGAGCCTCTCCAATCCTCTGGAACGAATTACCTATATTGGCCTGACTTTGTCCTAATCTATCCACCCTTAGGTGATCCCTGAAAACCCATCTATTTAGAAAAGCCTATACCCAACAAATACATTTTTAATTTCTCCATCAGCTTATGCTTCAGTTATTATCCTTTGTATCACTTGACCCTCCCTGTTAGATTGTAAGCTCTAACGAGCAACATTGTGTTGTAACTGTATTGTCTGCCATCACATTGTAAAGCACTGCGCAAACTGTTGACTCTATATAAATCCTGCATAATAATAATAACAGAGATTCACACATAAATGCTAAACACACTGAAGCAGGAGATGTGAATATTGCCATAGTTAAAGGATACCTAATGGCACTTTTTAGTTTTGCATTGAGTGGAGAAGGATTAGAACACCTTTCAGGTTTTCATTGCTGTCTCTGCCCCAATTAGGGGTATTCTCACTCTCTATTTATCCTGTTTATCCTCATCACCAAGAGTAAAAGTGAAAGAAAATACCACATTTTGGGTTTTCCCCATAAAAGTAATAGAGGGGCCCTAGTTCAGGTGATCCTGGTGACAACCAGGGATTTTCTCACTCTAGAGGTATTTCCTTTAACTTCCTGTTTTGGCTATGGGGCAGGAAGTAAAGAGAAATCTTTCCATTAGGACCCAGATAGCAAAAAAGTCGACAGGGGTTAAAACCTTCTCTTACTCTATTCAAAATTAAATGAAAAAAGTTTTGCCTTTTGTTCTACTCGAAGGAAGGCAATAACAATTATGCATTAAGAATAGCCAGTACATATCTCAAAGCAGGGGTTTACACTGATAACCACTTAAAAACCAGGCCAATTCGGAAGTTTCTCTAGATTCTACAGAAGAAAGGGTAAGGGAAAAGGTAAGTCTTTTTAATCAAGTCTACATATAGTAGCCTCAAAATAAGTAGTAGTGAATGAAAAATAGCTATCTCATTTACACGTAAAATAATAAACAGACTTATTCATTAAGGCCTAAAGCATTATAGAAAATTAAATAACCCAGTCAACATGTATCTCACCTTTGAAAAGCCAAGCCTTATTGGTTTTCTGGGTGACAGCTCTTCATTATAAACTTTTCCTTTCTTAACATGCATATCCAGAAAAAAAAAGTTATATGTGTATTTTAAGTACATTAAATTAGTATAACACTTCTTTATACCTTCTTACCCTACTTTCTGTAGGCTCCAGATTTTTTTGATGGCCGTGCAGTTGACCCAGGTAAGTAAAAAATGACCAGCTGAACTTAAAATGTATGCTTTTCATATCTAAGTGAGGATAATTTACCCAGCTATGACTGACAACTCTTACTGAGACTTACTCAAGGTTTTTGCAATAAATGTCTTCTTGTAGATTAAGATTAACCTCACCCTTAACACACAGGCTGAACCTAACACTCACCTTACCCCAAATTAAACTCTAATACTTGACATGGTCCCTAAAATAAACTCATATATCCTAACTATAGACAATTTTTTTTTTTGTTTTGTATGTAAGAAGAAGTAGAGAAGAGTTTAAATGTCTCTCCTGCTTTTATTTCTGCTTGTGAGGGGGATTCCCCTCACTTCCTGTTACTGTAAAACCCTTCCAAGAAATGTGAAAAGTGGTCATCAATGGGACAGGAATGCACAGGCAACAATAAAAACATTTCTTGTTGTTCTAAGCCTTCCTTGCTCCACATTTTTGTCTATGTCACCATTAGGAAATGTTAAAGACTTATATTACTTCCTGTCTTTACAGAAAATGAGATGAAATCTCAGACACAAGCAATAATAAATATAGATTTGGCTGAAGGCTTAATCCTCAAACTTTGCTCTTACCTATCCTAAACATAGCCCTTAACCTAAAACTTAATGTTAACTCTTAACACAAAGACAATATGACACTTTCCTCACTATATCTGAACCCTAACCCTAACTATAATTCCCAACTGTTATCCTTTGACCCTAATACTAGCCTTACTTTAACCCTAACCTAGCCCTTAATACCAACCTAAGATGTGCAGAGCCATATTTGCATTATCCAAAGGTATCCGGTAATTCTTCAGCTAAAGTTATAGAAATATAAGCAGTAGATTTCACCTTTAACCTTACACAGTAAGTCCCCCCAACGGTTTTGTGAGAGGGATCCTTACTGGTCAATAGAGAGACTTGGATGGTGAGAGGGGAAAAAGCCAGGCTTGATTTTTACTACTGATGGTTCAGACATTAACTACCGTATTTATCGGCGTATAACACGCACCGGCGTATAACACGCACCCCAAGTTTAGGAGGGCATTTTAAGGAAAAAAAGTTTTAGGAGGGAAGTGTAGGGAAAAAAAAAATTACATTTAAGCGTCATTTGCAGCTTGCCCAGCGTCATTGCAGCCTTGCCCAGCGTCATTGCAGCCTTGCCCAGCGTCATTGCAGCTTGCCCAGTGTCATTGCAGCCATGCCCAGCATCATTGCAGCCATGCCCAGCGTCATTGCAGCCTTGCCCAGCATCATTGCAGCCTTGCCCAGGTCATTGCAGCCTTGCCCAGGGTCATTGCAGCCATGCCCAGCATCATTGCAGCCTTGCCCAGGGTCATTGCAGCCATGCCCAGCATCATTGCAGCCTTGCCCAGCATCATTGCAGCCTTGCCCAGCATCATTGCAGCCATGCCCAGCGACATTGTACCTTGCCAGCGTCATTGCAGCCATGCCCAGCGACATTTGAAGTCCGGTCCGGGTTTAAATTTCCCGCCGCCGAGACTCTCTGTCGCGTGCGCCGCCGAAAAAGACCGAGGCGCGGCCGAAAAAGAACGAAGCGGCCCCAGAAAAGGCCAAGCCGACTGTTCAGCTCCGATCGCGGTCCGGCCTCCCTGCTGTTTCCGGAGCGAGCGCAGGGAGGCGGGACTCGAGCAGAGCCGAACAGTCTGCTCGGTCTATTCCGGCGCAGCTTCGGGTTTTTTTCGGCCGCAATTCGGTCTTTTTCGGCAGCGCTCGCTATTTTTCGGCGGCGCTTGCCATTTTTTGACATTTTTGAATTTTTTTTTTTGGGGTATCGGCGTATAACACGCACCCACAACTTTCCCCCGATTTTTAGGGGGAAAAAGTGCATGTTATACGCTGATAAATACGGTATATGCTTAGTTTGAATAGTCCATGTTTTTCACATTTTTACTTTAAAGCAATTTACATATGTAGTGCAGTGAAACTAGTTTCATAATCTATCTTTTCAATCAGCATATCAAAATCACAGAGGCTGACACTAGTCTCATACAGTTAATGTAAAAAGGAGTACAGGGTACCTGTGTCACTATATACAGTAAGTTCCCAGAATGGTCATATTGACACAACAGGGGAGATTTTTGGTAAAAGTATTTTCCTGGATAGACATTGACAATGATGCTCTCCTCCTCCTTGGTGTATTTACAGTTGACCTTATCCCTTTAAGTAAAGGTGGAACAAATTAACACTAATCATCCGTATATTCGGAAACATACAGAAATACACTCTGGTCTACACAATGCAAAATAAGCAGCCAATTAGGAGACAACATTTTAAAGCAGTGACTTAATATATTTATATTATATCATAATCTCCACTATGATAATACTGTAATTATAGTTTATAATGGCATTGGCACTTAACTTTGATTTTCATTTTTCTTAGTTTCCGGAAAACATTTTCTGTTCAACAGCTACACGGGGCAAACCAAATGGGCTCACGCTGTACAGCAACTTCAACCTGGACCGAATTCCTAATGTCTTATTGTTTTAATTTTTCTGTTTTGCATTTGAGTGCAATTAATGATATATTAGCAGAGTAATAATATAGCAATAATATTTTCAAGGCACTTTAAAAAAAAAAAATCAAAATAAATTAAAGACTGTACATAGTTAAAAGTTAAATTCATGTGTTTTTAGTGAGCACTTATTTTGGGCAGTACTGCTAAGCATGAAGCATGTGTACACTTACAATGAGTAAATATGACTATTCCCATCCATGTATTCCTAGTTAAAGAAAGGCAAGGAATCTTTCTGGTGAAATCTGTCAGTGAAAGTATGGCATCTGTCATTGGTCTTCTTTTTTATAACTTACAATCCAAGGTCCCCTATCTCACAATTATACATACTAGGGCCAATTGTAGATCCAATTAACCTACCAGCATGTCTTTGCAGTGTGGGAGGAAACTGCAGTACCTGGGGAAAACCCATGCAAGCACAGACAAACTCCATACAGATAGTGTCCAGGCTCGTTCACACCACCTGGATTTTTTTTACAGAGGAGGAAGCATGATTAATCAATTGTTTTGTGGCTACTATTCTTTGGTATTGTGCAATATTTTATTATTTCAATTAGGTTTAAGCACACTATTACATATGTATATATCAATACAACATACACTGAACATACAATACAACAAAAAATGTGATGTTTTACACAGAAGGGATAAAATGGACATCATGGACAAGAGACACCTTAAGGAAGACTTCTTGCTCTTTTAACATAATTATCATTACGATGTGCAGGTCCATTAGAAGCCCAAAATTCCTGATGTGTACATTGTGTGAATTATCTGTACTCTCATGATTTAAATAGTGTTATTTCCTTTACAGTAGATTTGGCAATAGTATTACATATTGCATGTGCTGGAAATGTTGCTATACTCCAAGGAGCCCAAATGGGGAAACTTTAGTTAGTCCTTTGTAAATGCTTGCTGAATCTGATGCTCTTAAACCAGCACTTACAAACTAGGATTAAACAATGCCTTTGTGTAATTCTTTGCACTAAGGCTTACATCAAAAATGTTGCCTAGTGCATGAAATCCTTCCTGATGTCTCATATGCTTATTAAATATTTACATGATTCCTTTAATGCAGTGTCCATGGTGCCAGGTTGCAGTAAACATTAGATTTTTCTGAGTACTGCTTCACCATACAGGACAGGAGGAAGTTTTGACAGAGACCGTTTTTGTCCTCCTAAGCCAAGTAACAAGCTTACAAAACACTGAGGTGGGGTTTTTTATTAAGTAAAGGGTGGGAAGGAGAGAGTCACGAAACGCATGTATGTAAATATCTTATTGTTGCCAGTTTGTGACAAGATCCTCTGACACCTCAGGCAAAAATGCCAAACTGAACCTAGCCCTCCAGATAGGACAGACTATATGTCTTCAGGAATATTCACCAGACTTGGACAGGAGGCAGAAATGACAGCTGCTGTCTACTGATCCTAGTTTTACCAGCTATTGGTTGACGTAAAGATGAATAGAATGGAGATTGTTTTATGGTGTGTTTAAAATGTTGTGATTTCCTTATAACCAAAATCAGGGGACTAATATTATTGGACTTTTTGCTTTTTGTTTTACATACAATCATGAAAACATGTAAAAACACACTAAACCCAAAACGCCTTATAAACACTCAAAACCTTCTCCCTCTCTCTTATCCCATCACCCAACAAAAGAAAGTACTGATTTATTAAAATTGACACTTGGATCCAACATTTTACAATATATAGGAAAAACTGATTATAAATGTATACGTATATATACTATATTTTAGTGTGGAGAAGCTGTACAGGGTTGACAAATTATCAGCTCTGAGTAATTTAAAAAATATATTAGTTCTGCTGTAAGGTGAGGTAACAATGATATTGTGTGCATAGGTGTCACATATTTTCCCAACTGGAGAATATATTGTCTGATATGCAAATAAAGAATTGAAAGCCTACCAACATTTGAGGTTCCACATTCTTGGTTTCGGCCATCACAAGAGTTGTATTTGCAGCCATTGTGATAGAATATACGATGAGGCCAGATTAGATGATTCCAGCCAACTATTCAATAATTTAAAAAATTTTGAGGACATTGATATGTTGAATTTACCTGGCGATGAGGCATTATCATGCATCTTCTATAATACAAAATAACCTGATTACAGGGATTATACTGTAATCTGAATGATAAACTGCCTGGTCCATGCCCACATTTTGGGCAAATAGGTGTAACATTTTCCAGTGTAAATTTTTCGAAGGATAAAGGTCCATGTGAGTTTTTGGGATGGGATTAGTATTAAAGCTGTATCCCAAGGTTATCTGCATTTTTATCCCAACCTGATCTAAACAGCAAGACAATGCAGCCCTGATGACCAGACATCAGTGAGGCATAAATGTGAGAGGTCAGGTCCCTTTTTTTATAGTTTATGCAAAATGTTTGCAATAAGTGTGGCATTGTCAGGCAAAGGGTGCAGAGACATGCCTGCACACCTAAAGAAACGTAAAGAAAAAAAGCTGCGCCAAAGAGAAAAAATATACAATAATAACTAATGTGGATTAAACAATAAATTGTACCCCACAAGATAAATGTCCTTAATGGTAGGAACTTGCACCGCCCTCAGGAACCCTGATGGCCTCTAAGGTTAACAGTCTCTAGCAGCACAATATCCTAGAGGTAGTGATGGGAGCAAAAAACGAGCTGTTCAACAATGTCCAAATAGAGACATATCAGAAAAATGGTGGTGAAGGAGATGATCCTGGTGTTCAAAAGTAGACAGATAAGGCACCCCGGTGACTATGAAATGACGGCAATGGTGAACACAGTGCCCGACACCCTTACACACTAGCTGCTTACCAGAAAGCAGAGGTAAGAAGGCTCTGCTATAATACTGGACGACCAATGGCTGCAGTTCCTCCTGTTTTCCTGTGGTAACAGTCGATACTCCAAGTGATAAGGATTATAGGGGACCACTTTTACATGCAAGGTGAGTTGGTCCTCTTGTATCTTGAGCCTCTCTATTTGTCAGTGAGGTCACCCATCACAATAAATGGCAGAGGGGAGGGCAAAAGAGTGTTGTAGTTTTCACCAACCTTTAATTCCAACAGGCAGGACTTGTCCAGGACACAGTAGGTACTGGTGGAATTTATGTTTGGTAAGCTTAAAGAGTACTTCAACTTTTGCAGTCAAATTTGAGAAAATCCCACTACATGTGTGTTCCCATTCACACGGCATGACTATTTCTTTTTCATATTTTTTACTTTTTGATGTTTTTGATGTTTCTTCAGAGGTGGGCATAGTCTGAAAGGGTACTAAAGTTTTGGGGTAATAATCTGCCTCATAGAGCTCTTTATACAGGAGACGGTCAGAGGCTGCGGACAGGATACAGGAGACCAAATGTGCTCACTACTTCATATATAAAAATATATGAATAAATAAACACCTCAAGACCATCAAGCACAATACATAAACAAATAAATTATGACCATACCGTATACCCACACACTTTACATACACACTGTACAAACACAATATACAGCAGCACTTTTCATCTGAAAATCAGCCAGATCATATTGCTGCTGCCTCCCCTCTCCTGGCATGCTTGGATTTGTAGTGCCACAGACACATGAGGTGGTAATGCTGGAGAGGACTGAGGAGGCTGTGCCTATACTGGACTGGTGAGCACTTCCGGTAATAGGTAGAGACTCTAGGGAGGAGTAATAGAGATTGGGGGAGATCTCAGAAAACATCCTCCCTTTAGAAGCAGAGCAGATCTGACACACAAAAAACGATCTACAGTACAGAAGCCTGCTACAAAGCCCATGCTCTGCCCTCCCCCTCCTCCTGCCCACTAAGAGAAGGCAATGACACCTTAGATCATTGAGATAAAAAGCCTTCTGTGTGCAGCAGCCCCCCTTGCCCCCTAATACTTACCAGAGCCTCCTCTCTGTCTAGCGATGTCCACGAGTATCTCGGCCGACCGAGACTCTCTCCCTCCTGATTGACTGAGGCACCATTGGCACTGCTGCTGTCAATCAAAGTCAGTTAGCCAATCAGGAGAGAGAGGGTGCGGGCCCGAACCACAGCTCCGTGTCTGAATGGATACAGGGAGCTACAGGCTTGGGTGCCCCCGTAGCAAGCTGCTGTGGGGGCACTCAACAGGAGGGATGGGCCAGGACCACAGAAGAGGGACCCGAGAAAAGTAGGACCTGAGCTGCTCTGTGCAAATCCACTACACAGGGTAGGTAAGTATGACAAATTTGTTATTTTTATAGAAAAAAAAAAAAGAGACGTTACAATCACTTTAATCAAAGATTCGTACAACTCGTCACAGATGGACATCAGATAGGTCAAAAAAATCATAATATGTCTAGCTCCAGCAACTACGTACATGTGCTCAGCACAGAAACTAAAGATACACTGAAAAGAGGACTAGCTATACAGAGCATCTCCTAGCTACTGAGTGAGGAAAGGATAAAATTATTTAAAGGCAAACAAATAACAATTGTCGTGTAACATGATAGAGGTGCTACTGCATTAGACCTTATGTACATTGGGTGTTTAACCCCTGTGCTTCGGATTCTGGTGTTTCAGTGCATCCGGAAGGCACATGTGCATCATCCAGCTCTGCTGCCAGCCTGTGAAAGTCTATGAGAGGCTGGAAATATGGAGCCTGGACATGGCTGGATGCTGTAGCAAATGGTAATAACATTTAAGGACATATTTTTATGTTCTGGGCATTTATCTCTGGCACATATGACCCTAAATGTTAGTATCACTCTGTACAGGATCCAGCCCAATCCAGCTGCAGCATATTTCAGCCTATCATATACTTTTTCAGGCTGATGGCAAAGGGAATGGATGGTGTCCTAGTGCTTTTCAGCCAAACAAAAATGTCACAATCTGAGGCATAGGGGCTAAACACCCAGTATGCACGAGGTCCTAGAAGACAACCACAAAGGATTTTAAAGTTCCTCTGGTATACTAGTATGGGGTCTCTGGACCTGAATTGATCTATTTCTTTGTTGCTGCTGTTGCCACATTATCAAAATGTAATGCACTGCTGGTGCATTTTATTTGGATGATCAATAATGGTTCACATACAGTACGACACCTGACTCTTTTAGTAGGGACATTCTCATCCTTTCCATCCTCTAAATTAGAGGCCATTAATGAAGTGTTACCTTCTACCGGTGTATACACCTATTCTGAAACTGATTGTGAGGCTTTTATGCTGTTCCTGTCACTTGTACTGAGAATTTGAAATTCCTCCTCACTCGTCTAAATTTTTAAGCTACATTTTGGCAGAGTGTCTACTGGTACCTGATGATGTTGATATTGATGCTGACTGGCAATTGGGACACTGGCTCTGGTGTGTTGGTGGCCCATTCATTTTAATGGGGTATGGTACCTTAATGCATAGCTCAAAATCATGCATTTGTTAAGGCAATGCATAAAATGTACAGATATGAATCCAGCCTAATGCTTTATGGAGCCTCCTACCCACAATAACCATGCAAAAAAGTGAAGGTAGAAGAAATCAGAAATTCTGCTTTGTATAGTTGTTCCAGGTCAGGGACTCGAAGCCACTGGATAAGCATAACAGCCAAGATATTTGCTTTTTTTTTTTTAGCAATGGAAGTGGTTTCCATATTAATAAAGCATTTGAACCTTTGATTCTTACGTTAGAGTGCATTTATTAAATTGAAAATACTGCTGTTATAGATTATACCACAAGAGTGCACTATGACATGACATAAAGTACTGTATTGTCTTTTCTGCAAATAAAATGTCCATACATGGTGTGATTGTTTCTTCTGTATAAGTATATTTTTGTGTGATACGGTCTGGGGAATATCTGCAGGGAGTTTTAGTTAAGAATATCTTGCCTAGATAGGCCTTAAAAATGTTTATCAAAAATGGGATTTAACAGACGTATTTTTTAATCACATTTTGTATCACATTGATGATTTAAACATTCACCCTGACTTATTTCAGCACTGCATATAAAAAAATAAAATCACTTGCTTCTCAGTATTGCATAGAGTGGAAATGTTTTCCCCTTTTCAAAATGCTGTTATTGTCTGTGTCCCCTTTACCCTCAGTTAGTTTTTTCAACAGAACAGAAGAAAGATTTGTCTGAAATTCAGTGTCTTTGTATTCCCCTTATGTTTCCTATTTGTGTGATTTATACTGAAGCTTATTGACCTGTGATCGCTGTTTCCTAAATTGCCCCTTATTTCCACATCCGTGATCAGGTCTGTTTTGTTGGTAATAAGTAGGTCTAGGAACTAGAGTTGAGCGGACACCTGGATGTTCGGGTTCGGCGGGTTTGGCCGAACTTCGGAAAAAAGTTCGGGTTCGGGACCGAACTTGACCCGAACTTGACCCCGAACCCCATTGAAGTCAATGGGGACCCGAATGGCTATAATGAATTGTCGGCTCCCGTCCCCATAATACAGAGAACAGTCATTGAAAGTCATTGATTTTAAAAAGTTATTGTCATAAAAAGTGTTTGGGGACCCGGGTCCTGCCTCAGGGGACATGTATCAATGCAAAAAAACTTTTTAAAAACGGCAGTTTTTTCAAGAGCAGTGATTTTAATAATGCTTAAAGTGAAACAATAAAAGTGTAATATTCCTTTAAATTTCGTACCTGGGGGGTGTCTATAGTATGCATGTAAAAGGGCGCATGTTTCCCGTGCTTAGAACTGTCCCTGCACAAAGTGTCATTTTTGCAGGAAAAAAAGCTATTTAAAATCACTCGCGGCTATAATGAATTGTCGGTTCCCGTAATACAGAGAACAGTCATTCATTGAAAGTCATTTATAAAAAAAAAAAGCGTGGGAGGTTCCCCCAAATCCAATTACCAGGCCCTTCAGGTCTGCTATGAATATTAAGGGGAACCCCGCGTCAAATCAAAAAAAAAATGACGTGGGGTTCCCCCTAAATATCCATACCAGACCCTTCAGGTCTGTGATGAATTTTAAGGGGAACCCCGCGCCCCCAAAAAAATGGCATGGGGCCCCCCTCAAAATTCATACCAGACCCTTATCCGAGCACGCAACCTGGCAGGCCACAGGAAAAGAGGGGGGACGAGAGCGCCCCCCCTTCCTGAACCGTACCAGGCCACATGCCCTCAACATTGGGAGGATGCTTTGGGGGTCTGTGACCCCTCAAAGCACCATGTCCCCATGTTGATGGGGACAAGGGCCTCATCCCTACAACCCTGGCCAGTGGTTGTGGGGGTCTGCGGGCAGGGGGCTTATCGGAATCTGGAAGCCCCCTTTAACAAGGGGACCCCCAGATCTCGCCCCCCCCCTGTGTGAAATGGTAAGGGGGTACAAAAGTACCCCTACCATTTCACCAAAAAAGTGACAAAAATGTTAAAAATTACAGGAGACGGTCTTTGACAATTCCTTTATTAAAGTCTTCTTTCTTCTGGTCTTCTTCCTTCTTCCTTTCTTCATCCTTCGGTTTCTTCATCTTCTTCTTCCATCTTCTTCTTCCTCCGATCCGCTTCTTCTTGCTCTGGTCTTCTCGTCCGGCATCTTCTTCCACGGCGTCTCTTCTTCTTTATCGGGCCGCTCCGCGCAATGGGAGGCTCCCGCTGTGTGACGCTTCGCTTCTTCTGACAGGTCTTTTATAACGGAGGGCGGGGCCACCTGGTGATCCCGCCCCCCCTCTGACGCACGGGGACTTGATGGGGACTTGCCTATGGCTTTCCACATGATGTCAACCCTACTAGTAACGCTTTGTTTATAGTTGGTGCGTCTACCATCTGACCCATGAAATTGTCCTGCAAGACATTTAGGAAATGGCAAGCCTTAGACAAATGTTTGGTTCCATCTGCCCGGTCTATGTCTGGATAATTAAAATCCCCCATTATGATAACACTTCCCATCCTTGCTGCTAATCCAAATTGTGATAGGAGATCCGTCTCCCCCTCCTCCAGGTTAGGGGGCCTATAGCATACTCCCAGTATTATTTTCCCCTTAGCTTCATTCCTTTGGAGCTCTACCCATAAGGATTCCACCTCCTCCCTAGCTCCATTAGTGATGTCATCTCTCACATTCACTTGTACATTATTCTTGATATATAGGCATTCCCCTCCCCCTTTTTACCCTCTCTATCCCTGTGATATAGGGTATACCCTTGAATGGTTGCCAGCCAATCATGAGAGCTGTTGAACCAGGTCTCTGAAATTCCGCCAAAATCCAAATCCTCCTCGTACAACAGTATCTCTAGTTCACCCATCTTGTCCGCCAGGCTCCTGGCATTGGTGAACATGCCACGTAGTTTAGACCGATCGCATACTATCCTCTTATTGGGGGTTTCGAGATTGCAACTAGGAGTTACTATACTTACCTTGGGTTTATGTGCTTTAGTCAACCTACCACTAATGCACCCAATACTACCCTTGTGAATATGTTCCGTGCTGACTATCTCTACCTCTGCCCCCCCCCCCCCCCGTCGCCCAGTTTAAAAACCCCTCTAACTTTTTGGCAATCTTTACTCCCAGCTGATCTGCACCTTCCTCATTTAGGTGCAGTCCGTCCCTTCTATAGTACTGGTGACCGACTGAGAAGTTTACCCAGTCCTCAAGGAACCCAAACCCCTCCTTACTACACCAGTTCCTCAGCCACTTGTCTACTTCCCTAATCTCCCTTTGCCTTTCTGGTGTGGTACGAGGTACCGGTAGTATTCCTGAGAATACTACCTCAGAGGTCCTTTTCCTCAATTTAGCTCCCAAGTCCCTAAAATCATTCTTTAGGACACTCCATCTGCCTCTGACTTTGTCATTGGTGCCAACGTGTCCCCAGCCCCTCCCAGTAATCTGTCCACAAGATCCGTAATGTGCTGAACTTGAGCGCCAGGTAGACAACATACAGTTCGGCGCTTCAGGTCTTTGTTACAGATTGCCCTCTCTGTCCTTCTAAGAATTGAGTCCCCTACCACCAGAAACTGTCTATCCTTTCCCTTCGCTTCCCCCCCCCCCACTCTCACTGGAGGAGTTCTTCCCTCGGCAGCTAGGAGAGTCCCTCAGCTACAGCAGTGCTGGTCCCTGACTGGTTTCACCAATGTCACTCAATGGAGCGTACTTATTGGGATGCTCCAGCCCTGGATTGGCCTCCCTGACACTTCCCCCTCTACCTTTCCTGACTGTCACCCATCTACTCTTTTCTAATGCCTGCACCTCTTTGTCTCCACCTGCCTCTGTGCTGGCCCCTGATGGCACCTGCTGGGTATGTTCCTGGCTCTCCTTTAGTATGGAGGGTCTTCTCAGTGCTGACAGTTGCTTCCCTAAATTCAGAACCTGAGCTTCAAGGGAAACAATGTGCTTACATTTTGCACAGCATACTGGTGACCCCAAAATAGGAATAAAACTTTTTTGCAGAAGGGAGTTTAACAAGACTCGTGGCCACTCATTAAAATTAGTAGAAAAGATGTTTAACCTTAAACTACGTAGAGGGTTCTTTACTGTAAGAGCGACAGGCGGTGTTCTCAGCGGAGGGCATTGATAGTTTCAATAAACTATTAGATAAGCACCTGAACGACCGTAACATACAGGGATATACAATGTAATGCTGACATATAATCACACACATGTTGGATTTGATGGACTTGTGTCAACCTCACCTACTATGTAACTATGTATATGTAACATTATTCGCCCTTGATCGGGTGATCAAGGAACGCATATATGCAGCAAGATGTACACTGAGTCACCTCTCCACACCCGCCGGGCATCGTACCTACTAATTTAATGAGGATTGGGGATTATACCCTGTCCAAATTACCTAACAACTAGCTTCCTAACACTAATATTCAACAAGACAATACACAGGTACTCAACAAGACGATACACAGGCACTCACAGACCAACGTGCACTCGCAGACACACATGCACTCGCAGACCACGTGCACACACAATACACAATATACACAATACACAAGTACTAACGATCCACACACACTACTCAGACAACACTCAGGTACTCACAATACACAGGTACTACCTGACACTAATACTCAATACAGCCCATGTGCATTCGCAGCACTCTTGTACTTACAATACACAGGTACTATGACCCCTGTTATAACCTCCTGTTTTCAACTCTGGTTTTTAACTCACCACTTAGTCCAGTTCCACTAACTCTGGGTTTTAACTCACCACTTAGTGTAGTTCTACTAACTCTGGGTTTTAACTCACCACTTAGTCCAGTCCCACTAACTCTGGGTTTTAACTCACCACTTAGTGCAGTTCCACTAACTCTGGGTTTTAACTCACCACTTAGTCCAGTCCCACTAACTCTGGGTTTTAACTCACCACTTAGTGCAGTTCCACTAACTCTGGGTTTTAACTCACCACTTAGTCCAGTTCCACTTGGTCTAAGTTCCAGAAAACTCAAAGATGAGCAGGCTCAAAATGAGTTTTACAGAAAGTTATATAGGCCTCAAGCACCTGTGACCAATTAACCACTCCCCTTAATTAGTAGGAATAAGGAAGGAATGAAAAAAAAGGCCGTTTAAAAAGTGACAGAAAAGGGTGTTAAAAAGCTGCAAGGAAAGGCCCCAAAAAGAACCTAAAAATGCAACACAGCAATCACCAGCAGTCAAAAGCAAAACTTGTTCACATTCTCCGCTCAAGGTCCCCACTGTTTAGCTTCTAACCAGCAGTCTGGCCAATGGCTGGAAATGCTCTCTAAAATGCACAAAAGCACACGTTCTATTGCTGTCAAGGAGACAGTTATTAAAGTGATATCAAAGGCTTTATTTTTTTCTTTTTAAATAACAAACACGTCATACTCACCTGATCTGTACAGTGGTTTTGCACAGAGAAGCCTCAATCCTCCTCTTCTTGGGTCCCTCTCCTGCGCTCTTGGTGCCTCCCTCCTGCTGCAATGGGGGCACCCAAGCAGGCTTGTTCCAGAGTCATGGCTCTGCTAATGGCTACAACTGCTGTCTCAGCCAATGAGGAGGGAGAGTCCCTGGAGATCTAAGACACCCATGCACATCTTTGGATCGAGATGGGGCTCAGGTAAGTATTAGGGAGGGCTGTTGCATAGAGAGGGTTTCTTTACCCTCATGCATAGAATGCATGAAGGTAAAACCCCTTGAGCCTTTAGAACCACTTTAAGCTTCATACAAGGTGGCAGCTCACCCCCTGTGCATGTGTTTTTGTCAGCAGTACCAGAGACCTGCTTCAGGGGTTGTCTGACAGAGGTAAGTTTCTCCACATCTTTTGGAGCTGTAAAACCACTCTGGCAACATGCAGCCACTTAAGCAGCAACTTACTTTGACCTTGCCAAAGTGCCTATTTTTTGCAACAATGTCAGATATACCATCCCGATGCCAGGAATTGGTTCATATCCTTTTTAGTGCTATTCAATGAGTGATAGCCCTAATTTGGCACTGTCCCACTGTTCCCTGGTTTCTGTTTTTTTTTTTTTTACAAACAATGGAGGCTATAATGCTTCTAGAAAGAATTTCCCATACCACCATGGACACTATGATAATTTAGGAACAAAAATGGGAAAACTGGTCCTCTTATTGAGGGGTTTGTGTATACCGGGTCTGTCAGGGATACAGCTGACTGCAAATTCCTTTGATCTGTGAACAAATGTAGCAGAGTATGATGTTTTAATCTGCTGATTACATTTCTACATCCATGTTGGGGTATATACTGTTGTTCTTTTTCTTTGATTGTACTTTACACATGGAGAGCTATGATTGTACGTGACATTTTTGTGTTAGGCATTCTTTGCCAGATTTCTTTGTCCTAATTTGTATCATAAGCTCTAATAAAAATCATTGGTATTTATAAAAAAAAAAAAAAAAAAAAACAGTGTTGGCTTTCATTCCACTTTACGGAAACAACATGTTAAATATTAATTTGACACCTGAGCTTTTGAGACATACAGTGCTGCCTAGGTCAAGGGCCTGCCCTGTGTATTTGGGTGCATTCACAATAGGGTGGAAATTGCAGTGATATTATGTGAAAAGCAACTTGCATCTGTAATGGATTTGTAATACCATCAATTGACCAGCAGAGGGCAGTAATGCAACAAACATTTTAGTTTGACTTACATATGCTATACAGTATTTACAATCTCACATAGAACTTTAGGATTATATAATTAAGAAAAATTCACAAATTTTAGGTGTCTATTGGAATTTTCACTTTCATGCCTGCGGTTTAATAATGTGGTCAAGATTTTTTTATATTGTCACTATGAGAGATGAATCTTGTGATTTTTTTTCTGGCTTTCTTAAAAACCAATTTACAAGCTTTTTGTGAAAAAGGGCATTGAGACCTAGGCACTGCCATGAAAATATTCAGTGGAGAGCAGGTTTATTTAATGTGGCTTAAAGAGTACCATTAAAATGTGCAATTCTCCTAAATACAATGCTTGGGGATGTCTTAAGCCTGTACTTGAAGTGGTGTACCTGTACAATGTATTAAAGCAGGTGTGCCCAACATTTTGAAGAGCGAAGGGCCACTTAAGCTAGTTGTTAACCGGTGGCAGGCCACAATGAGCGGATCGGTTTTACTGCACTTTGCAATAGTGTTCTATTATATTCTGCAGGATTGGTGCACTTTCAGAAAGCTCACTAAACTCGCAGGTAATAACAGAAGTCTATGGCTCAGTGCAGGTAGCCCGCAGGTAAACTGATCTGCGCCTGCGGATCAGTTTGAAAGCAGCCCAGTAACCACTGCAGAACAGATATGCCCATATGTACACTGTGATTTTAGTAATAAACGGACCTTTAATAACAGTATTCTATTCTATTTCATCCCAGAGTAGGAGGTCGCAAGCCACATCAGAGGGCTCCGTGGGCCACATGTGGCCCCCGGGCATCTGTTTGGGCACCTCTGTATTAAAGTGACATTTTGAAAAAAAATTAAATAATTGCAACTAAATGACATTTCCCCAGTTGACTTTGCTCTGTTTGCAACCAAAGCATCTCTGCTAGACGCTTATCCAGAAAAAGGGTCTGATATGTTACATAGTTATGCCCTGTACACACGGTCGGAAATTCCGACCACAAAATCCGTCAGATTTTTTCCAACGGATTTTGTCCGAACTGGTGTTGTATACAAAGTTGCCGGAAAATCTGATCGTTCGGAACGTGGTGACATTCGTTGCGTACGACGGGACTACGTAGAGGCTAGTAGCCAATAGCTTTGGTCTCGTAATTTGATCTGAGCATGCGTGGCACTTTGTCCGCCGGAATTCTCTACAAACGATCGGAAAAAGTCAGATCAGATTTTTTTGTCGGAAAATTCTGAAAAAAGCCCGCTAGAGCACACACACGATCGGATTTTCTGACAACATAATCCAATCAGACTTTTTCCATCGGAATATCCGACCGCGTGTACGGGGCATGAGTCTGGTTGAAGTCCATCCAGTTTAACCAATAGAAGGGATCCTACACACACAATCCTATACTCTCAGTTGACCCAGAGGAAGGCAAAAATCTCCCCAAAAAAAGCATGATCCAATTATCTAATAGAATAAATCTATCCCCTATGTTGTAGATGCTATAACTTTTGCGCAAACCAATCAATATACGCTTATTGCAATTTTTTTACCAAAAATATGTAGAATACATATTTGCCTAAACTGAGGAAATTTTTTATTTTTTTTTAAATTGGAATATTTTTTTATTGCAAAAACTACAAAATATTGTGTTTTTTTCAAAATTGTCGCTTTTGTTTTGTTTATAGCGCAAAAAATAAAACCTGCAGAGATGATCAAATACAACCAAAAGAAAGCTCTATTTGTGAGGAAAAAAGTACATACATTTTATTTGGGTAAAATGTCGCACGACTGCGCAATTGTCAGTGACGTAGTGCCGTATCGCAAAAAATGGCCTGGTCAGGAGGGGGGCAAATCCTTCCGGGGCTGAAGTGGTTGACCACTACGCTCTGAATTAGTTTTTTTAGCCAGTTTTCTATCCATTTACAAACTGATTTTTCCAAGCCTGTAGACTTTACCTTCCACATTAACTGTGTGTGGGGAACTGTGTCAAACGCTTTTGGAAAATCTAAGTATACTATATCCACAGCCACCCCTCTGCCTAAGGTTTGTTAGACAACTTCTATCTTTCATGAATCCATGTTGTCTGTTGTTTAACAGCTTGCCGACCACCCGCCGTCGATTGACGGTGGCAGAATGGCACTCCTGCGCCAATCACTGTAGCTGTACGGCGGGCACTTTAAGGAGTACAGGTTGCGCGGGCACCCGCCGCATCACTGAGGAGCCTGTGCATGTGGCCGGTGACCACGATGGCCTTAGGCTACCCACAGTTGCACCTGATAAGGAGAGAATGGAGATCTGTCAATATAAACAGACAGATCTCCGTTCTGTCAGGGGTGAGGAGAGTGATCTGTTGTTAGTACTGCTTAGGAACAACGATTGGTCTCCTCCGATTGGTCTCCTCCCCCAGGCAGTCACATCCCCACCCTCCACGGTTAGAATCACTACCTAGGACACACATTTAACCCCTTGATCGCCCCCTAGTGTTAACCCCTTCCCTGCCAGTGACATTTATACAGTAATCAATAGCTATTTATAGCTCTGATCGCTGTATTAATGTCAATGGCCCCACAATAGTGTGAAAAATGTCCGATCTGTCCGCCACAATGTTGCAGTCCCAATAAAAATTACTAGTAAAAAAATAATAATAATAAAAATGCCATAAATCTATCCCCTATTTTGTTGACGCTATAACTTTTGCGCAAACCAATCAATATACGCTTATTGCAATTTTTTTACCAAAAATATGTAGAAGAATATATATCGGCCTAAGCTTCCTTCCACCTAAAGGAGGTGGAAGTAGGCTCTGCAATCTCATGCTGTTCATGATCTCTTATAACTTGGAGATCTGGAGGACATCATTTTCACCAAAGCAAGTCTAACAAATTGCTCAAGCAACAATCGCATGCAAGTGATCAACCTGGATGCAGGCAGTTTATTCGCCCTCACATAATACGAATGCACCCTAATTAACCCTGTCTGGAGGCAGCTGTTGTGATCTGACTTGCTGTTAGAAGGTGGCTACAGTTGGTCTCCATGGTCCCACTGTATGTAGCAGCATAGCCACCCTCTCTTGCTTGCTCACAGGATGCAGTGTGTCCCGCTTGTTCTAAACAAACAGAAGTGAGGGGTGAAATTGAACGTTCAAGAACTCCCAGAGGACATCACAAGGAGACATCAAAACACAGGTTTACTGCTGAGTGGGTTGCTGAACTAAAGGTCCTGGCTGAGCGGTGTCATCGGTCTGAGATATCCATGCAGCCTTCCATCCAGAGTTCACCCCCACGATCTTCTGTGCAAGCAAAGGCCTTGGCTGGGCTATAGCCACATGCCTGGTTTTGCTTGCCATCTGGTAAGCAAGTTTTTCTAAAGGTGGCGGCACACTTTATTGCATGAACTCACTGTGGTGGCAACATTAGAAGAATTTTGTCTATCATTCCACACATTTTTGCCTATAGAGAGATGGAAAAACAGAACCTATAAGAGGTTGTGCATACTAGAACCTGGGAGTCGAAGGAGCAAGGTAAAAAGATTGCAGATGACCACTCAGCATGGGTGGGTCTCCTGTTATATACTATTGTGCATAGAGCATTCACCCCCAGATATTTGTGCTCCCACATGAATGAATAATATACATATTACACAAATATATGAGATCTGCTCAGACCAGACATTTCAGAAAGCGTATTTGCGATGAACACAATTATGCAGCTTAGTTGCTATTATTCTATTATCACAAAAGTCACATTAATTATAAAAACCATGGGACACTACTGGACCACATTATGGTGACTGAAAATGAATTTAGAAGTCTGCCAGCCAAATAAATTAGAAGTTAGATCTTTCACAGTAGTTGGATTACTAGGTGTTAAATTACCAGGAAGATAGCTTCGAAAAGCTATTTCATGATCTCATTCAAAAAATCGAAGCATAAAAGGAATACAGTGTGTAATTCCAAACACAGAGTCCAAGAAGTAGTCCATGTCAGATAGCAGATGTATTTTATGTGAATCTGTTTGAATGCAGTACAAATAAGAACAAAAAGTAAAAATAGTCATATATCTAGCTTACTTAAAATTGCATTTTACAGAGCATTGATGTGTTGTATTTCACAACAACCAGCCAGATTTCACCTTCCTTTCATCCAGAAGAACAGAAAATTATAAATTTTAATTGTTTGGTATGGTCTAATTTATACACTTTGCTCATATTACTTTAAGATTCACACAAACTCAATAACATGCAATTAAAGCTCCCATTAGGCTTCTTATATACAATTGGAAGCATTTTATTATAGTCATTTGCTAAATGTAGAAAAATAGTAGAAATCCAGTGAGCTGGAAAGTTCATGTGAACTTTGCAGTTTTATCACAATCAGTCTTATCTGTCTCCACGGTTCACCTCTGGAAACCACAGAACACCTTCATCCTCTATTATGGAAATATGTTCGCCTGTTCGCTGAATAGCGAACAATTTGGGGTGTTCGTGGCAAATTCAAAATCTGCAGAACACCCTTTAAAATAAAAACGAACATGAAAAATCAAAAGTGCTAATTTTAAAGGCTTATATGCATGGTATTGCCATAAAAAGTGTTTGGGGACCTGGGTCCTGCCCCAGGGGACATGTATCAATGCAAAAAAAAGTTTTAAAAACGGACGTTTTTTCGGGAGCAGTGATTTTAATAATGCTTTAAGTGAAACAATAAAAGTGTAATATTCCTTTAAATTTCGTACCTGGGGGGTGTCTATAGTATGCCTGTAAAGTGGCGCATGTTTCCAGTGCTTAGAACAGTTCCAAGAGAGCCAAATTAATTTTCTAAAGGAAAAAAAGTAATTTAAAAGTACTTGCGGCTATAATGAATTGTCGGTCTCGGCAATACACATAAAAGTTCATTGATAAAAAATGGCATCCCACAGGGGAACCCCGAACCAAAATAAAATGTGTGGGGGTCCCCCCAAATTCCATTCCAGGCCCTTCAGGTCTGGTATGGATATTAAGGTGAACCCCGCACCAAAATTTTAAAAAAATGGCGTGGGGTCCCCCTCAAGATCCATACCAGACCCTTGAGGTCTGGTATGGATTTTAAGGGGAACCCCGTGCCAAAATGTAAAAAAAAAATGGCGTGGGGTCCCCCCAAAAATCCATTCCAGACCCTTATCTGAGCACGCAACCTGGCAGGCCACAGGAAAAGGTAGCCCCCAAAGCACCTTGTCCCCATGTTGATGGGGAGAAGGGCCTCATCCCCACAACCCTTGCCCGGTGGTTGTGTGGGTCTGCAGGCAGGGGGCTTATCAGAAATTGGAAGCCCCCTTTAACAGGGGGACCCCCAGCTTATTTCTTTTTCGGTCGGTCGGAGCGAGAGAAGAACAAGAACAAGACTTCGTGGGATAGTTTTATTTTTATTTTTTTTTTAATAAAGGACTTGTCCCAAGGCGTGTATTGTCTTTTTTTTACCATTTTCACAAATTTTTTGTGAAATGGTAGGGGTACATTTGTACCCCGTTACCATTTCACACAGGGGGGCGGGATTTGGGGGTAGCCTTGTTAAAGGGGGCTTCCAGATTCCGATAAGTCCCCCGCCCGCAGACCCCCACAACCACCGGGCAACGGTTGTGGGGATGAGGTCCTTCTCTCCATAAACATGGGGACAAGATACTTTGGGGGGCTACCTCAAAGCACCCTCCCAATGTTGAGGGCATGTGGCCTGGTACGGTTCAGGAGGGGGGGCACTCTCTCGTCCCCACCTCTTTTCCTGCAGCCTGCCAGGTTGCGTGCTCGGATAAGGGTCTGGTATGGATTTTTTGGGGGGACCCCACACCATTTCTTTTTTATTTTGGTGCGGGGTTCCCCTTATTATCCATACCAGAACTGAAGGGCCACAATTTTGGTTCGGGATTCCCCTGTGGTTCCCCATGCCGTTTTTATCAATGAACTTTTATGTGTATTGCCTGGACCTACAATTCATTATAGCCGCGAGTACATTTAAATTACTTTTTCATTTTGCTCTCGGACTGTTCTAAACACGGGAAACATGTACCAGTTTACAGGCATACTATAGACACCCCCAGGTATGAAATTTAAAGGAATATTACACTGTTATTGTTTCACTTTAAGCATTATTAAAATCACTGCTCCCAAAAAAACTGTAGTTTTTAAAACTTTTTTTGCATTGATACATGTCCTCTGGGCCTGGACCCGGGTACCCAAACACTTTTTAAGACAATAACTTGCATATACAGTGCCTTGCGAAAGTATTCGGCCCCCTTGAACTTTTCAACCTTTTGCCACATTTCAGGCTTCAAACATAAAGATATAAAATTTTAATTTTTTGTGAAGAATCACCAACAAGTGGGACACAATTGTGAAGTGGAACGAAATCTATTGGATATTTTAAACTTTTTTAGCAAATAAAAAACTGAAAAGTGGTGCGTGCAAAATGATTCGGCCCCTTTACTTTCAGCGCAGCAAACTCACTCCAGAAGTTCAGCGAGGATCTCTGAATGATCCAATGTTGTCTTAAATGACTGATGGTGATAAATAGAATCCACCTGTGTGTAATCAAGTCTCTGTATAAATGCACCTGCTCTGTGATAGTCTCAGGGTTCTGTTGAAAGCGCAGAGAGCATCATGAAGACCAAGGAACACACCAGGCAGGTCCGTAATACTGTTGTGGAGAAGTTTAAAGCCGGATTTGGATACAAAAAGATTTCCCAAGCTTTAAACATCCCAAGGAGCACTGTGCAAGCGATCATTTTGAAATGGAAGAGTATCAGACCACTGCAAATTTACCAAGACCTGGCTGTCCCTCTAAACTTTCAGCTCAGACAAGGAGAAGACTGATCAGAGATGCAGCCAAGAGGCCCATGATCACTCTGGATGAACTGCAGAGAACTACAGCTGAGGTGGGAGAGTCTGTCCATAGGACAACAATCAGTCGTACACTGCACAAATCTGGCCTTTATGGAAGAGTGGCAAGAAGAAAGCCATTTCTCAAAGATATCCATAAAAAGTCTCGTCTAAAGTTTGCCACAAGCCACCTGGGAGACACACCAAACATGTGAAAGAAGGTGCTCTGGTCCGATGAAACCAAAATCGAACTTTTTGGCCACAATGCAAAACGATATGTTTGGCGTAAAAGCAACACAGCTCATCACCCTCAACACACCATCCCCACTGTCAAACATGGTGGTGACAGCATCATGGTTTGGGCCTGCTTTTCTTCAGCAGGGACAGGGAAGATGGTTAAAATTGAGGGAAGATGGATGCAGCCAAATACAGGACCATTCTGGATGAAAACCTGTTGGAGTCTGCAAAAGACCTGAAAGTGGGACGGAGATTTATCTTCCAACAAGACAATGATCCCAAACATACAGCAAAATCTACAAAGGAATGGTTCACAAATAAACGTATCCAGGTGTTAGAATGGCCAAGTCAAAGTCCAGACCTGAATCCAATCGAGAATCTGTGGAAACAGCTGAAAACTGCTTTTCACAAACGCTCTCCATCCAACCTCACTGAGCTCGAGCTGTTTTGCAAGGAAGAATGGGCAAGAATTTCAGTCTCTCGATGTGCAAAACTGATAGAGACATACCCCAAGCGACTTGCATCTGTAATTTTGCACGCCCCACTTTTCATTTTTTTATTAGTTAAAAAAGTTTCAAAAATCCAATAGATTTCGTTCCACTTCACAATTGTGTCCCACTTGTTGGTGATTCTTCACAAAAAATTTAAATGTTATATCTTTATGTTTGAAGCCTGAAATGTGGCAAAAGGTTGAAAAGTTCAAGGGGGCCGAATACTTTCGCAAGGCACTGTAAGCCTTTAAAATTAGCACTTTTGATTTTTCATGTTCGTGTCCCATAGACTTTAACAGTGTTTGCGTGTTCAAACACATTTTTTGCCTGTTCGCATGTTCTGCTGCGAACCGAACAGGGGGGTGTTCGGCTCATCCCTATAAATATGGTGAGGGGAGCGTTCTGTAGTGCTAACACACTTCCAGGTCCTAGGGTAACTTTGCTGCACCTTCAAAGACACAGTACAATGAGTGAGCATTGTCACTCTAAGAGAGGGAGCTTGTCACTGATAGCGGTACTTCCCTTAAGGCCAGTATGTGCCCAGGGAGAAATACCCAGAATGCATACTGCTTGCCTTCCGGGCATTCATCCATGGGTGCACACTACCCTATACATGCATACCGCTAAATGCACTGCCTAACACCGTCAGCAGATGTCAGACTCTCAGCGCTTTTGACAGACTGCAGGCAGTTGGGCTGTCAGGAACAGTGTCATTGCTTGGATCGCCTGCTGGTGTCACTGTTCCTTTCGGCATCAAAGGGTGCAGTTCTGGTGGCCACCAGCGGGGGTCTCCCAGCAGATGGACATGCTAGTGATCAAGCTACACCTGATGTGGAACTGCTGGGAGTATATAAGCCCGTCCTTCACTGAGGCTCAGCACTTCAGAATTCCTTCCTGCAAGCCTTGTCCCTGCCTGACCTGAGCCTTTGCCTGAAACCTGTTCCTGATCCGCTTCCTGCCCTGTCCTGCCCTGTCCTGGACTCTGTTTCCTTACCTGGTTCCTGAGACTCGTCCCCTGATTCCTGCCTTAGCTTCCATTGCTTCTGCTTCCTCCACCTGGCCCTTCTGTTCCCTTTGTTCTCTTATACCTGCCTTGTTATTTATGTGTTCCACTTCCTTGTGTGTGTTTATAGTTAGTTAGTTAGTTAGTTAGTTAGTTAGATTAGGGTTTTGGGGTTGCTGTGTGTTATTTGCTTTTTGCTTGTTCATGGTTTGCTGTGTTTGGTTTTCACGTGTGTCTTTATCCTTTAATAAATATATATTTTTTCACTTACCTTTGAGCCTGATTCCTTTAGTGCAGACCATTGATCTGTTCACTTTTCTGGATGCCTGTGTTTAGGCATCTCTCATGACAGAATTCTGAAGCCATACAAACAGCTGCAAGCTGCACTTGGGAATTGGGTCTGGACACTTGCTATTGCCAGGAAAAATGCATCTGGAAGATATTCTGTATCTCTCGCTCCTGGCAACAGATGACAGAGATTGTTGTTATCAGACTTTGGGTGGCTATACTAGGGAGCAACTACTGGAGTGCATCCGTATAGCCCAGGTTTTCGTTGATCAGGGCAGTTTTCTTTTTGAGGACGTGCAGCCTCTGATCAAGATTTGTACCGAGCTGGCCCTGCCCTGTATTCCTGAGGGCCATGATGATTTCTAAGGATGAGCCCGGTGTTCGATTCGAACCCATGTTCGAATCGAGCATCGGGTGTTCGCTCGCTCGGCGAGCCCAGAACTATTGGGGCCGCTAGCATCAAATTCGTGTGATGCGAGCGGCCCCGCAATGCATTGCGGCCCGCGCAGTGCAATGCTGGCTGATGATTGGCCAAGCATGCACTGTGACCCCGCATGCTTGGCCAATCACAGCGCCGGAAGCGAGGAGAGCCATAATTGGCTACAGGCAGGATGCCTGTAGCCAATTATAGCTCAGGGGCTTTAGTACACGCCCCACGGTATAAGAGGCCGCCGCGCCGGCGGCCTCGCATATTATGTTTCAGTCAGTGTCAGCGTGTCAGTGTGCTGCTGACTGCTGACAACAATATGTGCTCTATTTCTGGGGATATGTGTGTGCATGCTGTTAGAACAGCATTGCAGTATCACATCTGGGGGGTGTCTATAGGTGGCCTGTGAAGGGGGCAGGTTTCCTGTGCTTAGAACTTTCCCTGCAAAAAAGTGTCATTTTTGCAGGAAAAAAGCTATTTAAAATCACTCGCGGCTAATGAATTGATGGCTCCTGTAACACAGAGAACTGTCATTCATTAATAAAAAACAAAAAAAAAGCGTAGGGGTCCCCCCAAATTCAATAACCAGGCCCTTCAGGTCTGGGATGGATATTAAGGGGGATCCCAGCCAAAAAAAAAAAAAAAAAATGGCGTAGGGTCCCCCTCAAAATCCATACCAGACCCTTGAGGTCTGGTATGGATTTTAAGGGGTACCCTAGCCAAAAAAAATGGCGTGGGGTCCCCCTCAAAATCCATACCAGACCCTTATCCGAGCACGCAACCTGGCAGGCCGCAGGAAAAGAGGGGGGGACGAGAGCGGCCCCCCTCTCGCCTGAACCGTACCAGGCCACATGCCCTCAACATTGGGAGGAGGCTTTGGGGGTCTAAGACCCCTAAAGCACCTTGTCCCCATGTTGATGAGGACAAGGGCCTCTTCCCCACAACCGTGCCCGGTGGTTGTGGGGGTCTGCGGGCGGGGGGCTTATCGGAATCTGGAAGCCCCCTTTAACAAGGGGACCCCCAGATCCCCCCCCCCCCCCCCTGTGTGAAATGGTAAGGGGGTACAAAAGTACCCCTACCATTTCACCAAAAAAGTGGCAAAAATGGTAAAAATGACAGGAGACAGTCTTTGACAATTCCTTTATTAAAATCTTCTTTCTTCTTTCTTCATCCTTCGGTTTCTTCATCTTCTCCTTCCTTCATCTTCTTCCATCTTCTTCTTCCATTTTCTTCTTCCTCCGATCCGCTTCTTCTTGCGCTGGTCTTCTCGTCCTTCTCGTCCGGCATCTTCTTCCATCGGCGTCGGCGTCGGTGTCGGTGTCTTCTTGGGCCGCTCCGCGCAATGGGAAGCTCCCGCTGTGTGAGGCTCCGCTCCATCTGACAGGTCTTTTATAATGGAGGGCACCTGGTGACCCCGCCCCCTCTCACGCACAGAGACGTCATGGGGAATTCCATGATGGCTTTCCCCATGATGTCAGAGGGGGGCGGGGTCACCAGGTGCCCTCCGTTTTAAAAGACCTGTCAGATGGAGCGGAGCCTCACACAGCGGGAGCCTCCCATTGCGCGGAGCGGCCCAAGAAGACACCGACACCGACGCTGACGGAAGAAGATGCCGGACGAGAAGGACGAGAAGACCAGCGCAAGAAGAAGCGGATCAGAGGAAGAAGAAAATGGAAGAAGAAGATGGAAGAAGATGAAGGAAGGAGAAGATGAAGAAACCGAAGGATGAAGAAAGAAGAAAGAAGATTTTAATAAAGGAATTGTCAAAGACTGTCTCCTGTCATTTTTACAATTTTTGCCACTTTTTTGGTGAAATGGTAGGGGTACAAAAAGTACCCCCTTACCATTTCACACAGGGGGGGGGGGGCGGGATCTGGGGGTCCCCTTGTTAAAGGGGGCTTCCAGATTCCGATAAGCCCCCCGCCCGCAGACCCCCACAACCACCGGGCACGGTTGTGGGGAAGAGGCCCTTGTCCTCATCAACATGGGGACAAGGTGCTTTAGGGGTCTTAGACCCCCAAAGCATCCTCCCAATGTTGAGGGCATGTGGCCTGGTACGGTTCAGGCGAGAGGGGGGGCTGCTCTCGTCCCCCCCTCTTTTCCTGCGGCCTGCCAGGTTGCGTGCTCGGATAAGGGTCTGGTATGGATTTTGAGGGGGACCCCACGCCATTTTTTTTGGCTAGGGTTCCCCTTAAAATCCATACCAGACCTCAAGGGGGGTGTCTATAGGTGGCCTGTGAAGGGGGCAGGTTTCCTGTGCTTAGAACTTTCCCTGCAAAAAAGTGTCATTTTTGCAGGAAAAAAGCTATTTAAAATCACTCGCGGCTAATGAATTGATGGCTCCTGTAACACAGAGAACTGTCATTCATTAATAAAAAAACAAAAAAAAAGCGTAGGGGTCCCCCCAAATTCAATAACCAGGCCCTTCAGGTCTGGGATGGATATTAAGGGGGATCCCAGCCAAAAAAAAAAAAAAAAAATGGCGTAGGGTCCCCCTCAAAATCCATACCAGACCCTTGAGGTCTGGTATGGATTTTAAGGGGTACCCTAGCCAAAAAAAATGGCGTGGGGTCCCCCTCAAAATCCATACCAGACCCTTATCCGAGCACGCAACCTGGCCGGCCGCAGGAAAAGAGAGGGGGGGACGAGAGCGGCCCCCCTCTCGCCTGAACCGTACCAGGCCACATGCCCTCAACATTGGGAGGAGGCTTTGGGGGTCTAAGACCCCTAAAGCACCTTGTCCCCATGTTGATGAGGACAAGGGCCTCTTCCCCACAACCGTGCCCGGTGGTTGTGGGGGTCTGCGGGCGGGGGCTTATCGGAATCTGGAAGCCCCCTTTAACAAGGGGACCCCCAGATCCCGCCCCCCCCCCCCCTGTGTGAAATGGTAAGGGGGTACAAAAGTACCCCTACCATTTCACCAAAAAAGTGGCAAAAATGGTAAAAATGACAGGAGACAGTCTTTGACAATTCCTTTATTAAAATCTTCTTTCTTCTTTCTTCATCCTTCGGTTTCTTCATCTTCTCCTTCCTTCATCTTCTTCCATCTTCTTCTTCCATTTTCTTCTTCCTCCGATCCGCTTCTTCTTGCGCTGGTCTTCTCGTCCTTCTCGTCCGGCATCTTCTTCCATCGGCGTCGGCGTCGGTGTCGGTGTCTTCTTGGGCCGCTCCGCGCAATGGGAAGCTCCCGCTGTGTGAGGCTCCGCTCCATCTGACAGGTCTTTTATAATGGAGGGCACCTGGTGACCCCGCCCCCTCTGACGCACAGAGACGTCATGGGGAATTCCATGATGGCTTTCCCCATGATGTCAGAGGGGGGCGGGGTCACCAGGTGCCCTCCGTTTTAAAAGACCTGTCAGATGGAGCGGAGCCTCACACAGCGGGAGCCTCCCATTGCGCGGAGCGGCCCAAGAAGACACCGACACCGACGCTGACGGAAGAAGATGCCGGACGAGAAGGACGAGAAGACCAGCGCAAGAAGAAGCGGATCAGAGGAAGAAGAAAATGGAAGAAGAAGATGGAAGAAGATGAAGGAAGGAGAAGATGAAGAAACCGAAGGATGAAGAAAGAAGAAAGAAGATTTTAATAAAGGAATTGTCAAAGACTGTCTCCTGTCATTTTTACAATTTTTGCCACTTTTTTGGTGAAATGGTAGGGGTACAAAAAGTACCCCCTTACCATTTCACACAGGGGGGGGCGGGATCTGGGGGTCCCCTTGTTAAAGGGGGCTTCCAGATTCCGATAAGCCCCCCGCCCGCAGACCCCCACAACCACCGGGCACGGTTGTGGGGAAGAGGCCCTTGTCCTCATCAACATGGGGACAAGGTGCTTTAGGGGTCTTAGACCCCCAAAGCATCCTCCCAATGTTGAGGGCATGTGGCCTGGTACGGTTCAGGCGAGAGGGGGGGCTGCTCTCGTCCCCCCCTCTTTTCCTGCGGCCTGCCAGGTTGCGTGCTCGGATAAGGGTCTGGTATGGATTTTGAGGGGGACCCCACGCCATTTTTTTTGGCTAGGGTTCCCCTTAAAATCCATACCAGACCTCAAGGGTCTGGTATGGATTTTGAGGGGGACCCTACGCCATTTTTTTTTTGGCTGGGATCCCCCTTAATATCCATCCCAGACCTGAAGGGCCTGGTTATTGAATTTGGGGGGACCCCTACGCTTTTTTTTTTTTCATTTTTTTTTTTATTTTTTATCAATGACTTTTTTTTATGAATGAGTTTCAATGAATCACTGTTCTCTGTGTTACGGGAGCCGTGAATTAACATTAGCCGCGAGTGATTTTAAATAGCTTTTTTACTTTCAAAAATGACACTTTGCGCAGAGACAGTTCTAAACACGGGAAACATGCGCCCCTTCACAGGCATACTATAGACACCCCCCAGGTACGAAATTTAAAGGAATATTACACTTTTATTGTTTCAATTTAAGCATTATTAAAATCACTGCTCCTGAAAAAACGGCCGTTTTTAAAAAAAAATTTTGCATTGATACATGTCCCCTGGGGCAGGACCCAGGTCCCCAAACACTTTTTATGACATTAACATGCATATTAGCCTTTAAAATGAGCACTTTTAATTTCGAACGTTCGCATCCATTATAACTAATAGGGTTCTAAAGCTCGCACGGACTTTAGGTCCGTTCGCGGGTTCTGGTGCGAGCCGAACGGGGGGGTGTTCGGCTCATCCCTAATGATTTCACTCCCCCTTTTAATATGAATCAGGTTGTATCCCTAGTATGGCTTTTTGAAGATGATCCTGATGACTTTTGTGAGCACTACTCTGGCTGTTCCGCACAGGTGATTGCTGAGTGCATTGTGTCTGCTCAGTCTTTTGTTAGACAGGAAAACTTAAAACCACAGTTTGTACAACCCATACTTTCAGCATGGTCTGACATGATGCAATTAGCCACAGCCAAACAAACCATGTCTGCCATCAAATACCAGCCTACCCAAATGTATGTTTCCCCATCACCCATACCAAACCCAGCTGCCCAGCCCGATGTGTTCCTGCCTGCTGCCCAGCCTGATGTGTTCCTGTCTGCTGCCCAGCCTGATGTGTTCCTGTCTGCTGCCCAGCCTGATGTGTTCCTGTCTGCTGCCCAGCCTGATGTGTTCCTGTCTGCTGCCCAGCCTGATGTGTTCCTGTCTGCTGCCCAGCCTGATGTGTTCCTGTCTGCTGCCCAGCCTGAGGTGTTTCTGTATGCTGCTCAGCCTGATGTGTTCCTGTCTGCGGCCCAGCCTGATGAGCCACTGTCTGCTGCCCAGCCTGATGACCCAAAGCTCGCTGCCCAGCCTGATGACCCGAAGCTCGCTGCCCAGCCTGATGACCCGGTGCCTGCTGCCCAGCTCGATGACCCGGAGCCTGCTGCCCTGCCTGTTTTTATTTCCAGATCTAAACTTCCAGACCCTGGTGGTGGGGTACATGTCCCATTGTCGGACTCGGGTGGCATGCCTCCCAGTAGGTTAAGAGACTCTGGCCGGAGAGCGCAAAGAAGTCCGCAGTCACAGGGGAGACTTTTTGGGACTTTTTCACATCCACACGCACTGCCAGATCAAAGGCAGAATGGCGTGTCCGGAGGCCACTCCTTGGGGGGGGGGGGGAACTGTCAGGAACAGTGTCATTGCTTGGATCGCCTGCTGGTGTCACTGTTCCTTTCGGCATCAAAGGGTGCAGTTCTGGTGGCCACCAGCGGGGGTCTCCCAGCAGATGGACATGCTAGTGATCAAGCTACACCTGATGTGGAACTGCTGGGAGTATATAAGCCCGTCCCTCACTGAGGTTGGCGCTTCGGAATTCCTTCCTGCAAGCCTTGTCCCTGCCTGACCTGAGCCTTTGCCTGAAACCTGTTCCTGATCCGCTTCCTGCCCTGTCCTGTCCTGGACTCTGTTTCCTTACCTGGTTCCTGAGACTCGTCCCCTGATTCCTGCCTTGGCTTCCCTTGCTTCTGCTTCCTCCACCTGGCCCTTCTGTTCCCTTTTTTCTCTTATCACTGCCTTGTTATTTATGTGTTCCACTTCCTTGTGTGTGTTTATAGTTAGTTAGTTAGATTAGGGTTTTGGGGTTGCTGTGTGTTATTTGCTTTTTGCTTGTTCATGGTTTGCTGTGTTTGGTTTTCACGTGTCTCTTTATCCTTTAATAAATATATATTTTTTCACTTACCTTTGAGCCTAATTCCTTTAGTGCAGCCCATTGATCTGTTCACTTTTGCTGGATGCCTGTGTTTATGCATCTCTCATGACATGGGCTGAACGGTGTGGCTGTGCCCTTCAGCCAAAGCTAAATGCCAGAGCCCCATGCACTGGGGCTAAATGCCGGTGTGCAAATCCTGGTGCGAATGAGGCTTTAGGATCCGCTTGAGAGTAACATCAATGTATATACTCCAGCTTAGTTACCATTTAAACTTAGATTACTATCGGTAAGATATAGACTTTACTTCTGAAGTGTGAATTTGGCTTTATAATTGGGAGTACATTTCACCATCCCACTTTGGACTATATATTGTCATATGTGTAGATGATCACCAGGTGGCGCTCAGACATACATCTTCATTCAGTGTCATTTAATTAGGGTGGAATCAGCACATGGAGATTGAAAAGGAATTATTTTTAATATAGACAAGCATGAGCAGATCCCCATCTTAATATACTGACATTTTTGTCAGTATTAATTCTATACAATTAAATTGACATGTATTTTATATTGGGGTAATATGAGATGCCACAGAATGACCAACCTATATTTCTGTTTTCTATCCATAGTGGACCGTGCTGGAGTATATTCAGTATAAGACCAGGCCTTTTCTGGCACTTTTTGTAACATTCATTTTGCTAGAAAATTACATAAAATCCCCAAACATTATATACGTTTTTAAAGCAGAGGCCCTAGGGAATAAATTGGTATGTTTTGCAAGTTTATATGTTACACAATATTTGTGCTTTTTTTTTTTTTTTTGTTTTGTGTTTCTTCAAATTACATTTTTGGGAAAATATACACTTTTTTGAATTTCAATGTAAAAAAAAAAAACACAATACACAACCCAATTTTTATGTAAAATATAAAAGATGATGTTATGCCAAGTAAATAAATACTAAACATGTCCCATCTTAAAACTGTGCACGCCCGTGCAACGGCAACAAACCACATACATTTTACTATCCATAGGCAACGTTTTAAGGCTACACTTTAAAAGCTTTTGCAGGTTACCACTTTAGATTTACAGAGGAGGTTTAGGGTGAAAATTACTGGCCATGATCTGACATTCGTGGCGAAACCTCACATGTGAGGAGACACCGCAGCTCTGAGGAAAGTGCTGCCCATGTCCTACGGTGGTGCCAATAGGAAAACCACACAACAGGGAGAATGACCAATAACAAAGTGTTGCGGCACATTGTTTTGCGCCACAAGCACTCAGAAAACCAGGCAAATGAAGCGTCTCATCTGCAATCACGTGATTGCATAGACGTCACGCTGCCCATAGTGCACTGTGTCTGGCGCCCGTACACAGTGCACTTAAATAACTTTTTCTTTTTTCTTTTTTTTTTAAGTTCAATTTAAAAAAAATAATTTGTGACTAGTTTTGGGATGGCAGCGCCCGTAGTGCGCCCCCTATGGACGGGCCACCACTGGAGTAACATAAGGTAACATAGGTTACATTATAAATTCATTGAAAAAGTGCAGTGCAACCACATCTATATAATACATAGGACTACTAATACTTATCTGCATCCGTGTAAATAAATGATTATATAAAAAAACAAATACAATCTCCATGGAGATATGTTTTATAAGAAAAATATTTGTCCGCCTCTTTTGTAAGAGCTGACATGTCGGCTGACAGTGTCCTGACATACAATTCCATATAATGCATGGGTGCTCAACCTGTGGCCCTCCAGCTGTTACTGAACTTCAAGTCACATTGGGCATTGCAAACCGCTGACAATTACAAGCATGACTCCCAAAGGCAGAGGCATGATGGGACTTGCAGTTCTGCAATAGCTGGGGGGCCACAGGTTGAGCACCCATGATATAATGTTTCACATTATTGTTTAGAAAATATATGGAGAACGTCTAATTTGCATGTAAGGTCTGTTTATTAAAATATTCCTACAGGATTTATGGTCGTAATTCGTTGTATTTTCCATCTGCAGAAGGAGGGCTGTGACTATGGTAATGTCTAAATAATACAGTGGTGTGAAAAAGTGTTTGCCCCTTCCTCATTTCCTGTTCCTTTGCATGTTTGTCACACTTAAGTGTTTCGGAACATCAAACCAATTTAAACAATAGTCAAGGACAACACAAGTAAACACAAAATGCAATTTGTAAATGAAGGTGTTTATTATTAAAGGTGAAAAAAAATCCAAACCATCATGGCCCTGTGTGAAAAAGTGATTGCCCCCCTTGTTAAAACATACTATAACTGTGGTTGTCCACACCTGAGTTCAATTTCTCTAGCCACACCCAGGCCTGATTATTGCCACACCTGTTCACAATCAAGGCATCACTTAAATAGGAGCTGCTTGACACAGTAAGGTCCACCAGAAGATCCTTAAAAGCTACACATCATGCCGAGACCCAAAGAAATTCAGGAACAATTGAGAAAGAAAGTAATTGAGATCTATCAGTCTGGAAAGGGTTATAAAGCCATTTCCAAAGCTTTGGGAATCCAGCGAACCACAGTGAGAGCCATTATCCACAAATGGCGAAGACATGGAACAGTGGTGAACCTTCCCAGGAGTGGCCGGCCGCCCAAAATTACCCCAAGAGCGCAGCGACGACTCATCCAAGAGGTTACAAAAGACCCCACAACAACGTCCAAGGAACTGCAGGCCTCACTTGCCTCAGTTAAGGTCAGCGTTCATGCCTCCACCATCAGGAAAAGACTGGGCAAAAATGGCCTGCATGGCAGAGTTCCAAGGAGAAAACCACTGCTGAACAAAAAGAACATCAAAGCTCGTCTCAATTTCTCCACAACACATCTTGATGATCCCCAAGACTTTTGGGACAACATTCTGTGGACCGATGAGACAAAAGTGGAACTCTTTGGAAGGTGTGTGTCCAAGTATATCTGGCGTAGAAGGAACACTGCATTTCAGAAAAAGAACATTATACCAACAGTAAAATATGGTGGTGGTAGTGTGATGGTCTGGGGCTGTTTTGCTGCTTCAGGACCTGGAAGACTTGCCGTGATAAAAGGAACTATGAATTCTGCTGTCTACCACGAGATCCTGAAGGAGAATGTCCGACCATCTGTTCGTGTACTCAAGCTGAAACGAACTTGGGTTCTGCAGCAGGACAATGATCCTAAACACACCAGCAAGTCCACCACCGAATGGCTGAAGAAAAACAAAATGAAGACTTTGGAGTGGCCTAGCCAAAGTCCTGACCTGAATCCTATTGAGATGTTGTGGTATGACCTTAAAAAGGCCGTTCATGCTCGAAAACCCTCTAATGTAACTGAATTAGGACAATTCTGCAAAGATGAGTGGGCCAAAATTCCTCCAGGACGCTGTAAAAGCCTCATTGCACGTTATCGCAAACGCTTGGTTGCAGTTGTTGCTGCTAAGGGTGGCCCAACCAGTTATTAGGTTTAGGGGGCAATCACTTTTTCACACAGGGCCATGATGGTTTGGATTTTTTTTCACCTTTAATAATAAACACCTTCATTTACAAATTGCATTTTGTGTTTACTTGTGTTGTCCTTGACTATTGTTTAAATTGGTTTGATGTTCCAAAACACTTAAGTGTGACAAACATGCAAAGGAACAGGAAATGAGGAAGGGGGCAAACACTTTTTCACACCACTGTATGTAGATATGGTTGTCCACCTTAGGAAAAATGGCCACCGATTGGCCTCTAGTGTTTGAGCTCCTGCTGTAATGTGTATACCCAATGTAGATGTGGATGTTTACCTCAGGCAAAATGCCCGCTGATCGGCCTCTACTACCTGAGCACCGGCAAGATGGCCACCAGTACCAGATATTACGAAAGATTTTGGGCATATATAAAAAGAAGCAGGTGTCCAACCCCCCCCCCCTTTTCAGGATCACATGATGACATGCGTCAGTAGGCAGGACTGTGTGACATCAGGATGCCCGGAAGCTAGGGCTGCCCCCTCATCCCTTTAAAACCAAAACTAATTACCACCTTAATCAGTCACAGAACCTGTGTAATAAAAATTTGTCCGGTTTTAAAGGGATGAGGTAGCAACCCTATCGGAAGTGTGATTTTGGCCGTGTTTGAACATCGCTTGATGGAGGTTCACTCTTAATGACCCATGATTGTATACTAGCTATGACTTTATGCAAATCATCTGGTGCACTGCATAGTACAAGTGCAGTTTATTTGTGAGTATTTAATGTCTTTAATAAATTGGAAAATTATTTTTGATACTGCACAATGAGAGTTTTTAAAATGTTTTCCCTATATTGAATGGCGAGGTGAGCTTTCACCATTGTAGTGAATATATTTTTAAATTATCCTGAGGATATCTGTGGATCACATTACCCAATGTGGAGGACACGCGTGTTTGGACCTTTCCTTGTGTGTGTCTAAATTTTAGAGAAGGAGCCATTGTGTAAGGTGGAGGTGCACTGTGGTGGATTACAGTTATTTTCTGTAGCATGAGTTGATGCACAGCTGGTTTTGGATGACATTGTATATGGAAGCACAAGGATACGCATAAAGAGACTTCATTATATTATAATTGGTCACATGTATATGAAGTTACATTTGTATTTGTTTTTGTATATAATCATTTATTTACACTGATGCAGATAAGTATTAGTAGTCCTATGTATTGATTTATACATGTGGCTGCTCTGCACTTTGTTGATGATTTTGTCATAGTTTAGTGGTTGAACACACTAGTGGTTTAGCTGCACCATTTCACGTATTTATTTAATTCACTTTTGAGGGCGAGTGCAGAAATTTTTTGGTGCTTTGATAGGTTAAATGATTTTGGGGTCTTCCTTATCATGGACAAATAGAGACTATGACACCACAAAACAATAGTGCAGCGCTAATATAAATTAAATAGTATGTTCAATACAATAGTGCAATGCTGATATATCAAAGTATTATGTGTTGCCACAAATTGAAGAAATAATGCAAAGAAATGTAAATGTGAAGCCAACAACTGTGAATTCAGTGATTCTTTGATTATGAGGGAAATGAGGGAAATGACAGATGTGGATAACAAACACCACCAAACTTCTTAATAAAAAACCACACACAGTATGTCGGTGTGCAACAGAGGGAGGCTTACCAGAATCATATGACCCCCAATTAAGAGTGGTCAACCAGCGATTGTGTATCAGTCCAAGATATCCAGCTTTCCTCAAAACCACATATCAAATGATGGTACTTTTGTGTTGTAATAGAAAAGAAAAGGGGGTCCCCTATGTGGTGGACTTTAAAGGCACGAATTTTATCAAAAAGGTTTTAAACCACATATATGAATAATTATAAAGTATTTATTTAGAAAGATAGTAACACATAAAGTTCCAAAATATTTACATATAAAAACATGAAGTGTTCAGACATCTATTCGAAATTATGCAGTATGTAGATATACAGTACAAATATATACGGTTTCTCCCACCCTGGGGTGTGAGAAACTGTAGCTGTCAACAAAATTCAAAAAACAGGCAGCCTGCCAAGTTTATGACAACATCGCTTACCCAGAGATAAAGAGAAACATTGTAACACTTAGTCATTTTAGATCAAAGGAATGAACTTTGGTCTGTAAATGAGGGTTAAAAGACTTATGCCCAGTACACATGGTCAGAAATTCCGATGGGAAAAGTCAGATCGGATTATGTTGTCGGAAAATCCAATCGTGTGTGCGCTCTTTTTCCGTCTGAATTTCCGATGGAAAAAATTTGAGAGCAGGACCTTAAATTTTCCGATCGTTTGTATAGATATCTGACGCACAATGTGCCACGCATGCTCAGAATAAATTTGGGGATGAAAGCTATTGGCTACTGGCCTCTACGTAGTCCCGTTGTACGTTTTGTACGTCACCTCGTTCGGAACGATTGGATTTTCTGACAACTTTGTCCGACCGTGTGTGTGCAACACAAGTTTGGGCCAAAATCCGTCGGAAAAAATCTGATGGATTTTGTGGTCGGAATGTCCGATCGTGTGTACGGGGCATAAGCCTTTTTCTGACATTTGTTGCTTACGGGTTAAAATCAGTATTTTTTGCTAGAAAATTACTTAGAACCCCCAAAAACTATATATTTTTTTTTAGCAGAGACCCTAGAGAATAAAATGGTGGTTGTTGCAATATTTTATGTCACATTGTATTTGTGCACCGGTCTTCCAAATGCATTTTTGGGGGAAAAAAACACACTAATAAATTAATAAAAAACTAAACAGTAAAGTTAGCCCAATTTTTTTTTTGTATAATGTGAAAGATGATGTTACGTTTGCGAGAATCATGAGAGAATCGTGATCTTTATTCTAAGCAAAAAAAATTGTGATTCTCATTTTGGTCAGAATTGTGCAGCTCTTGTATACAGTATATACAAACTATATTACTACCAGGTGTACTTACAGTGGCCATGATTAATTCTCATTGTTGAAAAAGTTATAGTAATAAAAAAGCAAACTTGGTACTGTAATAGTTTGTCCCAACCCTTGTCACTAGCACTTTTAATAAAAGTCTATATGAGGGCATATGAAATCAAGATTGTCTGTACCCAGAAGCAAAACTGTAATATGTTGCTACATTTGTTTGAATATTACAGGCTAGAACAGAAAATTCCAGTTAATCTTGCCGGAAATACAGCGTTTTTGTCACTTCCTGGGAATTAAAAGAAAGCAAATAGGAAAGAAAAAAATCCTAAAAAAAAAAAGAAAACGAATGCAGCCACTACACCCAGGGCACGATCATCAACAAGGAAGCCTAGCCTAGGGTCCAGGGGGTATCCGAGTCATCCATCCACAGCCTTTCCAGCTGCAATTACAGTGCCCCACTAACTGCCAGTAGGAGGGAATCTAATCTCCTTCATGGTCAATACAACAGCCACCAAAAACTCAGGATGGACACAGTGTATTCTGTCGTACCTCCTGTGTGCACAGTACGCCAGCTGCTGTACAACTTGGCAGTCCAGATATAGTGTGTCATTTCTCCACTGGCTTTGAATTGACAGTTGAAATTGATAATTAGATGCCAGAGAGGGGTATCTCATGATTCATACCGGCTTCTCTGTGAAATTAGAGCTGCTAGAGTGTGGTTTGGAAGACAGTCAGGATCCCTGCTGCCTGCAAAGTATGTAAGAATCCTTGCCAGTGAATGGCCCCCTGAGCACCTTCCAAACCATAGAGCGGGAAAAAGGAAGATAAATCTATCATTTCTACATTTTTTTTTTTCTTTATAGGAAGGAAGGAAGGAGGAGATCAGTTTTGCATCATTTTGAACTATGATTTGATTTGATGATATCATTTTGAATATGCTGCCAACACACCCCAATGTGATCCAAACTGCACCTGAATCTTTTTGGGAAATGCAATACACCTCAATTTACTAATTTGTACATAGTGTGTCACCAGATATTACTGTAGCACAAAAGTTGGTTTCTGTGAACCTGCACTTTGCTCATGCAGAAAAAAAGCAACAAGTTCACTTCTGTTCTGCTCAGCCAACTGCTTAAATGTATATTCTCTTTGCTTTCCTGCTGTCTCATTTGTCTGCGAGAGAAGAAACACTGTATAAGGGTCCTTTTACACTACCATGTTGTGGTAACATGTGGAAGAACACACACACTACCACAACATGCATTACCAGATCATGCACACATTAGTACATTATGGTGCCCTTGATTTTGAATGGCACTACAGCAAACCTCTAGAACGGAGATGCTTTACAGAGGAATTGATTAGTAGAATAGCATTAGAACCAGCACTTTAACAGGTGGAGTGATCTTTTTCCTGATGGTGCCTCTGTAGTCCCGTTCTTGACATCACTATGAGGAGCTACACAGGACATGATGCCTAAAAGGTAAGTGACCACTGAACATCAATGATGGGGGACTATTTCGGCCACTGACACAGGGGCACCTTTCTGACCAGTAACACTGGGAAACTTTTTTGGCCATTGACACAGGGGCACCATTCTGACCAATGACAAGAGCCATTTATTAATCCCACTAATGAAGGGGCACTTTTTTCTTACTGACCACCTCAACACCGATCATTAGTTACTTCCCCAGAGACTATGGCATGTTTTACTCCCACGGACCAATGAAGCAAGGCCATGTTTTACTCCCACTGAAGCAGAGGCATATATATATACTATATACTCTGTACAGTAGGCCTACCCTGAGGAAGCCATTGTTATGGCGAAACATGTCGGAACATTCCACTAAGGCCTGCGCTGTCTACTCCAGGTTATTTTGTCCATTGTAATTAAGATATACTTTCTAACCAGATTCCACTCTGGAACCAGAACCAATACGAACTTATTTTGTACAACCAATGCAGTGGTCCACCCTATTCGGGGATCCTTAGGCATCTGCATTGATTACGTTATTAGGTCGATAACATATACATCTTTATGTAATTTTTTCTTTGTTATTTTGATTGTGTATAATGTGTTAATAATTATGTAATAAAATTCTATGATTTTTACAAATGACTCAAGCATTGAATTGTTAGGCAACCCCAACGTATTTACTATAATTTTGCATTGTAGGGACATTTTTTCCTCCCAACAACTCGGGGGCGTTTGTTACTCTCACTGACCACCAACATAGAGAGATGTTATACTTCCACTGGCATAAGGGTATTTTTCATTCCCATTGACCACAGTTCAGCCCCCAAACCAAAGAATAAACAGTAAACTGACAGAGACGAAGGGGGCAGTTGGTGGTATCCCCACCCTCTCTCCCCATTCCCTCCCCCCCCCCCCACCTTCCTCCCCTTTGTTTCTCTTTGTTCGCTGCTTTTTTGGCTTTCTAGAACTTTTTCTTCTTCAATACCTCCACCTTTTCTATAGTAAAATCTTTACTACAGGCTACTCCTTTGGAAATTTCCAATGTTGGAGATGGCTCTCTTATCCCTCCGTGCCCTCAGCCCACTATGTGTTTGAGCCAAGTGTAGGGAGTGGATTAGAATAGACGTTTGGTGTTCTTACGATATTTAGAGACCTAAATATCAGCCCCTTTATACACAGCCCCTGTGACTTTAATACTTATAGGTCGGCTAGTATAGTGTTTTTCAGGATGTATTTACAATTTATATTATTATTATTATTATATTACTGGAAGTAGACCTTTGTTTTGTTTTCATTCTTTTATGGTGACTATCTTTAATCACCCCCACTTCTTTATAGGAATTGTTGATGTTATAATATGTATTCCTTTTTTCTTTTTTTTTTGACTGTGTACTATACTTGGAATTTTCCTATTACGCTTCCTTAATTGTTTAATAAAACATTTATGGAAAAAAAACAATAAACTGGCCCTTATTGTTTAAAAATTTCGGGACCCCTGGCACCACACAACATATGCAAATAATAAACAAAAAATATATAATAAAAATATATAAGAATGAATACACAATGCATTTTAGTTCCTTTACGCTCTTTAGTAAATAAACTCGACTTTCTTTTTTTTCTCTCATTAATCCTACAACCTTTTGGATGCACTCACCAGATTGATGTGACCTCTAATTTATTAGAAGGTATAACATGTTGTTTGATTATTCCTGCATCACTGTATATCTGTCCTTTTGCCAAGTTTTCACAACTTTTGTTTTTACTCTGATCACTCCTCTGTCACTCCTCTCTTTGTATGTCAGGAAATAAAAACTCTCATGATGTAGTCTTACAAATGATGTTAAAATTTAAACTGACCTCTTGCAAAAAGTAATTTTAAGTAATTTTAACTGTTGTGTGGGGTATTTCAGAAGGCCTGTAGTATTTGATTCAGGAGGGCCTTCATTTGATCTTTGCCCAGGGCCCCAATGTATCTAAAGGTATTAATCATTAGTCATTTTAAATAGGCTGCGTAAGACAATATGTCCCAGTGTTCAGTTTTACTGAACTCTGCTGGATTCATTGTCCCAAAGCCAGCAGAGGGCAGAACACATTGTGTAAAGCACATCTCTGTCCGAAGTTTTTTTGTTTTCCAGCAGCAGTGTAAATCCCCTTGATGTGCATGCGTGAGAAGAGCAGCACAGGAAGGGGGACCAAAATGTTTACTGGCTGAAGCCCTGTTTGGCTGTAATCTATGTCTGGCTACATCAAAGGACTGATAAGCTGAAATATATGATTTTTTTATTCGGGTGTATATACATTTTAAAAAGAAAAGTAACGCTAATACATTTTTTTGTCTGTTTTAGTAGTGGTCTTTTATGGTAGATCCTCTCTTTATATGCCATCCTGCCAGTGCACAATTCTAGATTTCTTTCCAGGCGTGATCTTGCTCTTCCATGAAGGCTCAGGCCCGATGCTGCTCTATAACAAGTACTTGGCACTAAAAATGCAGCAGGTTACTCTAAGTACACCTTCTCCCGTGAATGAGGATTCATCTGCAGGGGAGTTGTTAAGCAACCAATTGAATGCTTAGTAACTCCCACTTAATAGAAAGCACCAGAGGACAAGACTAGTGTCAAGAGATGTCAGTAATTGGGGGACAGTCTTTCCACAATCCACAGCGGTCCTGCTGACGTGTGTTCTCAGTCTCTGTGCCTGTCATTCCACACCAGGCTCCTCATTCGTCTTGCCCTTAATTTATCCACTGATATATGTGCTCCAACCTGGAGACTCTCAAAGCTATAGAGTTAGGACAGCAGTATACGGATGAGCATTGGTGGGGCACTGTGGATTTCACTTATATTTGCAAATATGTGCACCTAAACCCTCTGTTTTTAACGTAAATTGTTAGACAGGGTCAATTTGGTTTTCTTGTAGGATAGCTGGTAAGTGTACTGGGAAATTTTCTGCTGTTTGTAATGTGCAAAGCCCTTCCATGTGCACCTTAATGCAATTCTAGTTGTAGATTGGAGTGATTTCCACATATCTGTTCAACCTGTTGGCTGGATTTGGTGTGAGGACCCATTGGAGGAGGTCTTCAGATGCCATTCTGTTCTTGTTGGGTGTCCAATGTCTCCCTGCATTTTTAGGGAGGACTCCCTCCAGGCAAAACTGTCCTTATTTTATCCGTTGCTTTATGTTCTCCAACTTGGAGACTCTAAAAACTATAGCATTAGGACTGCAATATATAGGGGAGCCTTGGCGGGGCACTGCGGCTTTCACATATAATTGCAACTTAATATGCGTGTGCAACAACCCTCTGTTTTTGACGTAAACTGTAAAGCCCCATACACACGGTCGGACCGTGGACCAACTTTCCCGTGGACTTTTGTCCAAAGGGCGTTGGCCCTCAAGTTGGTATTGCATACACACGGTCGGACTTTTGAGTCAACCAACACGAACGTAGTGACGTTACAACGTACTGACGACGCTTCAAAAGAGGACGTTCAATTCTCTCGCGTCACCCTTCGGGCTCCGTCTGCTAACTTCGAGCTAGCAGACGTTTGGTCAGTGGTGATTCGAGTACTTTTCGGTCCGTGTTCGTTTCCGACCGTTTTGGCCAGCCATGTTGCGCGATCCTAGGAGAGAGCGTGCTGTTTATGGGCTTGGAGTCATTGCTGTGACTCGAGCCCAGTCTAGAAATAGGCGCAATACTGGGATAAGAAGTGTTTGGACCAAAACTTGGCTACTTAATCGTGACCAATTCAGCCATATGCCGTTACTGCGTGAGCTACAGGAGAACAATCCGGATGATTTCCGCAATTATCTGAGAATGACGGACTCCTGCTTTCAGCAATTATTGTCCTTGCTGTCCCCCTATATTTCGAAGCAGGACACATGCATGCGGGCTGCAATACCAGCAGAGCAAAGGCTCATAGCCACTTTGCGCTATTTGGCAACAGGGAGGAGTCTCCAGGATATAAAATTCACAACAGGTATCTCTCCCCAGGCTCTGGGAGTCATTATCCCTGACACATGTTGTGCTATCATTCAAGTATTGCAGAAGGACTATATTCGTGTAAGTATTTTTGCTTTAATATCACCGTCATGTTTTGTAATGCATTTTATTGTTTTTGGCCATTCCATCCTCCACATTTTTGGAATATGGTGTGATTGAATGTCCTCTTTGTCCTCATGCATGCCTTAACCTTTTTCGTGGCCTACATGCATATTTTCCTCCCCTAACCTCCACAGCATGCTACCCTGGGCCCATCCACACGTAGTCTAGTACTTAACACTGTATTTATTATGCTTCCTTCATTACCCTAAACACCGCCTAAAATGTGTCCCAATATTATTCCTGCCCTTAAAAAGAGTCTCTTATTTAGTTTGAAACACTCCCCCCCGGCCCCCCACACCCCCCCAACCTCCAAAAAAATTGAAATAAAATGTAATAAAATATTAGAAAATGCAGAGTCAACCAACACAACTACTCCATCTGCAGATTTGGCAAAACACATATACTGTGTACCTTATTTTTTGACTTAAGATTGTTGCCTAAATGTAGTGTAATGGCCTGCCTGATTAGCTTCAAAATCGACAAATTATACTTTCATCATGTTTTTTTTCTCATTATGAATAGCTCCCAACATCCCTGTGCTGTGCCAACTTCCTTGCTTTTTAACTTCATCTTAACAAACTCATAATTAATTATCCTTTTTATTATTTTGTACGATGTATGTCAAAATGTGTATAGATTTTGTCAATGTGCATTCATATTTTTGTTTTATTCCACTTCTTACCTGTCCACCAGTGGCGGCTGGTGCTCCAATTTTTTGGGGGGGGCGCAAAACAAACAGCCTCACTGTGCCATCAAACGCTGCCACTGTGCCATCAAACGCTGCCACTGTGCCATCAAACGCTGCCACTGTGCCCATCAAACGCTGCCACTGTGCCCATCTAACACTGCCACTATGCCCATCTAACGCTGTCACTGTGCCCATTAAATGCTGCCAATGGCACTTACCTTGTCAGGCGGCGAGCGGTGTCTCCTCATCTTCTCCCGTGCTCCTGTCTTCACAGCGCCTGTGACTTCAGCCAATCAGGGGACCGGTAACACAGACCGGCAACCTGATTGGCTGAGAGGCGGGTCTGTGTTAGGGAAGCGATGTATTTGCTTCGCTAACACAATACTGTGTAAGCAGCGAACGCAAAGCATTGCGCCCGCTGTTTACACTTCTGGAAGCCTATTAGAGCACAGCGCTCTAATAAGGTCCCCTATTTGAGCTTTACAGCTCTAAAAGGGCGCTTCCAGAAACACCCCCCCCCCGCTGTAATTCACATGCCCGGCGCCCGACAAGGGGCCGGACACCGAATAGGGGGGCGGCAGCGGTGACAATAGCTAGATTCATGCAATGCATTAATCTATCTATTGGTGATAGAGCGGTGCTGTCACGTACCTTAAGGCAGAGCCCGTATTGCAGGGAGCGGCCACTCGTAAACCCCTGGTTCGGGAACCCCTGATAGGGAAGACAGGAGCTCGAGAGCACAGGGGAGCACAAGTGCCTGGCTGGTAAGCTGGGTAGAGGGCTGGAGATCTGTGCAGACGGGAACCAGGAGGTATCCTGTAGTCCAGCAGCAGGAAGCAAGCAGGAGATGTGTAGCAGACACAAGGAGGTGTCCTGTAGTCCAGCAGCAGGAAGCAAGCAGGTAATGTGCAGCAGACACAAGGAGGTGTCCTGTAGTCCAGCAGCAGGAAGCAAGCAGGTAATGTGCAGCAGACACAAGGAGGTGTCCTGTAGTCCAGCAGCAGGAAGCAAACAGGTAATGTGCAGCTGACACAAGGAGGTGTCCTGTAGTCCAGCAGCAGGAAGCAAACAGGTAATGTGCAGCAGGCACAAGGAGGTGTCCTGTAGTCCAGCAGCAGGAAGCAAGCAGGTAATGTGCAGCTGACACAAGGAGGTGTCCTGTAGTCCAGCAGCAGGAAGCAAACAGGTAATGTGCAGCAGACACAAGGAGGTGTCCTGTAGTCCAGCAGCAGGAAGCAAACAGGTAATGTGCAGCTGACACGAGGAGGTGTCCTGAAGTCCAGCAGCAGGAAGCAAACAGGTAATGTGCAGCAGACACAAGGAGGTGTCCTGTAGTCCAGCAGCAGGAAGCAAACAGGTAATGTGCAGGCGGGTCTCAAACAGGCAGGGTCAAACACAGACGGGCAGATCAGGTACAAGGGAGCATCCAAAGGGGTAGTCAAAGTCCAGAACCGAGATCGGGGCAGGCAGAAGTCAGAAGAGTCAGAGACAAGCCAGGTTTCAGCAGGGATCAGATGAATCAGGTTTTGCAGGTAGACCAAGCACATACAGGAAACGCTGTTGATCGGGCAGCAAGGCAACAGGGACTGGGTTTGGTTTAAATAGCGCTCTTGGCGCCAAACAGCGTCAGGGAAGCCGCGCGTGCACGCGCGCGCTGCCGCGCGTGCACGCGCGCGCTCCCGCGCGCTCCCGCGCGCGCCCGCGCGCGCGCCCGCGCGCACCGACAGCCGCGCCATTGCGCATGTGTGGGCGCAGCAGGCCCGTTCTGAGCCGGGGAATCCTTCTCCTCCTGGGGATGTTGGGACGTCCGCTGGAGGGGTTTTCCTGACATTGCCCCCCTCCAATGGGCAGCCTCCGGATGCCCAACTGGGCCCACTTACTTGGATTGGCTCTCCTGAAGGCCGAAATTAGCCTCTGGGCATGGATGTTAGCCTCTGGCTCCCAAGAATTCTCTTCCGGCCCGTAGCCCTTCCACTTTACAAGGTATTGAACCTGGCCATATCTCTTCCTGCAGTCCACAATAGTTTCCACTTCAAATTCCTCCTCGCCATCGATAAGCACAGGTTCAGGAGGGCCGGTGTTCCGGCTAGCAAAGGGATCCGGAGTTGAAGGTTTTAGAAGGGCAACGTGGAAGACTGGGTGGATTCTGAATGAGTCAGGCAGTTTTAACTCGTACGCCACATTATTGATTTTTCTAGTTACAGGAAAAGGACCCACAAACTTTGGCCCCAACTTCTTGGAAGGACACGCCAATTTCAAGTTTTGGGTGGACAGCCAAACCAAGTCTCCCGGCTTTAGGTTGAGGTCCCCTCTCCTCCTCTTGTCAAATATCGCCTTGTTTCGTTCCTGGGTCTTCAGTATCGTCTCCTGAAGTAACTTGTTATTGGTGCTGAAAAAATTCAGGGTTTCCTGGGCTGCTGGCACGGGGCACTCTGGGATGCTGTTAGACAAGAACAGGGGGTGAAACCCGTAATTTGAAAAAAATGGAGACTGGTTAGTTGCAGAATGAACAGAGTTATTGTATGCAAACTCGGCAAGAGGTAGGAGGGGGACCCAGTTATCTTGAGAAAAACATGAGTAGCAGCGCAGGTACTGTTCCAAGGTCTGGTTGGTACGTTCGGTCTGACCGTTGGTCTGGGGATGGTAAGCGGAGGAGAATAGGAGGTTGATCTTCAGGGCCGCACATAACGCCCTCCAGAACCTGGACGTAAATTGCACCCCTCGGTCAGATACGATATTGGCGGGGATTCCGTGGAGCCTCACAATCTCCTTGATGAAGACTCTTGCGGTCTCAGGAGCTGAGGGGGTGCCTTTCATGGGTAAGAAATGGGCCATCTTGGAGAACCTGTCTACTACCACAAAAATGGTTGTGAAGTCTTCAGAAGGGGGCAATTCGACAATGAAGTCCATGGAGATCATCCTCCATGGCTTCTCCGGGACTGGAAGGGGGTTCAGCAAGCCCCAGGCTCTTGTCTTGCTGCCCTTATTCTGGTTACACGTGGTACATGACTCGACGTATGCCCTGCAGTCCTTTAGAAGGTTGGGCCACCAAAAGGTGCGCAGGAGAAGATCAGCGGTCTTGCGGGCACCAAAGTGGCCGGCCAATTCGTGGTCGTGGCAGGATTTCAGGGCGGCCACCCGTGACTGTTGAGGAACAAAGATCTTCTCCTCATGCCACAGCAGACCGTCTCTAGGCTGCAAGGAACTGCCCGGCTGGTGAGGGATCAAAGCGGATGCTTGTTTAATTTCGGATAGAAGATCCTCATGCAGAAGAAGGAAGTTACCTGGGGTAAGTATGGTGTCTGGAGGTGGCGGAACTGTGGACTCACTGAACATTCGTGACAGAGCATCAGGTTTGGTATTCTTGGATCCGGGCCTGAAGGTGATGTGAAATGAAAATCTGGTGAAGAAAAGTGCCCATCTAGCCTGGCGGGGTCTCAACCTCTTGGCTACTTTTAAGTATTCCAGATTCTTATGGTCCGTGTAGACCAGGATAGGATGGGCGGCTCCTTCCAGAAGATAACGCCACTCCTCGAGCGCGGCCTTGATGGCCAGTAGCTCTCTATCCCCGACATCGTAATTTCTCTCTGCTTCGGACAGCTTACGGGAGAAAAAGGCCACCGGGTGGAGGAGCGCCTTAGGGCCTTGTCTCTGGGAGAGGATTGCCCCTACCGCCACTTCAGAGGCGTCGACCTCCAAGATGTAAGGGAGTGCAGGATCCGGGTGTTTTAAGACCGAGGCCGACACGAACTGGTCCTTTAGTGTTGAAAAGGCAGACTGAGCTTCAGGAGACCACTGGAACTTGGTACCTTGCTTGGTCAGTCTCGTGATGGGAGCAATGATGTTGGAAAACCCCTTAATAAATTTGCGATAAAAATTCGCGAATCCTACGAATCGCTGAATTCCCTTCTTGTCCGTGGGGGCAGGCCAATCCAAGATGGCAGACACCTTTTGCGGATCCATCTTAATCCCATCTACTGAAATGACCAAGCCTAAGAACTGGATACTTTGACGTTCAAACTCGCACTTTTCAGGCTTCGCATACAGGCCATGCTGGCGAAGACGGGTCAAGACCTTCTTGACGTGTTCCCTGTGAGTGGTCAGAGAGGGAGAGAAAATCAAGATGTCATCCAAGTAGACAATAACAAATAAGTCAAGATAGTCTCTAAAAATGTCATTTACAAAATGTTGAAATGTCGCAGGGGCGTTGCAGAGCCCAAATGGCATCACCAGGTATTCATAGTGTCCGAAGCGGGTGCGAAAGGCAGTCTTCCATTCGTCCCCGCTTCGGATACGGACCAGGTTATATGCCCCACGGAGATCTAATTTGGTAAACACCACAGCGGTACCAAGCCTCTGGAATAGTTCCGGTACCAGGGGCAGAGGGTACCGATTCTTAATTGTAATTTTGTTCAAGTCCCGGTAGTCTACGCAGGGGCGTAGAGAGTGATCTTTCTTCTCTACAAAGAAAATCCCTGCCCCGGCTGGGGAGGTAGAAGGTTGTATAAACCCCTTTCGCAGGTTGTCATCGATGTATGCTTTGAGAGTCTCCAACTCCAGTCCTGTTAAAGGGAAGATTCTTCCGAAGGGAATTTCTGCACCTGGTAAGAGTTCAATTGGGCAGTCATAGGGCCTGTGTGGAGGGAGTGTCTCTGCCCCTTTTTGACTGAATACGTCCAAGAAACTGTGGTATTCTTCCGGGACAGCCCTACGGGCCTCAACGTCACCCTCTAGACAGAGCAGAGAGGGTGAGACGTTGGTGGTCCCTTGCAGGCAGTGCTGACAGCAGTAAGGAGAGAGGAAGCTGATACTCCCCGTGGGCCAGTCGATTTGAGGGTTATGGGCCTTGAGCCAGGGTATGCCCAGGATAACAGGGAACAGAGGGGACTCAATGATGTCCAGGCGGAGTAGTTCACTGTGGTTACCCGCAATGGTAGCGTGTAGAGGAGCCGTCTCTTGGGTCACAGGTCCAGATCTGATAGCCGACCCATCGGCTAGATGTACCGACAGTCCTCTGGCTCGGGGACGTAAAGGAACTCGAAATTTGCGGGCAAAAGTCTGGTCCATGAACCCACTACAGGCTCCAGAGTCAATTATGGCGGGGACCAGAGTATTCCCTCCTGGGAGCTGTAGGGAAAGGGAAACAGTCAGGTGAGACGCATTATTGAGTACTGCGGGCAAAACAGTGGAAAACAGAGAGGAGTGCTTACAGGACTTCACGGGACAGGCCCTCACGTAATGTCCGGGTTCCCCACAGTAGAGGCAAAGGTTCTGGATTCGCCTGCGTTGTCGCTCCTCTGGGGTCAGGGAAGGACGAAGGACGCCCAGTTGCATAGGCTCAGAGGGTGCAGTTGCGGTGCGGCCAGAAGGGTAAGGTACCCGGGGTAGCATCCACACCGGACGGGAAGAACCGGTCGTACGCTCAGTCCTACGCTCCCTCAGACGCCTGTCTATCTGAGTGGACAGGTTGATTAGGTCTTCGAGAGTCTCAGGGATACCCACTCTGGCCAACTCGTCCTTCAAAGACTCGGAGAGGCCCATACGAAATTGATGACGCAGAGCTGCGTCATTCCAGCTCGTATCGGCGCTCCAGCGCCTAAACTCGGATGCATAGTCCTCTGCCGCCCTACGGCCCTGTTGTAGGGAAAATAGAGCTGCTTCGGCAGTCGCTGCCTGTTGTGGGTCTTCGTAGAGGATGCCCATGGCTTGGAAAAAGGTGTTCAGATTGCTGAGGCATTCGTGCTTCTGTTCCACCAGGCGGTGGGCCCAGGCCTGGGGCTCCCCTTGTAGCAGGGAGACCACAAACCCCACCTTGGTGGACTCAAGGGAAAAGGTTCGGGGTTGGAGTACAAAAAAGAGTTCACAGGCGTTGCGGAATGCCCTATATCTGTTCCGGGCCCCGGAGAATCTATCCGGAGTAGGGACCTTGGGCTCAGGAGGCAGCATAACCACCGAGGGTGCAGGTGATGCGCTGAGCGCTGTTGGGCCTGAGGTGGCTAGGGTCTGCACGCGTTCCTCTAGGCGGGAGTACCCCTCTTGTAGGGAGTTGACGGCCTGTGTCAGTCCGGCCAGGTGACGGCATAAGTCCTCCCTAGCCGTGGCTCCCTGCATGGGCTCAGTCATGGCTGCCCGATACTGTCACGTACCTTAAGGCAGAGCCCGTATTGCAGGGAGCGGCCACTCGTAAACCCCTGGTTCGGGAACCCCTGATAGGGAAGACAGGAGCTCGAGAGCACAGGGGAGCACAAGTGCCTGGCTGGTAAGCTGGGTAGAGGGCTGGAGATCTGTGCAGACGGGAACCAGGAGGTATCCTGTAGTCCAGCAGCAGGAAGCAAGCAGGAGATGTGTAGCAGACACAAGGAGGTGTCCTGTAGTCCAGCAGCAGGAAGCAAGCAGGTAATGTGCAGCAGACACAAGGAGGTGTCCTGTAGTCCAGCAGCAGGAAGCAAGCAGGTAATGTGCAGCAGACACAAGGAGGTGTCCTGTAGTCCAGCAGCAGGAAGCAAACAGGTAATGTGCAGCTGACACAAGGAGGTGTCCTGTAGTCCAGCAGCAGGAAGCAAGCAGGTAATGTGCAGCAGGCACAAGGAGGTGTCCTGTAGTCCAGCAGCAGGAAGCAAGCAGGTAATGTGCAGCTGACACAAGGAGGTGTCCTGTAGTCCAGCAGCAGGAAGCAAACAGGTAATGTGCAGCAGACACAAGGAGGTGTCCTGTAGTCCAGCAGCAGGAAGCAAGCAGGTAATGTGCAGCTGACACAAGGAGGTGTCCTGTAGTCCAGCAGCAGGAAGCAAACAGGTAATGTGCAGCAGACACAAGGAGGTGTCCTGTAGTCCAGCAGCAGGAAGCAAACAGGTAATGTGCAGCAGACACGAGGAGGTGTCCTGAAGTCCAGCAGCAGGAAGCAAACAGGTAATGTGCAGCAGACACAAGGAGGTGTCCTGTAGTCCAGCAGCAGGAAGCAAACAGGTAATGTGCAGGCGGGTCTCAAACAGGCAGGGTCAAACACAGACGGGCAGATCAGGTACAAGGGAGCATCCAAAGGGGTAGTCAAAGTCCAGAACCGAGATCGGGGCAGGCAGAAGTCAGAAGAGTCAGAGACAAGCCAGGTTTCAGCAGGGATCAGATGAATCAGGTTTTGCAGGTAGACCAAGCACATACAGGAAACGCTGTTGATCGGGCAGCAAGGCAACAGGGACTGGGTTTGGTTTAAATAGCGCTCTTGGCGCCAAACAGCGTCAGGGAAGCCGCGCGTGCACGCGCGCGCTCCCGCGCACTCCCGCGCGCGCACGCGCGCACCGACAGCCGCGTCATTGCGCATGTGTGGGTGCAGCAGGCCCGTTCTGAGCCGGGGAATCCTTCTCCTCCTGGGGATGTTGGGACGTCCGCTGGAGGGGTTTTCCTGACAGGTGCAGGAGAGGGGGGGCGGCGCTCCTGCGCCCTCTATGCACGCACCGCCACTGCTGTCCACTGGCCTGATAATCTTGTCAAGATGGATGGCTTACCCAAATTAAACTTAAATTTTAATGCCTTTAGTTCTCCTGGAAGTGTTGAGGTTTACTTGTCCAAAACAGATACTCATTCAACTCCCCCTTCCTAAGCTTTTTTTAATGTGCCACCAGAGGGGGTGAGGGACCATATAATTGTACCTTTTTATTTTGTTCTTGAAATGCACTTTTACATGTTAGAATATTATTTTGGCCCACAATGTTTGTGTCAAATATGTTTGCAATTTAATGTACTCCGGTATTAATTTTTGCTTTATTTGTTTGACTCCACAGTTTCCGAAAAACAGCCAGGAATGGCAGGATGTTGCTGCGCAGTTTGGCAATTTATGGGATTTCCCCAACTGCGGAGGTGCCATAGATGGCAAACATGTGAGGATAGTGCCACCACCAAATTCCGGATCCTATTTTTTTAATTATAAAGGTTTTTCTAGCATTGTCCTCCTTGCTGTGGTGTCAGCAAAATATGAGTTTTTATATGTCGACGTTGGTATTAATGGTCGTCACTCAGATGGAGGAGTTATGATGAACACAGAATTTTATGACCGGCTGCAGAGAGGAACCTTAAATTTGCCACGTGCTCAGGACAATGTGGAGGGCCTCAATTTTGTTTTTGTCGCAGATGATGCATTTTCTTTGGGGCCACATATTCTAAAGCCCTTCCCAATGCGGAATCTGACCCCAGAGCAACGGATTTTTAATTACAGGCTCTCTCGTGCCCGAAGGGTAGTCGAAAATGCCTTTGGCATAATGTCCAGCCGATTCCGGATCTTTTTAACAGCCATAAATTTGGCTGAATATAAATTAAATCATGTGGTATTATGCTGCTGCATCCTCCACAATTTTCTACGGAGGAATGCTTCCAGCTACATTGCCGTAGGGGCAACGGGTGAACCAGCTGAAGAGTCCTTGATGCCAGCACTTGAAAGTGCACATGCTGGTTTTGGCGTCCAGAATGGGCGTGTTGTCCGCCAACAATACACCGACTACTTTATTGGTCGAGGGGCAGTGCCTTGGCAGCAAAATGTTTTGGAGAATTAGTTACAATTGTAATAAAAAAATAAAATATTCTTTAATTTGAATGACTGTTGTCTGTTTCTTATATGTTTGCAACTAGCCATGATCTTTGTCCTTTTTGCCACTAGTTTGAACCAACCTGATGTGCAACATGAGGTATCCATCTCAATTCCAGCTAACTTGTAGATTGTGCTGTATTTCACCTACACACATTTTTGAGTACATGGTCAATGCAACTACAACCACGTAACAAATATACTGATATTGAGCATTGAAATAAGAAGGCACACATTGGTTTTGTTTCAACTTTTTTTATTCTGTGCACATTCACATGTGCCTTTTCATTTTTTTTTTTTTTTTGGTATTTTTTGATTATTTTTTTTCAACATGAAAAATATATTTTTTTGGTATTTTTTGATTATTTTTTTTCAACATGAAAAATATATTTTTTTGGTATTTTTTGATTATTTTTTTTCAACATCAAAAATATATTTTTTTGGTATTTTTTGATTATTTTTTTTCAACATCAAAAATATTTTTTTTTGGTATTTTTTGATTATTTTTTTTCAACATGAAAAATATATTTTTTTGGTATTTTTTGATTATTTTTTTTCAACATCAAAAATATATTTTTTTGGTATTTTTTGATTATTTTTTTTCAACATCAAAAATATAGGATGGGTGTCCTGGCGAGGGTGGGGGTCCTGGCGTGGATGGGGGTCCTGGCGCCGATGTTTGGCCCGGTGAGGGTGGTGGCCCCGGTGAGGGTGGTGGCCCCGGTGAGGGTGGGGGTCTGGCTGAGCTGGGGCGTCCCTGCGATTTGGGTGCCTGAGTCTTTGCTCCCCTGTGAGAATCAAACAAAAGGTATACTTTTAGCGCACAGACGGTAAACATTGCTTTGCGGTGGTGTACAATTGTCTGTTTATATCAAGAGATCTAAGTTCAAGACATGATGAAATTTCCCTTTTAATAAAACAGAAAGAATTAACCTTTCTTGACCGAAATTCTCTGATGTCGCACACTAGTGCTCCTGAATCCAGCTGTGTAAAAAGCTGTTGAATGCCCTCTCCTTACATTCCAATTTACTATATTTTGACCATTCTGAAGAATGGACGTATTTACGAAAAGAAACATTCCCATTCTGAACTCTCAACATTTGACATTTGGAACATCCAGAAATAACGACAGTTTACAAGTATCCTTGGTTCTGAATTATGAAATGTTGAGAGTTCAGAATGGACGTATTTACGAAAAGAAACATTCGTAAATACGTCCATTCTGAACTCTCAACAGTTGATAATTCAGAACATCCAGAACCAACGATACTTGGAAACTGTCGTTATTTGTGAAGGTTCCGAATTTCAAATGTTGAGAGTTCAGAATGGACGTATTTACGAAAAGAAACATTCGTAAATACGTCCATTCTGAACTCTCAACAGTTGATAATTCAGAACATCCAGAACCAACGATACTTGGAAACTGTCGTTATTTGTGAATGTTCCGAATGTCAAATGTTGAGAGTTCAGAATGGACGTATTTACGAAAAGAAACATTCGTAAATACGTCCATTCTGAACTCTCAACAGTTGATAATTCAGAACATCCAGAACCAACGATACTTGGAAACTGTCGTTATTTGTGAATGTTCCGAATGTCAAATGTTGAGAGTTCAGAATGGACGTATTTACGAAAAGAAACATTCGTAAATACGTCCATTCTGAACTCTCAACAGTTGATAATTCAGAACATTCAAAAATAACGACAGTTTCCAAGTATCGTTGGTTCTGGATGTTCTGAATTATCAACTGTTGAGAGTTCAGAATGGACGTATTTACGAATGTTTCTTTTCGTAAATACGTCCATTCTGAACTCTCAACATTTGACATTCGGAACATTCACAAATAACGACAGTTTCCAAGTATCGTTGGTTCTGGATGTTCTGAATTATCAACTGTTGAGAGTTCAGAATGGACGTATTTACGAATGTTTCTTTTCGTAAATACGTCCATTCTGAACTCTCAACATTTGACATTCGGAACATTCACAAATAACGACAGTTTCCAAGTATCGTTGGTTCTGGATGTTCTGAATTATCAACTGTTGAGAGTTCAGAATGGACGTATTTACGAATGTTTCTTTTCGTAAATACGTCCATTCTGAACTCTCAACATTTGACATTCGGAACATTCACAAATAACGACAGTTTCCAAGTATCGTTGGTTCTGGATGTTCTGAATTATCAACTGTTGAGAGTTCAGAATGGACGTATTTACGAATGTTTCTTTTCGTAAATACGTCCATTCTGAACTCTCAACATTTGACATTCGGAACATCCCGAAATAACATTACTAAATATACACAAAAAATGCAAAGCTGAAAAAAATAACATGGAATTAAATCAAAAATATACTGTCAGTGCACATATTCATCAACAATCACGTATTAAATATCAAAACATCGCATTTTCTAAAACAGCCACGCATTTACAAAACAGCCACCGTACGAACGATGACACACACATACGAACGGCAATAGACTTATGTACGCCAGGTACTTACTATTTTTCAGCGCCTTTTTAATTTTCAGAAACTGGTCCGGCTCCCTGGTCTTGATGTCCGACCATCGTTTTCTAAGCTGGTCTTTGGACCGATGGACCCCGAACTTCTCCTCCAGCCTTCTCACGACTTTGGTGAGGATTCTGTCCTTCACCATGTTGGGGTGCAGGTATGGCCCATGCTTGCCATCGTAGTCGTCCTTGACCAGAATCCGCACCATCTCCACCATTTCCTCAAATGCCATGTTTGTGGCCTTAAACCTCCTCCTCGCATGTTGTTCTTCCGCCATATTTACTCCGACTACGCAACGAGGGGATAAGGGGTGGGGAATATCCGAGAAAAGGAACGTCGGGGGCGGGCGACGCAAGCGGTGGTTCGCGCACGCGTAATGGTATATCCATGCTTAACACGCGGCCTATAGAAATTTCCGAACGGAAGATACGAAGGAATACACTACATACACGATATAAATGTTGACGCACTGAAATTCTCTTTTTACGGAGTCTTTTCTCTTTTTACGAAGTCTTTGTATGTAAATGAAAGAAGCTAAATATTTATGAATGAATATATTCGGGACATGAAGAAAGCAAAAAATTAACGTCGATGGGACACTAATGTTAATTAGTAATAACGATGCTTTGCTGAATGTGTATGGTCAAGGCTTGACGTCATGACGCTTGGAGGGCGGAGGGTCACGCATACGCCGTGTATAAAGCACGAACGTGTGGTGCAATGTACCGTTCTGGCGGGAGACGAACGCAAGCCGACGCTAAACGACGCAAGCCGACGCAATACGACGCAGTACGAAGGTAGACACGGACGAAAGGTACATTTTATTAATTTCTCTTTACCGCTGGTACTTTCAAATGATTGTCTTTTGCTTTGAAGATGTAATTTAGTACTCGGACTGTTGTTAAATATAGTAAACATGCGCAAACACCCACCTTGAAACACACACCTGCAGGTTACCTGCACTGAGCTGTATAGAGTTTGGTTAATACTAGGCTTGTACAATTCGTTTCGTAACGAATCGAAGTTCGGACGAATTTGGCAGCTTTCCGACAAACGAATGCATCAGAATGTCTAAGTAAAAGGAAGGCATTTCCAAATATACGAAGTAAATTCTATCGTTTATAACGAATGAATTCGATAGGATTTGAGATTCTGTCTAACGAATATTGTATACTATTACTAACTAGTTTTTTAAAAACGTAGTAACTTTAATTAACGAATACAAACTACCGAAATTAGCTATTTTGAAGATAACAATGTACACAAACTTTTTTTTTTTTTTTGGAACAAGTCTAGTAATTACATGTGGCTTTGCTGCACTATAAAGTACAGATAATCTGCAGGTAAGTCACAGGTGCACGTGGCACATCATAGTGAAAGCAGCCTTAGGACCCAATCGGACCCTCCATGCACCCTCTATGTCCCTTTACCCCTGCTTACCTTCAATCAGATACGCCAAAAAAATAAGGGGAAACGTCCCCTCCTGACAGATTGAATTGGAGGGCCCATAGAGTAGCATGGGCTGTGTCCATATCCATTCGCCATATGTGGGGTAGATCCAAACCTGTCATCTGTCCATTACAATTATTTTGGCCCATGACCAGTTACCAAGTTGCTTCGATGGTCCTCGCTCTTTAAAAGGTTGGGCACCCCTGGCTTAAATAAATGCCCATATTGTGAGCAGCTTCTGAACTATACGCCACCCATTATGGTTTGTTTTTTACTGTTTTGCAGCAATCCAAACGATGAAATCAAAATTGAATTCACCCGAATTTATTGCTCAATTTATTGAGAAGTATAGGGAGCTCACCTGTCTGTGGCAAGTAAAAAATAAAGAATACTCTGACAAAAATAAAAGGTTGGCAGCATGGCTACAACTTGTGGACTTGGCGAAAACCGTATACCCCCGAGCAACCGACACTATGGTAGAAAACAAAATTGGTGCCCTCAGAAGTGTCCACAAAAGGGAACTCAGGAGAATTGAGGAATCCAAACGTTCTGGAGCAGGAACTGAAGAGGTGTATGTTCCGAAGTTATGGTACTTCAATAGCCTTGCTTTTTTAAAAGACCAAACGGTCCCAAGAAAATCCCTGTCAACTTTACCCTCAGCATCAGCTGACGTCAGCGATACTGAGCAGGATCTTACACAGGATGAAGAAGAGGAGGAGCTCAGCTTGACCCAGGTATAGCATTGTTTAAAATCTTGCCATCTCTTTCTCTCTCTCTCTCTCTCTCTCTCTCTCTCTCTATCTATCTCTCTCTATATATATATATATCTTAGATATGTTGCTAATTAGATGCTAGTATGCCTAATAATTAGTTGTGTTTCCAAAAAAAGTTACATATCAATGGACAAGTAGTGGCCATAAAGTTTTTCAACAAGAATGAGAAATGATGGAGTCAAATTGATAGTCTTTAATAATTGGACACATTCAAAATTAGAAAAGTAAAGAGATGAAAGGTTTGTGATTGATGACCACAAATTAAAATCATGTTGTTTTTTCACAAAGGAGGAACTTCTGAGCCAAGAAGAGGCTGGGCCCAGCAGCCAACCAAGCACAGAGTGCAGAATCCCTCTCCTGCGCCCTCCCAAGAAAAGAGCCAGGAAGAGCCACGAGCTGGATGAGGCCACAGCTGACTTCCTGGCTAGGGCTACATCAGTCATAACGACAGCACCCGATAGTGCTGAAGGGTTTGGCTGTTTTACAGCCAATAGGCTGAGAGAAATCGACCCAGACCAAAGGGAGCTATGTGAAGGGATCATCATACAGCTATTCAGCAAGGCCAGGAAACGAGAGCTCACCTCAAACTCGCACGTCTGCAATTTGGAACACACAACTTTACCTCCTCCACAGCAACCCTACCCACCTCAGCAACCCTACCCACCTCAGCAACCCTACCCACCTCAGCAACCCTACCCACCTCAGCAAGCACAGCCACCTCAGCAGCATGGTGGTCAGTGGCAAAATCAGCCGCAGGATGCCCAACAAGGCCAGTGGTCTGGGGAGTTTAGGGGCTACTAATTTTTCATATTTTTTGTGGTTTAAAGTATGATTTAATAGGCTATATTTGTTTGTTGGTTTTGGGTGTACTATTTTCTGTTTATATTTTTAATTTTTTAGTTCAAATTTGGTGGACAGAAAATATGTCTTGATTAATTTACTTAATTTTTTTATGTTGTGAATTAACAATAAATAATATGTTCAAAATATGTTTAACGTTTGTTATTGATAATCATTAGAACACAAATCCAATGTAAAATATGTATGTTCGTTCTTTGTAGGTATCACCAACAAATCCGATGCAATCTAAAAACATTAAAAATGCAAAGAATGTGCACTGCATTTAGCAAATTCGGAATTTCACACATCACGAATGTGCTATCTAGTTAACGAACGCTAGGTTTACAAGACCGACCTCTTCATGCTGGTCCTTCCTCCCGAGCATGCGTGTTTGCACTTTGGACAAAAGTCAGTTGGTTTTGTGTACACACGGTCGGACTTTGGTCCTTCGGACTTTTGTTGGCAGAAAGTTGGTCCGTTCGCACAGCCAACAAAAGTCCGATGCAACCTGGAAAAAGTTGGTCCGATGGAGCGTACACACGGTCGGATGTTGGTCCAAACCAGCTAATTTGCATGTTGGTTGTCAAAAAGTCCGAACGTGTGTACGGGCCTTTAGACTGGGTCAGTTTGGTTTTCTTGCAGGCCAACTGGTAAGTGTGCTGGGAAATATTTTATTATTTGTGAGGCCTCTGCTTCTTCTGTCTGGAGTGATGCTGCTCGAGACACATGTCACTTCTGACCCCATCCCCCGTCCTATCCCTAATCTATTATGTTGTGCTTATTGCAGTTGTTGATATTTTTGCCCCAATCATAACAGAGACAGCTTTAGTAACTGTTGCAGACCACTATGTATGCAAAGGATAGTTCTAATTCAGCCACCATTTAAAAAGGGAACAGTGAACAGTACCACATATTTCCACACAATAATGTTAGTATAAAGATATACAATAGAAGTTAAAGAGAAAAGGGTACATTGTTTCATATGCTCTAGAAGTCCAGAAGAGATTTAGTACTGTCCGGAAGCATCCTGCTCATATACTGTATCTTTGGTTCTGCTGAAGTAACTCTGTCATGTCTATTACTATTTTTTTTTTTTTCCATAAAGATTTTATTGTATGTTTTAAAGATCATACAAAGAGCAAAAGCATAAACAAGATAAATTTACATTTGTAGCAAGATGTGCTTATACAGTTAGACACATTAACATATTTTAAGGAAAAGAGCACAAAAAAAACATACGAAAAGGAACCCCTGGAGGGTTAAATACAAATTGGTATATACAGTATACATCACCCTCCCTGAACCGGCTAAAATGATTATGACAGCTTCAATACTGGGTGACGTCACTGGTTCCATTTTCCATTCTGGGGAAGTGTCTATTTAAATGTTTATCAGAACCAACTGACAATGTCAGGTCTTCAGAGCAGATATAAGCTATTTATTTAGTGACTCTTGGATAATCTGGAAGTCAGTGTCCAAAACCTCTTTCTATTACTATTTTTTATTACTAAAAATCCAGATTATAATTTAGGAGAATTTTTAGATACCAGCCTTGTCCAGTCATCTACCAAGTGGGCAAGATCTAGAAAAATGTTGCTTCCAAGTCATGCAATTGTGTCAGAATGCATGATTCTTCATGGGGAACGTGTAGATATGTCAACATTAAAAGAAAAATGCCATAGGGCGGAAAGAGGGTCCTTTTCATGTGGCTTTGTGGGTGACAAGCACAATTCCAATAAATAACAATTTTGGAGCATGTCTTAAAGCTGTATGTGATGCTAAAAAACAGCAAAATTTGCATTGACGGCCTCAGCATATACTTTGCCAGAATATATTTGCCTGTTGATTTTTTTTTTCTTTTAAAAGTATCTTTCTTACATGCAGCAGCAGTACTCAAATCTAATTAATTTAGTTTTAAAAAGGGATACTTTTTAGGTAGTTCTAGCAGTAACACATGCATTTTTCATCAAGCAGTAATTTGCCTGCTTTAACTAGCTGAAAGAACTTGACTGTGGCTATGTTCTTTCTTAGGCCCCTTTCACACTGGGGCGGTTTTCAGGCGGTACAGCGCTAAAAATAGCGCCTGTATACAACCTGAAAAAAACGGCCCCATTCACTCCAGTGTAAAAGCCGGCGGGCTTTCACACTGGAGCTGTGCGCTAGCAGGACGGTAGAAAAAGTCCTGCTAGCAGCATCTTTGGAGCGGGATAGGAGCGGTGTATTCACCGCTCCTATACCGCTCCTTCCCATTGATTTGAATGGGACACTGCGGTAATACCGCGGCAATACCGCCGCAAAGCACCGCTACGGCGGTGCTCTGCGGGGGATTTTAACCCTTTTTCGGGCGCTTGCGGGGGGTAAAACCGCACCGCGAGCGGCCGAATCCCGCGGGCAAAATGACAGTAAGGCCCCTTTCACACTGGGGCGGGAGCCGTGGTGACGGAAAAGCAGCGCTATATTTAGCGCTGCTTTACCGTCGTTTTAGCCGTGGTATTCGGCCGCTCGCGTTGCGGTTTTTCCCCCCGCGAGCGGCAGAGCGCCAGCCGTAGCGGTGCTTTGCGGCGGTATTGCCGCGGTATTACCACGGTGTCCCATTCAAATCAATGGGAAGGAGCGGTATAGGAGCGGTGAATACGGTACGGTATGTATAGCCAACAGCAGTTAGTTAAATAAAAAATATGCAGAAACTAACATTTTATCACAGACCTTAATCCCTATCACTTCTAACTGTCAGTTACTGAGTTACTAACTCTCAGTAACTGTCAGACCATACATTTTACTTTAGCTTAAAAACGTGTGGGTCTGTGTACATCAATAGTAGTTTACCTGGAGTAACAAAATCAAGACTGGCTTTATACAAAAAAAAAAAATGTAACCTCTTGGTGCCGATGGCACACAAATATGTGGCCTCTTGTCAGGTGCCAAACAGCCTCATATTTGTGTACCACATTGAAAACAGCTGTGACGAGAGTGCGATCCCTGCACTCTCTCAGCACAGTTACCGGCGGCTAACGGAAAGCTCCTGGTAGCAAGCAGCTTCCAATCATGGCAGTCACGTGATCATAAACCCCACTTGCCTCCCGGCATCTGAAACCCCTTAAAGGGCCGGTAGGGGCCAGGGCTAAGGGGTTAAATATTGCATATATGATGTTAAGTAGCATGCAGCGTCAGTAGCATGGTGGACTAGCTCTCAACTGAAGCATTGCAGAAAAAGATGCTCTTCTATTTTACCTTTGGTGATTGTTAATCTTTATTTAGTACTGTTTAGGTTCTGATTTAAGAGAACGAAGGGAATCGATTTGTGTTTTTTATAGTACTGTGTAATATTTTGGTGCTAGTTTAATAAATAATTGTGAAAAGTAAATATGGAAGAATTCTCTTAAAGTGTTACTAAACCCAGAACCCACATTCACTATATCTGGTCTCCCACAGTATACAGAACATGGAAATGCAATTATTTTAGTAAACATAAACTGAGAAATACCTTTTCTAATCAGCAGTATATAGCAGCCTTGTGACTTCTATCAGTTCCTAGTAAAGTTTTCATTCTCCCCTGATCCTCTTTCTGGACATGTCTAAACAGTGCTGATTGGTCCTGTGCTGATCACATGCACCTTCCCAAAAATAAATAAATAATAATTCTCTAGCAAAACACAACAAACTGAGCATGTGCAGCCCGTCCCCTGGCTCTTTAAATATCAGGTTATTTTTTGGAGACAGTGGAAGAAGAGGACAGGATCAAACAGCCTTTATACACAATGCAAAGGATTAACCCCTTAGGTTCCACAGTGAGTATAACAAGCATGCTTTACTGCATATACAGACTGATTTCACGGGTTTAGTAACACTTTAAATCTTAAACAGTCTGTATTCCTACCATGGATGTATATATTGGGTCAGTGCAGCAAGTGTGCAACTTATTAAATTCTAATCATCTGTTTAAAAGATCTGGGTATCATTAGAATTGGTCTTTTATCACACTGTCTATACAATGCAGCTGACTCAGTGTTGGCAGGATTAAAAGGAAGGAATTAATGTATCAGTTGAAAGAGCAGTGACTGCTGTGGGAAGCATACTTGGGAGTTTTAAGGAAACTCTATTTTGTCTGTTTCATAGCCAATTATTTTGAAGGGTTTTCAGGCATGTTTAACATTTGTTAGTCCTGCTTCTGTGTCTGACTTGCTTAAAGGCAAAAGCAGACACTACAGCATGATACACTAAAGAAGACATATGTCAATTTTTTCTTTTCTTCTCTAAAGGCCAAATGTGTTCTCATGTACCGAGAAAACATCACTAGGAATAAAATATTCTTATTACCAATAAAATAATGTCTTTGGTACACCCATATAATGTATATTCATTGTTAAATATTTAGGGTTCAACCTGAGTAGTAACACTGTAAAAGATCTACTAACCAATATTACATATTCTCACATTACTTTTGATCTCAATCGCTGTGCCAGACCATGCATGCCAATGCTTGATCAGGTCTTTATACATACAGTTTCTAAGGCAGTTTCTATAATGGGGCAATCTCTTACATGACATCCTCTATCCAACAGGGTGATTTCTCACATGTATCAATAAATTATAAAGTGCCGTGCTACATTAAATCATGAATACTGCAATAATAAACAAAATATGGTGACATTTTTCAATTGTGATAACAATACCTTGCTATAATGCATACATATAAACTCAATTAGATATATTTGATGTGAAAAATGTTTTTTTTACAGAAATCCAACATGTAAGTGAGAGGGTTACACCACTGTGATACTGCAATTGAAATACACGGTTCATAAATTCCAAACGGTGTCTCGATTCATGATACAAAAAGCTCCACATTCACCAATGTGATCCCACTTCAGTGTGAACCACCACCAATCACTCTCTGTGCTCACCTTAACTCCTAGACCTCATACAGGTCACCACATGCTTCCCCCTTTAAGGGGTCTTAATGGTCACTCAAGGTTTCCAAATACTTCATACAGATTTCTCCTCCAAGGTTGTCAATGTTGTTAAATTAGCCCAGCAATCTCTTCACTGTCAATGTCACTTCCGTAATTATATAGCTTGCAGCAATAACAGGTGTTGTTTACTTTCAACAAACAAGAACCTCAACTTGACATCTGGCACATCACCTCAGTAGTATCAGTGGAGTGATCCTCATCTTAAGAGGTAAAGTATTAACATAGATTGGTCTAACATTTAGATGTTTGCCAGCAAAAACACCATCCACAATGGCACAGCAAAAAGACAGAATCACTCCAAAACTGATAAAAACTATAGATGCAACAAGCATCTGTCTTTTATTCTCTATTCAATTGGATCAATGATTCCAAGTATGGATCCAAATCCAAGAATTACACCTGGATAGTAGCCTCCTACCATGACATTTTCTGTTATAGTGGTTGCTGCCAGACCCACCATAATGCCCCATACACACGGTCAGATTTTCTGACGGAAAATGTTCAATGGGAGCTTTTTGTTGGAAATTCCGACTGTGTGTAGGCTCCATCGGACATTTTCCATCAGAATTTCCGTCACACAAAATTGGAGATCTGGATCTTAAATTTTCCGACAACAAAATCCGATCGTGTGTACACAATTCTGAAGCACAAAGTTCCACACATGCTCGGAATCAAGCAGAAAAGCCGCACGGGCTATTGAACTTAATTTTTCTCGGCTCATCATACGTGTTGTAAGTCACCGCGTTCTTGACATTCTCAATTTCTGACCAACTTTGTGTGACCGTGTGTATGCAAGACAAATTTGAGCCAACATCCATCAGAAAAAATCCATGGATTTTGTTGTCAGAATGTGCGATCAATGTCTGATCGTGTGTATGGGGCATTAGGGTGGAGAAACGGTCACAGTGACAAATATGAGATTTTGCCTTCTTCGGTTACACGAACCTCAGATTTGCTAAAATATTTTAGTGCACACCACTGTAAATTTTATCTATCCATTCGTATATGTGCTTCTACTATGGAGGCTCTTTTTGAATTTTGAGTTAGGACCACAATATATACAGAGGTCCATTGGCGTGGGCACTGCAGGTTATGCATATATTTGCAAATGTGTGCAAACCAAACCCTCTGTTTTTAACGCAATCTGTTATACAGGTCAGTTTGGTTGTTTTGCAGGCTGGCTGGTAAGTGTGCTAGAAAATCTTTTCTACACTTGTTATCATCCCACGATCAAAAAATTCAAACTTCATGGGCATGAAAATATTTATGAATCATTTTAAATTTGGTTTATAATACAACTGAGACATCAACATACAAACACTTCTGAACACAATTTCTAAAATGTAACTAGTGGGTACACATTTTGTAGCAATACTATTATTACTTAATGATTGCTGGTATTAAAAAGAAACAGATATGAATAGAAAAATAGATACGCTTGGTTAAAATGAGGAAGGCTAAGACATATATTTTATTGTTATGGCAATCTTTGCAACATGTTGTTATGTTAATAATCTGTTTCTAATCGAAAAGCAAAAATATGCTGCGCTTTATCTCTTGTCAGCCAAGAAACCTTGCATCACACCTAGAGTCAATAATGATGATATGTATCCAATCTAGTGACAGAATAATGTACTGCTGATCTATATCTTGTGTTGGCAGGTGCTAATGGAATCTTTCCTGGCACCACTGATGTTGATAGATACATACATAGATGGATAAAATCTACTTCGAACCAATATATGAATATATTATTGAACTATTATAGATACACTATTTAATTTAGGTTGTATTTATAGTATTCAAGTTTACAAGGAGTGCAATAGTTATAGGATAGGAAATGTGCAGCCCATCAGCTTTGGTTGGTTTTATAAGCTCATATAATGCTCATTAGCTACCTATATTCTAAGTGCCAATAGATTGGTAGGATAAATAAAAAAAAAAGAGAAAAAAAACAAAACAAGTATAGTACTCTTTAGTAGCACAACCAAATACAATATATCATAAATATAAAAGTGCATAAAACACCCAAAGAAAAAGTGTCAATAACAGTGAAAACCATACAATGTTTATAAATGCATGCACAAATCAGTCCGTGATATCTTCATGAACTTGAACAATCAATATTCTCATTTAGATATTTGTGCAATTGTCCAGTCCTCCACCATGGAGTGAATACTGTCACCACCATATGTCACCATATGTCACCACAATCAACAGAAATAATTGCCTCTCCTTTTACTGATTGGCAAAAAAGGCATTTGAAATTACTCCCTTTTCCTACAGCTCTGCTCCTTTAGGACACTTGATCAGCTCCTCATAATTCCCATATCATTCTTATACTAGTAAGAAAAACGTGGCCTATAATCCCATATATATAAAACACATTTATTAAAATCAAGCTATTAAAAAAAACTCACAAAAATAGCTTTTTTCAATTGACCATCCATACAGTACATAATAAGACATCAGTTACGCCCAAATTAGTGCAGCCAGTAAACCATTTCTCTCACCACACTTGCTCGTCAAGCCACGTGTGCATGGCATCTGGAGTCACTTTTGGTCTGACATCTGACGTCATTTCCAATCGCTGTACAGTACCGCTCTGACATGTTTCATCACTTCTAATTTCACCTGAGGGCGTCAGACAAAATCAAATTGCATTCTACTACCACTTTATAACTAATGGCGCTTTTACTTTATTTTTATTTATTTTTTTTTTATCAAAGAACCCTGAGACCAAAAAATTAAGAGGTTTGACAAAATTTCTAGGGATTCTGAGAAAATATCTCTGACTACAGCCCAGGAGTCTGATATTTGGGCTGATTTACTAAAAAAGTAGAAACTATTTATTTAGAAAAGTGAATGTTCACAGCCCAAGCTAAATTTAAAAATAGTTTATAGCTTCTAATTATTTTAATGTAGTCTATGCACTAGCCCAAATTTCTATTTTCCTGAATTCAGCTGCAGAGATGAACACTGTAGAATCAACAGCCCAAAATACCCTCTGGCAAGTCAGAGTTAGAGCTGTGCAATAAGAAGGAAACTTGAGTTTTGTTTATTGCAAAGTTATCACTTTGACTTACTGGTGTTGATTTATTGAGGGTCAATAGGCTGTTCACTTTGGAAAGGAAGTTGCACTTTTTAAGACACTTTTCCCCAAAGCTTAGGGAATGTGGTGACATTTTTACTTTGCAAAGAAAACCCAATCACATGCAAAGAAAATAAGAAAACCGCATTTCGGCTTGCACATGATTGGATGATGGAAGTCAGCAAAGGCTTCAGCTTATTCACTAAGCTCTGGGGAAAATTCCCTTGCAAAGTTCACCTTTCTTTGCAAAGTGAACACATTATTTGCCTTTAATAAATCAACCCCACTGTGTACCGCTACACAGAGAGGCCACTGCTTTCATACCGAGAGCAGTGGTCCTCTCTGCGGGTGAATGCAAAGGAAGTGAAGTTTGGGTTGGTGCTGGGACTCTATTAAACTAAGAATAAGAGTAATGCACCGTACACACGGTCGGACATTCCGACCACAATATCCGTCAGATTTTTCCCGAAGGATTTTGTCCGAAACTTGTTTTGCACACACACGGTCGGACAAAGTTGTCGGAAAATCCGATCGTTCCGAACGAGGTGACATAGAAAATGTACGACGGGACTACGTAGAGGCCAGTAGCTAATAGCTTTTGTCTCCAAATTTCTTTTGAGCATGCGTGGCACTTTGTGCGTCGGAATTCTCTACACACTATCGTAAAAAGTCCGATTGGATTTTGTTGTCGGAAAGTTTTAGATCCTGCTCTCAAATTTTTTCCATCGGAAATTCCGATGGAAAAATCCCGCTGGAGCCCACACACTATCAGATTTTCCAACAACATAATCTGATTGGACTTTTTCCATCGTAATATCCGACCTTGTGTACGGGGCATTAGACATTTAAAATGTATATTTTTTCTGCACATTCACTATGTCCATATTCTTTACACAAATTACACAAAGTTTATAAATGGTCTATAAATACATGTTATCTTAGGAATTGAAAGCTCACTGTACTTAGCAAACAGAGCGAGGATGTGTTCACTCTTAAATCATTTATTCCTGTGCAAAAAAAAAAAAATAGTTATTCCCTGTGCGCATGATAAATAATAAAAGTGAAAAAAATTGTCTTATTTTCTAAGCAAAGAAGCATCTACTTTGTAAAATTAAATTCATATTGTGCTAAGTGAACAGTCTAATTAATTTAGAAAATCAGACACATGATTTTTTTTTTTTTTGTTGCTCCAGTGCTCTTCATGTTGACTCCATCAATGATACGACTAAAGATAAAGAACTTTAATCCAACCCAGCTAGAGCTACTTTGATGTTCTGGGCTTCAATAACAAATGCACTTTTTTCCCATTCCTGTCAAATCACTGGTATAAATTACAAACATACATTGTATTTTGTATGATATCATATAAAATCATCGTAGACACTGACCTGCCAAAGGTTTGTTCAATAATATAATTACAACTGTGTTTCCTGCTATCAGATAGCGTACACATTACCTGGAAAGCTACACTCTGCATTTTTACTACCTTATTTTACTTTTATTATTTTTTCCATCTGTTGTATACTTTGGTGCCATTTGCCAACTGATTTTTTTCTCCATGGGTGAGGACTTTCAGACTTTGCTACTTCGTTATAGTTAATACAGTTCTTATTGTATCAGTATGACTTATTGTCTGACCCTCTTGCATTGAACGTAACTACTGGATCATTTTGTTTTCAGGAAATGCATAGAGTAATATTCATTAATGACCAGAAGAAAAATGTAAATTATTTTTTTAGCAATAGATAAATTTGAGTTTTTGGCACAATTTATGTCAAGCTAAAAAAAAGATAACATGTGCAAGCTATCAAAACTTTACTCTGTGAGGCAGTCGCACATCTGTTTTCAAACTCTAATATAAATATCCACAGTTTTCCAGATTGTTAGCATTTGCTATTTGAATTCCTCACAATGAATAACACCCAATAATTACAGCATGACTGCAACTGGAGATTTGCTATGAATTTTATATACAGGTTAAAATATAAAGATATTTGTGCATTTCAAGAAAATATGTATAGAGTATCCCAAAATTCTGGATGGTTCACCGACTGACTACTATCACCAATATCTGTTATAAAATGAACGTGGAGAAAAACAGATGTTGATTAAAAAAATGTTAGAAAATCCAACTATATTGCTTTGAATTATGTTTTGCTATTTTCAAAATATTTTTGCAAAAATGTTCATTAACCACTTAAGCCCTGGACCAATTTGCAGCCAAAGGACCAGGACCCTTTTTGCGATTCGGCACTGCGTTGCTTTAACTAACAATTGCGCAGTCGTGCGAAGTGGCTCCCAAACAAAATTGACGTCCTTTTTTTCCCACAAATAGAGCTTTCTTTTGGTGGTATTTGATCGCCCCGCGTTTTTTCTTTTTTGAGCTATAAACAAAAATAGAGCGACAATTTTGAAAAAAATGCAATATTTTTAACTTTTTGCTATAATAAATATCCCCCAAAAATAAATAAAAAAACTTTTTTTCCTCAGTTTAGACCAATACGTATTCTTCTACATATTTTTGGTAAAAAAAATCGCAATTAGCGATTATTGATTGGTTTGCGCAAAAGTTATAGCGTTTACAAAATTGGGGATAGGTTTTATAGCATTTTTATTAATATTTTTTTTTTACTAGTAATGGTGGCGATCAGCAATTTTTATTGTGACTGCGACATTATGGCAGACACATCGGACATTTTTGACACATTTTTGGGACCATTGTCATTTATACAGAAATCAGTGCTATTTAAATGCATTGATTCCTGTGTAAATGACACTGGCAGTGAAGGAGTTAACCACTAGGGGGCGGGGAGGGGTTAAGTGTGTGTGTGTGTTTTTTTTTTACTGTAGGGGGCGTGGCTTCGGGTCTGACGTCACTGATCGGCTTTCCCGATGACAGGGAACAGCCGATCAGTGTCACAGACCTCTCCCCGTTCTTCAGCTCTGTGACCCGATCGCGGGACACCAGCAGCGATCGGGTCCGCTGGTCCCGCGGCCGCGGTCACGGAGCTCAGGCCCGACCCACGGCTGGGCTCTTAAAGGGCCACGTACAGGTACGTGGTTGTACCCAGCCATGCAATTCTGCCGACGTATATCGGTGTGAGGCGGTCCTTAAGTGGTTAAAGTGTAATTCCAGTCAAAATGTAGCTAAGTTAAATCTACTCCCACCCCTTTGTAAGCCTATTGTATCTATCCTGTAAAAGGAAAGATGTGTATATTCACCTATTCGGAAGTAGCTCTGGTCCAGTCACATGATCTTTCCAGTGGCGGCTTCAGAGTGGAGGAGAAGCAGCGACAATGGCAGAGCCTGTGTGATGACCTCATCCATAGGCTTACTGTGCTGTGAGGCAGCCATTGTCGGCTGTCCCTTCTCTACACTTAAGTCGGCACCAGAGTGACTTTCGAATAGGTAATTATAGACTTCTTTTCTTTTAAAGTATAGATAGAATGGGCCTAGAATGAGGGTGGAAGTAGATTTGAGCAGGTTTTGACTGGAATTGCACTTTGAGGTGGTATGGCATTTAGTGCAAGAAAAAAAAACATATTATGACTATTAAAGCGGTTCTGCACACATTTCATTTAGTAAATCTCTTTGCCTTCCAAATCAGGCAAAGAGTACTAAATGAAGTGTGTTTTTTTTTTTTTTCACTTACCTTGTAATCGCTGACTTCCTTTCCTCTGTCTCTGCGGCGGTGGGCGGGGTCTCTGCGTCGATCGTCGTCACGCCGCACTGTCTCCTGGGATCTGGTGTCATTGATCCCAGGAGTCAGTGCGGACATCTTCCGAAATCTCGCAAGATTTCGGTCACATCTTCCGAAATCTCGCGAGATGTCGGCAGATGTGCCGAAATCTCGCGAGATTTCGGAAGATGTACGGGAACGTGAGCTACTCTTTACCGTTACTGCGCACGCGCGAGATCGGCGCAGTGACGGCGGTGCATGCTGGGCCATCTGAAGTGCCTGTGTGGGTTCACATGCCCACAGGCAAGATGGCAACCAGCAGGACAAATTTTTAAAAATGATTTTAAATGACGAAAACCGGCAGCAGAGAGTCACAGAAATGGGACACGTGAGTACCTGATTTACATCTCATAATCTACTGCATTGCACTAAAGATAGAAAAACACTACAGACACTGCAGAACCGCTTTAAGGGTCTTATTTATAAGGGATTTGATATAGCCTTCAAAGCACATTCATCTTAATATCCATTGGACAATATTGATTCTATTCATAATTTACAGTTCCATGTTTACTAAAACTGGAGAGTGCAAAATCAGGTGCAGCTGTGCATGGTAGCCAATCAGCTTTTAACTTAAAAGAGAAGTATGTTTTTTTTTTCCCATTCATACTTACCTAGGTGGATGCAGCTTTAGACCAATGCCGCAGCTGTCCCCCGGCGCCTCTGCACTGAGAAACGAGCCACAGATGGCTTGGTTCTCACTCCTCCCCGGGAGGAGAGCTGCTGACTGTCAGTCAGCAGCTCTCCTCTCTGCTCATCCACGCTCACTGGAGCGCTGAGCTGTGGAGGGGTGGGAATCGGCCGACTCAGCATCTCAGTGGCTTGCTGAGCAGCTGAGACTGCCATCCGCCAAGGCACCTGGCAGGTCCAGACTTTGGAAGTCGGAATGACGCGCTGCCTCGACTGATTGCAGTGACGTCAGTGGAGAGCGGACCTCAGACTGCTCTCCGCTGAAAACGGGTCACAGGAGTGCAAAATTGCACTCCTGTGACCCAGAGGAGAAGCCCAGCCGAAAAAGCTCAGGCTGGACTTTCCCTTTAAGCTTGCTCAATTAAGCTTTGACAAAAATTCAACCCCTCAGTGACATAGGGAACATGCTAGTTAAGAAGTGAGGGAGATCCCATAATTTGGGATCTGTCTCTTTGAAGTTTCCTGTGACATTACAGCTCTTATTTGGGTTTAGACCAAATATGGACAGTAGCATTCACTCTTTTATAAATATCCGAAGATTTTTTGAACCATTATCAAACTGTTACTGACTTAGAAGCGATCTAGTCATTATGCTGCTTAGACAACATTTCCAACTACTTGTAAGTGTTTCTTTATTTAGAAGGTGTGTTTTTTGAGGGGGGAGTATTTAGGGTAGTTTATATACTACATTTAGTTAATTTCACCTTTCTTAAAATGTACTACTTCATGGACTTGTTCTTTATAAAAGGATACTTTTCACAGATATGGATTTTTAGTACCTCATAGTAAATGGGATTTTTAAGGCAATGTAGTCAACGAATGAACGATATATAAAAAATAGAAAATTTATTCATATATCAAAATAAATACAAAAAAGAGAAAAAGCAGAAAAAATATCACAACAGATATCTACAAAATGGTGGAGATGTGTTTAAACGCGGATTTTCAGACTACTGTACATCCAGAGCCTATGTTTTCTCATGTCTCTGTATTGTATTTTTATTGTAGCATGAAATGGCCACTCACATATGATGTATGATATGTATGCAGCTATTGTGTTTAAACACATCTCCACCATTTTGTAGATATCTGTTGTGATATTTTTTCTGCTTTTTCTCTTTTTTGTATTTATTTTGATATATGAATAAATTTTCTATTTTTTATATATCGTTCATTCGTTGACTACATTGCCTTAAAAATCCCATTTACTATGAGGTACTAAAAATCCACATTTATCAGGGATGATGGCAATGACATGCCCCTCTTCATGAGTCTAATCCTATTTTCACTTTTCACAGATATTAGGTAAATATACAAAGAGCTAAATGGTATCCAGATTACTGTTGATTCAATAATTAAAATTCTTTTTTGGTATTTAAGTAATGGGCTGACTAATGCAGAGAACACTATTTTTAACAAGTGACCCTCTGCAGCTACAACCCTGTACATTCAATGTATGGTCAGTAATAAATAAACATGCATCACCATCATCAGTAGCACCTCGTTTGTCTGTTTTTTTTTTTACAATTTGATAGCTTTCTATAAACAAATATATTCCCTTTCTTACACTATTACACAGGTGCAGATTCTACATATTTTAGCCAAAGTGCTTCTCAATTATGCTTATGTGGTTCAGAAACTCCTGGATACACACCATTACATATAACTAAAGTGTGTATTCCCAAATATATATATATATATATATATATATATATATATATATATATATACAAAATTTCAGCTTTAGCTCACAGACCATGTAAACCTTCTTATGTTTTAAGGCAGTAATATGATCACTGCCCCTTCTAGGCTTAGTAATATATCCTTTCCTTATGAAAGGATATCAGAAATGAACCAGATGGTGTGGAATTGGTTCAGCTCTGCTCTTCACCCGTGGGAGCGGTCCCTTAGATGCGTTTAACCCCCTTGTGGGCTTAATGGTTGAGACAGAGCTGCGGAGAGCAGAGCTGCAGCCATTTCACACAATCTGGTTTGTTTCTGGTCGGTGAGTCGGTATCCTGTGCGTGATTGGCCACCATTTTTTTGTAGTGCATTAATTGCTTAAGGACCAGCCACCGTAGTTGTACTGCAAGAATGTGTCTCGATCCCGTAAATCACCGTCAATGTACATCGGCTCGTACACAGCGATTTGGGTGTAAACAACACCCACTGGCCAGCAGGGGAGCCAATCAGCGGGTAGGGCGGACTCGAAGTCTGCCAGCCACCCGTGATTTTTCCACGCAGTGACAGAATGGGGATCTGCCTGTGTAAACAAGGCAAATCTCTGTTCTGACAGGGGAGATCAAACAGATCCTTTCTTTCTGCTATGCAGGAAGACAGATCTGTGTGTTTCCACAGTCAAACAGTCCCCCATAAGTTAGTAAACACACCCAGGGAACACATTTAACCCCTTGATCACCCTTGATGTTAACCCCTTCCCTGCCAGTGTCATTAGTACAATAACAGTGCATATTTTTAGCACTGATTACTGAAGTAATGTCAGTGGTTCTCATAAAGTGTCAGAAATGTCAGTTAGGTGTCCGATCTGTCCACCGCAATGTTGCAGTCCAGCTAAAAATCACTTATCGCCACCATTACTAGTAAAAAAAATAACAGTAAAAATGCTATAAATCTATCCCCTATTTTTCAGACACTATATCTTTTGCACAAACCAATCAATATATGCTTATTGGGATTTATTTTACCAAAAATATGTAGAAGAATACATTGGCCTAAACTGAAGTCATTTTTGTACAGTTTTTTTTTTCAAAATTGTCTATTATCTATAGCACAAAAAATAGAAACCGTAGAGGTGATCATATATCACCAAAAGACAGCTCTATTTGAGGGAAAAAAAGGACATCAATTTAGATTGGGTACAGCGTTGCACGACGGTGCAATTGTCAGTTAAAGCGGTGCCGTGGCCTGGCCCTTAGCGGGAAAATCTTCCGGGCCTTAAGTGGTTAAAGTCTGACAAGCCGTTTTCATACAATCCACACCAGAACATTACATGTCATGTTGGCTGATATCAGGTGACCCTACCCCCCCCCCCCCCCCCCCCCCACTAGTACAGAACTACAACACTTTACAAACAATGTTTTTGATATATAAATGTGAGTTAAATGTAAATTGAGGATTTTAAAGATTTAACTTTTTAGACGGTATTACACTATTGTATGCCTCTATTATTTTCCTTATGTGGCATATGTGAAGAGGCTTGGTGGAAACAACCAGGAAGCACTGATATCCATATAAAGCTGGGCTATTATCAGGAGCAGGAGGTGACCAGTGTGGAACATCAGCATACAGCAGCCAGTACAAATAAGAAACATCTGAATGATACTGACCATTTGCTGTTCACTACTTTAGGCTTAATCTTTAAGCTCTTAAGGTGAGGATACACCCGATGGGGTAGGAGTGCACATTGCATGAAGACACCTGATCACTTTATTAATTCATTTTATGGACTTTGTTGTTCAATTTTTTATGGACTTTGCTGCATTATTTTAATCATTTTGTATGGTGTGTGATTCACGGAGCACAAGCACTTTATTTATATACATTATATAGATACTTTATATTCACTGCATAGTATGCAATATATTATATTATAGCAGAGGTTTAATGCATTAATGGTTAGTAGTTGGTTATATATATTGTTTTTTTCATATTGTGGGAAAGTGTGGGAAGTGCTAGCAGCTGTTTTTAGATTTTTAGTTTTCAGTTTTATTTCACGGTAGTTTATAGACTTGGCAGCTCACAATGTTTCATCCATTTTTGAATACTAGAAACAACTCTAGGTAAGAATGATGGATAAGGACACAACATTATGTTATTATAACGCGAGACCAAGAATGGCTTCTTACATGAAAGATCCGCCAGCTCTGACACTCTTCTTGTCAAAGTTATACAAACCAAAGAAGCCACCTTCTGAGACAAAGGACTAATGAAGTTTCTTGAATTGGTTCCAAAGGTGGCTTCTGCAAGGACAGGCAAGACCAAGCTCAAATCCCAAAGAAACAAGGGTGGTCTGACAGGCAGGACTGTCTGCGTTACATCCTGCAGAAAGTACGAAAGGAGTGAGAAACAATGATTTCTGGAAAACAATGGATAGAGACGAAATCTGACCCTTAATGATACGTAAGGCCAATCTCATTTCCACTCCTGATTGGAGAAAGGAAAAAAATCTCCCACTTACTTATTTCTGCAAGTGCCACTTCCTGGCTTCACACCAAAAATATACGATTTCCAAGTCCTGTATTGAGGCTCCGTGAAGCCAGCTTCCTGGAGCTCAACAGCACGGAGATAACAGGACCCAAGACCATAGGTCTGGCTTTGACCAGAAGTGTCCAACGAGCATCCCCCACAAGATTCACTATGTCGGTGTACCAAGCCCTCCTGGGCTAGGCCAGCTAACATTATTACCAGTGTTATCACTAGGGATGAGCCAACGGTTTGAGTCGAACGTAAGTTCCACTCGAACATCTGGTGTTTGTTTTTTCTAAAATGAACCGAACATATAGGGCGTTTTGCGGAAAATCTGAGCACAGCGGAACGCCCCATAATGCACTGCAAGATTGCAGTGCATTGCTGTATGATGATTGGCCAAAGCATGCACCTGACCTGCATACTTTGGCCAATCACAGCGCACTCTGCTGAGAGGGCCATAATTGGCCAAAGGCAGGGTGCCCCTGCAACTTCAGCAAGTCCAGTACTGGAGCTTGGAGCTCTGTGAACCCTTGTGGGGCTGTGGACAGCCCGAAGGGCAATATCACAAAATGAAAATAGCGACTATTTGCTGCATATTTTCTCAGCATGTTTATTAGAGCCTGCTTATCCTCATTTGTTGCCTACATCTGGGACTTGATGGGGACTCAACCATAACTATATGACTGACATTCCTCTGTTGACTTTTTAGATAAGCTGATTGTGCCGGTTGGTCTGAGATGGGTTGGTTACACGGGTTTGTCTACCTCTGCTGTGCTCTGGTTTAGTGCCCCATTTGCCCACCATGGTTTTAAGGTGGGGTACTTTCCATATCTTGGCTCTGGTAGCACAATTAGTTTCTGGTCAGGTGGCCATTAGGACTGTTTAGCTTCATTTTTATTGTAGGATTTGCTACTGGGAGGGTTAATAGGGGAGGTATTTGTTGCAGGGTGGGGATGTGGGACTGGAAGGACTCATTTGATGTGATGCTCATGTGATATATTTTTGCTGCATTACATATGCAAAAAAAAAATTTAGTAGAGGTAACTTCTTTGGGTGTGTTTCTGTCTCTTTTTCTAGGCGAGTACACTATGGATAATTTTCACTGGCAGGATTCCCATGTCCACTTATGTTTGGATTACATGAAGATATGCCTCATTGATGACTATGCACACCCAAAATCTAACTCTTGCAGAGAGGCCATCACTGATTGGACCGACCCTATCTGAACAGAAGGATGTTTATAAATTTTTCTAGTGCCTTGAGATCCAAGATATACCTCCCATTCCCGTTTGGTATTGGGGCCGTTACCGGTTGAGTGTTTACAATAATGAGCCCACAATTTCTGCTTCAAGAGCCAATGCAAGGCAAAAGGCTGATGACTCTGTGGCAGACCCAGAAGGCCTCAAGAGGCGTACTAAACCTACCAGGTTTCTGCTGGCTAAAGGCAGAGCAAACCACCTCAGAGACTGCCCTAAGATCCTCTGGCCTAAGATACTCTCAACGCACAGGTGCCGCAGATGCCTCCCTCACTCTGAAGGGAAAAGCTTACAGCACCTGGTATTCCCAGGCATTTTCTAATTCAAGTACTAACCAGGTTCGATCCTGCTGAGGCTCCAAGATCAGCCAAGATCAGGCGTGTTCAAGGTGATGCAGCCGCTGTCCATTGCAGCTCTGCTAAACTCTCCTAATGATATTCTAATGCGACAAGAAACAATTTTTGTGTGATAACTCCAAAAATTATATTGTGGGACTACGCTGTAAAGCCCCATAGACACGCGCGGATTATCCGAGGACCAGGTCCGTCGGATCATGTCCGTCGTACTTTGTCTGATGTTGGTGTTGCGTACACACGGTCGGACAAAGTTGTGGGAAAATCCGATCATTCTGAACGTGGTGACGTTTGTTGCCTACGACGGGACTACGTAGAGGCTAGTAGCCAATAGCTTTGGTCTTGTAATGTGATCTGAGCATGCGTAGCACTTTGTCCGTCGGAATTCGATACACACGATCGGATTTGGTGTGATCGGACTTTGTTGTCGAAAAATCTATCCAGCAGGAGATAGGACTTTGTCCGTCGGACAATCCGACGTACACTGTCCGATGGTGCCTACACACGGTCGGATTTTCCGACAACATTGTCAGATAGGACAGAATCCATGGGAAAATCCGACCGTGTGTATGGGGCTTAACTGTGAGTCAAGCCATTGATCTTTGCTGCCCAATTGCTGTGGCCATGAAATTAAGTATGCTGGCTGTACTGTTAGGATTCAGGTGAGTGTAGGGCAGTGAAACCATGGCTTAGCTGCCTGTTTTTGCCACCGTCCATGTGAAAAAAAAACTTGATGCTATTACCACTCTGCCCATAATGCTAATGTTAACACGTTTTTCTTAGTTAAAAAATGCATACCCACGACAGACACTTGCCTAGTATACAGTATTTTCCTTATAATGTCCTGCAGGTTGCAAAACATTGGAGTAATCTATAAATGGCTTGCATCCAAGCAGGCCTGCTCCCTTAAGCACCTGCTTTATTAGAAACTCTTGTGGCTGAGCTTTGGATGTAACACAGTCATGACAGTAGGATAAAATATTTGTTTATACAGCAAAAATACATACCAGAGTGATTGTATATTTTATACATACAATAATGTAGCAAATGGAATACATATTGTTTAACTTTATGACATTTATTGTTGTTCTGATCAGATGCTGGAAATGGTCTGCATATCAGCATAGCAGTTGTGGGTGGGGTTCCTATAAACTGCCTTGCAGCTTTGCTAGACTGCCAACTATTGCTAATCCCCAGTGTCATTGCTAGGAAGGGTTATTGTGATACAAACTTATTTGAGACGTTTTAATATATCGCATAAAATATGCTTCATTGCTGCTCAGCCATTGAGGGCATTACTTTCTGGAATATAAACAGTTTTTTATTATTTTCATAAATATAGAATTTGTTGAAGGATTTTTGAATGTTATGTGGTGATTAGATGAAAAGACCCAAGCACATCGTGTATACTTCAGGAAAATCAGTCAGGAATGCATATTAGTAATAACCTGAATCTCCCCTGTTTAGTTATTTTAATAGATTGGCGTTATCTCTCAGGGATAGCTGTGTGTGCTGTTATTCTCTTCCTGTCAAGGCAGAAATGTTAATTGTTGGGCTGTAGGGAGACTGAACTGCCTCCTGTCTGAAATCAGGGCTGATGACCTATATACTCTTTAGGCTGCTGCAATTAAAAGTCTTTACTTTTCTTTCATGTAATCCATGTAATCAAGTAATGTAATTTCAAGTTCAATTTATGAATGGCTGTTATCACCACCATGTTGAATCAGGTGTTAGAACAGCATTATATCTTGACACTATTGCTCTGAAAGAGAAAATACAACTAAATAATGCAAAATCGAATAATCTCTGAGAGCTACGGCTGCTTTATTAGAACAAATAAAAGTGGATATTGAACTTTTACAGATGCCTGTTGGTGACCAGCCCCTTGCAAATAATGTACCTTGTGACCACCCTCTAATTTTCATTGACAGTTGCGAATAGACAATTAGAATTTGGAACACATGCACAGTACACAACTCAAGTGGCAGTAGTCTAAAGCCCCATACACACGCGCGGATTATCCGAGGACCAGGTCCGTCGGATCATGTCCGTCATACTTTGTCTGATGTTGGTTTTGCGTACACACGGTCGGACAAAGTTGTCGGAAAATCCGATCATTCTGAACGTGGTGACGTTTGTTGCCTACGACGGGACTACGTAGAGGCTAGTAGCCAATAGCTTTGGTCTTGTAATGTGATCTGAGCATGCGTAACACTTTGTCCGGTCGGACTACCATACACACGATCGGATTTGGTGTGATCGGACCTTGTTGTCCAAAAATCTATCCAACAGGAGATTGGACTTTGTCTGTCAGACAATCTGATGGAAACTGTCCGATGGTGCCTACACACGGTCTGATTTTCCGACAACATTGTAGGATAGGACAGAATCCATCGGAAAATCCTACCGTGTGTATGGGGCTTAAGATATGGTTGACTGCTGCATGCCACTGTGCATAAGGGGATATTTCAGCTGATCACTACACCTCCAAGGGGTCCAGTAACTGTTACCAATTCATAACTGCAATATATAATTTTAAGGCTCTATGCACAAAGCCCTGTGCCATGTTAAATAATGTTGCAAGAGCAATGTAAATAGTTTCTGCTGTCAACTGACAAATTTGTCTTGGAGTGAAAGTGTGGTTAAAGCAGTAGTAAACCGCAGTTAAAAAAAAAAAAAATAAAAAATTCCCCTTCAGGGCAATGTCATAAATGAGCTAGTATGCATCGCACCGCTGACAGGGCTCCCATCGTCACCCGGTCTTTCTTCCGGGTTTGCGGCCTCTGGCTACATGCATGGCTGGGGGCGCAATGACGTCACTCCCGCGCCTGCATGCAGGAGTTGTCGCTTACGACATGGGCTCTGAAGGTCCGGTACAGTATGCCAGACCTTCAGAGCACATGCGCTGGTGACGTCCCCGGCTGCATGCACTCTAAATATCTCCTAAACAGTGCAAGTTTAGGACATATTTACAGTACCTATAGGTAAGCCTTATTATAGGCTTACCTGTAGGTATAAGTGGTAAAACTGAGTTTACTACTACTTTAACTGATGCTGCAGAATTTGACTTGTACATTTATGTTTCAATGAACTTTGATACAAAATGGTTAAAGAAAAATGGAGAAAATCAATGATCATAGAAAGGAGAGATGGGAAGGTCACTGGATGATATGCCTCCAGCATACTAAAAGCCCAGGCAGCATCTTAAAGTGGGAATAAACTCCCATCTCTGCCTTGTATAAGTAGTATAAACATCTCCTAAATGTGCACCGTTTAGGAGATTTACTGTACATGCAGCCAGTGACATCGCTGGCACATGCGCTCTAAAAGAAACGGCCACCCGGACCATACCTTCAGAGCCCTGTGCAGTAAACTGAAGTGATGTAATTGTGGCTCCAGCCAGTCACACAGCTGTAGTCTGCGATCCCAGAAGGAAGACGAGTGAAGATGGGAGCGCCTGCAGCTTTACCATCTCAGCACTGGAAGGGCTTAATTTTAAGGTTTAAAGTTTAACATAATGTGCTAGTATGCGATGCATACTAGCACATTATAATTTTACCCTGCAGGGTACATAAAAAAAAAAAGACATCCAGCGGACTTCTACGCTTTAACGTGGCAGTAAACCTTTTTTTTTTACATCTATCGTTCCAAAACATCAAGTATACAATACAATAATAAAGTGGTATACTGTATATAATACATTCAGAACATGAATTTTATTTTCACGACTTTTTAAAATCTTTGCATTAATTTATCAATTGTGACATACGGACTCCCTTCACTCTATACCACTTCACTAAGGTGCATTGCTGCATTTACCAAGCAAAATATCACTCTTTGACCCTCTTTGCAATGATGCAGGGCACTTATTTTGAACAGGCTGCCAACACACGGCATCAGAAATAAAACCAAACCTGTATTTTTCTTTTATGCAGACCACCACAGCACAGTCCAGCTCAGTGAGCACCTACTAAATGATGCATTGGGAATGTCATTCTAAATTAAAGCATTAGTTACCCCAACACTTCATATTCCTGATATGTGGCTGCTGTACCATGTACTTGTATGTGAAAGTATCCTGTTCTCTTTGTATATTGCTTCCTTTGTGTGGAAACCCTGGTGTTCCTGCTAGTCCCCTTGCTTTCCTATTAAACACTGACCACACAGCGTGCTAGGTTCTCTAGTTACGCTGGGAACTCAGCCTGCTCTCCTCCAATGATCAGACTTGTCCTGGCTTGATTTTGATTGGTCACGCTGTGACCTAGATTTTTCTTCACGTGCTACTGAATGATGATCGGACCTAGAAGGGCTGAGGAAAACAACAGCAGAGACTGCAGGTGAGATATAGGTGAGATATAGGCCATCAACATTCAAGAACAGCATAACCACAGAAACTCATAGTCATATGAATAGAAAGCACCCAGCCTACCTTCCACAAGTATTGTCAATACAAGAACCGGCGTCTGCAGTGCCTGTATGAAGCCAGGGCATAGCTGTATCTGACAGCCACAGGAGCAAAGATTTATGGGAGTGGGGTCCTATGAGGTAGGAGAGGCGGGATTAACCCATACGTAGGCTGCCATGGAGTCTGTCAGGAAATCACTCTTTGACCCTCTTTGCAATGATGCAGGGCACTTATTTTGAACAGGCTGCCAACACACGGCATCAGAAATAAAACCAAACCTGTAATTTTCTTTTATGCAGACCACCACAGCACAGTCCAGCTCAGTGAGCACCTACTTGTATGTGAAAGTATCCTGTTCTCTTTGTATATTGCTTCCTTTGTGTGGAAACCCTGGTGTTCCTGCTAGTCCCCTTGCTTTCCTATTAAACACTGACCACACAGCGTGCTAGGTTCTCTAGTTACGCTGGGAACTCAGCCTGCTCTCCTCCAATGATCAGACTTGTCCTGACATGCCCCCACTGCACAGCCATTCACTGTGAAGTTCAGTGTGCTGTTGCTTCTCCTCCCCCCAGCTCTTATGCAGCTGAGAACAGAGGGAATGTGATCACTTATAGAAAAAGGGGAAAAGGTATTTATAATATATATTTTTTTCCTATCTTTACAAAAATGTTTTGCCTATCAGTTTTTATTTTAAGCTGAATGTGTTGTTTTACAAGGTGATCATTTACAATCACTTTAATGGCAATGCAACACAATAATGAGCATTATGGTAATGTGTAGTAAAATACTTCACGTTAACACAGCACATCATTTTGAAGCCAGCATAAGATGAAACTTGTACCATGTCGATTACAACTGCCGACTTCTTCTTTCAATAATTCTAGTTGTCTGGCTTTAATGCTGACTCTGTGATTTCAGTACTTTTTGTTACACTGACCCAAAACAAAGTAAAGAGATAAGGAATTTTGAGTTCACCTTCTGAGAGATCCTTCCAGGTATGAGATTCAAATGATATAAGCCAGAAACAGACATGTAACTAGCATGAGAAAGGTCAGCAATGGCAGCCTACATATTTCTTTCTCTACAGATGCACTTTAAGTGAACTGGGCTGTTATACTGTATGTTTCCATCTATTTAAAAGTAAGACTGGAAACTCTTAGTACGGAGCAATTCTGGGTTCATGCTGAATGATATGGATGAGCTTTGGGTTCAGGTCAAACAGTGAAATTAATATGTATAGAGCAGTGTCTGATGCAATGATTCAGACATCCAGCTAATAAGATTAAAAACGAAACAAGGAAGTTTGCAGATAAGGGAATCAGTTGTCCGTAGCAATACATTTCAACCCTTTTTTTATGTGATTACAAAGTAGAGTGTCTACACAGGCACAACTTACACACGTGTTCTAAACCAGACTTTTTTTTTTAAATCATAGCAGTGGTTTGCTATTGTTCATATAGGCCAAGATCTGTTCTGTTAAAGCGGTTGTATACCCATTCTTATGACTTTATTTTATATTAGCAATTGCAGTGTTTAAAATTATTTGCATATGTATAATGTTGTCTTTACTTTTTGCTATATTAGTTTGTGATGATATCCCCCGTGCATGCGCCGTATCTTCTATATTTCGGGCAAGCCGAGACCCTGCCGGAAAAATGCTGTGTCTATGTCGGGGGCTGCATCATTTCCTGTTGTCGACGTCAGCCCCGACATCCCGCAATGCTTCCTCCTAATTCTTCCCCAAGAGGATCCTCGCAACGTCACAGGGTTGAGGAGACACAGATGGAGCGATGCTATTACTGCGCATGTGCGGGATTACAGAGGCGAAAATGTACTGCGGGCGGCAATAAATAATAATTCAGGCGCGGAAGACCACAGTTGAGATGGCGATGGCTATTATGAAGAAGCAGCGTTTCGGCTAAATATAATATTTACAGTAAGAACTATTTTTATGCTTACTCCTAGTGCCCATTTGAATCTAAATGAATAGCTATTTTATAATATTGTTAAAATCGTTTTTCTTTCGGAGGGTTTACTACGGTTTACTATGGCTTTAAGTGGTTGTAAATAACATGTAGTCAACACCAGGTGGCACTATAACAATTTATGCATATAGTTCTAATTGGTGCATTTAGCTGCTTTAGTTTTTTTGTGTACAGAAAACACCACATTAGAACATTACATGATGTTGATCTTATCATCGTATCAAAAGAAACTGTAAGCATGAGGTAAAATCAAGCTAATTAACAGAAATGTTAAATCATCCAGCATGAACTGAACCAGTGTAAGCTGATAAAGAAATAAATACAATGTTATTCTCATCTTCAAAAGTCCTCCTAAAGTGACCCCTGCTGTTCAATAGACTGTCTTTTTGTTTAAATTTTCCATTCATGATAAAATAATTTTTTGCTGCCAGCAAATTATAACGTTTATGCTCATCACTACTCACTGTAACAAATTTGCTTTAAATTCATACCCGTATGAAAATTATATATGGCATATATATGCTGGTAATCTTACAAGAAAAAAAAATAAAGCAGTTGAACACATTGCTTTATACCACACCACAATGTGGCTTTTATTTCCCTGAATCACTTAAATATTTAGTGTCATACAAATAACTGTAGCTACTTGTCATTCTACTGCTCATTCTGTATCTAATTCATTCCATGTGACAGAGCACCATCTGTACACTGCTTTGCCTTTTCAGAGATTTTTTTTTTACCAACGTGGTTTATGCAATACCTAGCAAGTGTTTTGGTGGAAGAGTCATTTTAGATGGGTCAAGTGAACATGCGGTTGCCCAGTCAGGAATGAAGAGGTTTTTTCTCACCTTAAAGGTATTTATTAGAAGAAAAAAAAGTTTTTATTTTTTTTAGAGGTTAAAGCTTATCTCTGGGCAAAACAGAATCCAATCAGACCAGCATTGTGGAAGAGAAATTAATCTGAGAGAGAGCATCTAAGGTTAGTACGCAGGAGATCAATCTTAGCATATGAAAGGCAGGAAGAGCAGCCATAAGTGGGAGCTCGAAAGCAAATAGAAGTGTTGCTTGGGCATCGGAAGCTGAGACAAGGTTCCTTAAACTAGATGTGGCCCAATGCACACACCAAAAACATATTTGGCCTGGAAATGCCAGATAAGGAAGAGAGGAAGTCTGTTGACACAGAAACGAGGAAGATAAGTGACAGTATCTGTCCACTTACCCCCACCCAGTTGAAAATGAAGCATGGAGTGAATTTTATTTATTTCAAAGTTTGGTGCAGGTTTCCACTTAATATCCATACCAGACCTGAGGGGCCTGGTATGATTTTGGGGGTCCCCGTGCAATTTTTTTTATTTTGAGGCGTGGTTCCCCTTAATAGACCCAAAGGGCCAATTTTTTTTATTTTGCCTTCTTCAGATCACCCCACAGATTTTCAATCGTGGTTCCCATTTTTTTTTCTTATATTTCCAGGATCCGACAATCCGACCGTGTGTACGGTGCTTAAGTGGAATGAGGGGGAACATGCATGCACATCCACCATCTTAGTCTTAGCATGGAGCCCATTCAATACTGCTCAGAGTAATCAGTATCTAGTAAGATCATTCTACTTGTTCTTACAGGCTTGAGAAGATCTGCGGGGACATTGCTACTGCTGTTGTCAATGAGTATACCAACAAGGCAGATATCAATGTCCTTTTATAAAAGCAGATATGTATCCAAAAAGGATAGCGTAGCCACAACAGAGATATAATATGTTTCTCTCATTATGCGGACTTCGCTTCTCTAATAGGCATAGACATTTAAAGGCAAGAAGCCCAGTGCATTGCGCTTGATACTTACAAGCCGGAAAACGCTCACACACACAGAGAACACGTCTCCAAGCCCATGAGAAGGTTTTCATACTGCCAGTTTTACCGGATACCCATTCACATAGTGGGGGGCGGGATCTGGGGCCCCCTTGTTGAAGGGGGCTTCCAGATTACGATAAGCCCCCCGCTCGCAGACCCCCACAACCACTGGGCAATGGTTGTGGGGATGGGGCCCTTATCCCCATCAACATGGGGATAAGGTGTTTTAGAGGGGACCCCAAAGCACCCTCTTTTTGTTAAGGGCATGTGGTCTGGTATGGTTCTCCGGGGTATATCTGAAGCTACAGACATCATTCAGATATTGCCGTTTTCAGCCGGCGATTCCCTGCACCATAAGAATGATCATAGCGGCTGTTTCGCCGCTTGATCATTCTTACGGGCGGCGGGAGGGGACGCCCCCCCTCCCGCCGCCCTCCGGTGCTTCTACCGACTCCATCGGTGAGTCGGACACAGGATCCACCGGCCCCCGGATGATGATCATAGAGATTTCCGGCGGACCAGATGGTCGCCGGAGTCTCTATGATCGTTCGGAGGCCGGGCGCGATGTTATGACGTCACGCCCGGCCTCTGCATTCAAAAAACGGCAGTCTTATTGACCCCATATCTCACTGTAAATAGGTCTGTAAATAGGTCCGATCGTGTCATATTCCTATTACAAGGGATGTTTTACATTCCTTGTAATAGGAATAAAAAAGTAATCAAATATTTTTTTTTTTTTTTTTAAAGGTGTCGAACTAAAAAAATAAAGTAAAATTAAATATAAAAAAAAAATTGCTGCGCAAATACCGTGCGAGATAAAAAGTTGCAACGACCGCCGTTGTATTCTTTAGGGTCTTTGCTAATAATGTTTGGGGGTTCTATGTAATTTTCTAGCAAAAAAATTTGGAATTTTACATGTAGGAGACAAATGCCTAATTGGCCTGGAACTCAGGTGGTTAATATCCATACCAGATCCAAAGGGCCTGGTAATGGACTGGGGGGGAACTCATGCCGTTTTTTTTTCCAGGATCCGACAATACAGCTGTAAGTAGTTTTAAAAGAAATGTTTTCCTTTATAAATGTCATTTTGCTACAGTACTGTTCTAAACATGGGAAAGATGTGTTACTTTACAGGCATACTAAGGACACCCCTCAGGGACGATATTTAAAGGAATATAAAATTTTTATTGTTTCACTTTAAGAATTATTAAAATCACTGCTCCTGAAAAAACAACCATTTTAAAACTTTATTTGCAATGATACAGGGGGCAGGACCTGGGTCCCCATATACTTTTTAAGGCAATAACTTGCATATAAGCCTTTAAAATTAGCACTTTTGATTTTTTATGTTCGTGCCCTATAGACTTTAACGGTGTTCACACAAATTTTTGGCCTGTTCACAAGTTCTGGTGCGAACCAAACTGGGGGTGTTCAACTCATCCCTACCCAATAGCCAATGGCACATGAGCATGGTTGGTACCATAATAATAATGGCTCAAATGCAAAACATTATTGTATAGAAGGAAAGGAATCAAACATTGGTAATAGTATTTTCTATGTATGATTTTGCTCAGTTCCATAGCGTAGTGGTATGCCCTTCTACCTTCAAAGGTTCAAGCCATGGGTTTGAATACCACCAATGGTATCATCTTCTGAAAACGTACATTGTACTCAGCAGCATAATTAGCGAATGCACATCAGTTTGGTTTATTCTATAAATGTACTCTTCAAATGCATGCAATGGTACTGTATGTAATTATTCAATAATATTATGGTGTAGAATTTCAAAAATCCAGCTATTCAAAAATCAAGGAAAAAACTGCGTAGGGTCCCCCCCCCCCCCCCCCAGTGCATACCAGGCTCTTTGGATTTGGTGTGGACTTCAAGGGGATACCCATGCTAAAATAAAAAAAAAATTGACATGGAGTCCCCCTTAAAATCCATACCAGGCCCTTCGGGTCTGGTATGGATTTTAAGGGGAACCCTGCGCCAACATTTTTGAAAAAATGGCATAGGGGTCCCCCCAAAATCCATACCAGACCCTTCTACAAGCATGCAACCTGGCAGGTCAGGAAAGGGGGGGGATGAGCGAGCACCTCCCTCCTGAACCATACTAGGCCACATGCCCTCAACATGGGGAGGGTGCTTTCGGGTTCACAACGCACCTCATCCCCACAACTCTTGCCTGGTGGTTGTGGGGGTCTGCGGGCAGATGGCTTATCAGAATCTGGAAGCCCCCTTTAACAAATGGGCCCCCAGATCCCGCCCCCCCTATGTAAATGGGTATCGGGTACATTGTACCCCTACACATTTTCCAAAAAAAGCTGTGAAATGTGACAAAAGACAACAGCCGATTTTTGACAATGTACCCCATACCCATTCACATGGGGGTGGGATCTGGGGGCCTCCTTGTTAAAGGGGGCTTTCAGATTTCAATAAGCCCCCCACCCGCAGACCCCCACAACCACCGGGCAAGGGTTGTGGGGATGAGGCCTTTGTCCCCATCAACATGGGGACAAGGTACTTTGGGAACCCCAAAGCACCCTCTCCATGATGAGGGAATGTGGCCTGGTATGATTCAGGAGGGGGGCGTTTGCTTGTTCTCTCCCTTTCCTGACCTGCCAGGCTTCTTGCTCTGATAAGGGTCTAAATTTTGGCGTGGCGTTCCTCTTATTATCTAAACCAGACTCTAAGGACCTGGTATGGATTGGTGGGGGGAACCTACGCTGTTTTTTTTCTTTGATTTTTACTTTATATTGCCGGGAACCTGCAATTCATTACAACCGCGGGCAATTTTAAATGAAATGTTTTCCTTTAGAAAATGTCAATTTGCTGCGGTACTGTAATAAACATGGGAAAGGTGTGCTACTTTACAGGCATACTATAGACACCCCCACAGGCACGATACATTTTTATTGTTTCACTTTAAGCATTATTAAAATCACTGCTCCTGAAAAAACATCAGTTTTAAAAACATTTTTTCCAATTGATACATGTCCCCTGGGGCAGGAACCAGGTCCCCATACACTTTTTATGGCAAATAAGCATAAGCAGAAGCATATAAGCCTTCAGTGAGAACTTTAGATTTTGCAGGTTCGAGCCCCATTGACTTCCACTATTCCTGCATATGTGATCTGACAGGCATGTTTGCCGGGAATTGGACTGCTTTCCATTTGCATTAGTGCTCAGTTTCTGAGAGTTGAAGTCTTAATTGGCCTTAATTGGGTGCTATTTTCTGGGACTGCAGGATAATTTTTCGGCGCTATAGTAAACGACCCCCATTGTGTAGTACAAAATTGTTCCATTAATTTCACAAAAATCTGTGCAAATTTATTTACATAGCATTTTAATCTTTTGTTTATGAAAGTACTAATGGATAAAATTGTCCATTCCAACAATATTCTACGTAAAACACTTTACCAGAAAAAAAGCCTGTATATGTGGTGTCATATATATATATATATATATAATATATATATATATATATATATATATATATATATATATATATATATAATATATATTATATATATATATATATATATATATATATATATATATATATATATATATGATACCACATATATGTATATGACACCACCACTGTATATATGGAGGGAAATTGATAAATGATCTAACAACTGATAGAACTTTTACAATGTAGTTACATATTTTACAAGATTTAAGATACAGTATTTTGGAAAGGAATGTTAAGGGTTTGTCCTGGATCTCTGCCTTTAAAAAAGCCAAGGAGTTTCAAGCCAAAGAAAGATTGGCTGGTATGTTTTCTCTACGGCTTGAAGACACAAATTTAAGCTTATAGCCTGAAGACATTTGTGTTCTTTTTCATAATGCTACTTTGTATCTTGTGCCAGTAGAAACAAATCTTCTCTTGGCTTTCACCTGTTTATTGTTTTTAAATATGAACATTTTAAGTATAGTTTCTTGTGGATAAACTGTAGACATCTGACCAATAATGATGGTCTAGCAGTATAATCAAGATTACTCACTGAATAAGTTCAATTAAGTGTGATGGGGAGAAAACATGAGTGAAGTAAGACCACCGCTTAATGCTGATTTCTGCTAAAGAATTCTATATGCCAATCTGTGAGAAAAGACCAAGAGTTCATAATTTGCTGGTCATGTATGTGTGTGATGTAAGTAGTTCCAACCCTTGACTCCAATGAACCATGTATATATAAATCCTCTGATTCCTCCTGTATTGAATTGTATTGTAACTGTACTGTCTGCCCTCATATTGTAAAGTGCTGTGCAAACTGTTGGCACTATATAAATCATGTATAATAATAATAATAATAATAATAACCATATGAGTATGAAGGCTCTGAACCTGCTAGAGTATGACTTTTCTGGACATGATCTTTCTCTACGTAGTTAAGCGTTTTGGAAGAATATACTCACAAACAATGCACAAAAAATACAATACATTTATCTTTTAGACAGTAACACTGGAAGCTATGAAGTACAACTGTAAAAAGGTCCATTTACCAAAAGGTATTTCAGTTATACTGTAGGTAATGAGCCATGTAATCTATTTTTCTTATATAATTGGGGCTTCAGCAACAAGATGTTTCTACCATATTTCAGAGCTTGGTAATTGGTTCAGTGCAGAATACAAACATAAAAGGGGGTCAGTGCTAAAGAAAATAAATGGGCAGCTTGCAATAGGTAAATATACAGTACCCAAACAAACCAGCAAAGAAAACCATGCAGCTACATGCTGACGTCTCGCCGCAACTTCCATGCTTGGAACTGGCTGCTCTCTTTGTAAGTTTTATTTGTCATGACAATTGTTTTACTGGCATTTGGATGAAACCATTTACTTTTTTATGTGGAATCACTACTTTATAATAAATATACTACACTATATGTGGTCCCCTGCTTATGACTCCATGTGGTGAATGCTTTTTTTCCCCAGACAGTATTGAACAAACCTTCTGACTGTCCCCAGTAGTGAGAAGCGGTACTGCAGGGTGTCCGCATTGTGAAAATGGAGCTGGTTGGCCACGTGTGACGGATCCTGTTGACACAAACACACATGCTGCTGCTTTCCTCTGGCAGCTTTAATGTCGGTGCGTGCATTTTAGTTCTGTTGCTCACGTGTAGTGAAGAGGATTTTCATTAGCTGGTGAAAGACACTTTCTTTGCAGTGATATTTATCACATATTTAGGACTTTCTTTACATTGGACTTTATTCATGCTGATTTATTTTTTGAATATTGTGGATGCTTTTTGCACATGTGTTAATTACACATGCTTTAAGTTTAAAGTATTTTATATTTGCAGGCACCGTATTATTTTCTTTGTTAATAATGCATAATACAAACTGAATTTCAATATCTACCAAGAAAAAAGTAACCTTTCCTTTCTCTCTTCATTATTCTAGCTACAGGTGTGTAGACATCTGACAATTCATGCACATTTCTCTTACAAGCCTATGTCAACAGGGCCTTAAAAGCCTTGTTGCATACAGTAATGTGGTATATACAGTACAGGTAGCATAAATCGTGTACAGTAGGCACTTTTTAATTAGCCATTTGACCTTCGGAAGGATTTACCCCTTCATGACCAGGGAATTTTTTGGTATTCGACCCCAAGGATCCGAACAATCGCAGACCGGTAACAAGCCTGAACACCATTTCCAAGATCATGGAGAAAGCAGTAGTACAACAGCTTCAACTTCATCTGGACACACACAAGCTCCTGGACCCACTACAATCGGGCTTCCGCCCAGGCCATGGCACAGAAACGGCACTTCTGAAAATATGGGATGACGCCCTAGAAGCAGCGGATGATGGAGAATCGTGTCTTCTGGTATTGCTGGATCTCAGTGCGGCGTTCGACACAGTGGACCACAACATGCTTCTCAGCCGCCTCAAGGAAGTGGCAGGAGTTACAGATGGAGATCTGCCATGGTTCGCTTCCTTCTTAGGAAACCGGTCACAAACAGTGAAACTAGGAGCCTTCACTTCGGAAACCCGGGCAATCACTTATGGAGTCCCTCAAGGATCACCATTGTCACCAGTACTGTTCAACATTTACATCCGACCACTCTTCAAAATTATTAGCAAATTGGATCTGTGCTTCCACTCATACGCGGACGACACTCAACTGTACTTCCGGATCACCGGACAAAAAGACCAATACCAGGAACTAGGAAAATGTCTCACATTGATAGATGACTGGATGACCACTAGCTCCCTCAAACTAAATGGATCAAAAACAGAATTACTGCTCCTCGACGCAAACTCAAGGAAAAAGACGAAGACCCCTTGGACACCACCAACCATCTTGGGACAGACCATCCTTCCAAGCAACAAAGCCAAAAGCCTCGGAGTAATCTTTGATTCAGAGATGACAATGGAGGCACAAATAGGATCCGTAATCAGCGGATCCCACCATCTCCTCCGCATGCTACGTAGACTCATCCCCTTTATCCCGGAAAAGGAAAAAGCGGTAGTAGTAGGAACGATCATCAATTCACGGCTCGACTACGCAAACTCACTCTACATAGGATTACCGGATTACCAGATTGCGCGCCTTCAAATTGTCCAAAACACAGCAGCAAGATTAATCACCGGAAAGAAACCCTGGGAATCCATCTCCCCATCCCTAAGGATGCTCCATTGGCTCAAGGTAAAAGACAGGATCACATTCAAGACCCTCTGCCTCACCCACAAATGTACACAAGGAAATGCGCCTCAATACCTTTGTGAGAAAATAGAAAAATACATACCGAATCGCAGCCTTCGATCAACAAACCAAAATCGCCTTCTCATCCCCAAAGCCCGCTACAAATCGAAGGGAGAACGAAGATTCGCAGTACAGGGACCCCGGCTATGGAATGCTCTACCAAACAACATCCGCATGGAAGAAAACCATCAGGCCTTCAGGAAAAAACTCAAGACCCACCTCTTCTAAACATGGCATCCCAACAAGAGCAGTCAAGCGCCTCGAGGCGATTCAGTTCGCAGTTGCAGCGCTATACAAATCATTCATTCATTCATTCATTCAGCGATGCGCTACTTTATGCGGCAATTGTGCAGTCATGCAACAGTGTATGCAAATGCAAATGCAACTTTTATAAAAAAAAAATTGCTTTTTTGCTGGTATTTATAAACCACCTTTTTTATTAATGTATTTGCTATATAAATGAAAAAAGACAAAATTAAAAAGAAAATCAATATTTTCTACTTTCTGTTATAAAACATATCCAATGAACTCAGATTTCTTCATAGATTTAGGCCAACATGTATTCTGCTACATGTCTTTGGTTAAAAAAAATCCCAATGAATGTATACTAATGTATACTAATTGGTTTGAATGAAATTTAACGTCTCTATAAACTATGGTATATACTGTATATTTGAAAATTGGTCAGTCTTGATGTAGTGACAGCCTATATCATGTTTTGAGGTCCTAAAATGCCAAGACAGTAAAAATAACCCCCCCCCCCCCCCCCCAAAGGCCCCTCATTTGGAAAGTAGACAGTCCAATGTATTTAATAAAAGGCATGGGGCGAGTTTTTTGAAGTTGCAATTTTTTGTCACAATTTTTTGGAAAGTGAAGAAATTAATTAACATTTTTCTTCACAATTGTTTTTTCTTTTTACATACTTTCATCACTGCAGCACAGCTCCATCACATAACAGGTGTGACAGTGATCAGGTACACTGACAGGTGACAGTATGAAATAAATAAATAAATAATGTTTAATTAAATTATTTTTTTAAATCTTTTTTAAGATTTTTTTCTTTGTTTTACATTTTTTTTCTTTCTTTTAAGATTTATCTTTCACTTTCTGTCAAGTAGTTCAGTGACTCCATAGTAACACTGTACTACTCTAGGGGAGGTGATCAGGGATTTTTTTTGTTTTCTTAACAGTGATGATCACTGTTATAAGTAATAGTTTTAGCTGTCATGAATGGCTTTCATTCATGACAGCTTGTGATCTGTGATTGGCTACAGCTAATCACATGGTAGAGAGTGCTGTGACTGGCCCAGGTACCATGTGATAGCTGTGGGCCAATCAAAACATCACAACAGTAAGCAAAACAGTCATGAATGGAAGCCATCCATGACTGTTTTGTTTACATTGTAATTATGTAATTGCTATTACCAATCATATCGATCACATGATACCCCAGCTGCTCACTGCAGCTGGGTACCGAGCACCGTGATCTGTACACACATCGGTCACCAGAATCGTGCTGCCTGGGCCCCGCGCCAGTTCGTATGTGCTCAGCAACATACCAGTGCATCGCTGAGCCTGCAGCTGCCACCCTGCCACAATAAATGTACTGTGACGGGGCAGAAAGTAGTTAACATGACCTCTAGGTACCGTATATACTCGAATATAAGCCGAGATTTGCAGACCCTTTTTTAGGGCTGAAAGTCTACCCCTCGGCTTATATTCGAGTCACCGCCGTCTGCCTACATGAACAGCGTGTCATGCAGACAGACGGCAGTTTTCAAAAGCCGCGCCGCCTCCTCCCGCCCGTCCGTGATAGGCGGACACTAATTTTCCCAGCAGTACAGTGTTCCGCCTATCACGGATGTCCTGTCATTCTCATCTCATGGACGAGGATGAGAGAATGTCCGTGATAGGCGGAACACTGCACACTGACTGCTGGGAAAAAAGTGTTCCTCCTATCACGGACGAGGAGGAGGAGGAGGCGCGGTTTTTGTAAGAGTGGAATGGCGCCGTACACGCTGTGGGGGGACAGAGCGGGACCTCATCGGCTGCACGGAATGGACACCGGACCCTGGACACAGGACCCCGGACACAGGACCCCGGACCCGCGGATCGACGCAGATCGGCACAGGTAGGCTGCAATGGGGACACGGGGTGCAATGGGGACACGGGGGTCTGTACGTTGCAGTAGCTGCTGCATTTTTCCCCCTCGGCTTATACACGGGTCAATACGTTTTCCCCATTTTTTGTGGTGATTTAGGGGCCTCGGCTTATACTCGGGACGGCCTATACTCGAGTATATACGGTAATAAGAGTCTCTGCAAAGAGCCCCCACTGATCCCATAGTATTCACCTTATCAGTGTTCCTTTTTCATGCATTCATTCTCCACAGATAGCTATAATCTCCCACCCCTATACTATACTGTATATGTTCTCCCTGTGCCTGCGTGAGTTTCCTCCGGGTACCCTGGTTTCCTCCCACACTCCAAATACATGCTGGTAGGTTAATTGGCTCCTGTCTAAACTGGCCCTAATATGTGTATGTAAATATATATATATATATATATATATATATATATATATATATATATATATATATATATATATGTATAGCACTAACCCCCAAAGGAGCTGCTGTTTTAATTTGGGCTTAACGTTACCTCACCTGTTTGTAGCTCCGTCTTAGCTCCTGTTTGTAGTCCGATCCCATGGAAAGTGGCCCAAAGAATGTTGAAACAGTCCTCTTTTGGGTTATTTATTTAAAACAAAGGCAAAGTCTCTCAATAAAGGACAGAGGAGTAGGAGTGAGTTCAGGCACATGCTATTGCGGGTTCAAGGTCTCTTTGGTGATCTAGAAGACAATAGTTCCTCTTGATAGATCAAGCCACCACCGAATAAGTCCCTCTCACTGGACCTAGCAGCCAGTGGGGTATTCAACACAGCCTCTGCCACAGACGTGTGAATTTAAGCTTTAGCGTTACTGAGAGATTGAAGAATAATTCCATACAATACCAGTCTCTTTCAGCCAGACCGGCGATACTGTAGGCAATGTGATCCGGGTTGCGTCCTTCAACTAAGTCTCCAGGCTACTCCAGAGAAACCAGCCTTGTGCACGGTCTTCTCCTGAAAGAGTCCTCCCCTGGATCCTCAAGTTGCTGGGCCTCTCCCTTCAGATGAGACGGCATCAGACCATCCCTGGATCAATTTTTGAAAAACAATAGCGCCTGCTCATCAGGAGCCAGCACTACATATATATGTATGTATACAGGGGCGGACTGACAGATCTGTGATTCGGTCGCCGCCCAAGGGTGCCCATTAGGGGCCCATGCCCAGCCCAATGAGAGGCCCCTTGAAGCGGCTGTAATAATACCGCTAACGGCGTGCTGCTCCCCGCTGGCCCCTCCTTCCCTCCCATCCATGATGAACAGGAGGGAAGGAGGGGCCTGCAGGGAGCAGCGCTTCTTACAGCCGTGGCCGTTATCGGGATTATCGCAGGTGCTTCACTCACCTGATGCCTGTAATAATACCGCTAACGGCACACTGCTCCCCACCGGCCCCTCCTCTCTTCTCGTCCGTCCTAGACTCCTAGGTGATACAGTGCAAGGCTTGCACTGTATCGCCTAGGAGTCTAGGACAGATGAGAAGAGAGGAGCCGGCAGGGAGCAGCGCGCCGTTAGCGGTATTATTACAGGCATGGGGTGAATGACATTTTTTTTTACTGGAGAGTTGCCATCGGAGGGAGGGGGCAGTACAGATGTATGGGGCCCGAGCCACACTTCAGTGTGTTCTCCCCCCTCCCCACACTGTCCCCCCTGTATGCTCTCCCCCCACACTACCCCCCTGTATGCTCTTCCCCCACACTGTCTCCCCTGTATGCTCCCCCCCACACTGTCCCCCCTGTATGCTCTCCCCCCACACTGTCCCACCTGTGTGCTCTTCCCCCACACTGTCCCCCCTGTGTGCTCTTCCCCCACACTGTCCCCCCTGTGTGCTCTCCCCCACACTGTCCCCCCTGTATGCTCTCCCCCCACACTGTCCCCCCTGTATGCTCTCCCCCCACACTGTCCCCCCTGTGTGCTCTCCCCCCACACTGCCCCCCCTGTGTGCTCTGCCCCCACACTGTCCCCCGTATGCTCCCCCACACTGTCTCACCTGTATGCTCTTCCCCCACACTGTCCCTCTTGTGTGCTCTCCCCCCACACTGTCCCCCTGTATGCTCTCCCCCCACACTGTCCCCCCTGTGTGCTCTCCCCCCACATTGTTCCACCTATGTGCTCTCCCCCCACACTGTCCCCCCAGTGTGCTCTCCCCCCACACTGTCCCTCCTGTGTGCTCTCCCCCCACACTCCCCCCACACTCCCCCCTGTGTGCTCTGCCCCCCCTGTATGCTCTCCCCCCACACTGTCCCACCTGTTTGCTCTCCCCCCACACTGTCCCCCCTGTATGCTCTCCCCCCACACTGCCCCCCTCTGTGCTCTCCCCCACACCGCCCCCCCTGTGTGCTCTTGCCCCCACACTGCCCCCCCCCCCCCCTGTATGCTCTCCCCCCACAGTGTCCCCCTGTGTGCTCTCCCCCCCACACTGTCCCCATGTGTGCTCTCCCCCCACAATGTCCCCCTGTGTGCTCTCCCCCCACAGTGTCCCCCTGTGTGCTCCCCCCACAGTGTCCCCCAGTGTGCTCCCCCCACAGTGTCCCCATGTGTGCTCTTCCCCCCACAGTGTCCCCCTGTGTGCTCTCCCCCCACAGTGTCCCCCTGTGTGCTCCCCCCCACAGTGTCCCCATGTGTGCTCTTCCCCCACAGTGTCCCCCTGTGTGCTCTCCCCCCCCCACAGTGTCCCCCTGTGTGCCCCCCTGACAGTGTCTCCCTGTGTGCCCTCTCCCTCCCCCAGTGTCCCCCTGTGTGCCCTCTCCCTCCCCCAGTGTCCCCCTGTGTGCCCTCTCCCTCCCCCAGTGTCCCCCTGTGCGCTCTCTCCCCCTCCACAGTGTCCCCCTGTGTGCTCTCCCCCCCAGTGTCTCCCTGTGTGCTCCCCCCCAATGTCCCCCTGTAGCAATGTAGAAATCAATAGCACGAGCAAAGTCTCTTGTAGTTAGGACAGGTAGACAGAGCTCTTCAGGTACAAGCCAGTTACAGCAGACTGCTCGGCAGTCCAAAAGTAGTAGAACTGAGCAAAGTCCCATGCAGTAATCACTATTGGACAAGCTCTTCAGATTACTAGCCAGTGATCCTTTTAGTTGGACCCTTGGCTGACTGTATTAGATCACAAGGGTAGCCAAAAAAAACAGGCCCCATTGGTCTGCACTCGCTGGAGTTGCAAACAGATCCTCAGACATGGCTCCCTTTCAGTCAGCTCTTCTGAAACACCATGGTCACTCCTTTAGTTTAGTTTCAGGCCCTCAGGTCGACCACCTGAGGTCGCATGGCAGCATTTGCCAGGGGTGGCAAGCCTGCCTCACCCCTAGATGGTGCACTCCACCAGTTGGGCAGGGAAAGGACCCAGAGATCACATGTTTTCTGAATATATAGGCCAATCCCTCAAATGCTCAGGGGCTCCTCCCCTGTAATTGGCTGAGACTGCTACATACTCATGCTGCCTACAGTATTTGCCTAACTCCCACCCATGTTCCAGAAAGCTCTACTAGTTTCTAGAAGGCGAGAGGAGTCCAACCAAACTTCAACAGCACTATCCCACCTGTATGCTCTTCCCCCACACTGTCCCCCCTGTGTGCTCTCCCCCCACACTGTCATCCTGTATGCTCTCCCCACACACTGTCCCCCCTGTGTGCTCTCCCCCCACATTGTTCCACCTATGTGCTCTCCCCCCACACTGTCCCCCCTGTGTGCTCTCCCCCCACACTGTCATCCTGTATGCTCTCCCCCCACACTGTCCCCCCTGTGTGCTCTCCCCCCACATTGTTCCACCTATGTGCTCTCCCACCACACTGTTCCCCCTGTGTGCTCTCCCCCCACACTGTCCCTCCTGTGTGCTCTCCCCCCACACTTCCCCTCAAATAGGCCAATCCCTCAAATGCTCAGGGGCTCCTCCCCTGTAATTGGCTGAGACTGCTACATACTCATGCTGCCTACAGTATTTGCCTAACTCCCACCCATGTTCCAGAAAGCTCTACTAGTTTCTAGAAGGCGAGAGGAGTCCAACCAAACTTCAACAGCACAAGAACACAGGAGCAGCCCTAACTAACCCATGTGAGTTAATGACCTTAGATTGTGAGCTTATTGTCAGCAATGGAGCGGTGCGACTGTGACTTTGCGGCGTCGCACCCATTTGCAAAAGTAGTTCCTGCACTACTTTTGCCGATTGCGGGTGCAACTTCAATAGACATCTGTGCATAAAACCACACAGATGTCTTTCAAGTAGCACCTGAAATCGCGCTGACCTGCTACTTTGAAATTGCAAGTGAAGTAGCACGATTTCAAGGTAGTATCAATGTGAACCAGGGCTAAAACTGGAAATGAAAACTTTGTTTTACATAACAAAGTAGCATTAATAATAATATGTATAACTTTAGGTTTCATTTATCTTCTATAATTTTTCAACTACCCCTTTTCTGACCTTAGTTTGTTTTGTTAAGCAAACCATTCTATCATTTTTCATTTATCAAATCAATTAGAAAAATAGCTACTCCACTTTTCAATTGCAAACTAAATTGGCACAGACCACACAGCTTCTGTAGGTCTGGGTTAGCTTTTAGGTCACCCGCAGTGTTAACAAACAGCAATATTGCTAGAAACTGTAAAATGCTTACCATAAAACTGAGGGACAGGGAAAAAATAAACGTAAAGTTAGACTTGTAACATACATATTAACCTTTTAAACACAATAACAACATTAAGGTCACATCCCAAGTCTGGAGAAAAACGTTTTCATGCTGTGTAATCTAAGCACAAAAAACAAACTTACTATCATTAGAGGCAGAATACTGAATTTAGAAACATTCAATCTTCATTTATTAGTTATACAAGGCCATTGAAAAGAGAATTGGAGAAGCATAGTCTTGTATTGCACAAAAGTGTTCTTAAGTACTGTTCACTTTAATTTAATTAAAGAAGAATGAATGGCCACAGTCTTTAGTGAGTATGTCAAAATTGTACAATCCATGTTTTATTGCGTAGAAGGAACATGAAAAGTACATTCAGGGTAAAGGAAACCTTTTATGAGAGAAATATGAAGCCTGCCATTGCTGGCACACATGAATTATAAAGAGCAGAGCAGAAGCATTTGGGTGCAAACCAAGATTTACAGAAGATGTAAAGGTAGAGGTTTCTCTGTTACAAAAACACAAAGGTACAGTATACCATAGCATGTCGATCCCTGGTATTAGTCATAAGCTGTGCTTAGGCCCTTGGAGGCTTTATATTCCTGCCTCTCTGCAAATTAGCCACCTTAGTATTATGTTGCCGTTTGTGTTCTTCTGGCCTACTGGTTGCCCTGTTATCCTCTGCTTTGTGATTGTTTACTTTTCTATTTTACTTTTTTATTGCTTTGAAAATACACCAATCTTTCAAATACTTAATTGACTGCCGTACTTCTGGCATTTGATTTACATATGTAGCACTACCCCCTAGGAGTTGCTGATGTTCGGGTCCCCACTGCTGCACAGCCAGTCACTCAGCATTTCCTTCTTGCACTCAAACTCAGAAAACAGTCCTCGGCTTGTTTTTGTTGTTTTTATTAGGGGATGATAACTTGGGTGGGGTAGGGGATTATGGGATGCCAAACTTGAAAATGTTTAAACACAGATCCAGAGACAACTTCCTCCCTATGTACAAACTCCTCTTCTTCCTTCCTCCTGCACAAACATAGTTCCCTTATGTGCCGCTCCTGTTGGTCACTCCTGGTGGAACTAAGTCCCCTTTCACATGAACGATCCGTTCAGATCCGCATGTCAGTTTTTTAGGCGGACCTGAACGGACACTCCATAGAGGTCTATGGAGGGACAGATGTCAGCAGTGACATGTCCGCTGACATCCAACCCGCTGCGATCTGAAAAAGTCTGATGGATTAAAAAACGATTTTTCCATCCGTCTGCGGATCGGATCGGGTGACGGCGTATGGTCCGTTGTCATCTGATCCCCCATAGGGGAGAGCGGCGCTCTGACAGGTCCGTCCCTGCACAGTGTGCAGAGGCAGACCTGTCATCTTCCTGCTCAGCGGGGATCCACGGATCCCCATACACGGACACGGGCTCCGTACACGGACACGTCCGTGTGAAAGAGCCCTAACAGTCACTTGTTAATTCAGCAAAAACCCATTACAGGCTAGGAACTTGCCATCCCTTTTTGGTAAAGTAGCACATGTGAAGTGAGAACACCCTTTAAAATCTATGGGAGAAATCAAAAGTGCTAATTTTAAAGGTTGATATGCATGTTATTGTCATAAAAAGTGTTTGGGGACCTGGGTCCTGCCCCAGGGAACATGTATCAATGCAAAACAAAGTTTTAAAAACTGATGTTTTTTCAGGAGCAGTGATTTTAATAACACTTAAAGTGAAACAATAAAAGTGTAATATTCCTAAAAATTTCGTACCTGGGGGGGTGTCTATATTATGCCTGTAAAGTGGCGCATGTTTCCTGTGTTTATAACAGTCTGACAGCAAAATTTAATTTATAAAGGAAAAAAATTCATTTAAAACTACGAACCAAAATTTACCATTTCACAAAAAAAGTGTCAAAAATGTTAAAAAAGACAAAAGACGGTTTTTCACAATTCCTTTATTAATTTCTTCATCTTTCCCCGCTTCTTCTTCCATCTTCTTTCTTCTGGTCTTACATCAGTGTTCTTCTTCTTCCTCTTCTTCCATCTTCTTCTTCCCCAGCTTAAGTTTCAAGTTACCAAACATCAGCCTCAAAACCTTAATGCAGGGGTCTCAAACTGGCGGCCCTCCAGATGTTGTGAAACTACAAGTCCCATCATGCCTCTGCCTGTGGGAGTCATGCTTGTAACTGCCAGCCTTGCAATGCCTCATGGGACTTGTAGTTTCACAACAGCTGGCCACCAGTTTGAGACCCCTGCCTTAATGACTTGGAGTGGATCTGCAAAGAGGAGTGGGACAAAATCCCTCCTGATATGTGTGCAAACCTGGTGGCCTACTACAAGAAACGTCTGACCTCAGGGATTGCCAACAAGGGTTTTGCCACCAGGTATTAAGTCATGTTTTGCAAAGGGATAAAAATTCCTTGTTTCGCTCATTAAAATGCAAATCAATTTATAACTTTTTTAAAATGCCTTTTTCTGGATATTTTTGTTGTTATTCTGTCTCTCTCTGTTTAAATAAACCTACCATTATATTATAGACTAATCATTTCTTTGTCAGTGGGCAAATGTACAAAATCAGCACGTGAGCAAATACTTTTTTCCCTCACTGTACAGCATCCTTCCCAATTAGTAATCCATCTTTCTGGTTCAGTTTGTGGCTTCCTAGGTCACCTCTTCCCCTCCAGCCTCCTCAATAAACTCTAACTAAGCTTTATTACCTTTGTATAGCGAGCAGGAAACTGTCCTAGGAGCCTTAAGAGGCCTTTAGAGGACTGGCATTTCAGATCCCAGGGTCTGAACCTTGGTGTTTAGTGGGCCAGGCAAAAAAAAAGTTTGGGAACCTGTAACTTTAGTATTTTTACCTTATATTGCAAAACCCACAATAGGAGAGAGGGTATAAGGGTACAGGATTCCCAATAAAGCGCAAAATGGGAAGACAACAATACAGTTACAGCAACAGGTGTTATGAAAGTGACCTCTACATAGATGCTGATGGACAGAGAGCAGCCAACTAAATCTGTTACCCTTCAAGAGAAGTTAGTGCTTTCTCACTCACTAACTGGCCTTTGCCCATCTTTAAGCAGTCAAAAATACTTGAGCCCTTGGGCAAAGAATCCTTTTATACAATGTCCAGATGACAACTTTTACCCAGCTCCTTTGCAACTCTCTTCAGCAAGAAGATCCTCTCTTCAGCCCAGTTGCTGTTTGCCTGGAGTGCCACTTCAACAACATTTATTGTTCTACCTAAAAATTATTTCACCCAAGATTAACAAATCTTTCTGATTGTTGTCAATTAAAAAATATGTGTAAATTCTGGCTAAATGTTCTGTGAATCTGTGTAAAAACATTTATAAGTAGACACCTTAGCCTATACATTCATATGGCTTAAGAGTTGGTGTTCCAAGTGCACAAGAACACTGAAGACAAAGTAGTTTGCTAGGGCCTGATGCACTGCTGCTATGTCTGGATAAAAACAAGATTGCAGCATCTTAACTAAGGAAGGAAAATATAATGCACTACTATACGCTAAAAGCATTTGTAGTAGTGGTAAGCCAGTAGGGAATTCAAACATCATTTTGTGTGTATATGTACACATGAAATGATGAAAAGTATGGTGTAAGTTAGTTTTCTTTTGTGTAAACACATGTCTGAAACCAGGAAGGATTTTAATTAAAGCAGATATACTTTTATCAGCATCAGGCAGCTAAGTATTTCTTTCAAGATTGTATAAGTTTATTATTTGTAGAAGAGGGCAAACAGAGATTTCCTTTCAAAATGTGAACATGTGTCAAAAGCAATAGATGCTACACATTACATGTACTGATCAAACTATTATAAATGATGCAATGATTGAAAGATAAAATCCAGACAAAAAACAGTACAGCGTAATAGGGAATGAGAACATTGCATAGTGAAACTAATGAAAGAAAATCATTTTCTAGGCCATTTATGTGATGTAGCTTTCCTCCATCAAGAGGGCAGACACAACAAGTCATATACTTTCTCTATTTGTAAAAAGTTGAAGTGCAGCTTTTGCCATTTTTTTTATGTGTCTGTGGCTGCCGCTGCCTCATGTGTTAAAAGCTTGGTTTGAAAACAATGCATTAACATACATGAGATGAATTATGACTTAATTGGTTTATGTTTAACTACTAGAAAATGATTTGCATTGTTCAACATTGAATATATTTGTAAATCAAGAACTTGACTTTTGGTCCTGGAGGATTAATGTAATGTACAATTCAGGCTTGCTAACCATGGCAGCACCAAACGTTGCCAATTGCAGCCATACTTCTTGTATTTTTAGCCTGATATTTGGGTATCTCCAGGCTTAGTGGCAGTAAATAAGTAGGTAAACCATTTTTAGTTAAACCAAAATAACTACCACTATGTCAGGGGGTCCTGCAAAATGTAGTTGAAGAATAAGCAGGAGGTCAAGCCAGACTTAGATGGTACCATAGGGTAAAGAGCAAACATACTCCAGTGTCATGGCAGTAGATCTACAAACTGTGCACTGAATTCAAAATGTAGGAAGTTAAGGGTTTGTTCACACCAGCAAGCCGCTCTAAACGCATGGCTGCATGTGTGTGCTGAGAGGAAACAGTGCTATTGCGCCATTCCCAGTGCAATACGCTGTTTATTGTTTTTTTTTTTGTTATCAGATGTCTCACAAGTGACATTTCATTCAGTTCTATTGCCAGAAGCAAGGTGCAAGGTGCTGGCTTGCATCACACCATGCTGTCCTAAAAAAAAAATACTGCATGCAGTACTTTTTTCTTAGAACACACCACCACGATACAGTGATTTTTGTCTAGTTTTGCATTGGGACTGCACTGGACAAGGTTGCCCAACAGTGGTTCCAGTACACCTGGTATGAACAAGCCCTGAGAAGGCCTCAGAGGGAACAGGTTAGGCAGAATTTAAATGAGGTAAAAAAACAAGCAATGAGGTCAGTCCAAAAATATGCTAGACAAAATGGACAAATAAATTATACTATAGGCAACCAGGCTGTAAAGTAGGCCACACAGGTTATAATCTGATCAAGCAGCAATAGGTGGTCAAGCAGACCTAGAAGTGGCCAGAGAATCAGCAAGAAAAGTGACAGAAAGCCAAGCAAGACAATGTACTGGTGGGGACCTCTAAACATCATACCTCCTCACGTATCTCCTCACAACAGCAACCTAGTGTCCAACCATGCCCTAAATGGATGAATACACCAATATGATGTTGCATACTTCCCTTATGCCTTCTTGCATTGTCTGTTTTATTTGTAAAGTAGAAGATGGTGCTGCTATATAAGGAAAAATATGTAATCATTTCCAAGTGTGTTCTCTGTAGGAACTACTTTCATTTTTTTTCTGGACATGTAATAGGGCAGTTATATGTTTTATTAAATGCAATCAAATTAAAAGGAAGAACACATGGCAGGAATGCGAGGTGACACTCTGTTCTGTGCTCTTGTGTGCTTAATGATGTACTTTGCCTTGTATGCAAATATAGGAGCATATTGAAAGCATAAGCTACCCATAGAAGGATCAAAATGTGTCCAGTTCAGCAGGGACTGGCCAAATTTCTATCCATCTATGGTCGTTCCAACTCAACAGAAGTCGATGTACAGATCAACTTAATTTGAATGTGTCTGTTGGAAAAATCTTCTTGATCAGCTGGCTGCAGCCACTGCCCAGTGTATTCTGACAGCAGAAGAGTCCTGCTGCCAGAAAACAATGGCACCCACTGGAGGATTTTTCCATCCATCGCACATGAGGTTGGGGGAATCGGTTCAGTCGTTTTTTTATCATCCCTCTGGCTGATTAAAAAAAAAAGAGATCTCTGGCCAGACTTAGAGCGAGGCAGGGAAAGAATGTAAGCTGTGCAGCCACTAGAGATCAAGCCAAGAGATCATAGAGAATCCAGGTCCCGCTTCTATGCCTGAACAGCATGTGGGAAACCAAGGCACATTTGTTTGCAGATATGCATGCATGGACTATTTAACTTGCTTTTTTTGCAAAGTTTTTGCATTAAAGATTAGTTCTACCTAAAAAAAGCCACAAGAAAAAGACCAAATGTTGCTAATAATATCAAAATTATAACCAAAATTGTACAGTATTGGCAGTAGTAGTAGTGGTAGTAGAATAGATTTTGATGTAATTGCTTTAGTTGCTTTCAGAGAAGAATTAGAAATTACAAATGATTTTTTTATTATTTTTTGTGGGAGAAGACTGAAACGTGGACACATTGACATACTGTTTTAAAAGTTAATAATGATGAAGATTAGTGTTCTTGTGAATGATATTAGTGGCAGTAGTAAGTAGCAGCAACCATTTTCCCCATGTTTTGCAGTGAATCAAAACAGTGTATACAACTCCAATAACTAACCAAGCATTGCCCTTTAATTCAACTCTGTCAGCCAATAAAAGATTCACCTTCACTTTAAGTTTATTTTAGTAACTGAAAGGTATTTTTTCTTCCATAAGTGAACAGTTTCAAGTTTGTTTATAGTATTTTAGGGCCACTGACTGTTATCCCTCATGAACTTGCTCTGGGTACCTGAATTCTAGATAAATAAATCACCCTAGCTGAGTTAATCAGAAGCAATTATGTTACTGATTAGTTTACATTATTTGAATTATCCACCAATTGCACACATGCAATGCATGTAGAACAAATACGTGATCACTAGACATGGTTACTGAAAAATTCCATACTTTGCATTTAAACAAACAATACATTTTTCATCCACTGAATGAAAGGTAGTTGGGAAGAAAACCAAAATGGGAGCTAAGAATTCTACTGATGTAACAATAAACTGTAAAATGTAAGCAGCATTATAACATGCCCAGCTACACCAATATTTCTTTGTCCTGTACATTTACAGAATTAAGCCATCCATTGGATGAATTTTTTTTTTTGGGGGGGGGGGGGGGGCAGAAACAAACTGAAAAAGTCAGAAAAATAATGAAAAAAACAACAATTTCAGCCTCACTGTGCCACCAATTGCAGCCACTGTGCCCATAGAATGCAGCCACAGTGCCCCATAAAATGCAGCCACTTTGCCCATCATATGCAGCCTGTGGCCATCATATAGACTATGTACCCATCATATACAGCCTGTGCCCATCATATGCAGCCTCTGTTCCCATCATACAGCCTCTGTGCCCATCATATGCAGCATGTGCCCATCATATGCAGCCTCTGTGCCCATCATATGCAACATCTGTGCCCATCATATGCAGCCTGTGCCTATCATATGCAGCCTCTGTGTCCATCATATGCAGCCTGTGTCCATCATATGCAGCCTCTGTGCCAATCATATGTAGCCCCTGTGCCCATCATATGCAGCCTGTGTCCATCATATGCAGCCTCTGTGTCCATCAAATTAAGCCTCTGTGCCCATCACATGCAGCCTGTGCCCATCATTGCAGCCTGTGCCCATCTTATGCAGCCTCTGAGCCCATCATATGTAGCCTCTGTGCCCATCATATGCAGCCTGCGCCCATCATATGTAGCCTATGTGCCCATCATATGCAGCCTGTGTGCCCATCATATGTAGCCCCTGTGCCCCTCATATGCAGCCTGTGTCCATCATATGCAGCCTCTGTGCCCATCACATGCAGCCTGTGCCCATCATATGTAGCCTCTGTTCCCATCATATGCAGCCTGTGCCCATCATATGCAGCCTGTGCCCATCATATGTAGCCTCTGTGCCCATCATATGCAGCCTGTGCCCATCATATGCATCCTCTGAGCCCATCATATGTAGCCTCTGTGCCCATCATATGCAGCCTGCACCCATCATATGTAGCCTATGTGCCCATCATATACAGCCTCTGTTTCCATAATATGTAGCCTCTGTGCCCATCATTTTCAGCCTGTGCTTATCATATGTAGCCTCTGTGCCCATCATATGCAGCCTGTGCCCATCATATGCAGCCTATGAGCCCATCATATGCAGCCTGCACCCATCTTATGTAGCCTATGTGCCCATCATATGCAGCCTGTGGAGAGGGGGAGGATGGAGCGCCAACGACAGCTAGTGATGAGCGAGTATGGGGGGTCACAGATGGAGTGACACTGAGGGTGGGCGAGAGAGAGTGGGGGCTGAAGGGGAGAAACACTGTGATGTGTTTTTTGGACAGTTTTTTTCTCAGTCCAGGAATAACAGTGTGTGCTTGTAAGATGCGGCAGCCGGCTCCATAGAGCAGAAGAGACTCTGGTGTAAAGGAAAAAAGAGAGAGAGCAGCGCCGCTCTGAGCGTAGTGGATCTGATTACAATGGGAACTCAATGTGAAAATAAAAAGAAAGTATGTACTCACACTTTGTTTAAAAATATCAGGCACGTAACGGTATCTTTATTTTGTCTGAAGTCCTCGACCGTCCTCCGGTGTCATGGCTATGGTGGGGAAACGCACGGTCCCTTGGTGTCACACTGCCTGATGAAGGAGCACGCATGCTCCGAACGCGAGCGCTTCCAACCACGCCTACCAACGTCATCAATCCTGCTGACGTGCCTATCCTGGGACGCACTCACCTCGGAACCACGAGACGCAAGGGACCGTGCGTTTCCCCACCATAGCCATGACACCGGAGGACGGCCGAGGACTTCAGACCAAATAAAGATACCGTTACGTGCCTGATATTTTTAAACAAAGTGTGAGTACATACTTTCTTTTTATTTTCACATAGAGTTCCCATTGTAATCAGATCCACAACGCTCAGAGCGGCGCTGCTCTCTCTCTTTTTTCATATGCAGCCTGTGCCCATCATATGAAGCCTCTGTGCCCATCATATGCAGCCTGTGCCCATCATATGCAGCCTCTGTTTCCATCATATGTAGCCTCTGTGCCCATAATTTTCAGCCTGTGCCCATCATATGTAGCCTTTATGCCCATCATTTTCAGCCTGTGCCCATCATATGCAGCCTCTGTGCCCATCATATGTAGCCTTTGACCCCCCCCCCTGCTCGCCTGACTGGCACACACTTACCCCATCCTGGTGTCGGGTCAGGCAGCGGGTGACAGCGAGCTACTGTGTCCTCCATGGTTCTCTGTCCTCCCGTGTGTGTCTTCTTACGTTCCGTTAGTCGTCCAATCAGGGCGCCTGTGCCTTCAGCCAATCAGGTGATGGGTATTAGATCCACGCCTCCTGATTGGCTCAAAGGCAGTTCAGTGTTAGCAAAGCAAATTAATAGTTGCTTTGCTAACACTGAACCGCCTTTCAGCCAATCAACATACCTGGGTGGACTGCGAGCGCAATACTCTGCCTATTATATTATATCTAGCCTACTAGAGCCTATGGCTCAAATCAGGTCCTTCAAAAAAACACCCCCACCACTGGAATTCAGGCGCCTAGCCTCCGAAAAGGGGTCGGACACCTGAATAGGGGTGGCTACAGCAGCCATAGATAGATTCATACTATGCATGAATCTATCTATTCTACACAGAGGGGGTATGGTGTGACAGAGGCAGCGGCGCCCATGCGCCCTTAATGGACGCACGGACACTGGTACCAACACTCTTTTTTGTAAATAATTTGATGAGTTTTTTCTTTTTATATGATACCCAGATCTGGATATCCACTGACGTAATGCTTAATTTGCTACTTAAAGACTGGTAGAATGCAGCTGACATCATCCCCATTTAATCACAATGTATTACATGTGTCTGTTAATAACAACCAATTAGATTTGCATTGTATTTTTTATAGTGCAGTTTATGAAATAAAACTATCTGCTTGATTACTAATGGCAACACAGATACTGTCAAGCTTGTTTAATATGAGGGATGCAGAAGTTGTAGGATCATGGGGATATTAGCATTTGTCATACACAGGAAAGGTGAGGAGTCTGGAATAAAACAAACATCAAATTGATTCTATTAATGATTTTTCAATTGTAATAATTTTCTATTATCGTGACATGACATCCAATTCACCCTTTCTTCAGCGAGTCCAATTTTTAGCAAAATCCTTTTGTTTTGTTTTATTTTTTTAACAGCACCACCAAAGAAGTATGTCCCATGTGCTAGTGGCTCCAGTTCTTAAAGTGATTGTAAAGCTTTGTTTCGAGTGGCCCTGATCATCCTCTTCTGGGGTCCCTCGGGGCACTATCAGCTCCTCCCTGCATCGTATAACCCCCTAGGAGAATCGCTCTCTCGGGGGGTTACCTTGCAGGCGCACTCCCGAGTCCAGCATTTGTGTCCATAGATGCAAAATGTAGGACTCGGGCCCGCCCCCCGGCGCCCGCATCATTGGATATTATTGACAGCAGCGGGAGCCAATGGCTGCGCTGCTATCAATCTCTCCAATCTCTCCAATTCCTCTCTGTCCGGGCCGAGAACCCCGGACAGAGAGGAAGAGCACGTCTCTGCCAGGGGAATTACTGTGCTCAGGAGAGTAAAACAGGGGGGGGGGGGCTAGGGGGCCGGGCCGTGTCAGAAGTTTTTTCACCTTAATGCATAGGATGCATTAAGGTAAAAAAACACGAGGGTTTACAACCCCTTTAAGTTGAAATCCTCAATCCTCTGCCCCCAGATCTTCCAATGCTGTGGGAAAGGAGGGAGCCAGATACACGCAGGTTACATACGCTGCAAATGTTAGAGCAAGAGCAATAATTCTAGCACTAGACCTCCTCTGTAACTCTAAACATGTAACCTGTAAAACATTTTAAAGCACCTCCTATGAAGATTTTTAGGTACTGAAGTTTGCCGCCATTCCACGAGTGTGTGCAATTTCAAAGCGTGGCATGTTAGGTATCTATTTACTTGGCGTAACATCATCTTTCACATTATACAAAAAAATCGGGCTAACTTTAGTGTTTTTTTTTTTTTTATATTCATGAAACATTTGAAAAATTGCTGTGCTATTACAGTGTAACATAAAAAGTTGCAACAACCACCATTTTATTCCCTAGGGTGTCTGCTAAAAAAATATATATAATATTTGGGGCTTCTGAGTAATTTTCTAGCAAAAAAAAATATGATTTATTACATGTAGGAGAGAAGTGTCAGAATTGGCCTGGGTGGCAAGTGGTTAATTGCCATAAGTAAGTAATATACAAATAATTATTATATATTGTTTTTAAGGTAATTTACTATATTTTCCAAAACTGTACTCAAGCAGGTGGCTTAACAGACAAATTACAGACAAATGAGTAAAACATGGGATTATGGGTAAACCTTATACCCATAAACCCATGCCTTTTCCTTCTAGTTAAGAGGGCTGGGCTGGAGGGGAGCAATTGTCTTTTAGACACATGCCCCCTCCTATGACACTGCAGTGAGAGGACAGCCTCCACTGCATCATTTTTATTGCACAGCTTGTTCCAATGGTGCTTTACCATTGATCCAAGGCTCCAAGCTGTCCATTAAGCTCAGTGCTTCTGACAAGAAGTAAGAGGCACTGTGAGCTCAGCCTCTCAGTCTGCTGCAAACAGAGTGTGCCAGCTTGTATTTAAACTGGCCGATCTGTATGTAGCTTTTGACAGGCTGCACAAGAAGCCCTGTATCTCTGGAACTATAGGTGGCAGGAGCCCCAGATTTTGACCAGTGGTGGGGTGGGATTCCGAAGCACAATCATTTTTTTTTTTTTTTTGGGCTCTGCCTTACCTGCCTCTCCTAACTGCACATCCCTGAACCACACAGATGTCCAATTGGCAGCAGTGGCTGTGTCAATGCAGCTGATGCATCCCTATTGACATGAATGGGACTGCCCGCACAGGGTTGTATGTAACACAAGTGCATCCTATGCTGGCAAACACGGGAATTCACATGGGTGTATGCTTTTGTACATCCATGTGAAAGAGGCCTTAAAGGAAATCTGTCAGGTTTTTTCCAGTTTGTGCAATCTTTAGAGAGATGTTTAATCACATCCTGTTCAGGTAATATATTTCAGATTAGTGAATGGAAATCTTTTAAAATGGTAACACAGACAGTCTAAATAATTGAAAGAAAAATGTATTTGACTGGAAGAGAGATGACATTTAACAATTAACCTGCCAAAGGTTCTAACCCTTCCCCACTATATTAAAAAAAAGTTTAAGGGTCCATACATACTGGGCTTAATAAACACTGCTTCTAAAAAAAAAAAACACTGCTTCTACACAAGTTTTCTATTTTTTACTCATACCTGTAGAAGCAGCTCAATGTTGTCCATGCACATTAGGGAGTTCAGAAGCATATTTCAAGAGGAGAGTTTAGAGCCTGAAAAAAAAGAGAATTTTCAGGCGGAAAAAACGCTAAATGTTCATAAATTAAACGTACCCTAAATTCAGCGTTTAAGAGCGTTCAGCGTTTTCAGTTGAACATTGATTATAATTAAAAATGAGCAGAGGCGAATGTTTTGGAAAAAAATGCTTATAAAAGCAAATGCCCATTAACTCTCCTAAACACTTGTGCAATATGAGCTACTAAGAACATTTTTATGCCACACTTTCTGCTAGAGTTTCTTGCATTTTTTTTTCTGCTCCCAGTGTGCACGGACTCTTAGCTGTAAACTTGCCTTTACAGTGAACTTGTGGCCAGTCTATTAACACTCAAGTATTTATATAGTCATTGCAGCTGTAGGAATTGTGGGGCAATTTATCTTCCAAGAGTTTAGAAGGCTGGAGGTCCACCAAGTGATTGCTGAGGAAGGATAAAGACCCATACACACTATCAGCTTTTCTGCTGAGTTTTTCCTTCAGATTTACCAAAACCATATAATATGAGGTCAAACCTTAGGAGTTTCAATTTGTATGCAATCAGGCAGCCCCTTGCACTACATGGTTTTGGTAAACCTGAAGGAAAAACTCATAGTGTGTATGGGGCTTAATAAGGAGAGTGAGCTGAGCTGATGAGAGAAGATCTTCCATGGTACTGCTGTAAACTTTGATCATGGGTGAATCAATGGGATGATTTTAAAGAGGAACTCCTGGACTTCCATACCCAGAATCTCTTAAATGCTGGGAATCGATGTGCAATGCTGGCTCATTTAATGAAGGGATCAAATCCGGCAAAATTTTGAGCTCTACATTAGCTGATCCTGTGCTTCTGAAGTCATCATTGGGCTCCCTCAAACCAGGAGATGTAAGCATGTACTTTGCCAGAAATTACAGCTTTAGGAGATCTTTACTATGGACTGTTACAGTTATTATTTAAATTTGGTAAAAAAAAACTTCCTGCATATATTAATGAAATCTCCAGTGTTTTAATTGAATAAATAATTTGCACAAACAACACAAATACTAATAGTGAATTGCTTTATGCACCAGCTTTTTTTTCTCTTGTCTGCTGTAGACACATATTTTTATTTTTGCCTGCAATAAATAGCAATATGTATGTATTATCTGCTGCAGCTTGGTTTCTATATGTGCCTAAAGCCTGAAACATGTCTGGAAACAGATCAATGTGAGTAATGTCTGTCTACAAGTCATTTAATACGTTTTACAAGTTAGGTGCTGGATCAAAAACACATCCTGTAAACCTTCCTTTCTGTTTTAGAAATGCTGAATAACCTCTAGAGAGTAAGAGAAATACAAACAGGTGTGTATTTATTGTATTCAGTATTGAACATGATAAAAAAGAGTTTTCCATTCATCCTGCTGTTTATTGGATTTCCGTTCAAAGGTCACAAAGGAAATTTAACATTTCTACTGTTACTTCGATCTAACAAAGCCTTAATCACAATATCAGTCACTAAAAAGATGAGAGAAAATTAGGGAATCATGAACTTGGGCAATTTTGTAGCCTGATACAGTGGCATACATCATTGCACACACACTAGCTTCTATAAAGAGGCCACTGTTCACAGTAATGTTGTATACTTTTAGGGACACAAATTCAACAGGATTGCATCCTTGTGTCTGCTAGTATGCAATGCTTTGGTTGCTAAGGTCTGCTGCTGTGAGTGATATCGCTGCAATGGAACTCATACAAGGTCAGCATGTTAAAGGAACCCAGTACGTAGACATATACAAAGGCAACCATTGCTGACCTCTTTTTCTGATGCTTTCATTCTGATCCAATTGCTTTCAAAATGTGTGTAAAGTTATAGTAAGGGCTCATTCACACATGCAGTGCCTTCTGGAGAGGGCATTACGTTGCCATCTCGCCAGCGGATTTAACCCTGTAAATGACACACTACCATGCCACAATCATGTGCATTGCATGCAGTTGCGGGGCAGTTGCACTGCAGCTCCATTGACTTGCATTTATTGTGTTTGACGAAGGTAATGCCTGCTGAGTGCAGCATGCTTTTTAAATTTTTGCCACAGCATGTGTACAGCCTTGAGCATCTGCAGGCCCAGGTTCAGGTGAGTGGTTGGGGAATGGTAAAAACTGTGGCTCAACTAACACACCCCCACCACCACCACACGTGTCAATTAAGCCTAAAGCCTGGCACACACTTTTATTTTTTTCATTCAACTCAGCAAGCCAGCACACCCCATTCAGCCAATGGCTAAGAGCGCTGATTAGATGCCGATGGATAGACTTTTTTCAGTCATGCCCCTTTGCCAGAAGCCAGCCAAACGGCCAGCCTCTGTCAGACTGGCTGTCCTACATGGGCTGGATGTAGGCCGGTTTCTATTGAACCATCCAATGCACCTGATATTGTGTGTATGGCCCTTAAGTCTGGCATCATAACTCACTGTATACAGTTGTCTTGAAGTCCAGTTCCAGAAGCATTATGCCTTTAAAAACATTTATTTTTTGGGCCAAGCTGACCCAAACAAACTATTTCCTTCAATAACTGATGCAGTAGCTGTCAGCACTGTATAATTAGGTGTAGCATCAGCTTCATACAATATACAGCCCTGTGTTTCAGCAGCAGTACAGGGACTTCCCTAGCAGAACCATTCACAGGAAGCCTTGTATCTTTAAGAATGAATAAGGCTTCTTCTGATAGGCTGAGGTGGGGATCATGACATCATCTGCCTGCCTCTCCACCCCAGCCAATTAGAGGAAGCTTTGTATTCATTAATAAAAATGAAAAGGTTCCTATTAAGTGCTAAGTAGCGTTCAGTCCAACTCGATTTCGTTTTGGGAAGAGGATAGGAAGTCTCCTTACTGCTGCCACAACACAGTGCTGTTTACTGTATGTACCCGATGCTTAATACAATGTATACAGTGCTGATAGCCACTGTATTGATTAGTAAAGGAAATAATTGGTTTGGACCAGCTTGGCCCAAACAAACAATTTAAAGTCACATTATTTCTGGAGTTAGGCTTGAAGCATTTTTTTTGAATCTGTTGCAAATTAGATGCAACAGATAGAAATCCTGCCAGTAACAGTATTTTCTACCATGCATGCCTCCTCCTTCAGCTGTCTGGCTGATCATCAGATCTATCAGTAAGACAGAACAACTGCCAAATGAAGGAGCTCAGACAACAGGCTGACAACACTGTTGTTAATTGCAAGGCAAAGGCTTAGCATTGGCATACTAAAATCGGAATAGCTACAGTAAGGGGTTCATTTAAAAAAAAAAAAAAATAGGTCTGAACATGGATACAAGCATAATGAATAATAACCACAATGTTTATCATATGCATGTAATAGTTTAATTGTTGCCTATCGCTGGGTTTGCATAACATTCCCTAACATTCGATCCTAAGAGAAAAATAGCTATAAGAACATTCAACCATGAAAGCATTTACCAATACAGAAAACAGTCTAAAGCCCCACACACGGTCGGATTTTCCGATGGATTCTGTCCTATCGGACATTGTTGTCGGAAATTCCGACCGTGTGTAGGCACCATCGGACAGTTTCCATCGGATTGTCCGACGGACAAAGTTCTATCTCCTGCTCTATAAATATTCCGACAACAAAGTCAGATCCTACCAATTCCGATCGTGTGTAGCGAATTCTGACGGACAAAGTGCCACGCATGCTCAGATCACATTACAAGACCAAAGCTATTGGCTACTAGCCTCTACGTAGTCCCGTCGTAGGCAACAAACGTCACCACGTTCAGAATGATCGGATTTTCCGACAACTTTGTCCGACCGTGTGTATGCAACACCAGTGTCGGACTAAATCCGTCGGACCAAATCCAATGGATTTGGTGGTCGGATTTTCCGACCGTGTGTATGGGGCTTAACAGTAAAGGCTAAGAACATTTGACCATCAGGGGAAATATTATGAGGGAGACTTGTGCACTGTGTACTGTCTGAACAAATGGGTGTTTGGCTGAGCTGCAGTCTGAGGTGATACATTTAACAGTGGAATATTACTGCTGCTGAATGTGACAGCTATCTTTTGGTGGTCAGGGAGCCGGCGCTCACTGGTATCCCAATGATCAGTGATTCATCTCAACCCAGCACCTTCAGCTGTCAGCTGGGGATTCTGGATTGTCAGGTGACCAGGTGACAAGTGAATGTAAAAACACAGTAGCAGGTATAGAGTTAAAAAAAAAAAAAACAATATGGGGTTCCCCCAAAATTCCATACCGAACCTCTTTAATTCTGGTATGGATTTTAAGGGGAAACCTTACACACAAAAAAAAAACAAGAAAAAAAAGGTGAGTTCCCACCTTTAAAATTTGTACGAAACCCCTTTCCAACCATGCAGCATGGGTGGCCATAAAAAGGAGGGGATGAGCTTGTACCCCCCCCTCCCTGAACCATACCAGGCCACATGCCTCCAACATGGGAGGGGGTTGCCACAGGCCAGGCGGGACTGCCTAGCAAAGCACTTTGTCCCCATGTTGATAAAGACAAGGAACTCTTCCCCACAACCCTGGCGGGGTGGTTGTGGGGGGTATCCAGGCTGGGGGCTTATTTGAATCTGGAAGCCCCTTTTAAAAATAAGAGAGCCCAGTCTGAATGCTACAATGTAGGGGCATTATGCTAGGCTAATATAAGGTGCATACCTTAGTTCTACATAAATACATTTATATTTTTAAATAAATATATATTTGTAATAAATGGAGTTTTATATACAGTATGATGTTCATCTGTAACAGTTGTATTTTACTGTGCATTGCTATGCTGTAATGGTAATGAACTTTAAAAGCTTAAACGTTAAATTAAACATTTATTAAAATAATATTAAATAAAATAGAGATGGCTTCCTGTTCAGTAATACCATAGAAGAATGTTTCTAAATGGAACTCTAAAATCTAATTTAGCCTAAAATGCAGCCAAAGTGGAATAGGTAGCACTGCCAATTTATATAAAGGTCAAAAGTTTAATTTTCTGTGCTCATGTGGATGTTTTCATATTAAAAAGTAGCTCCTTCACTAAAGCAACTATTTTTGTTGAAGCTCTTTCAGTTATTTAAGACAGACATACACAACACTTTTGATTTCAACAGAAAAGATAAGCAGCCCAATTAACAGTGACCCTGCTGTTGATCCAAGCAAATCTGATGTGCAACTTGCCCAACTGATAAATATTCACACTGTAAATCAGCAGAGTGAATATTTGTTGGAATACATTGTTCATGTATTTTGTGTAACAACTTCATCAGCCAGTAGATGGCAGTGTTTATAAGTTTGTAGCTGCTCTATAGTAAACTATATCTCTTTTCTCTGTATAATGCAAATTCCTGTTTCCTGACTGCATTTAAGCAGCAGATAAGCTCATGTGGACTGTGCACTGGGTGTTCTGTATAGCTATATATTGAATTTTCACAATACGCACCCCACAAAATAATGTTTTATGATGTTTTTTATTGGTGTATGTGTTTGGGGATTGGGTTGGTAATACTTAATGTGGCTTGTTAAGGAGCAGGTGAGCATCTGTATGGCACTTTTAACCTCAGGAGATCGTCATTTATGTATGCAGCACTTGAGATAAGCCATGGCCACCATCCTGTCCAGCAAATATAAAAAAACTGATACCTTTCTAGAGAGGGCCACAGAGGGGGTCTTACTAAAGAATGTAAAGCCAGGAATCCATATTAGAACAAAGCAGTAAGTCAAGACTGCAGTGTACAGCAAAACTTTTCCTTACAAAACTGACACCTTTTCAGGGGATCTCACAAAAAGAGTCTTGGGTCATATTAAGATAGAGCCAGAAGTCAGGATATTATATAAAAGCTATAATTTAAAAAAAAAAATGCTACTCCTTGTGCAACCATGTCAAATAGCATCTCTATCCAGGGGCATAACTATAAAATTATAAGGCCTCATTGGGACATTTTTAGGACACACATCCATTCCTGCACAATGCCCTCTATCTGCAATATCACTAATTATCATTTTTGAAACCAGTCACCCAAACACAGACACCAGATAGAAGAGATCAGTCTCTTCAACTGAAAGTACATCCACACTTTGGAGCAAGGATTTATATAAGGATTGTTGAGAATGGGGAAACATACATACAAAATAAATGGATTTTTACAAATAGTTAAGCTATTTACTGCATGCATATTTGTTTGCCCTAAGAGATCATCTATAGAGCCTGTGGAAACACGATTCAAAGGGCAAATGCAGCATGCACTTGACATCAGTTTAGATGCTTACGATATAATTCAGATTTCTATGCATGTCTAAAAAAGTAAAGGCTAGAGCTCCTTTTTTTTAAGGAGAAAACTATTTTTGTTTAAGGAGTGACTAGCTTTCTAGGAGATGAATGGACTGTTCTGAAATATCAGGTACCATGGATTTGTAAAAAAGCGAGGGGCGCATTAATCTCCAAAATACTAAAAACCGGGCTATGACTACAAAAATACTGTACTAAATTAAATTAAAACAGTAGAAAACACACCAAAGTTCATATACAGTATATGTACATAAAGCTTACAGATATTCATAAAAAAAAGAATAACGCCACTACATCTGGTCCATATATATGCCCCTAATGTGCATCCATAACACAATGCATACTGTATATCAAAATAATAAATTCAACTATAAAATCAGCCCAATCTGATTATTTAAAACTCAAACAGTCCTTTTCAATGTGTGCAATCGTCTTCAAAGTATGGTAATCTGAAAAATCTCTATTCGGGCTGAGAATCCAATATAACAACCTGGTACCACAGCTTATGTGTAAGTAAGAAGCACTCGTAATTTTTATATATATATATATATATACATACAGTAGATAACTCCTGTATAAAGTATGTGAATATGTCTGGCATATGCAGTCCCATATAGCATTATACGGAAAGAACAGTTTTTGGTTGAACACCTTACAACTGTGCATGATGCAAGCTGTATATTTGCAATTGATGAGTCTTCACACATGCATTATGTCCAGTGTACTGGCCAGAACTCTACACATTAGCATGGCTCTGCATTCAGACTAACATCCACAAAACTTGCATGTCATATTGGGGTCAGCAAAGCAACAACCCCACAGATATTGTGATAAAGGAATCAGGCAAAGATACACACTGCATATTCTGAATCCAACAATCATGTGTTATACAGTGTGATATATGTGGGTGGGGTCATCTGCACCTGTGCATGTGCTGAACCAGGCGGAGACTGCAGTCATGTGAAGAATCTAACATTAAGGCAGTTTCCCAACACTACACACTGTAACCTGTATGTTTGCATTAGGAGGGACGTGCTGAGCCTGTGCCCACCAGTCCAGAATACCTCTGTTACCTCACTCCCAGTAAAAGAATGGGGTCCCATCAAGCACCTAGCGCAGACCTTAAAGCGGTTCTGCACTCTGAAAAAAAAATTTTTTTTTTAGGATGTAATATAAAGTGTGCTTACCTTTATTAGGGGACTCACCTGTTCCATCTTCCATCTCGATCGCCGCCGGTTTTCGTCCGATGAAGTTCCTCGTCTTCTTCTTTAGTGCTGGGGGCCATCTTGCCTGTGGGCATGTGAAACACCCACAGGAACTTTAGATGGCCCAGCATGCACTGCCGTTACTCGCGCGTGCGCAGTAACGGCTCATCTGCCGAGATCTCACAAGATTTCGGCAGATGCGGCCGAAATCTCGGGAGATTTCGGAAGATGTGGCCGAAATCTCGCGAGATTTCGGAAGATGCCCGCACTGACTCCTGGGATCAATGACACCAGATCCCAGGAGACAGTGCGGCGTGACGACGATCGACGCAAGACCCCGCCCGCCGCCGCAGAGGGAGAAGACCGGAAGTCTTCAATTACAAGGTAAGTAAAAAAAAAAAAACATTTCATTTAGTACTCTTTGCCTGATTTGGAAGGCAAAGAGATTTACTAAATGAAATGAGTGCAGAACCGCTTTAATATGTGCTTTCACTTAACTCTATCCTTTCCATACCTTATGACCAAGCCATAGATTTCCATAATGCAGGTTCGGGTCCAGTTGCTGTTGTATACTGACTACTAGGGAGGGAGCCAGTACTTCGACCTCCTTGCTACTGTAGGACCTATCACTGTTACCAGGTACCATGCCTAACCACTGGTTGCTTGCAGCTAGTTCCTTCGCTTGGTTATCCATAGCAACTACACTCCTCTTCTTGTCATGCTGAGTTAACCCTTTTTAGTAGTGTTACTTCATACCCCACCTGTGCTTTACAGACCCAGGTTCTTTGGAATACGCCAGAACCAACATGCAGCCCTTTGAGTAACTTCAGAGCAGGCTTATATTGGTTTAATGGCTTATAGCGGTTAATATAACTTTAACCCAAAAAAGGAACTTCCTCTTTAAGTGCTGGTGACCCCCTGACATGCCACATTTGGCATGTCATTTTTTTGGGGGAGGAGCAAGTACTTTGTTTTTACAGGCACCCAGCTCCCACTTCCTCCCCTGATGCTGCGTTGCTAGAAGGAAGATCACCTCTACCCCCTCCCTCCCTGCAATCTTCTGGGACACATCACAGGTCCCAGAAGAGTGTGCGGCCATTCACAGCACACAGCGCAGCTCACGCATGGACACCCACAGTAAGAATGTCTTCGCCAGATAGGAGGGGGAGAGGAGCGAGGCTTCCTGCACCCGCACCACTGGACCGTGGGACAGGTGAATGTCTAATTATTAGAAGTCAGCAGCGACACTTTTTGTAGCTGCTGACTTTTAAATAGGTGGAACTCCGCTTTAACATGATGCGGCATACAGTTCAATATGAACAGAATAATGGAGTGGCACAGGCATATTTCCATGAGGTGGGAGTCCATTATGGCATTGTCCATGGCTTGAATGTGCTCCGCAATTTCCGTTCCTTCAGCAGCACCACAAAGAGCCTGCAACACTTGCACCTGCTGATGCCATGTTCTCGTTCTTACTCCAGCAGCCTTGGACCTTAACTGATCCCTCTTTTTATAGCACAGGTGGGCAGGCTAGGACCAAAAGTCTGGGAACTCAGCAAAGACACGTAACCCCTTCCCAAGCCTAGGCCGGGTGCTGGCTAGCTAAACTGTACACCCCAGAACAGAAGAGTGGGACAAGACCTCCGAAGTCGGAACAAGACCCCCAGATGGCGGCGGCGACGAAGTAGAAAGCCGGGGGTCCTCCGCTAGTAAAAGAGCTAGCAGAAGATAGCGGAGCAGTCCAGCGAAAAGACCCCCCAAGACGGAAGAAGACCCCCGGAGCTGTGTAATAAAGTATTTTAAAAACTTGTGTTGTGTTTTTTATTTACACTTTTTTCCACCAGGTGAATGGGTAGGGGTATATCGTACCCCATACTCATTCACATAAGATGGGGTTCCGGGATCTGGGGCCCCCATATTTAAGGGGGCTCCCGGATTCCGATAAGCCCCCCGCCCCCAGACCCCGACAACCAGCGGCCAGGGTTGTTGGGAAGAGGCCCTTGTCCTCATCAACATGGGGACAAGGTGCTTTGGGGTGGGGGGGCCGCAGGGCCCCCCTTTCCCCAAGGCACCCCCCCCCCATGTTGAGGGCACGCGGCCTAGTACGGCTCAGGAGGGGGGGCTCGCTCGCTCGTCCCCACCCCCTTTCCTGACCGGCCAGGCTGCGTGCTCGGATAAGGGTCTGATATAGATCTGGGGGGGACCCCCACGCTGTTTTTTCGGTGTAGGGATTCCTCTTTAAATCCATACCAGGTGACGGGGCTAGCGAGGTGTCAATCTCGCCGATCGAGGCGGCGGCACTGACTTCCTTCACTAATCCCGTCTACCTGGAGTCACGTTCTAAATGAACGGACTTTACTCTGTGTAAAAGTCCGGTGGACTTCCGCCAAAACTCCGGTCTGCCGGAAAAGTCCAGGTGTGTGTTGGCAATAAGCACGTTCGGAAAGTCTGGCGGACCTCCGCTGGAAAGTCTGGTGGATAGTCCGGCCAAAAAGTCTGATTGTGTGTAAGTGGCATTAGATATACTAGCAGATTTAATTCACTAACAAATTGAAGCCAAACTCAAGCTAACACTACATAAGCAGTTACAGTTTCTTTTTTTTTTTTTTTTTTTTTTTTTAGGGATAAATATTTTACATAAATAAGATAAAAACTGATTGTTGTACGCACCCCAGCAAGTGTTAAATGTTTTTTCTCATTTCTGTAACTGAAACATTATGCTGGAGAGCTTGTTCTTTTGAAAAACAACATACTAAAGCCCCATACACACGGTCGGACTTTTTCATCAATTTGGTCCGATCGGACAAGGTTGTTGAAAAATCAGACCGTGTGTATGCACCATCGGACAGTGTTCGTCGGTTTGTCCGTCGGACAAAGTCTTATCTCCTGCTGGAAAGATTTCCCGTCAACCCGGTCCGATCACACCAAATCCGAGCGTGTGTACGCTTGTCCGACGGACAAAGTGCTACGCATGCTCAGAAGAAATTCTGTGACGGAAGCGCTCGGTCAGGTAAAACTACCTTTCCTAATCGACACAGCACATTCGTCACGCTGCAATGTTAAAATGTCTTTAATGCAGCGCATTCTCTTTTTCTTTACAATGCAACAAGAATGACATCTTTTAGCTGCTCCTATTCACCCGCACTTCTCACAAACTTACTTCTTTATTACTTTGCAGCATTTATACACTACATGTTTATTTTTACTCAGATCGTAATACAATCTTTCTTATTTTTTTACCCAGATTTTTTTTTTTTTGGGGGAATACATATTTGAAGGAGGTTTTTTTTTTTTTGGAGGGGGTTTGTATGTCTCAACTTAGCAAAACCACATTATTAACATTTGTATTTCTTGCTTACATTTACTAGGAGTTTGTTGGTTGTTGGTGCCCCTTGTTAATTCTAGGATTAGTGAAATGTACCTGCCTACTCAAAGAAAAACTGTCATTGTAGAAAAGTAAAACACAATAGTCAATGATTATTTCAAAGCAAAAAAACCTTTATTTAGGTCTCAGCAACAGACCAAAGAGGAACGCAGCCATGGTGAAACTTGGGGAATTTGCAAAGCCTTGGACACCCATGGCAACCATCATTTTACAGACTTAAACAATTGGGGGCATGAAGACTACCTATCTAAATAATAAGGGAGCGCAATCTGGTCCTGAAGTCCAAAACATCCGGAACTGCAGCAGATGCCATCTAGGTCCCCAGGCTCTGGTACTACGAGAGGCTCCATCTTCTCTCAGACCAGACTGAGTCCAGGTTGTCACTCTCTTGTCTTCCTTGTACGCTTCCTTCCACGCCGTGGTGCTGGTGCTGGTGGGGTGGCAGAAGGAGGAGGAGGAGGCGGAGCAAGGTCACTCTCGCAAACATGTGTGAGGGGAGTCATCTCCCCAGCCATCCCCTCATTTAGTATTTTGAGGATGACCTCCTCACACATGCTGCGTTGCCCCGCCTCCATACCCGTAAATTTACTTGTAACCAAGGAGGCAAAGGCCTCCTCGTAGGTGGGTGTGGCATAGAGGGAGGCTGAGGCATCTTTTATCAGCTGGAGCGCTGACTCTCCCACCTCCCCCATGTTTTTCGCCCTTCTGTAGGGAAGGCGGAGGGGAGAGACTTGGGAGACAGTCAGGCTCCTACGCCTACCCCCCTCTTGGCTGCCACTACCCCTGCCTCCTCCTGACTGCCACCTTCCACAGCCACCTCCTGGCTGAGGTCTTCCTGTGTATGAAAAAGGGACATAGTTTCAGTTATTTGTTCATCAAACACACACAATTCTCATCTAGTGACTGTTGCAAAATGTTTTCAAATACAAAACCATACAATTCTCAGCCCTGCAGTTTAGATTCTTCCCAAAAATGTCTCCCACACCACTGTCTGTTGATATGTCAATCACGTTAGGAAATAAGCAATTGGGATCCTGAATTAACTGAACATCATTCATTATTCAACAAACTGGTTCCAAAACTACTATACCTGGAACAAGCTGGGCACCTGCACATATTCCTGACTGGAAGGCCCAGGTTGGTCCTCGGAAGCCTCATCAGGGGGTGGCGTGCGTGGAAGGACGCGTGCAAGGAAGAGTCGAGAGTGACTTCCTGACAGTAGCCTGGTCTTTGAGAAAGTGGAGCCTGTCATAGTACCAGAGCGTGGGGACATGGACATCAGCTGCTGCAGCTCCAGATGCTTGTGACTTCAGGACCTTATTGCGCTCCCGGAAATAGGTAGTCTTCATGTTGTTTATCTTCACTTTTAAGTTTGCGACGGTTGCCATGGGCAGGGTAGGCTTTACAAATGCCACCAGTTTCAGCAGGGCTGCGTACCTCTTTGGTCTGTTGCTATAATCCCTGTGTTTTGCCTGCCATAAGAGGGGGAATTGCCGGTATTTATCAATGAAGTGTGGGAGAAAGCTCACGTTGTAGAACGCCTCCATCACCTCTGCAAGACACAACGCCACACAAAACAATATAAATAATGTCAGCCTAAACTCTCCTAATCTTCTCCATAAAGAAGCCTCAAGTTCTAATCAGTCTAGGCTAGTTATGTACCAACGTCAAATTGTACCTTCGTTTGTAGCGATCGTCTCGTGCGTGAGCTTTCTCTCCCCTCGTCTCCCAGATCGTGGCTACGACACAGGCGTGTGACGTTTTATATAAAGTGCGCATGCGTCAAACTCCGCCCGCCCCTGACGATCTTTCTCGTCTATTCCCCACCCCTTCTCTTTACGGCGCAGTGGGGAGAGCACATGGCGGGGACACAGCAGGTGCGCCCCAAATATCCCCCCAACGAGGAGGAGGACGAGGAAAGGCCGGAGGCAGAAACGTCCCGATCCCGGAGCCTGAAATTCAAGGCCTCCAATATGTCATTTGGAGAAATGTTGGAGATGGTGGACATATTAAAGAGGAGCGACTATGATGGGAAGTATGGGCCTTACCTCAACCCCAATGTCCGCAAGGCCAAGATCATGTCTAAAGTTGTGAGAAGGCTGTACAATCATTTTGGGGTACAACGATCCAAGGAGCAACTGAGGAAACGCTGGTCAGACCTGAAACTGAGGGAGGCCGATCAGTACAGAAAGATCAAGAGAATTCTTCAAAAAAGTAAGTAGTTGTGTTTTGTGTTTGATTTCTTGCTTGCATACTGCTCCATGTGGTTTGATTTTTACAAAGTTGTACATTCCAAAATGGCCACTTTCATGTTTCGTCTGTGCATTCGATCGTACTCAGCCTCGATCTTTCTGCCACTGTCATGGTCGTGTGTGTGTCCATTCGATCGTACGCAACCTCGATCGTGCGGCCACTTATAATACGATGTTTGGTGTTTTTTTGGGGGAAAGGAAGTTTGTTCTCCCTAGAAATGTCATCCAGAATGTAAAGCCAATTTATTCAATGTAAAGGAGAGGTCACCCAGTAGCTGTTTACCCATCTGGACTCGAGAGCACTAGTGCTGGGACACCCAAACCCCCTTTTTATTAGCCTTTTCCACACATGTGCTCCAGTGGATACTAGAGGGGGGTCTCCATCACACAAACTTCTACCAAAAAGCTAGTCAGTTTAGCACCTTTACAAAGTGACTACATTCATGTAGTTGACATTTGTAACTGGCCAAACTAAAATAGTGTCCGTCACTTTCAAGCAATGTTTGTCATTTCCTATTTCTGCCCTCAATAGTTTGTGTTGCTAAATCTTCCTTTTGGACATTCTCATAGGGGAGCGAAAACTTGGGCCGTCTGAGGAAACCCCCAAACCAACACCTCCCAAAAAAGGGGAAAGAGCAGAAGCAGAGGAGGAGGAGGAGGAAGGAGAGATCATCGAACTTGGAGAAATTGTCACCACAACAGGTGAGTGTGGGAGAACACAGCTACTGGTAAGCTAATCCATGTATGGCTGCCTCATTTCCAACACCCATTTTTGTTTGTTTGTGGTTTTTAGGTGACGTGGATGTTGTGGAAGAAAAATCGCACTTTACCACAGAGAGTGCCCACGTACTCATCGGAGAGATAATGGTCTGCAATCGAGATCTAGATTACATAAAGCAAAACATCAATGATGTTCAACAAAAATTGAAGAACATCATTGATGTTTTAGGAAAAATATGAAAACGCACCAAGTAATTAACACACATTTGTGCCTGCTTCTGCACACATTTGCAACTTAAAAACTGTCTGAAATTTGGAACATGCACACATTGTGTCCACATGTGCTAGCTCCCACCATGGTGGATGAATGGCAACGTTTTTTTGGGGTGCAAACACTTTACGAACTACGAAAGTGGTTGTGGTGAAGGGGTTGCACCCCCAAAAAACGTCCATTCATCCCCATGATGGAAAATGGCACTTTTGAAGCTTCTAGGCATGTGTTTTCCCATCTAATGACCATTTTCAGACCCAAATTGTGTGCATGTTCCAAATTTCCACTTTTCGGGGGTGACCCCCCCATGTGATGAAGGCAAGATCAAACACACTTTGAACATATAGTCATGTCTGATCTTGGCTTCACTTTACAAAGTTGAACTTTCCAAGTTCCTAGGTTCTGTTTTGCTCCATGCCTGGTTTTACCAATTGCGGAATGTTTGTAAACAATGTTGTAAATAACCAAGATGTTGTCAGTTTTGGCGTGAAGATTGTAAACGCACTTGGGAATGTTTTCCTAGTAAACTTTTATTTTTCTAAATGTGTGGCTTCCTTATTTAAAAAACACAATGCATTATGTATGTAAAATGAAAAGGATATGGGGGGCAATGGGTGTTATTTACTAAAGGCAAATCCACTTTGCACTCCAATTTTCTTTCCCGGGGAACTTTTTCAATGCACTTGTAGAGCATAGCGGATTTGACTTATGTAAATGACACCCACAGTGCTTTGTACGAAAACACGGAGCACAGCATTTTGGAGAATACACACATGTCAGACCTGGTGATGAAAAGGAGTATTTTGGGTGTCAGTTATGCAGTACAAACCTTCTCTAGACCAAAGATTAGGTAGCAAACACACAACATGAGAATAATCTTTTTGGGAAGAAGAGACTGTTACCTCCTTTTGCCCAGAAAGTGCATTCCCACTGTCGAAGGCAAAGGGAAAAAATGTCAAAGTAAAATAAGCTAAAAAGAAGACTGAAATGACATGAAATCATAGGTTGGTTAAAATATCAGATTTATTAAAAAATGCCTCTCACACATCGTCAGGCAGAGCAATGGCCCCCCTACCCACAAAGTACTGCATATATTGGTCCCGGACCACACGGGCATTTAGAGGGGGCAAGCCTGGACGTGCCACTCGAAGGGCTGTGAGTTCGGCATTTGGAGGGCCCTCCACATCTGGGCCAACGGGCACCACATAGTTCCTGTTATGTCTTTTGAGGAAGTTGTGCAATATGCAACAGGCAAGAACTATGTGGTTCAGTTTGTATTCCGCCAAGTTAAATGCCGTCAGGAACAGGCGGAAGCGGCTGGCCAGGATGCCAAAAGCGTTCTCCACAACTCTTCTGGCTCTGGACAGCCTGTAGTTGAAGACCCTCTGGTCCGGGGTGAGGGTCCTCATCGGGAACGGCCTCATCACATGGGGAGTCAACGCAAACGCTTCATCTGCGACAAAGACGAAGGGGAGTCCTTCGGCATTCTCCTCTGGAGGTGGCAAGCACAGACTGCCACTTTGGAGACGCCAGTAGAACTCCGTGTGCGTAATGGCCCCACCATCCGATATCCGGCCGTTCATCCCCACGTCCACATACATAAACTCGTATGTTGCCGACACCACCGCCAACATCACTACACTATTAAACCCTTTATAATTATAATAGTAGGACCCCGAGTTGGGCGGTGGGACGATGCGGACGTGTTTCCCATCAATTGCCCCTCCGCAGTTAGGAAAGTCCCAACGGCTGGCAAAGTGGGAGGCCACAGTCTGCCATTCCTGTGGCGTGGAAGGGAACTGTGGAGTGAAACAAGAAAAAAAAATTAGTCACTTTGCACCTAAACATTGCAAGCAGATTAGACAATCAACATCTTGGAACAAGAGCATTGTCTAAAATTGGAGGCTGGAAAGTATTTGCACAGAAAAGTAGAGGCTCCCCTTCACAGATTACTCACCCCCCCATCAATCCCCCCACTTCTGATGGGCCATTGGCAATAACTAGGGTTTTGGGGGGGGGGTGGTGGACAGCTAACCCTCTGCACTTCATTGATTGGCAAATGGCTCAATAATGTGGGCTAGTTTGGCCAGACCCTCTGTACTTAACACTATTGGCAGGCCACAGGAAAGATCAAATAACATTTCAACCCCCCCCCCCCCAAAAAAGGCAGGCACAGTGTGACATTATTAAATTACCAAGCAAGCTAATAGGAGGGAAAGAAGACAAAAAAATAGGAAATGGAATGTATGGAGGCAGTCCCTTGCACTACATGCTTTGCTGAATTCATCCCTAAAGATGCGCACTATAAAGAGGTAGGTATATAGTGTGTATGGACCTTGGGAAAGCCAGCAGATAAAGGATTGGTACCATCTGACAGAGCAGTTGGGGGAGGGGGTTCCTAATGAGTTTGCCCCCCCCCCCCCACCAAAAGAACAAAAAAAGGGGGCTCTACATGAAGTAAACCACACAGCAAACATTTGTGCATATTTTAGGGGGTGTTTTGGGGCAAACAATACTATGCAGCAGACAAAAGACATTGCTTAAGTGAGTAGGCCATAGGTGTCTATTGGGGCAGAAGAGCATGCTGGTGAGGTAAGTGAAGGGAAAAATGCATGAAGGAGAAAAGGGGCACAGCATATTAGAACATATTGCAATCATGGTAATTAGGGAAGGAGGTCAAAAATACAAGTCATTAGCAAACAGAGCATACATAGAAGGGAATAGTAAAGTAGAAATGTTACCTTAATATAGTCCTCCTGCAGGACCTGAATGATGGCAGAACAGGTCTCTGGAATAATGATTCCCAGGGCCTGGGGAGAGATACCTGAAGAGAACTTCAAATCCTGAAGACTTCTCCCTGTCGCCAAGTACCTCAACGTGGCAACAAGCCTCTGCTCCGGAGTAATGGCTTGTCTCATGCAGGTATCCTGCCGGCTGATAAAGGGGGTCAGCAAAGCCAAAAGACGGTGAAAATCGGGGTCCGTCATCCTGAGAAAGTTCCTGAAATCATCAGGATTATTCTCCCGGATCTCACGAAGCAAAGGCATGTGCGAGAACTGGTCACGCTGAAGCAACCAATTCTTGGTCCACATACTCCTCATCACTCTGTTCATGGACGGGTCTTGGGTCAAAGCTAAAAGCCCGACACCAATTCCGCGTACAGCACGAACTCGGCGACGAGTACGCACGGGAAACATCGCTCAGAAGGTCACAAAAGGTCGGCTGGTCAGAACGGACAAACAGAAAGCACCGATAAACAGCAAGGCCTGAAAGAACGAAGTGAATACCAGCAACGAGCAGACAATAAGCAGTGCAAATCAAAGCGTCCTATATCAAGATTAAGGATGGGCCCGGTGCTCGATGCGAACCCACGTTCGCATCGAGCACCGGGCGTTCGCTCGCTCGGCGAGCCCAGAACTATTTTGGCCGCTCGCATCACGTTCGTGTGATGCGAGCGGCCCCGCAATGCATTGCGGCCGGCGCGGCCGACGCAGTGCATTGCTGGCTGATGATTGGCCAAGCATGCACTGTGACCCCGCATGCTTGGCCAATCACAGCCCCGGAAACTCGAAGAGCCATAATTGGCTACAGGCAGGACGCCTGTAGCCAATTACAGCTCAGGGGCTGTAGTACACGCCCCCCCCTATAAAACGCCGCCACGCCGTCTGCGCCGGTCACATGCTGTTCCGGCGCAGATTGAGCAGGCTGTTTCTGTGACACTCTGCTGCATTTAGATAGATAGAGAGATTCATTTGCAGAGATTGAGTTAGATAGATTCAGTTACAAAGATTGATTGACAAAGAGGGGCTTGTAGTGTGCTCGTTGCAGGCAGGCAGAGCTCCTATATTTTGTTACCATAAGCACCTATAGGACTTGTAGTGTGTTCGTGGCAGGCAGGCAGAGCTCCTATATTTTGTTACCAGAAGCACCTATAGAACTTGTAGTGTGTTCGTGGCAGGCAGGCAGAGCTCCTATATTTTGTTACCAGAAGCACCTATAGGACTTGTAGTGTGTTCGTGGCAGGCAGGCAGAGCTCCTATATTTTGTTACCAGAAGCACCTATAGGACTTGTAGTGTGTTAGTGGCAGGCAGGCAGAGCTCCTATATTTTGTTACCAGAAGCACCTATAGGACTAGTAGTGTGTTCGTGGCAGGCAGGCAGAGCTCCTATATTTTTGTTACCAGAAGCACCTATAGGACTTGTAGTGTGTAGTGGCAGGCAGGCAGAGCTCCTATATTTTGTTACCAGAAGCACCTATAGGACTTGTAGTGTGTTCGTGGCAGGCAGGCAGAGCTCCTATATTTTGTTCCCCGAGGCACCTATAGGACTTGAAGTGTGTTAGTCCCATTACACACACAGAGCTATATTTTCTTCCCAGAAGCACCTATAGGACTTGAAGTTGTTAGTCCCATCACACACACAGAGCTATATTTTCTTCCCAGAAGCACCTATAGGACTTGAAGTGTGTTAGTCCCATTACACACACAGAGCTATATTTTCTTTCCCAGAAGCACCTATAGGACTTGAAGTGTGTTAGTCCCATCACACACACAGAGCTAAATTTTGTTCCCAGAAGCACCTATAGGACTTGAAGTGTGTTAGTCCCATTACACACACAGAGCTATATTTTCTTCCCAGAAGCACCTATAGGACTTGAAGTGTGTTAGTCCCATCACACACACAGAGCTATATTTTGTTCCCAGAAGCACCTATATGACTTGAAGTGTGTTAGTCCCATTACACACACAGAGCAAATATTTTGTTCCCAGAAGCACCTATAGGACTTGAAGTGTGTTAGTCCCATCACACACACAGAGCTATATTTTCTTCCCAGAAGCACTTATAGGACTTGAAGTGTGTTAGTCCCATTAAACACACACAGAGCTATATTTTGTTCCCAGAAGCACCTATAGGACTTGAAGTGTGTAGTCCCATTACACACACAGAGCTATATTTTCTTCCCAGAAGCACCTATAGGACTTGAAGTGTGTTAGTCCCATCACACACACAGAGCTATATTTTGTTCCCAGAAGCACCTATAGGACTTGAAGTGTGTTAGTCCCATTACACACACAGAGCTATATTTTCTTCCCAGAAGCACCTATAGGACTGAAAGTGTGTTAGTCCCATCACACACACAGAGCTATATTTTGTTCCCAGAAGCACCTATAGGACTTGAAGTGTGATAGTCCCATTACACACACAGAGCTATATTTTGTTCCCAGAAGCACCTATAGGCACTTGAAGTGTGTTAGTCCCATTACACACACAGAGCTATATTTTCTTCCCAGAAGCACCTATAGGACTTGAAGTGTGTTAGTCCCATCACACACACAGAGCTATACTTTGTTCCCAGAAGCACCTATAGGACTTGAAGTGTGTTAGTCCCATCACACACACAGAGCTATATTTTGTTCCCAGAAGCACCTATAGGACATGAAGTGTGTTAGTCCCATCACACACACAGAGCTATAATTTCTTCCCAGAAGCACCTATAGGACTTGAAGTGTGTTAGTCCCATCACACACACAGAGCTATATTTTGTTCCCATAAGCACCTATATGACTTGAAGTGTGTTAGTCCCATTACACACACAGAGCTATATTTTCTTCCCAGAAGCACCTATAGGACTTGAAGTGTGTTAGTCCCATCACACACACAGAGCTATATTTTGTTCCCAGAAGCACCTATAGGACTTGAAGTGTGTTAGTCCCATTACACACACAGAGCTATAATTTCTTCCCATAAGCACCTATAGGACTTGAAGTGTGTTAGTCCCATCACACACACAGAGCTATATTTTGTTCCCAGAATCACCTATAGGACTTGAAGTGTGTTAGTCCCATTACACACACAGAGCTATATTTTGTTCCCAGAAGCACCTATAGGACTTGAAGTGTGTTAGTCCCATTACACACACAGAGCTATATTTCTTCCCAGAAGCACCTATAGGACTTGAAGTGAGTTAGTCCCATCACACACACAGAGCTATACTTTGTTCCCAGAAGCACCTATAGGACTTGAAGTGTGTTAGTCCCATCACACACACAGAGCAATATTTTGTTCCCAGAAGCACCTATAGGACTTGAAGTGTGTTAGTCCCATCACACACACAGAGCGATATTTTCTTCCCAGAAGCACCTATAGGACTTGAAGTGTGTTAGTCCCATCACACACACAGAGCTATATTTTGTTCCCAGAAGCACCTATAGGACTTGAAGTGTGTGAGTCCCATTACACACACAGAGCTATATTTTCTTCCCAGAAGCACCTATAGGACTTGAAGTGTGTTAGTCCCATCACACACACAGATCTATATTTTCTTCCCAGAAGCACCTATAGGACTTGAGTGTGTTAGTCCCATTACACACACAGAGCTATATTTTCTTCCCCAGAAGCACCTATAGGACTTTAAGTGTGTTAGTCCCATTACACACACAGTGCTATATTTTCTTCCCAGAAGCACCTATAGGACTTGAAGTGTGTTAGTCCCATTACACACACAGAGCTATATATTCTTCCCAGAAGCACCTATATGACTTGAAGTGTGTTAGTCCCATCACACACACAGAGCTATATTTTGTTCCCAGAATCACCTATAGGACTTGAAGTGTGATAGTCCCATTACACACACAGAGCTATATTTTCTTCCCAGAAGCACCTATAGGACTTGAAGTGTGTTAGTCCCTTTACACACACAGAGCTATATTTACTTCCCAGAAGCACCTATAGGACTTGAAGTGTGTTAGTCCCCGCACACACACAGAGCTATATTTTCTTCCCAGAAGCACCTATAGGACTTGAAGTGTGATAGTCCCATCACACAGAGCTCTATTTTCTTCGCACAAGCACCCACAGGACTTCTAGTGTGTTAGTGGAATCACACAGAGCTCCTATATATTCTTCTCAGAAGCACCCACAGGTCTTCTAGTGTGTTAGTGGCATCACACAGAGCTCCTCTATTTTCCTTGCAGAAGCACCCACAGGACTTCTAGTGAGTTAGTGGCATCACACAGAGCTCCTCTATTTTCTTTGCAGAAGCACCCACAGGACTTCTAGTGTGTTAGTGGAATCTCACAGAGCTCCTCTATTTTCTTTGCAGAAGCACCCACAGGACTTCTAGTGTGTTAGTGGCATCACTCAGAGCTCCTATATATTCTTCTCAGAAGCACCCACAGGACTTCTAGTGTGATAGTGGCATCACACAGAGCTCCTCTATCTTCTTTGCATAAGCACCCACAGGACTTATAGTGTGTTAGTGGCATCACACAGAGCTCCTCTATTTTCTTTGCAGAAGCACCCCCAGGACTTCTAGTGTGTTAGGGGCATCACACAGAGCTCCTCTCTTTTCTTTGCAGAAGCACCCACAGGACTTCTAGAGTTTTAGTGGCATCACACAGAGCTCCTATATTTTCTTTGCAGAAGCACCCACAGGGCTTCTAGTGTGTTAGTGGCATCACACAGAGCTCCTCTATTTTCTTTGCATAAGCACCCACAGGACTTCTATTGTGTTAGTGGCATCACACAGCGCTCCTCTATTTTCTTTGCATAAGCACCCACAGTACTTCTAGTGTGTTGTTGGCATCACACAGAGCTCCTCTATTTTCTTTGCAGATGCACCCACAGGACTTCTAGTGTGTAAGTGGCATCACACAGAGCTCCTCTATTTTCTTTGCAGAAGCACCCATAGGACTTCTAGTGTGTTAGTGGCATCACACAGAGCTCCTATATATTCTTCTCAGCAGCACCCACAGGACTTCTAGTGTGTTAGTGGCATCACACAGAGCTCCTCTATTTTCTTTGCATAAGCACCCACAGGACTTCTAGTGTGTTAGTGGCATCACACAGAGCTCCTCTATTTTCTTTGCATAAGCACCCACAGGACTTCTAGTGTGTTAGTGGCATCACACAGAGCTCCTCTATTTTCTTTGCAGAAGCACCCACAGGACTTCTAGTGTGTTAGTGGCATCACACAGAGCTCCTCTATTTTCTTTGCAGAAGCACCCATAGGACTTCTAGTGTGTTAGTGGCATCACACAGAGCTCCTATATATTCTTCTCAGCAGCACCCACAGGACTTCTAGTGTGTTAGTGGCATCACACAGAGCTCCTCTATTTTCTTTGCAGAAGCACCCATAGGACTTCTAGTGTGTTAGTGGCATCACACAGAGCTCCTATATATTCTTCTCAGCAGCACCCACAGGACTTCTAGTGTGTTAGTGGCATCACACAGAGCTCCTCTATTTTCTTTGCATAAGCACCCACAGGACTTCTAGTGTGTTAGTGGCATCACACAGAGCTCCTCTATTTTCTTTGCATAAGCACCCACAGGACTTCTAGTGTGTTAGTGGCATCACACAGAGCTCCTCTATTTTCTTTGCAGAAGCACCCATAGGACTTCTAGTGTGTTAGTGGCATCACACAGAGCTCCTCTATTTTCTTTGCAGAAGCACCCATAGGACTTCTAGTGTGTTAGTGGCATCACACAGAGCTCCTATATTTTCTTCTCAGCAGCACCCACAGGACTACCGACTACAATGGCTGGAAGACCGCCAAGGGGAGGCAGAGCGTGCAGAGCCAAGAACACAGGGCAGGCAGGCTCTGTTTCTAGTGGACGTGGCCGTGGACGTGGACGTGGTCGTGCATCGTCATCAGCACGTGGCCATGGGACACGCGCGTCTTTGTTTTCGGCAGCTGGACATGTGGAGCCGCATCATGCTGAAGGCTTGGTAGAATGGATGACCAAGCCCTCCTCATCCTCCTCATCCTCTCTCACCCAGGCTCAGGGTACTGACAGAGCATCATCAGCCACCCCTTCCCTAGACCCACCATGTCCTCCTGAGGAGTCCCCGAACTCTTTGAGCACAGTGTTGGGTACATGCTCCAGGAGGATGCCCAACGATTCGAAGGCTCGGATGACGATACCCAGCTTGAGGAATCTGGCAGTACAGTTCCACCAGCTGCAGCTTACTGCCAGGTTTGCTCTAGTGGTGAAGAGGGAGGGGATGATGAGGTCACTGACTCCACGTGGGTGCCTCAAGGGAGAGAGGATGAGGAGGAGGACGAGGAGGAGGAGGATGCGGCGTCACATGTCCAACGAGGCAGGATGCCCCCTGGAGGCCAGGTAGAGGCCAGCACAGCAACTGTACAACACCGCAGAGCTCCGCCAGTGCAGGGCGCTGCCTCTGCACGTGATCAGAAAAGTTCTTTGGTGTGGGCCTTTTTTGAGACGAGTGCAGCAGATCGCACCACTGCTATTTGCAATATTTGTATCAAGCGTATCTCGCGGGGCCAAAACATCAGCCGCTTGGGCACCACAAGCATGACCAGACATATGGCGACCTGCCATGCAGCTCGTTGGCAGGCACCCATAAAAGACCCACACCAAAGAACTAAGCGGACCACTCCTTGCTCCTCCTCAGCTGGGATCTCCATCCCCACTACACCTTCAGTCCTCTCTGAAAGCTGCTCTGAGAGGACTGAAGGTGTAGAATTCGGTGTGTCACAACCAAGTACTTGCAGTACACCGACGTCCGAATGCAGCAGGCAAATTTCCTGCCCCAGCTGCTGGACCGTAGAAAGAAGTACACTCCCAGCCATCCACATGCCCAGCGGTTGAATGCTAGCCTTGCTAAATTGCTAGCACTTCAACTGCTGCCTTTTCAGTTGGTAGACTCGGCCCCCTTCCGTGAGTTTGTTCAATGTGCGGTTCCTCAGTGGCAGGTTCCCAAACGCCACTTTTTCGCGCGGAAGGCGATTCCGTCTCTCTACCGGCATGTGGAGGGCAATGTCCATGCCTCGCTGGACAGGGCGGTCAGCGGTAAGGTGCATATTACCGCTGACTCATGGTCCAGCAGGCATGGACAGGGACGGTACCTTTCTTTCACGGCCCATTGGGTCACTCTATTGGCAGCTGGGAGGGATGCAGGACAAGGTGCAGTAGTGTTGGAGGTTGTTCCGCCACCACGCCTCCAAAACGCGACTACTGCTACTGGTTGTGACACACCTCTCTCCTCCACCCCCTCCTCTTCTTCTTCCTCCAGTGCTCTGTCCTTGGAACCAGCGGTGCTCCGTAGGCGTACAAGGGGCTACGCAAGTACGCAGGCAAAAAGATGCCATGCGTGCTTGCGCTGGTGTGTTTGGGGGACAGGAGCCACACTGGGCCAGAGGTTCTGGCAGCTCTGCAGGGGCAGGCCGAGAGGTGGTTGACGCCACGTCAGCTTAAGCCAGGAATGGTCGTTTCTGACAATGGCACCAACCTCCTCTCCGCCCTGCGACAGGGGCAGCTCACCCATGTGCCCTGCATGGCTCACGTCCTCAACCTGGTGGTGCAGCGGTTCTTGGGCAGGTTCCCAGGCTTACAGGATGTCCTGAGGCAGGCCAGGAAAGTCTGTGTGCATTTCCGCCGATCTTATAATGCCAGTGCTCGGCTGACTGAGCTGCAAAAGGAGCTGAACCTGCCCAAGAACCGCCTAATATCTGACATGCCCACCAGGTGGAACTCAACGTTGGCCATGCTGCAGCGACTGCACACGCAGCAGAGGGCCATCAATGAGTACCTTTGCGACTACGGCACCAGGACAGGGTCAGGGGAGCTTGGTTTTTTTTCCCCACGTCAGTGGAGCATGATCAGGGATGCATGCACTGTCCTCTCACCATTTGAGGAGGCCACGAGGATGGTGAGCAGTGACAGTGCATGCATCAGTGACACTGTCCCTCTTGTCCACCTGTTGGAGCATACGCTGCGTGGGATAATGGACAGGGCACTTGAGGCAGAACAGAGGCAGGAAGAGGAGGACTTCCTTGCCTCTCAAGGCCCCCTTTATCCGGACAGTGTTCCTTCTGTCCCACCCATCACACAGGAAGAGGATGAGGAGGAGGAGGAGGAGGAGGAGGAGGAGGATTGTGTGAGCATGGAGGTGGAGCCTGGCACTCAGCATCAGCAGCAGCAGTCTTTTAGGGATGATGTACAGTCCCAACAAGCCAGTGGACTTGTACGTGGCTGGGAGGAGGTGGCTGGCGATCATGTCATCCTCAGTGACCCAGAAGACTCCGGACCGAATGCCTCAGCTAACCTACGCTGCATGGCCTCCCTGATCCTGCAAAGCCTGCGGAAGGATCCTCGTGTTCTTCGGATCAAGGAGAGGGACCATTACTGGCTGGCCACTCTCCTTGATCCGCGGTACAAGGGTAAGGTTGCGGACCTTATCTTGCCGTCGCAGAGGGAGCAGAGGATGAGACATCTCAGGGAGGCCTTGCAGAAAGGTCTGTGCAACGCGTTCCCAGAAACTGGGAGGCTACAAACTCCTGGTCCTGGGCGACGAGTTGCTGAGGCTTCGGTCAGTGGCAGAAGGAGCGGTGGGGAAGGTGGACGTCTGACCGATGCGTTCAGACAATTTTTTAGTCCGCAGCCCCAAGGTATGATCGGTTCCAGCAACCATCGCCAGCGTCTGATATACATGGTGCAGGAATACCTTGGGGCAAGGTCAGACTTGGACACCTTTCCCACCGAAAATCCTCTGGCTTACTGGGTCCTGAGGATGGATCACTGGCCAGAGCTTGCACAGTATGCAATTGAGCTACTGGCCTGTCCTGCCTCCAGCGTTCTTTCCGAACGCACATTCAGTGCTGCTGGAGGATTTGTGACTGATCATAGGGTGCGCCTGTCCACCGCCTCGGTTGATCGACTGACATTCATCAAAATGAATCAGTCTTGGATCACACCAGCTACCAGGCACCTGAGGCGGATATAACCGAATAATTTTTAATGTCACATCCTTCAAGACTGCCTATGCTGATGCTGAGTGACTGTCCTCTTATGTTCACTGACTATCCTCTTCCTCCTCCTCAATGATCCATGCCACAGCACCAGTGCCTAAGGCACAATTTTTTTCAGCCCCTGTTTAACAGGGGCGTGTACTTACAATTTTTAAAAAAAATGCTTCGCAACACGTGTGACTGCTGTGCTCCAAGTACAGTCTCTGTGAGGGCCGTGTTGCAGTGTTGTGGCACCAGCACCAGTGCCTAAGGCACAATTTTTCAGCCCCTGTTTAACAGGGGCGTGTACTTACAATTTTTTAAAAAAATGCTTCGCAACACGTGTGACTGCTGTGCTCCAAGTACAGTCTCTGTGAGGGCCGTGTTGCAGTGTTGTGGCACCAGCACCAGTGCCTAAGGCACAATTTTTCAGCCCCTGTTTAACAGGGGCGTGTACTTACAATTTTTTAAAAAAATGCTTCGCAACACGTGTGACTGCTGTGCTCCAAGTACAGTATCTGTGAGGGCCGGGTTGCAGTGTTGTGGCACCAGCACCAGTGCCTAAGGCACAATTTTTCAGCCCCTGTTTAACAGGGGCGTGTACTTACAATTTTTTAAAAAAATGCTTCGCAACACGTGTGACTGCTGTGCTCCAAGTACAGTCTCTGTGAGGGCCGTGTTGCAGTGTTGTGGCACCAGCACCAGTGCCTAAGGCACAATTTTTCAGCCCCTGTTTAACAGGGGCGTGTACTTACAATTTTTTAAAAAAATGCTTCGCAACACGTGTGACTGCTGTGCTCCAAGTACAGTATCTGTGAGGGCCGGGTTGCAGTGTTGTGGCACCAGCACCAGTGCCTAAGGCACAATTTTTCAGCCCCTGTTTAACAGGGGCGTGTACTTACAATTTTTTAAAAAAAATGCTTCGCAACACGTGTGACTGCTGTGCTCCAAGTACAGTCTCTGTGAGGGGTTGCAGTGTTGTGGCACCAGCACCAGTGCCTAAGGCACAATTTTTCAGCCCCTGTTTAACAGGGGCGGGTAATTACAAATCTTGATCTAATAGTTCACAGCAGGGCCCATTCCTGCGCCCACCAAGAGTAACTATGAGGGCCTGCAGTCTTGTGGCAACACCGTCCACCACCACCGCCAAAGGCCCAATTTTTTCTGCCCTGTTCATCAGGTGCTTGCAATTACAAATCTTGATCTAATAACTCACAGCAGGGCCCATTCCTGCGCCCACCAAGAGTAACTATGAGGGCCTACAGTCTTGTGGCAACACCGTCCACCACCACCGCCAAAGGCCCAATTTTTCTGCCCTGTTCATCAGGTGCTTGCAATTACAAATCTTGATCTAATAACTCACAGCAGGGCCCATTCCTGCGCCCACCAAGAGTAACTGTGAGAGCTTACAGTCTTGTGGCAAAACCGTCCACCACCACCACCACCACCACCACCCCCAAATTTTCTGCCCTGTTCAACAGGTGCATGCAATTACAAATCTTGATCTATTAACTCACAGCAGGGCCCATTCCTGTGCCCACCAGTCTTGTGGCTACACCAACATCTAATAGGGCAAATTTCTGCAGAGTATATACGCCAGGCCCCTACTTTCAAACATCCAACTTACAAACGACTCCTACTTGCAAATGGAAAGAGAAAACAGGAAGTGAGAGGAAATCTACCCCTAGGAAGGGAAATTCTATCCTGTTAGATTTAATTTGGGAAAAAGGTATCTCCTCTCTACTGATACTTTATCACCAATCCTTGTTTCAATTAAAACCCCACTTTTCCAAAAACATTTGTCATTGGGACGGAAAGTGAGGTGACATGTTCTGAACAGATGTGCAAAGACAGCAAATGTTACAGGGGTGATAACCCCTCCCTATGTTCTCCAAAAAGCTTAAAAATAGATTTTTTTGGGATGGAGCTACACTTCATAATGTACCTGTTCAGATTCTACTTAAGATCAAACCTAAAGCCGCAAGTGGTTTTAAATGGCTTCTTTTTTTCCTTTACAAATGTCATTTTGTGCAAGGACAGTTCTAAACACGGGAAACACATGCCACTTCACAGGCATACTTTGGACACCCCCCAGGTACCATATTTAAAGGAAAATGTCACTTTTTTTTTTTTCACTTTATGCATCATTAAAATGACTGCTCCCGAAAAAACGTTAGTTTTTAAAAGTTCTTTTTGCATTGATATATGTCCCCTGGGGCAGGACCCGGGTCCCCAAACCTGTTTTTATGACATTAACATGCATATTGGCCGTTGTAATTAGCACTTTTGATTTCGAACGTTCGCGTCCATTATAACGTATAGGGTTCGAAAATTCGCGCGAACTTTCGGTCCGTTCGAAGGTTCTGGTTCGAACCGAACCCGGGGGTGTTCGGCTCATCCCTAATCAAGATATAGGCCGCAATGACCAACAAATGCGAACTGACTACACGCACTAATAAACAGATACGCACGACAAGCACAAACTGAAGAGCAGTAACGATCTGAGTCAGAAAACTGAGAAGCGCGAATCTTAAGTCACCAAACTTCCACTAACTCTCGATAAACACGGGATCAGCAGAAGGAGCCCAACGGGTGCCTGACGTGGTGCTGAACTTCCCTTTTGTAATCTCGTGGACGACGACTTACGTCACGACGTTCTTCCGGACCGGATATTCCGACAACGTAGTCCGACCGTGTGTACGCAACGCCAACATCGGACAAAGTACGTCGGACAAAGTCCGACCGACCTGGTCCGCGGATTGTCCGAGCGTGTGTATGGGGCTTTACTGGCTGGATCACCAAATAAAAATAAAAGAAAGAAACCTAAAAAGGGAAATAAATGCAGCCATCTTATAAATGGTAAGCTGCCAAATAATAAATGTTTGATTTTGGGTTTAATACTATTTAAAAAATTACAGCAGAAAGTACTTTCCTTTTTATTTAACCAGCTCAGAACATTCTTCCCATCCCAAAACTGACTTGGCAGCCTGCTAGCTTTTTTAGTGCTTATTTATACCAGCGCATTTTAGTAATGTGCTGTAAAAAATGCACATTTTACTATGCGTTACCACAACTAATAGTAATACCTGAAACACTGTGTGGTGTGTTGTGGAATCATTTACCAGGCTTAATGTTAAAAAAAGGTTACATACTGTATTGTAGCAATATGGTATGAGTAACTGTTTAGTTGATCCTCTGACTTTTTTGGATTTGTTCGCTAGTCTTTATTGAAGACACTTTCAAAACTCTACCTAAAAAGCACATACACTCTTTATACATGATGAAAATAATATGATAAAACACATATACATTATCTCACAAAAGTGAGTACACCCCTCACATTTTTGTAAATATTTTATTATATTTTTTCATGTGACAACACTGAAGGAATTACACTTTGCTACAATGTAAAGTAGTGAGTGTACAGCTTGTATAACAGTGTAAATTTGCTGTCCCCTCAAAATAACTCAACACACAGCCATTAATGTCTAAACTGCTGGCAACAAAACCCCAAGTGAAAATGTCCAAATTAGGCCCAAAGTGTCAATATTTTGTGTGGCCACCATTATTTTGCAGCACTGCCTTAACCCTCTTGGGCATAGAGTTCACCAGAGTTTCACAGGTTACCACTGGAGTCCTCTTCCACTCCTCCATGACGACATCACGGAGCTGGTGGATGTTTAGAGACCTTGCGCTCCTCCACATTCCATTTGAGGATGCCCCACAGATGCTCAATAGGGTTTTGGTCTGGAGACATGCTTGGCCATCACCTTTACCCTCAGCTTCTTTAGCAAGGCGGTGGTCATCTTCGTCGAGGTGTGTTTGGGGTCGTTATCATGTTGGAATACTGCCCTGCGACCCAGGCTCCAAAGCAAGGGGATCATGCTCTGCTTCAGTATGTCAAGTACATGTTGGCATTCATGGTTCCCTCAATGAACTGTAGCTCCCCAGTGTCGTCAGCACTCGTGCAGCCCCAGACCATGACACTCTCACCACCATGCTTGACTGTAGGCAAGATACACTTGTCTTTGTACTCCTCATCTGGTTGCCGCCACACACGCTTCACACCATCTGAACCAAATAAATGTATCTTGGTCTCATCAGACCACAGGACATGGTTCCAGTAATCCATGTCCTTAGTCTGATTGTCTTCAGCAAACTTTTTTTGCAGACTTTCTTGTGCATCATCTTTAGAAGAGGCTTCCTTCTGTGACGACAGTCATGCAGACCAATTTGATGCAGTGTGTGGCATATGGTCTGAGCACTGACAGGCTGACCCCCAACCCCTTCAACCTCTGCAGCAATGCTGGCAGTACTCATACGTCTATTATTATTATATTATTCACTATATGATGCTGAGCATGTGCACTCAATCCCTTTGGTCGACCATGGCGAGAACTGTTATGAGTGGAACCTGTCCTGTTAAACCGCTGTATGGTCTTGGCCACAGTGCTGCAGCTCAGTTTCAGGGTTCTGGCAATCTTCTTATAGCCTATGCCATCTTTATGTAGAGCAACAATTCTTTTTTTCAGATCTTCAGAGAGTTCTTTGCCATGAGGTGCCATGTTGAACTTCCAGTGACCAGTATGAGACAGTGAGAGTGATAACACCACATTTAACACACCTGCTCCCCATTCACACCTGAGACCTTGTAACACTAATGGGTCACATGACACCGGGGAGGGAAAATGGCAAATTGGGCCCAATTTGGACATTTGAATTTAGGGGTGTACTCACTTTTGTGGCCAGCGGTTTAGACATTAATGGCTGTGTGTTGTTATTTTGAGGGGACTTTAAATTTACACTGTTATACAAGCGGTACACTCACTACTTTACATTGTAGCAAATTGGCATTTCTTCAGTGTTGTCACATGAAAAGATATAATAAAATATTTACAAAAATGTGAGGGGTGTACTCACTTTTGTGAGATACTGTAACTCTTAATAAGTATTAACGTACATAGGAATTTACTGCTGTCCAGGATCTGATTGAAAAAAACACAAATTAATTTATCAAGTTTATCATTCACTTATTACAGTAAATTAAATATTTTAATAAACATTTCTGAGAATATCTTTCATCTAAGTGTTCAAGGATCAGCCGTGAAAGTAGGGTCTATGGTACACTGCTATTTATCGTAACAGAATGCTCAGCGCCAACTTTCTCTGCTAATAAACAGCAAGTGTATGGGCACCTGATAGAGCCCATGGGTATGTCTTTGTAACTTTTCTTTTCACATCCATGCATCCTGCATCTTGTGTCAATAATAAGCTTCTTTATTAACTGACAGAATCAATATCAGAGAATTTCAGGTGATTTGTCTCAATACAGCCAGGATTAGGTCATAGTTTATAACAATGGTTTGTCAGGGACCATTACTGCATAAGCCTTTTATGGACATAGTTTTATCAAAGTGAATTCAACTTGGCAGTGAGCTGACATAGCGCACATAAGGCAATTGTTGAAATTCTGGCAGAAAGCTGACTATCCAGAATCTAGATGCTAAATGTTGAAGAGGAAATCGGATTTCAGTACAATGTACAGTAAACTGGTAGTAGCTGGCTACATCAGCTAATTTAGCAATTTAGAAATATGGAAACCAATATGTATTTGATGTTTGCTCTTCTGTAATAACACTATTAAAGCTATGCAGTTGTCTGACAGACACCACAACATGGAATAATATTTATTACAAAAAGAAATCCTAATGGGAATTAAAGTTTGAATATACATGAATACTACTATGTTTCTCCAATTGACTGGCTAGTTTTAGCACACCATATGGGTTCTGACTCTGGTACAGAGGCTCTTCAGCAATATGAAGTGTGTATGCCCCTGCCCCCACCCCTTGGAGCGTCCCCCACAATGCACTTTATCTGGCTCAGGGATCTAGCAGCAGGTTCAGGGATCTTTGCACTGTTGAAACTCCTGGTGCAAGAAAAGGTATGTATAATCATACCCACACTCCCTCCCCTAAGAACACTTTCCATGTCCCTTTTTTATTTTAATATACATGCCTTTCCTGAACCATCATGGCAGCATACCAACGGGTTAGGATCCGCCCCCTAACTCCATCGGACACAATATCAATAGATATGTGGATACAGCCTGCCCTAGTATTATTCTTTTGTCTGTTCTCATCATGGACTGGATAGTTATAGCTTAGCTTTAGGCAATATAAGTAGTATTCCTGTTAACTTACATTTTTTGCAGGCTTCAGCTGACCCTTTTTCTACTTTATAGTGGCTAGCCAGTCAGGTTCAGTCCGTATAGCCCAGGGATCCTCAAACTACAGCCCTCCAGCTGTTGCAGAACTACACATCCCATGAGGCATTGCAAAACTCTGACATTCACAGACATGACTAGGCATGATGGGAATTGTAGTTCCTGAACAACTGGAGGGCCATAGTTTGAAGACCCCTGGTATAGCCTCACATAAGTGTCTGGAGATGGTACATGGTGGTGCTATCAGTAACAATCCTATGGCAGCATTATTTTTTCCCTTTTTTTACTCCTCACATTTGGCTGGATTTGCATTCTACTGGAATGCATGTTGTGTATTCCATCCCACTCAGGACTGCTGGGCTGGGTACCCTAATCCTTATGCCACCCAAGTCTCCAGCTGAGTTCTGCATATATGTGTCACTGTAACATTGCCAATTGGTGGGGCTATTGTCAGGATAGCCATGCCAGTTGTGGATAATGGCTCATCTATATGAGCTTCCATGCACAGATGCAGGCTAGCTCAAAGCTTCACATCAGGTATAGCTTTTGGCTGCACATATCCGTGCAGGGATGCACTCGTGCATGGGCGAAGATGGGCATGCATGTCTGTTGTTAATGTTGTGGCTAAATGGGCTATTTTAACTGGTGAACTGCACATAGTTGGTGCAGTCTTGTCTACAGCATTACCTGGGAATCTTTGACTTTGTGCCTGACTATCTGATACCAATCCGGCTTGCCCTGACCTACTCTTGCTATCTGCCTGTACCTTAGCCTGCATCTGTACCATGCCTGTCTGCTCCTTCTGTTTCTGACCTGTTCATCCAGTACTGATTCTGAACTGAACCTTAACCTCACTTTTGCTGACATTACTGTACCTGATCTGCCCGACAGTTGCTGACCTGGTCCACCTGACTTTGCACCAGTCCTGAGTTCCTATGTCATGAATAACCACCAGTCTGTTGTATTCCAGTTGGTGCTGCATAATCTCTTCACCCCATCCTATGCAACTCCCTGAGCTCCACAACAGATAAATCAGTCTACCACTTGTCAGTTAATTCTGCAGTTGTCATTCTCTGCTGCAGTGTTCCTGTTTGCCATTCCAGTGTCCAGTCTCCTGTCTATCATTCCCTCAGGAAAGGCTATACAGAGCTCGAGGCTTGAGAGCCAGTTTGTGTAAAATCCCCTACGATGGGGGAAACTTGTTTTGAAGCAAACTAAATGACTCAGTATAAATAGTCACTGAACCTCATTGGGGCCTAATTCTACAGGATCTAAAACCCTGGCACAATTGGTCAGGCATGGAAAAATGTCTCTTTTCAAAATGATTTCAGAACCTGCAAAGCCGTCAAAATACTGCACAACAAAAACCCACCTTTGTGAACATGTCATAAAGCCAAGAATACCCCCACTGCCCAGGGAGGCCAGAAAGGGTGTGTCCACTCTGAGGCAGTGGGGGACTGGGAGCAAAATTAACCTTATTTGCCCAGGTGTGGTGGGGACAGTCTTTCAGACAGCTGAGTGAGAAACACTGTTGTATATATGTGTGTGTCTGTGTGTGTCTGGGGTCATACTTTGGATGAGTGAAATTAAGAATTTTTAATTCATGAAAATGTTGACACAAATTGGGAGATTTTAGAAGATTGACAACTTGCACAGAATGCATTGGAGTCAAATAAGCAGTTGAAATTGAAGGAAACGTACAGCCAAAGTGTTCTGGACTCCTGTGACCTGTTTTCAGCTGACAGTAGGCTGTTAGTTGATGACACAGGTCCAGGTTGGGGAAAGATATCGACCATATGGTCGGGATCCACCCAGATGCCTGGACCGACACCTGGCTCAGCCTCTCAGCCCAGCGCTTCAGTGGGCGTGGGGGGTCCAGAGCAGACAGCAGTGACTAACAGTCATCAGCTCTCTGCTCACAGAGCACTGAAACTGTGATCGCTCGGTTCTCAGTCTTAGAGCCGGTGGGGGACAGATGCAGCATTGGACCGATGCTGCAGCCACCAAGGAAAGTATGATTCCAAACAAAAAAATAAAATTATCTTTTAAAGCGGTTCTGCACTCATTTCATTTAGTAAATCTCTTTGCCTTCCAAATCAGGCAAAGAGTACTAAATGAAATGTTTTTTTTTTTTTTTTTTTTTTACTTACCTTGTAATTGAAGACTTCCGGTCTTCTCCCTCTGCGGCGGCGGGCGGGGTCTTGCGTCGATCGTCGTCACGCCGCACTGTCTCCTGGGATCTGGTGTCATTGATCCCAGGAGCCAGTGCGGGCATCTTCCGAAATCTCGCGAGATTTCGGCCACATCTTCCGAAATCTCCCGAGATTTCGGCCGCATCTGCCGAAATCTCGTGAGATCTCGGCAGATGAGCCGTTACTGCGCACGCGCGAGTAACGGCAGTGCATGCTGGGCCATCTAAAGTCCCTGTGGGTGTTTCACATGCCCACAGGCAAGATGGCCCCCAGCACTAAAGAAGAAGACGAGGAACTTCATCGGACGAAAACCGGCGGCGATCGAGATGGAAGATGGAACAGGTGAGTCCCCTAATAAAGGTAAGCACACTTTATATTACATCCTAAAAAAAAATTTTTTTTTTTCAGAGTGCAGAACCGCTTTAAGGTAGTTTTGGTGGTTTGGTAAGAGTGCAATTTATTTTAAAAGGACCCTGAGAGCTACATAAGTTCCTTTTAATTATATTGGAGCTATTTTTGTGCCATAGAGAAAAGGACCCTTATTAGCCCCACTATTAAAAAAAAAAAAAAGGTGAAAGAAATAATAAAACATTTAAAACTACAGTACACAAATAACAATCAGATACACTAGTTTTCAGATGAATATCCTAACGTTATACATGAGGGTACTACTTCTCTTATGGGAAAGGGGTAGAGCAATGAATTGTAGGACACAGCAAAAGTATTGAAGGGAAAACCACCACTGTTTTATCCAGGTAAAGATAAAAGTTCATCACAAATAAAACTTTAAAGCTTGCTTTTAATGCAGTGCACGACTGTTGCATATACATTATACTGACTGGTTGCAGTTTCCAAGTGACTAATCAAGTATATAGATAGAAGGAACATGCGGTGAGGTCAGTGACTGGTGAGGCACTGGTTGGTATCAGAGCCAGATACACACAGGCTACATATGCCACGAACGGTAGAGCAATAATTCTAGCACTAGACCTCCTTTGTAACTCTAAACATGTAACCTGTTAAAAATGTAACCTGAAGTTTGTCGCCATTCAACGAGTGTGCACAAATTTGAAGCATGACATGTTAGGTATCTATTTACTTGGAGTAACATCAAAATAATTATTATATATTGTTTTTAAGGTAATTTACTATATTTCCAAAAACTGTACTCAAGCAGGTGGCTTAACAGATAAATTACTTAAGTTTGAAGTTATAACTTCCAACCAGTAATTTCACAGTAAATACCATAGATAAATAATAAAGTATTATGCTATAACATATAGCATAATAATACATGATTAAGCTTGATTATAACAGTGCCTTTCCAGCAGGCAGCAGATTCTCATTCTCCCTCTTAACTGTGTGAGAAAAACATGGTATTGTGGAAACCTTATACCCATAAACCCATGCTTTTTCCTTCTAGTTAAGAGGGCTGGGCTGGAGGGGAGCATTTGTCTTGTAGACACATGCCCCCTTCTATGACACTGCAGTGAGAGGATAGCCTCCACTGCAGCATTTTTATTGGACAGCTTGTTCCAATGGTGCTTTTCCAAATTTAAATCTAATCCTAAACAAACAGATATATGCAATAAGTGCACAATATAAGTGTACAATACCTTTTAACCTCAAAAACAATCATATGCAATAAGCGAGCATACAACCAAATATATGACAATAATTTAATGTTAAAAAAATGTGCACCAAATAAATGTGCTATACCTTTAAATAATCAAACTGTGATTAACCATAACGTTTATATTAATGCAATGCATATATAATAATACTTTGCATATGTGACACAACTAACAGTGCTCCACCCTTAAGTCAATAATAAAATTCCATAGTGCTTAAGTAGTATCCAGCTTCTCCTGGTGAATATCCACCACCACGCACAGACTCTTATCAACTGCTAAGATGCCAAATTATAGATGGTCTTAGTTGGCTCTCAAGACTCAGAATGCAGTTGTCTTTAGGCACATAAAGACCTCACAGAACATCAGCAGGGGCTATGGAGGCAGGGCACCTTTAAAAAAACTGAACCATAAAAGATTCACAGCACCGCTGCTAACCGTGTTTTAAAAAATTATTGAATTATAGTAGTTCAAGAGTTTTTTAATCCCTAGTCAAACCTTAGAGGTCCTGCTTTTTCAGCACCTGAATCAAGCTTGCTGATGGTTTAGTTTAAAACTGAAGTGGTTGTAAGGTTCACACATACACTAGGAGATGTGGGTATTATAGAAACTGCCTGTAGGATCTTTGTTGACTTCATACCGGTGATCATCTGCAAGATTAGTCATTTTCTCACAGTCCAAAAAGCAACTAGTTGTAAAGCTTTATGATTTCCTGGCTGCGGCTTGATTTGGAATTTGTATTTTTTCCTTATGCAACAAAAGAATTTCAAACAGAAAGAATAAAAATACTTATTATAATAATATTGATAATAATACAGGTAACTGTTCTGGTCATTTGTTGTTTATATCCTTCTATGAATATGTCTTGTTTAGTCTCATATAATAAACACTTACAAAGCCCAGACAGTTAAATAGTGCATGGGAAAATTCCTGGTGTAATTACCTGTGTGATGGTATGTGCACTTTGAGGACTTATCAGATAGTGCAACAATGTAAAGTAACTGTCCTTTGTACCAGCATGTGATGGAATCAACAAATCTTTCATTTCCTATCCTTGCAGGTTCAGAGACTTCCATCAGCTGTGTTTGTACTGTACAGCCATAAATAAGGGTATCACAAATAAAGGAAGCTAGTGATCCAGGTATTTTGCAGACATATAGTACTCTGCCGTAGTGAAGAGTTTTTCCTTTGAGGTGCCTTGCTAAACAACTAGAAGAACTTTACATGTGTACAGATTGGCAATGAATGTTTCCTAGCATCATTGTTTATCCATTTTATCATATGCATAGAAATGTCATTATGTTAAAGCAGTATTAAACCCAAAAGCTAATTCTTAAATGTGATGGCTGCATTCATTTCCATTTTTCAGGCTTTCTTCCTTCTATTTTCATCTGGTGAACCAGCCAGCAATCCTGTTTTTTTTCAAAAGCACAAGCTCTCCTGCTCTCCAGCAAAATGTACCAGGTATCATGGATGAGACAAACCACTTAACACTGGCAGGGGAGATTAAAATGATCAACTTTTATTTATTCATGCAAAATCTGTATCCCAAAAAAGGAAAAATGGTTTGCTGTAACTGATTACAAAGTGTGAGCTGGAGTTTGGCTTCAATTCATTTGGATATCTGAAGCTGCTAATACATGTATCACTTCCCTCCACCCAGACTTACAATGGTGCTATCTGCTGTGCCCCCTGTGCTCATTCCACCACTAATACATGAGGTGTGTTACTGGCCAGATCACCAGGTCAAAACAGAGGGGGGAAAAGCCAAAGAAAAGAAAACGGATGCAACCATAACACCTAATGATTGGTAATAATACATTTTTGGTTTAGGGTTTAACCACTTAAGCCCCGGACCAATTTGCAGCCAAAGGACTAGGCCCCCTTTTTGCGATTCGGCACTGCGTCGCTTTAACTGACAATTGCGCGGTCGTGGCTCCCAAACAAAATTGGCGTTCTTTTTTTCCCACAAATAGAACCTTCTTTTGGTGGTATTTGAGCACCTCTGCGGTTTTTATTTTTTGCGCTATAAACAAAAATAGAGCGACAATTTTGAAAAAAATGCAATATTTTTTACTTTTTGCTATAATCAATATCCCTAAAAAATATATAATTTTTTTTTCCTCAGTTTAGGCCGATACGTATTCTTCTACATATTTTTGGTAAAAAAACTCGCAATTAGCGATTATTGATTGGTTTGCGCAAAAGTTATAGCGCTTACAAAATTGGGGATAGTTTTATAGCATTTTTATTAATATTGTTTTTTTACTAGTAATGGCGGCGATCAGCGATTTTTATTGTGACTGCGACATTATGGCGGACACATCGGACATTTTTGACACATTTTTGGGACTATTGTCATTTATACAGCAATCAGTGCTATTTAAATGCACTGATTCCTGTGTAAATGACACTGGCAGTGAAGGAGTTAACCACTAGGGGGTGGGGAGGGGTTAAGTGTGTGTGTGTGTGTTTTTTTTTTTAACTGTAGGGGGCATGGCTTGGCATCTGACGTCACTGATCGTCTTTCCCGATGACAGGGAACAGACGATCAGTGTCAGTCGCACTAGGAAGCACGGGGAGAGGTTTGTTTACACAGACCTCTCCTCATTCTTCAGCTCTGTGACCCAATCGCGGGACACCAGCGGCAATCGAGTCCGCTGGTCCCGAGGCCGCGGTCAGGGAGCTCAGGACCGGGTCGCGAGCGCCACGCGACCCACGGCTGGGCTCTTAAAGAGACACGTACAGGTACGTGATTGTGCCAAGCCATGCCATTCTGCCGATGTATATCGGCGTGAGGCAGTCCTTAAGCAGTTAATACTGCTTTAAATTGTGTTAGTCAAGCTACTAAAACATTTTTTTGAATATGGCTACTTAGGTATAGTTCACAACTGTTAAAGGTGTAGCGGTCACTACCCAAAGGTAGGTGATCTGTGAGTGTTTTTAGTGACAGGACCCAGTGTCAGGCAAATTTAGCCAGGCCTGTGACTTCAGACAGGCCTGGATGTTTTGGTCTGGGGAGTGGGAGTGTTAGTGTAGTGGGGGGTGTGGCCACATGTGCTCTGTTTCAAAGGATACCCCCTTGCTTTCAGTGGAATTGTTCTGGAAGAGGGGCAGGACTTGAGACCTGAGTGGCAGGCAGCTCTGACCAATAATTATTTGTATTGGCAGAGGGGTGGGTTCCCATATAAGCTGGGGGTCACGTGCTTCCGGGGAGTCTAGTCTGATGTGGATGGAGAAAAGCAGCATGAAGTAGCTGGTGGTAGCCTGGGTGCCCCCCCCCCCCTTGCAGGGAGGGGAACGCGCCACGCGGAGAAGAGGAATGGAGGAGTCATCAGGAGGAAGTAGGAACTAAGCGCACAAGAAAGACTAGGTGATCGACTTTCTGTGAATGGAACATGGACTGTTGATCGGGAGGACAAGTGAGTGGAAACCCAGGGAAACAGTGCTTCCAAAGACTGAGGGATGCTGGAACGGGAGTCATGGAAAATAGGTGGTGATGGCCTGTGACTTTAGGTTCCACACCCAGGAAATATCCAATCAGTCAGGCAAATGGGATTATTCATAGTGATGCCTTTTGTTTAACTTGGGAGTGTTGTACTGAAGGAAGTAGCAGTCAACCGGCGGAGGTAGAGCAGCAAGTATGCCCGGGATGCAGGAACGTTTTAAAGGAAAAGGCCTCCGGGAGAAGAGTTATTCAGATTGACTCTGTATCATCCAGCCTATGTATTTTCTGGGATTATATTTGAAAAGAGTTATTCAGAGTGACCCTTTACAACGCTACCAAAGTCTATCTAAAGAGTTATTCAGAGTGACTCTTTAGCACAGCAATCAAGTGAAGAATCAATATGCAGCATGAGAGCATGAGAGCATCTTAAGAAATCCTCCTCCCATTCAAGTTAAAGTTTTAAGTCAATAAAATCAAGAATAAGAAAACCTTAAAGATGGACTGTTGCAGTTTTATTGGGAGTGGTGTGTATGGCAGTAGTGGTGTTTGGCAGATGAACTAATTTAGCAGCTCCCAAGGGGGTAGTGCGCTACAAAGGTATGGGAAGGGATATAGTGAATGTCACAATGGTACATTTATAAAGCTACATGGTGGAACTGATATTGGCAGCAAATGGCTAATTTAAAATGTCAGTCCACTCAAGAGTGATCATTCAGTTATAGATGGAATCTGAACAGCTGAGTGGGCACACTTCCTGGTTTTGAATATCGTTTAGGGATCATAGTAACAATCTTCTTCCCAAAATTCCACGCTGTGTGTACAATCTTCAGGTTTTGAGTGTTCACAAATATCCTCTTGTGTTCTCCACAATGCACAAATAAATGAAAGCTCTAAAAGAGAGAAGGGGACCTACTATAATGTCCACAGCAGATGCATAGGTCTTGGAACGTGTACAAAGTGGAAAGTGCATGTCAAGCCAAAAACCCTTGTTTTAGTTTTGGATAAATTGGGGAAGTATTAAAACCCCATGTGAGGTCTTTAATCCAGGACTATGTTAGAGTGATTTTAGCTGGCCATACCCTGGGAGATTTATGAATGAACATTCAGGATGGGTTCATGTTAGAGTGATTTTAGCTGGCCATACCCTGGGAGATTTATGAATGAACATTCAGGCTGGGTTCACACTATAGTGAATTGGATGTGGATTTTATCCACATCCAATTCACATAGCAGGAGACTGTGACCACGTCTCTATGGAGCCAGTTCACACATTTCCGCAGCGGCTCCCATGCAAATTGCACAGGAGTCATGTGCGTCTTTTGGTCCGTTTCAGGTCCGAATTCAGCCCAAAATTTGGGGTGAAATCGGACTTGAAATGGTGAATGGAAATGCGCGGGACTGCTGATATGAGCCGCTGCGATCTCTAGTGTGAACTCAGCCTTATACAAAACATCTCATCAGTACTTTCTATCAACAGAAATTTGTTTTTCATGTTAACAAGTGTTGTTCATAATTTAATTTGCTTTTAGCATTTAATTTTGTTGTCAATGGAATTTTTCCAAACAATCCTGCTCTTTCAATTTTTCATCACTATGTTAAAAAAAAAAAAACTAACGATTAGACAGTCCACCATATGTTCCGAAGATGAACATTTTAAACACAATTGTATTAGTGTATGGCCAGCTTTTGCCTTACTTACTGTCACAGTGAAAATGTTTTCACTAGACATGATGTGATGAAAAGTCTGCCACATGGACACAAAAAGAAGTGGGATCTAGCTTCCCCTAATCTGCTAAAAGAGTACATGTGTGTCTGTGTTGCTGTTGGAGATTTTACCTTTACTTTCTATCTGATAAAACAATGTCAGCAAAACAGGAAGTGAGGGAATATCTCTCTAACACAGCACCAGATACCAGTAAAAACCCTGACAGGGGTTCCAATGTCCACATCTAGGAAAAACATATTTTGGCTGGAAATACATATATATATATTTTTTTTGCTATCTTTTTAATTTTATGTAATTAACCATGGATATTTTGCAATATTTGGCAAACAATTGCATAGGAATCTTCAGTTACTGGACTGTAACAGGCACCATTTCCAGATTAAAGTTAAAGCTTGAAAGCTATTAACTGGCCACAGTTGACCTCATTAGTCATGGTGAAGCTGAACAAGCTGCTTAGTTGGCCCACCTACAAGGATAATGATCTTTAATTTTATTGCAGTTGAAATTCACAGAGAACGTTGGTTATTTTCCTATTTTAGTACATCAGTTCAAGCATTTGAAAGCACATTTAACAACAGTGTAAACATTTCTTTTCAACAGTGGATGTTTATGTTGCTTGAACAGACCTGCCATGATGTGAATGATAAATGAAGTGCTCCAGCAAACTATGGGCACAGTGAATGCATGGATAAGATTACTACTTCTGCAAGAATTCATGTTAACATATTCAGCGCTGCAGGATAAAAACCTCTGCCTTCCAACTCACACCCTATTCATGTCACTCAGCATGCCAATAAGCCAATGCTTTGTCATTGTGCTCACACTACATCTATGTATTAGTTCAATAGAATGCTGCAACACAATAAGTGAATTATTCATGCATTGAAGACATTATGTAGGGGGCTTTGAAGCATGCTGTAGCCTTTATGTAGATAGACACTAGAAGATTAGTGTATTTCAGTGCTCATATTAAGGAAGTTTTCAAGTAAATGCACATTATGGTGCCCTGTAGCACAGGTGCTACCATCTACTGTATATGTGCATTGGGGTACCCTTCTAAAAAACATGACTTTTGTTTTTCCAAGCATAACTGCAATGTACAGTTGTGAAGTAAGTCTTTATTTTTGTCATCACTTACCTGAAAAATTAGGCATCAAATAACATCCTTCTTACCTAAGGTCTCTTTGGTGGAGGGGGATCAAGGACAGCACAGGAATAATATATGAAATACAATGAGCCTAGACAATAGTATACATACTTCTCTTTTCATTTTTGTTTTTGATGTTAATCTAGAAAGTATGAAGTGCATTTTTACCCAAAAAAATTGTCTGGCATTTGCTTATAAATGTCAGATGAGTGTTACTAAAAAGGTAGAGAGATGAACGGAGCAAATATTTTGTTCATCATTTAGTGGGTGATGATAGAATGTCTGTCATTCCATGATATACTGAAAAAAAATCAATTGTACAGTGGTGTGAAAAAGTGTTTGCCCCCTGCCTCATTTCCTGTTCCTTTGCATGTTTGTCACACTTAAGTGTTTCGGAACATCAAACCAATTTAAACAATAGTCAAGGACAACACAAGTAAACACAAAATGCAATTTGTAAATGAAGGTGTTTATTATTAAAGGTGAAAAAAAATCCAAACCATCATGGCCCTGTGTGAAAAAGTGATTGCCCCCTAAACCTAATAACTGGTTGGGCCACCTTAGCAGCAACAACTGCAACCAAGCGTTTGCGATAACGTGCAATGAGGCTTTTACAGCGTCCTGGAGGAATTTTGGCCCACTCATCTTTGCAGAATTGTCCTAATTCAGTTACATTAGAGGGTTTTCGAGCATGAACGGCCTTTTTAAGGTCATACCACAACATCTCAATAGGATTCAGGTCAGGACTTTGGCTAGGCCACTCCAAAGTCTTCATTTTGTTTTTCTTCAGCCATTCGGTGGTGGACTTGCTGGTGTGTTTAGGATCATTGTCCTGCTGCAGAACCCAAGTTCGTTTCAGCTTGTGTACCTTTCCTCCAATAAGCTGTCTTGGCTGTATGCCTAGGCTTCACTGCAGTGTTGAACAGGAAGAGAAAATCTTCTAACACAATGTGAACTTTCTAAACAGTATATAAAGCTGAAGACAGCAGATATACATGTGATAAGTAACACAGTACTGTAACACAGTAACAGTAACAGTAATGTAGGGAGATTTGTTTCATCCCTGTGTATCATCGGAGGCTGTTCACTTCACTGGGTATATGTGAGGCTTTACATCCACTTTAAAGGTACCTAACATTTAAAGGGTTGGTTCATTCAAAATACACATTAGAATTTTAATTGAATTTTGACTATTTGAAGTATATGTATAGCAAAAGCTTTTTATTATAATTTTATTTATAAACAGAATAAGGAAGAGTTAAACCCTTACTAATTCATGCTTGCTGTATGTAAGACTTTGTTTCACGTTCTGTTCTGTGACGCATATGATAGTAATTTTCCCAAAAGTGACTGATTTTTTTCCCCTGTGTTTCTGGTGGAAGATTTTCCTCCCACGGCTTGTTTTTGTGACAATTGTAAAATTTTGGATTTTCCTTAATTTTCTGTCTCTGTGACAGTTGTCACTAAGAGAAATATAGAGGGTTAAGCTACCTATTAGGGGTACAGACTGCAATAAAAACTTAACAGGGCTTTTAAACCTTTTCTACCTTATCCAAAACAAGAAAAAATAATAAAAAAGGTTTGTCTATAAATATATTTACAAAGCTGAAGTCTAGGTAAAAGCAAAAGTTACCCTTCGCAAAGGTGCTACCCCCGCACTGTAAGGGTTTAATTCTCTTTTTTGTCTAGAGGTAACATAAACAGTATCCCTCTCACCCTCTATCAGTCTAAGGCACTCTGACATCATTGCATGAAATGCAGAACCAGAAATCCTATATTGTAAGTGAGAACATTGAGGGCCCACTTACAACCTGTAGAATCAGAGGGAAGAGTAGAACACTGTCTGCTGGGAAAGTGAGGAGCAGGGTCAGAAATACTTCTGTTTTATGTTCCTCTAGGAAAGGGATCTCTAAACTATGGCCATCCAGCTGTTGCGCAACTACACGTCCCATGAGGCATTGTAAAACTCTGACATTCACAGACATGACTAGGCATGATGGGAAGTGTAGTTACTGAACTACTGGAGGGCCATAGTTTGGAGACCTCATGCTCCAGGCCAAAACAAGCATTTAACCCTTGCAGAACAGGGGGAGCCCCACTGTAAGGATAACTTTTCATTTTAACCAGCTTTCAGCCGGCATCCAGGGTTGGTAGTTCTCTAAGGTGTCTTCCTCCAGTCTTTTGTATTTAGATAATTAGAATGCCACTCTTTCCAAGACACATTCCATCAACGTTTCTTAGAAAGACAGTGGAATTCTAATTGTCTGAATAGTTTATTCTATGTATGTCTATATGTGACACTTCTTTATAGTATCTCTAGTGGAGAATTTGTAAATTGTATTAGAAAAGTTTCTAAAATAAGGGAACTTAGTCAAAAGTTTCAAGCAGCAATGCAGAACATATTTTCAAGATAATTATAATTTTAATGTAAAGGCCTTGTGCAGGGGCGTAACTAGAAATCACAGGGCCCCATAGCAAAATGTTGTATGGGCCCCCCCCCCCCCCCCACAAAAAAATGGCGGGGCTTAAATTAAATAGTGGGCGTGGTTTAAAGGGCGGGGCTCAAAGGGTGTGTGGTTCGAGTCTACGAAGAAAGAAAGAGCCCAGATCCTACACCACAATAGCAATATATGTATTCCAGAAAGTTTAATCAACAGATAAAGATACTCCAAACACCCGGTGTTAGCGCTTCAATAATCCTCACCTGTGCCCAATGCAGCGTGGTCTGCCCATGCCCAATACTGCCTCACCTGTGCCCAATGCAGCGTGGTCTGTGCCCAATACAGCATGTCCAGTGTCCAATGCAGCCTCACCTGTGCCCAAAGCAGCATGGCCAGTGCCCAATACTGCCTCACCTGTGCCCAATACTGCCTCACCTGTGCCCACTTGTGCCCAATGCAACGTGTCCAGTGCCCAATGCAGCCTCACCTGTGCCCAATGCAGCCTCACCCGTGCCCAATGCAGCCTCACCCGTGCCCAATGCAGCCTCACCCGTGCCCAATGCAGCCTCACCCGTGCCCAATGCAGCCTCACCTTTGCCCAATGCAGCGTGGCCTCACCTGTGCCCAATGCAGCATGACCCGTGCCCAATTCAGCATGACCCGTGCCCAATGCAGCGTGGCCTGCCCATGCCCAATGCAGCCTGACCCGTGCCCAATGCAGCCTGACCCCACCCGTGCCCAATGCAGCCTCCCCCGTGCCCAATGCAGCCTCCCCCGTGCCCAATGCAGCCTCTCCCGTGCCCAATGCAGCCTCCCCCGTGCCCAATGCAGCCTCTCTCGTGCCCAATGCAGCCTCTCTCGTGCCCAATGCAGCCTCCCCCGTGCCCAATGCAGCCTCCCCCGTGCCCAATGCAGCCTCACCCGTGCCCAATGCAGCCTCCCCCGTGCCCAATGCAGCCTCCCCCGTGCCCAATGCAGCCTCCCCCGTGCCCAATGCAGCCTCTCCCGTGCCCAATGCAGCCTCTCTCGTGCCCAATGCAGCCTCTCTCGTGCCCAATGCAGCCTCTCTCGTGCCCAATGCAGCCTCTCTCGTGCCCAATGCAGCCTCTCTCGTGCCCAATGCAGCCTCCCCCGTGCCCAATGCAGCCTCTCTCGTGCCCAATGCAGCCTCTCTCGTGCCCAATGCAGCCTCTCTCGTGCCCAATGCAGCCTCCCCGTGTCCAATGCAGCCTCCCCCGTGCCCAATGCAGCCTCCCCCGTGCCCAATGCAGCCTCCCCCGTGCCCAATGCAGCCTCTCGTGCCCAATGCAGCCTCTCTCGTGCCCAATGCAGCCTCTCTCGTGCCCAATGCAGCCTCTCTCGTGCCCAATGCAGCCTCCCCCGTGCCCAATGCAGCCTCCCCCGTGCCCAATGCAGCCTCCCCCGTGCCCAATGCAGCCTCACCTGTGCAGTGTTAGAGGTGAGCCAGACTGCAGCAGCCCTTATTGGCGAGCGTGGGGCTCTCTCAGATTGGGGGGGGGGGGGCGAGCACCGGCCGCACGGTCCCCCAGCCAGGGGAAGTGAGGAGAGGAAGAGGCGCGCTGTCCAGCAGAGCGCTGTAATAGCTAACATTTGAATGCCCTGTGAGTTCCCGGGGCTCAACGTCACATAGCCCCACCTCTTGGCCCGGCGCCTTTGATGACGTCACATGTCCCGCATTGGACCGGCGTTCTGTCTATCAAAAGCGTCGGGCCAAGAGGTGGGGCTATGTGACGGTGAGCCCCGGGAACTCACAGGGCATTCAAATAAAAGCTATTACACAGCGCTCTGCTGCCTTGTACGGACAGCGCGCCTCTTCCTCTCCTCACTTCCCCTGGCTGGGGGCCCGTGCGGGTAGTGCTCGCCACCCCCCCCGGGCCCCGGCAGTATGCTTTCCTCCTCCTCCCCAGGGGCCCCATAGCAGCTGCGGGCCCCATAGCGGCCGCGTGTGTCGCTATGGCGGTAGTTCCGCCACTGGCCTTGTGCTGCCCTCTGATGTATATATCTTTTAAATGAATCTGTTTAGATAATGGAAGATCTATATAAATAAAGAGAAGAAATGAAGGATATTGATAATCAGACATACCTATGAGGTCAGCCCCAGCCCTATCTTCAGGGATTGCTGGCCTGTGATTTATTCAGCACAGCTGCACAGTAACTTGCAATACACCTCACTTCCTTAAATGAAAAGCACACTGCTGTATGATATAACATGTCAAAAACTCAATTAATAAGTAGTCACAAGGGTTTAAAACACTAGTTTCATGATGTAGCATCTGGATCATATTGATCTCATGTCATAAGTGAAAAAGTCATTAGCTACAAACACAAAAATGTTTGCTTATACTTTGGAGAAAGTTCAGCTGAAGAAACATTTTTTGTTTTTATTGCAGGAAATATGATTAATACCTGGAATTTCTTCTATCGGGAAATACGCTTTCCAAAAGATTACGCCCAAAATGGTAGATCACTTAGATTCTTCCTCGGTTCAGATGAAGCAAATTAAGCAGGTTTGATATTATTACCTTTTACTTCTGTTTTCTCTCCCCTTAGGGAATTGTCATGACGAGCCTGACAACTTTACATCTCCTTTACGTGAACCTTGCAAACATTATTATGATCTGGTTTCTGAGTGTGCAGTTATATACAAAAAGCACATTGGCATTCCATTTGATGTGCATGGTCTTAAAATCTTGCTCATTAGGGACTAAATGAAGTCAAATAGAATGTTTTCAGCTGAGGATCTCTGCTTTTTGTACTTTTGTTTTCTGTATTTTTGTTTTTTTTCTTACTATACAATGACATGAGAAGTCATAGCAGGCCATGCAGCTGCTAAATGAATCTGTGTGCATGGAGCAGGAGGGTGTTAGGGCAAATAAAACATTGAAAACCCATGTGCATGTGATCATAACACATACATATCCAGGACTGTATTATTAAGGGTTGGAGAAGATGCCATTGAAACTGACCCTGACTCCATGTAAAGTCTCCAGTATAGAAGAGCTGATGTTGGATAGAGATTGGCCGAACATCCCCCAGTTTGGTTCGCACTAGAACTCCTGAACATGGAAAAAGTTTGGACCCGAACCACAAACCCAATTAAAGTCTATGGGACTTGAAAAATCAAAAGTACCCATTTTGAAGGCTTATATGCAAGTTATTGGACATAAAAAGGGTATGAGGGCACGGGTACTACCCTGGGGGAAATGTATCAATGCAAACTTTTTTTTAAAAAAGATAATTTTTAAAGTAGCAGTGACTTTAACCACTTGCCGACCGGCGCACGACGATATACGTCGACAGAATGGCACGTACAGGCAGGAGGGCGTATATATAAGTCCCTCCTTTAGCCTGTCCGTGCCATCGGGAGCGCGCCGGGAGCGGCGCGCTCCCGCGCCAGTCGGGACCCCCGTGAGTCCGATCGCGGTCCCCGCGGACTCGATCGCCGCAGGGACCCCCGCGATCGTCTCACGGGAAGGCTGAACGGGGAGATGCCGAGATAAACAGCATCTCCCCGTTCTGCCTAGCAACTAGTGACGCCGATCTCTGCTCCCTGTGATTGGAGCAGAGATCAGCATTCACTAGCTGACAGCCACGCCCCCCCACAGTAAGAAATACACCCCTAGGCATACTTAACCCCTCCCCTCCCCCTAGTGGTTAACCCCTTCACTGCCAGTGTCATTTATACAGGAATTAATGCATTTAAATAGCATTAATTGCTGTAAAAATAACAATGGTCCCAAAAATGTGTCAAAAATGTCCGATGTGTCCGCCATAATGTCGCAGTCACAAAAAAAATCGCAGATCTCCGCCATTACTAATAAAAAAAAAAATTATTAATAAAAATGCTATAAAACTATCCCCTATCTTGAAAACGCTATAACTTCTGCGCAAACTGATCAATAATCGCTTATTGCGATTTTTTTTACCAAAAATATGTAGAAGAATACGTATCGGCCTAAACTGAGGAAAAAAAAATTTTTTTAATATATTTTTTGGGGATATTTATTATATCAAAAAGTAAAAAATAATGCATTTTTTTCAAAATTGTAGCTCTATTTTTGTTTATAGCGCAAAAAATAAAAACCGCATGGGTGATCAAATACCACCAAAAGAAAGCTCTATTTGTGGGAAAAAAAGGACGTCAATTTTGTATGGGATCCACGTCGCACGACCGCGCAATTGTCAGTTAAAGCGACGCAGTACCGAATCGCAAAAAGGGGCCTGGTCCTTTGGCTGCAAATTGGTCCGGTCTGAAAGTGGTTAATGATACTTAACGTGAAACAATAAAAATGCCAAATTTCTTAAAAATAGTGCCTAGGGGGTCCTCTTAGTCTGCCTCTAAAGTGGCACATCTGTACCGTGTAAAGAACCTTCTGCAGCAAAACTGACATATATATATATATAAAGAAAATAAATTGCATTTAAATAGATTTTCCCGGCTGCAAGTCATTGCCAGCAATACAAAAATGTAAAACAAAAAATGCCAACATTTTAAAAAAAAGGGTGTGGGGTCCCACTCTAAATCCATACCAGACCCTTATCCGATCATACAGCCCGGCAGGTCAGTAAAGATGGGGGATGAGCGAGCAGGGAAGCCCACTGACAGCTGATGACTCATCCGTTTCAAGGACACGGCGGACGGCTTCCCGGCTCGCTCTTTAACATCCGGCAGCTATTCACTGAGTGCACCGAAAATGTGGGTGTTCGCCGAGCACACAAACAGGCAATGTTCAGCCTGAACTTAAGTGCGGCCTGAACTGTTTGCCCAATACTAAGATTGGAAACACAGCAGTCATCAGGCATGTCCAAGGTGACGGATCCCCCTTACTCTCTGTGTAGTATATGTTTAGCTGTCTTATGCCCCGTACACACGGTCGGAAAATCCGACCACAAAATCCATCGTATTTTTTCCGACGGATTTTGTCCGACACTGGTGTTGCATACACAAGGTCGGACAAAGTTGTCGGAAAATCCGATCATTCTGAACGTGGTGACGTTTGTTGCCTACGACGGGACTACGTAGAGGCTAGTAGCCAATAGCTTTGGTCTTGTAATGTGATCTGAGCATGCGTGGCACTTTGTCCGTCGGAATTCGCTACACACGATCGGAAAAAGTCCGATAGGACTTTGTTGTCGGAAAATTTGAGAGCAGGAGATAAAACTTTGTCCGTCGGAAAATCCGACGGAAAAAGTCCGATAGAGCCTACACACTGTCGGAATTTCTGACAACATTGTCCGATAGGACAGATGTATTGCCCTCATAACGTTTGCTAGAGCCCAGACAGTTTGTACTGAACCCTCTATGCCTAATGCAGTGTCCCTGAGGATATAAAAATTCCAAAGTGTCTCCTCAGGTAAAATCTGATAAAACAACTAAGGTTTGTTGTACTGCAAAAAAGCCAGAGTTTAAAGAAATGCATATAAGGATGGCCATACACACTATGATCTTTTTTTTTTTTCCAAATTATTATTTTGTATAAACATAGTACAAACCGTGTACAATAGACGGAAGAATAAGAGAAACAATGGTGGTTACATAGTGTGATAAACCAGTATTAGAATACGACCAATATGCAGTTGAGTTGATAATTATATCATACATTAGACATGTGCGGTTAGTTTCGTACGAATCGTAAATTCGTACGAATTTTTCTAAATTCGTACATTCGTACGGAACCGAATTACGAATTTTTTTGGATACGAATTCTGTACGGAATACGAAATTCCGTTTACGAATTTCGGATCCAAATTATTCTAAATTTATTCGAATCCGGCAACTACCAAATATATCGAATTTCAATTTCAACTAATACTAAAGAAATTATTATAGCGGATATAACGAGTGATTCGAAATTCGGCTCCAAACTATTCGAATTCAACTACCAAATATATCGAATTTCAATTTCAACTAATACTAAAGAAATTATTATAGCGGATATAACGAGTGATTCGAAATTCGGCTCCAAACTAATCGAATTCAACTACCAAATATATCAAATTTCAATTTCAACTAATACTAAAGAAATTATTATAGCGGATATAACGAGTGATTCGAAATTCGGCTCCAAACTATTCGAATTCAACTACCAAATATATCGAATTTCAATTTCAACTAATACTAAAGAAATTATTATAGCGGATATAACGAGTGATTCGAAATTCGGCTCCAAACTATTCGAATTCAACTACCAAATATATCGAATTTCTAATTTTCAACTAATACGAAAGAAATTATTATAGCGGATATAACGAATGATTAGAATTTCGGCTCCAACTACCAAATAATATCTAATTTCAACTAATACAAAATAAATTATTATAGCGGATATAACGAATGATTTGAATGGATTCGATATTCAGTATAACGAATATCGACAGTGTACGAATACTAACGAATTCTTTGTTGGTCCAAATTTCTTTACTACAGAAACATGTGACTGTTGGTTGACCAATCACATCAGAGGTTTTCTTGTGATGCTGAGGCCTACAGGGCAGGGCAGAGGGCACGCCCTGATCATATGACTTCTCTTTGTGGAGCTGATCATACAGTCAACTATTTGTGCCAGTGCATCTGCTCAAATATCGTTGCGATCCTTGGATTTTTGATATTCATTTGCCCTGATATCTGTTCGAGTCTGCAAGAGTATTATCCTTGATAGCTTATTTTGCTATTGGATTTCTTCTTTTGCTCCAGATTTTTGTTTTAGTCTGCTCATCTTTTTTTTTTGTCTTTTTTTGACTTGGAAGGCAAAATGAGCAGCAAACAAGGAGATCGAGGCAGAAAGAGTGCTGCTGCTGGGAGAGGGAGAGCTTCGAGCCGGCGTCAAGTAGAACAGCAGCAGGTGGGACGTTCTGTCTCTGCGGCCCCTGAGCTCAGCTCACCTCCCATGAAGTTGAGGCGACCAGGAGGAGTGAAAGAGCCTGCCAAACCGCAGACATCACGTCGCCAGCTGTTCCAGGAGGACTTACCTTGTACAAGCACTGCTGCTGGTAGCACTAGCATGCCCACTCGTACCTTTTATGGAAGAGGACGAGGGCAGACCAAAGGGAAACTTCCCAGTGCACACACCTTTGTGCAGCCAAAGATGGAGATCTTGGACAGCATGCTGCATGAAACATGTGAGAAGGCCCAGGCTGAACAAGCTCATCATGATGATGTTATCACTATCAGCACTCCAGGGAGCTTCGAGATAAGCAAGCAGGAGCCTGAGGAGAGTCAGCTTACAACACATTGTAAAGATCATCAGTCTTCCCCTGGCAATGTAGAAGAAGAGAAAGAGATGGAAACAAGTTTTCACATGGAGAACTTTGATTACCAACCATCGGCATCTACCCATGTTGGCCCCAGCGACAGCCCAGGAGAATATATCTCCCCTGACTCCCCACTACTTTTCTCCCCTTCTAAGTCCCCTGCCGTTATTTCAAAGCCTCCAGCATCATCGGCCAATGCAACCACAGCAACAGCACCCAAAATACCCGTGATGTTCCGATCTCATTCTCTTCTTCATCCTGCTCCTCCTGCTGAACCTCAGAAAGACAGTCCAACCACTGCAGTGGATGTGAGTCCATCACCAGGCACTGCGGGCAGTGTCATTGGTGCTGGCTGCCGTTCCAGCGTTTGGCTGCATTTCACCAAAATTGGCGTTGGTCAGAAGGCCAAATGCAAGCATTGTGGCAAGGACATCAGCCGGGGCCGAGACATAGGGCATCTCAGCAACAGCGGGATGAACCAGCACATGCGTGTGCACCACCAGGCTGTGCTGTTAGGGGAGAAAATTGTGTCCCCTCCAAACACCAAAAGAGGAACCAATACCAATAGTGGCACCACCACAGCCACCACCATAAGTACCAGCACCACCACCCCACATCCAACCCATACCAGCCACCAGGCCACCCTGGAAGATTTTGGTGGCTTTCACAGTGCAAAAGGAATGTCTCAGGCACAGGTTAGGAAGATTACACGCCTGATCGGCCAGCTTATTGCAGTTGGAGGAGCACCATTCAATATGGTAGAAGGTGAGCCCTTCAGGCAGTTGATGCAGGCTGTTGCACCACAGTACCGTGTGCCATCACGAAAGACCTTTAGCCAAACTGTGGTGCCAGCCTTATACAGGTCTTGTGTTGGGGTGCTGAAGGACGAGATTAGAAAGGCAGGTGGACAGGCAGTGCACCTGACCACTGACCTGTGGAGTGCATCTAGTGCCCGACACGCCTTCCTGTCCCTGACGGCACATTGGTGGCAGGGCAAGGTGTCATCTGGATCCTCGTCATCAGCACTTGTCAAAGAGGGGCACCGTTCTTTTCTGCTGCACGCTGAGGTGCTTGATGAGAAGCATACAGCGCAAAATATCCTGCAAGCCCTGCAGAAAATGTTGTTGCAGTGGTTTCAGGCAGACACTGACAGCAACAGCTACAGGATTGGCTATATTGTGACAGACGGAGGCAGCAACATGGTGAAGGCTGTAAGGGATGGCAGATTTGTGGGTGTGCGCTGCTCAGCCCACCTTCTCCACCAGGTGGTAACCGAAAGCTTCCGATTGGTGGAGGCTAATTCTGGCGGCGATGGAAGGCTGTCCAAAGTGGTGGACTCTTGCCGGAAGATGGCTGGCCACTTCCATCGAAGTGTGAGGGACAGCCACCTCCTCAGGTTGGAACAGAGGAAGGCAGGCCTTCCAGAACACTGCCTAAAACAGGATGTGGGGACTAGGTGGAATTCAACCCTAGCAATGCTGGAACGCATCCTTGAGCAGCAGAAGGCTCTCCATGCCATGGCCTGTGAACATAATATCGGCATAGAGAGACCTTTAGGCAGGGAGGACTGGGCCATAATTGGGCAGATTGTGGCAGTCCTCAAACCATTCCTCTCTGTGACAGAACATCTGAGCCGCGAGGATGCCAGCATTGCTAATGTGCTGCCGCTTTTTAACCATCTTCAGACTAAATTGGAGCGGTTCATGTCAGCTCAGGAACCTTTGCCTGGTGGTGTCCCTCAACCTGATGTGTTGGCTCTGCTCAAGACATTTCTCTTGGAATTGGGCAGGCGCACGCAGGATTTGACCGCCTCTTGCCCAGAACTGATGCTGGCTGCCATGTGTGACCCTCGTTGCAAGGGCAAAATGGCTGTGCAGTGCAGTGCTCTCACAACATGGCGGGACAGACTGATTGACAGGGTGCGTCAGAGGGAAAGGCAGATGGTAAGGCCGCAAGAGCTGGGAGAGGAGGAAGAGGAGGAAGAAGATATTGAAAACCCCCTCTCCCATGCAACAGCATCTACTGATTCTGAAGTGAGCAGCAGAGCTCCTGCCAGCGGTCGCGGAGCATCTTCTTCCGTCTTGACTGAGGCATTTGACACCCTAATGGGAACCTCCAGCAGCATAGTGCGCCCCAGGAAACGCATTTCATCAAAGGAGGTTGTCATGACATATTTGTCATCCCCACCAGTGCACCCCACCACAGATCCTATGTCTTTTTGGCAGGAGAAGAGCGAGGAGTGGCCTGCCCTCGCAGATATTGCCAAGGAGCTACTGTCCTGCCCTCCAACAAGTGTCCAGAGTGAGCGGGTGTTTTCTGTGACGGGAAACATCCTGTCACCCCAAAGATCACAGTTGTCCCCCCAGCTAATGGAGCAGTTAGCATTTTTGAAAATAAATTTGCCAAAGCTGGGGTACCCCTCCCTTACTCTGGACATTCCTTGAACTCACTGACTGACTGTCTGCACTCTGCAGCAGAGATGGCCTCTTGGTCTTAGACTCTTTAGTTGGACCCTGTCCCTCCCCACAATCAAAGTTTCTTAAATGCCCAAAAAATATTTATACCCATTCAATTGTTGTTCGATGTGCCAAATGTAATTATACTAATCCACAAGCTGGTAAACGCTGTGGCCTGATGTTCCCCAATGTGCCCCAATAATATGCCATGTGCCCCAGTATGCCCTGATGTGCCCCAATATGCCCTGATGTGCCCCAATATGTTTGGGTGGGGGAAGGGGAGTGTTTTTGTTTTCTGCCATTGCAGAAGGGAACTAACTACTGTTATTAAGTTAAGTTATTAATAATTTATTGTTGGAGTTGCTTTATGCTTTAGAGAGACCTAATAAACATTTCTATGTTCAGTTGTACAGTAGTGTCTGTCACCTTATTCTGTCCTATATGTCTGCCTGGCTACCTTGGATGGGGAATGGGATGGGGTGGGGGACAGAATGTATAGCTCGCTTTGCAACACTCCTTTTGAGTTGCGGAGCAGGCGGAGGAGGGAACTTTTTATTTCTGTGTCAATGTGGCTTATCACAGTGTGTCTATGTGTCTAGTGTGCTGTAAACATAAACACCTCCCTCAACAAAATCAAGCACTAAAGACTGCTGGTTTTATTACTTCAAAACAACTTTATTTTTACACACAAAATAAAAGTATAAAATAATATATTAGATTTGAACAAACAAACAAAATAGCTATGGTCCTGGAGCACGCAGTGGATGCTGGTTTCATCATGATGGAGAGGCTTCTCGGCTGCTCATGGTGGTGGTAGAGCTAGTACCAGGCAATGGAGCATTGTGTCTGGAAATTGCTTCCAGCAAACATAATTTGCAATGCTCCATTGCCTGGTTCTGTTGTAGGTTGAACCGGACCCACATCCTTTCCATATCATCAGTGTGGTTTCTGATGGCACGGTGGAGGGTCCGGTTCAACCTACGATTCTCCCTCTGCATTTTTTTGTTGGCTTTGGCCAGCCTCCGCATCTCTGTCAGCAGGACAGTTGTCTGACTCGGTGTTGGTGGTGGCAACTGCGGCACTGGCTGCTCCTCTGGAGGGTGAGGCAGTGGAGGACGTACAGGGGGGGCAGCTTCCTGTGGCCCTAGAGTCTGCTTCTGGGCCAAAGGGGTCAGCTCGGTCTCATCCCGGAGCGAAATCCCGTCTGACAGGTCTTCTTGTTGATCTGAAATAGACGAGATAGCCAATGTTGATGCTAGCATTCAAAGAAATTGATTTCTAGAGATTATAATAAAAACATATTTTATTCCTTTTTATTTTGACATTGTCCTTTAAAAAATAAATACTATTTGTGTAACATATACATATATTCCTATTACAAGGAATGTATTGTAAACATCCTTTGTAATAGAAAAAAACAATGACAGGTCCTCTTTAATGTGAAATCTGGGGTCAAAAAGACCTCAGATCTCATATATTATCTACACAAAAATACAATAAAAAATTAATATAAAAAGAAATGTCATATTCTTCTCCCCCACCCAAAAAAAAAAAAACCCTTTAAGATTGGAGGGCAGAAGTGGACCTGATCGTCTCCACCGCCTCTTTGGCCCCTGATAAAAGTGAACTTGCGGCAAGTCCGCCGCAGTAACCAATTTTATCTGAAAGAGGACCGCCCGCTGAAGAAGATACCGGGGTTATGGCAGCTATCTGCTGCCATAACAATGGTGGTCCTCTTCAAACAGCCGACATATAACTGCGGCGGGTGGTCCTTCCTTAAGTTTTTAAGGGAACAGTTTTCTTTTTTTTTTTTAAACAAACGCTTTCAATAAAAATAGGTTTGTTTTTCTCTTTATAATATATAGCAAAGAATTTATTTTCACTACTCTTCTAAGTTCCACCCTAGTTACTAACTTACTGTTACTGGTGGCTGTCTGATTGTAGTGGCGTTCAGATACTAAGATCAGATGCATTTCCAAATATTGTAGTAATAGAATAAACAATTATAGGTTACAATACTAACAGTGGGGTCTATTTACTAAAGGAAAATACACTTTCCACTACAAGTGCACTTGGAAGTGCAGTCGCTGTAGATCTGAGGGGGACAGTCATGCAAGGGAAAAAAAACAGAATGTTTGTTTGTACACGATTGGAAGATAAAATCAGCAGAGCTTCCCCTCAATTCAGAGTTTCTCCTCAGATTTACAGCGACTGCACTTCTGGGGAGGACTTCCCCTCCAGCTGTTTGTAATAACAGACAAGCGGCTGCTAGTGCTTAGCCACATTGGTTGTTAAAAAACAGCACCGGACGGGTGATGTCTGCCGCTGCAAGCATCACCCGAGTACAACACCTTGAAGCACTATATTGGTAAGTTTGTCAACGATAATTACAAAAAAAGGGGCCACCATTAATCGGTAGACCCCTAGTTTGGGGTGTGTGCTGTGTGTATGAACTTAAAAATGGATGGTTGTAGCTTTTTTTATGTGTTTGTGAACTTAGTGTGGATGATGGTGCCTTGTGTCCTTTTTTCTTTATATTGGCAGCTTGCGTATTCTAGTACTTACGTCGAGGAGAAATGGGGCGTTGCTTCCTGGCAGAAGGAGCTGATGCTGGAGGGTCTGGGATATGGCAGCTCAGGCTTTCTGTTAAGATAGAATAAAGAGTTATGGTAACCACTTCTGGACCAAGCCTATTTATGACAGTTATTGTTTACAATTTAAAATCAAAACTTTTTTCTAGAAAATTACTGAGAACCACAAACATTATATATATATATATATATATGTGCACTGTGTGTGTATTTGCACAGCGGCCTTTCAAAAGCAATTTTAGGTGAGAAATTAACTGAATTAAAAACATTTTTTTTTACAGTAAATGTATTTAGCCCAATTTTTGGGGATATTGCGATAGTCGATGTTACTCCAAGTAAAATAGATAGATATCGAACATGTTATGGTTTAAAATTGCAAACGCTCTTGGAATCGCGATAAACTACGGTACTTAACTACTTCCCACCCGGCCACTGTACATAGACGGCCGGGTGGGAGCCGTCTACTTCTGATCTGACGTTCTGGAACGTCCTTCTGAAGTAGAGGGATCGCGCGCGTGCCAGCGCAGTGGCGCGATCCCGATGCGGCCGTGTCACCCGGACACGGCGCATCTCGGATCGGCAGGAGGGGTCGGTGATTGGCCCTCCTGATCACATGACGGCCGTGTCGAATCACAGCCGTCATGTGATGTAAACAAACAGCCGTTTGCTAGGCAATCGGCTCTCCTCTCCTCACACGGAAGTCGTTGGTGAGGAGAGGAGAGCGGATCACTCCAGCCGGCTGGTGATCAGTGAGTATTAGCTGTTTTTTACAGCTTTTTACTCACTGATCACCAGTGTAGTGTCCCCACAGTGTAAACACACATGTCCCCACACATGTCCCCAAAACACACATGTCCCCTAATAAAAACACATGTCCCAAAATAATAAAAACACATGTCCCTCACATATGTCCCGGTAAAATAACATGTGTCAATGATTATCTGCACACATATGTCCGTGATCACCTGCACACAGTCATCTGTACATGATCATTTGCGTACATATGTCCGTGATCACGCGAACCAATTATTAATATACACTTAACGTAATTTTTTTGACCAAAAATATGTAGAAGAATACGTAATTTTACGTATCGGCCTAAACTGAGGAAAAAAAATATTTATTTTTATATTTTTGGGGGATAATTTTTATGACAAAGTAAAAAATATTGATTTTTTTTTTTTAAAAATTGTTGCTCTTTTTTTGTTTATAGCACAAAAAATAAAAACCGCAAAGGTGATCAAATAAATACCACCAAATACCACCCTATTTCTGTTCAAAAAAATACGCCAATTTTGTTTGGGAGCCACGTCGCACGACCGCGCAATTGTCACTTAAAGCGACGCAGTGCCGAATCGCAAAAAGTGCTCTGGTAAGGAAGGGGGGAAAATCATCGGGGGCTGAAGTGGTTAAATACAATAAATAGATGTTTGTTATTATGTTTGCTTTGTGTTGGTTAGGTAGGTAGTAGGTACTCACCACTGCCAGAATATTGAGGGGGGCATGAAGCAGAAGCAGCTGTTCCTGTTCCCTCCTCCACGGATGATGACATTGATCGATCTGGAAAACATGAATGTAAAGCAAAACGTAAGTCTCACATGCCGCAGTCATAAAAAATATAGTGAGCTGCAAACAACAACCATATAACTGCAATATATAATGATAGATTTTATTTTACTCACCAGCTCTCAGTCTCTGGTGCTTGGCGGCGGATCTGGCACTGGCAGTGCTCACTCCAGGGGGCGGGGCATCTTCGTGAAGTAGGAGGCCATCCTTAAGCTCTGCCTCCCACTGTCTAAATAAGACAGTCTTGCCTCCTCCAGTGGCCTGCCTCTCAATTTTTTTATGGACAGAGGCCCGACAATCATAAAATCTGCAAATGAAAATAGTATATTTAGTAAATATACACACGTTAATATTATTTTTATTTTACATGTTACTTTTCTGTGTCTGTCTGTGTCAAATAAATATATTAAATATATTTGTGTTACGTTCAAATCAGTTTATTACTCAAAGCCTACTGTGTGTGTTTTTCACAAATATGGGGTGTGTTCTAAGAGTGATATAAAATTTGAATAATTATTACCTGTGCCTGACACCAGCGGTGGTCCTGCGAACCTTGGACAGGGCATTCACAGAGTCCCGGACTCGATCCCAGGCTGCTGTCTTCTGGGCAGTAGGGACGTTGAGGCTGAACAATGTGGCCTTGTCCCTCCTAACAGCAGCCACCAGAGCAGCGTTTTCCTGGGGGGTAAAGACTGGCCCCCTTGTTGATGACGTCATCGTCTTCTGCTGCTGCTTGCGTTTGGTTCGCTGGTGGTCGCCGGTGTCAGACATTTCATCTTCTGATATGGGGGGGGGCATACGCCTCTTTTTTTGGCCATGCTCCCGCTCCCGCTCCACTCCACTTCCATGGCCATGCTCCCTTCCACTCTTCATCTCCTCTTCACGCCTCCTCTCCCCTCCGCGCTTCCTCTCCCTGTCCCCTCCGCGCTTCCTCTCCCTGTCCCCTCCGCGCTTCCTCTCCCTGTCCCCCCTACTACGCTTCCTCTCCCTGTCCTCTCTACTATGCTTCCTCTTCTCTACTCTTCCCTCCTCTCTCCTCAACCCCCCTCTGATCCTCCTCTCACCCCCACTCCAGTCCCCTCCACTCCTGTGCTCCCCTCCACCCCCTGACCCTCCACTCCTCTCTCCTCCACTCTTCTCCCCTCCACTCATCCGATCCCCTCCACTCATCCGGCGCTCCCCTCCACTCATCCGATCCCCTCCACTCATCCGGCGCTCCCCTCCACTCATCCGATCCCCTCCACTCATCCGATCCCCTCCACTCATCCGGCGCTCCCCTCCACTCATCCGATCCCCTCCACTCATCCGGCGCTCCCCTCCACTCATCCGATCCCCTCCACTCATCCGGCGCTCCCCTCCACTCATCCGATCCCCTGAGTCCTCTCCACTCTCACTCACAACAACAACTTTCAAACCAACACTCTCACTCACACATACATTCTCACTCCCAGACATTCTAATTCCACACAAATCACAAATTCAGTCCACACAAAAACAACAACCACAACTCCAACAATACCACTCTCTCTGCTCTCAGTCTCTGCTCTGCTCTCTCTCTGTTCCTCCCTCACTACACTACAGTCACACGGAGTCACACGGTCTCTCTAAATTACATCCAGGGGCCGGCCTCTCAAAACTACATCCAGGGGCGGAGACTATAGGCACATGTCAAAAACGAAAGTAAAGAATAAACGAGATTTCGAATAGTTACGAATAACAGCGATGTATTAGAAAAGTACGAATCCATTCGACGCATGCAGCGCCGCAGCGCCACTGTGTCAGACATGTAAATTTACGAATCAACGACCAAAAAGAAAAAAGTTACGAATGTACGAATCCATTCGAAGCGCGTTAGCCAGCGCCATTGTGAGAGAGTGAGAGACACGTAAAATGACGAATCAGTAAACCAAAAAAAAAAAAAGTTACGAATCCATTCGAAGCACGTTAGACATCGCTATTGTGAGAGAGAGACGCGTAAAATGACAAATCAACAAACCAAAAAAAATAACGAATTTGAGAATCCATTCGAAGCACGTTAGACAGCGCCATTGTGAGAGAGTCAGAGAGACACGTAAAATGACGAATCAACAAACAAATAAAAAAAGTTACGAATCCATTCGAAGGACGTTAGACAGTCACAGCGCAATTGTGAGAGAGAGACACGTAAAATGACAGATCAACAAACAAAGAAAAGTAACGAATTTAAGAATCCATTCGAAGCACGTTAGGCAGCACCATTGTAGAGACACGAAAAATGACGACTGAACAAACAAAAACAAAAAAAGTTAAGAATGTACGAATCCATTCGAGGCACGTTAGACAGGGCCATTGTGAGAGAGACACGTAAAATGACAAATCAACAAACAATAAAAAGTAACGAATTTAAGAATCCATTCGAAGCACGTTAAGAATAAGCAGCGCCATTTTAAGAGACACGGAAAATTACGAATCAACAAACCAAAAAAAAAGTTACGAATGTACGAATACATTCGAAGCACGTTAGACAGCGCCATTGTAAGAGAAAGAGAGACATGTAAAATGACCAATCAACAAACCAAAAAAAGTAACGAATTTACAAATCCATTAGAATAACGTTAGGCATAGGCAGAGCTATTGTCTACACAGTACACACACACACAATAGACTGTTGTTATGCAACCTTAATACGTTTTCGGATATTATTCGTAGAGTGTCGCTATTCGTTAACCAAATTAACGATTCTTACGATTCGTACGAAATCCGTATTTCGTACGAATCCGAATTAAATTCCGTATACGAAACCCGAATTACGAATTTTTTTGGATACGAAATAAAACGGAACGAAACGAAACGTATTTTTTGACGGATCCCATGTCTATACATTTAGCAGATAGAGATATAGTACAAATATACGGTTATCTTTTATACCAGGTGGTCCATATATTCCAGTGGTTGTGCAGTAGATGGCTTCTACCATCTCTTTTGGCTAGCATTGATTCAAAAATGTAGTGGGTATGTGTGATTTCCAGAGCTTCAGATACATTGGGAGCTTTGTTTGATTTCCAGTTTTTGGTTATAACTGACCTAGCCGCAAGGAGAATGTGTGTTACTACTGTGCGGTAGTTGGGAGGGAATATCTCAATGTTGAGGTTTAGTAATGCCAATGCTGGGTTAGGAGACAGGAGAATTCCAGTGATACAAGAAATACATGTGAAGATATGGTTCCAGAAGCTGACCAGATGTTTACACTTCCAAAAAATGTGGAGTATGTTCCCTATTTCATCACAATCTCTTCAACACATGGGGGGATTGTTTTGGTAGCATTTAGACATTCTGTATGGGGTGAGATACCACCTTTGAGAAATTTTCAGTGAGAGTTCCCAGTGGTTGATACACCTGGATGCTTTGTATATTGATTTGAGTGCCATTTTCCACTGTGTGGTTGTAAAAGATTCTCCTATCTCCTGTTCCCATTTGTGAAATGGCGGTGGTTTGGTGAATGTAGTTTTGTTTTGAAAAAAATTGTAGAAAAGAGCTATGCCCTTTGAGGAGCTGGAACACACTATGATCGTATTGTACAGTCCCTGTACAGTCTCTTTTAAATTTACCAAAACTATGCATTGGTGACAAACCTGAAAAGTCCAATCAATTTCTATCCAATCGCTCAGACCTTTACATTACATAGCTATTGGTACAGTGAGGGAAAAAAGTATTTGATCGCCTGCTGTTTTTGTACGTTTGCCCACTGATAAAGAAATTATTAGTCTATAATTTTAACAGTAGATTTATTTTAACAGTGAGAGACAGAATAACAACAAAAATATCCCAGAAAACGCATTTCAAAAAAGTTACAAATATACTTGTATTTTAATGAGTGACATAAGTATTTATTCCCTTCACCAAAGATGACCTTGTTGGCAATCACAGAGGTCAGACGTTTCTTGTAGGTGGCCACCAGGTTTTACACATCTCAGGAGAGATTTTGTCACACTCCTCTTTGCAGATTCTCTCCAAGTCCAAGGTTTTGAGACTGATGTTTGGTAACTCGAACTTTCAGCTCCCTCTACATATTTTCTATGGGATTAGGGTCTGGAGACGGGCTAGGCCACTCCAGGACCTTAATGTGCTTCTTCTTGAGCCTCTCCTTTTGCCTTGGCTGTATGTTTTGGGTCATTGTCATGCTGGAATACCCATTTACGACCCATTTTCAATTCCCTGGCTGAAGGAAGGAGGTTCTCACCAAAGATTTGATGGTACATGGCCCCGTCCATTGTCCCTTTGATGCAGTGAAGTTGTCCTGTCCCCTTAGCAGAAAAACTCTGCCAAAGCATAATGTTTCCATTAGCAAACTTCAGACGGGCCTGTACATGTGCTTTCTTGAGCAGGGGGACCTTGTGGGCACTGCAGGATTTCAGTCCTTTATGGCATAGTGTGTTACCAATTGTTTTCTTGGTGACTATGGTCCCAGCTGCCTTGAGATCATTGACAAGATTCTCTCATGTAGTTCTGAGCTGATTCCTCACCGTTCTCATGATCATTGAAACTCCAAGAGGTGAGATCTTGCATGGAGCACCAGACCAAGGGAGATTGACAGTTATTTTGTGTTTCTTCCATTTGCAAAAAATCGCACCAACTATTGTCACCCTCTCACCCAGCTGCTTGGGCGATGGTCTTATAGCCCATTCCAGCCTTGTGTAGGTCTACAATCTTGTCCCTGACATCCTTGGACAGCTCTTTGGTCTTGGCCATGGTGGAGTGATTGGAATCTGATTGATTGTTTATGTGGACAGGTGTCTTTTATGCAGATAACAAGCTGAGATTAGGAGCACTTCCTTTAAGGGAGTGCTCCTAATCTCAGTTCGTTACATGATTAAACGACACCTGGGATTCAGAAATCTTGCTGATTGATAGGGGAATACTTATTTCACTCATTAAACTGCAAATCAATTTATAACTTTTTTGAAATGCATTTTTCTGGATATTTTTTGTTGTTATCCTGTCTCTCACTGTTAAAATAAAACTACCATTAAAATTATAGATGATCATTTCTTTTTCGGTGGGCAAACATACAGAATCAGCAGGGGATCAAATACTTGTTTCCCTCATTGTAGATCTAATGCCCCGTTCACACGATCGGATTTGCCAAAAACAAATGTTGGATGTGAGCATGTTGGCTGAAAGTCTGACTGTGTGTATGCTCCATCGAACATTTATTGTCGGACTTTCCGCCAACAAATGTTGGCTAGCAGGTTCTCAAATTTTCCGCCAATAAAAACGTTGTTGTCGGAATTTCCGATCATGTGTACACAAGTCCGGCGCACAAAAGTTCATGCATACTCGGAATCAAGCAGAAGGATCCGCACTGGCTATTGAACTTCCTTTTTCTTGGCTCGTCGTATGTCTTCTACGTCACCACGTTTCCATGTTCGTAATTGTTGGCCAACATTTGTGTGACCGTGTGTATGCAAGACAAGTTGGAGCCAACAACCTTTGAACAAATTTCCATGGTTTTGTTGTCGGAAAGTCCGATCGTGTGTACGAGGCATTAGGCTCACCAGACAGAATCTGCCCTTATAATATCTGTACAATCCACTTTAGATTTACCAAAACTATGTAAAATGGGGCCAACCTATGCTATCCAATCACTTTGTATCCAATCAGGTAAGCTCTTGTACTAGATACTTAGTAGTAGAGCCAATCATGGCCATACACGCTTTCATAAATGATTCATTTATTTTCCAATTATTCTTTTTTGAAAGGAACAATCAATCTATAGTTGACAACCCATTCAATCAATTTGCCATACCTGGGTAGTGGATTTCAGTAGATATTTTGAATATAAGCATAATTTACAATTGTAAGTTATTGATTGCATCTCTATTTCTTCCATCTGAAACTCATAATCTGATTGATCAAAATATGATTGTATTCATGAACATAGTATCTCAGTGCCTCCGATTGATGCAAATTGATAATATTTTGCCCAGTCCGATCAACTCAGTTTGATCTTATCTGATCAAAATTGAGTCTAAATCAGACAGAAGGGAAGTTAAGGGTATTCAATTGTTTGCAGATGTAAACAGTCTAATTTGCAAGACCAAGAAGTATATGTAGTCACCATTGTAATGTGTGTGGAATGCCTTATGCCCTGTACACACGAGAGGACTTTTCTACAGCAAAGGTCCGATGGAACGAATCCGTCGGACAATTCAATCGTGGGCTCCATTGGACTTTTGCTGTCGAAAAATCCGACAGACTTTAGAAATAGAACATGTTTTAAATTTTCTCGCCGGAACTCCGCTGGACCCAGTTCCTATTGAAAAATCCGCTCGTCTGTGTGCTAGTACGATGGACAAACAACGATGCTAGGGCAGCTATTGGCTACTGGCTACGAACTTCCTTAATCTAGTCCGCTCGTACGTCATCACGTTAGAATCCGTTAGAATTTAGTGTGATTGTGTGTGGCCAAGTCCGTTCATTCGAAAAGTTGGTCGGAACTCCGTCGAAAAGTCCGCTCGTGTGTTGTGGCATTAGGGTTATAGAATAATTGCATACCGTAGCACTAACAAATAAGTAATAAATAAAATAGCTTGATGGGTTTTTAATGAACTTTTTTTTTTTTTTACTAACCACTAGACCTTCTCTTTTAGCAATTTGTTTCTAAGGTGATGTAAGGGCTTAGAACTTATAGTAAGGCCCTAAGATTTGATATGAAAAAAAAAGCCTGGTGAGCTGCTGAGACCAAAGAAGTTAGATGAAAAATTAAGGTTAAAATTCCCTACACTGTGGCTCTCCCTGACAACTTCTATTTACACCACGGGTCCCTAGTAGCATACTGACTATGCTCTCAGATCTCCAGCTGCCTGTACCAGATTAGGGAATACGTTCATGCATGAATTATGAAAGTCACAGGATTTTTTTCCTCAGTGTTTTTATCACTAAAAAGAAAAAATGTAACTTAATTTTTTTAATTTGAACAGTCCTTTTCCAAGAAGTTCTTCACATGTACACTCGAGTGAACAGCATACTTTTGAGGTTTCAACTGAAGAAACTATTTAGATGGTCTTTGCTCTATTATCCTTTTGGCCTTTCTATCACGCTCTGCACATGAGGTCTACAATAAAAAAAGAGATTAACTATTAGGCCTCATTCACATTGGATGTTTTTAACGTTGCTTCTAGGGGCATCTGGGAATTTATTTTTTTTGCTTCTAAACATCCCTGCATATTAGCCTATGTGTCCATTTGCACATAAGAGTTTAGAAGATTTTAGAGGCAGAAAAAAGCCAATTGATGGCACAAAAAAAATGCCTGTCGTGTATACATGTGTGAAAAGGCGCATTAACGTTATGCACATTTAGTGCTTGAGAGTCAATTAATTTCAATGGTCAGAATAAATTCATATTCTGATCAATTAAATGATTTAACACCCAAACACTTGATGCACCTAAACATGTTACACGTTTTTACAAGCATCAAGCATTTTTTAAAGCCAAAATGCTGCTGCCAGGAGGAAAGGCATCTACAAGAGCTAACAAAACAGCCAATGTGCATGAGGCCTTACTCACATAATGGCACTTAAACTGCAAATTACATTCTAATAGCATAAATCAATTGATTTACAGCCAAAAAAGTTACTGAAGCTGTATTATTTTCCATAAAAACAAAGTCCCAGTATGAATTGTAGCTGAAATATAACCAGTGATGCACGATGTCCAATTTAGTGGACAGATGATTAATTATAATTTCCGCCCAAGAAAAAATCAATACTAATAAAAATTGAATTACAATATGTTTCTTTAGGTGTTACTTGATGTTACCATATTTTTTTACCTCCAAGGGTCTCCTCCTATAGAAGTAGTGGCAAGATATTCTTAAGATGCTTAGCCTTTCTGGATTTCCGTCAGCTATCTTGGTTTTGAGAATTTTTTCTTGCACTTACAATGGCTTTCCAGTGGGTGGCAGAGGGTGACACACTAGCATTCACTGTAATGGGTGATATGCAACTATAAAATCAGAACCCATGCATATAAAAGAAAACAGCTTTTAAATAGCTTTCCACTGTAGTGACCACTATACATGAAGGGGTTAAGGTCAATCATAGTATTGCCAGAGTTGACACTGCCAGCTGTCAAAGAGAGCTTACAAGAGGGCCACATCAAAATTTTGCTAAAGGGATCTCTAGTTGTGCTCTTGGCTGATAGTGTGTCCTTTTTATAGAACTCATGATTTTATGGCCACTGGCATCAATGACATTGGGATGATTTATTAAAGGTAATATAGACTGTTCACTTTGCTTGGAAGGTTGCACTTTGCCCCAGAGTTAGAGCTTTGCTGATTTCAACCATCCAATCATGAGCAAGAAAAATGCTGTTTTTTTTTCCTTGCATATGATTGGATACTCTTTGTAAAGTGATACTTCAACACATTCACTGGGTCAAATGCACATGCAAAGTGATACTTCCCTTGCAAAGTGAAAAACCTTTTTGCCTTTAGTGAATCAACCCCATTGAATCCATTGGAAAAGGATGGCAGCATAACATGTACTTAAACAAATGAAAAGGTGCACTTAACTTTTAAGTTTTTTTAACAGATTTTCCTGTATATGATAAATATAATGGTGTTGATTTACTAAAACTGGATGTAGCGGCCATAACCCCTAGGGGCAGCCTTGAATTTTCTGGGCTTACCATTTACCTCCTCATAGCTCATCGGTTGTGGTCTAGGGGTTCCCAGGGTTAATACCCAGCAACTTCAGAAGATGACACACAAAAGTCCTTTTGAGGATTTTTATTTTGCAGGGGTAACATCCAACAGTAACACAGTCTCAGGTGGGACTAGAGGGCACGGGTGATAAAACTCAGGCACTTAGAACTGCTGACATCAATCAAATGTCTCTCAGATAGCCCACAGAGTAGCAACTTGCAACTGGGCGCTTCACTGCTGGATAAACCTCTAACCATAGATTTAGCAGCCAACATGTGATCCGGAACATTTGCAAAGTCTCTGCCACAGACTAGATTGTAACTGAAGATAAGTAGGAACCTTTCCCACAGTACCTGGATCTTTCAGCATTATTGACGATATTGTTAGAATTGTGAATTTTCTAGTGTTCATACAACACAGCTCCCAGGCTCTTACCGAGCAGCTAGCTTCTTAGCCCTCCTCCGAAGAGTCCTCCCCTGGTCGCTTGTATGAGTTGCCGTGTCCCTCCAATACCGAGAGCACACGAGACACCTCCGAATCCTCCTTCAGTTACTGGGCCTCGCACTAGCCAGTTCCGAGGCTCGGGAACAGACGGATCCCCACCCCAGACCATGAGCGCCTCTGGTCATCATGACCATGCTTGCGTGGACGGCAGACACTCCTGAGTCCGGGACCCCTCACGGCGCCGGTCCGGACCGGAGCCAGGAATCAAAGAGCAAGCCGAACCCCGAGCACGTGACTTCAGCATCTTAAATACCCCTTCCCAGACTATGCAGTGGGGCCAGACCCGCCCACTAATTGGCTCAGAGAAAGATGGGTACCTAACACGTCCAACCAGGCACAGCCCAGCCAAACTGATGCCAAAGTAAAAAGCCTGCACAATTAACCCCCAGAACTCTGTTACAGTTCTGGAAAACGAAATTTACATTGATAGCGCACACTTTAATAAAGTGTGGGCGCTACATGGAGCATACAAAATCTGGTGCAGAATCAGATTCCATTTTTTTTCTCTTGTCGAAGCTTAATTGAACAAGTTAGAAACTGATTGGCTACCATGCACAGCTGCACTCGATTTTGTATTTTTCAGTTATAGTAAATCTTATGTATAAAAGGTAAAGTCTATATGTTTTGGATAAAGTTGGGAAGGGTTAGAACTCCTGACAGTTTTTATTGCTATGTCCATACACCATCTCTGTTTTGTCCCTGTTGACTATTTTCACTGGAACAAAAAAATGGTTCTAATTGTTAGAGTTGTCACCACATCTAGAAGTGGAATCTTCCAAGAGCCTTGTTCTGTTGAAAGTTTTTAAAGACATTTTACTCTACTTTGGAGGGATTTCTTCTTACATGATGTCACACTTCCTAGACAGAATGTAAAGGAAAATCTCCCAAAAGAGACCCTTCCCTACTGTATCCATAACTAAAACGACAAGTTTGGGCTATATATACACTTTAACTGTGCCTCTATTATTGGGTGTTGTGATAAAAAAAAAAAGTTATCGGTGTGCACTCCAATCTATCATTCTGTAACCTACATTATGCCTTAACCTTGGCATGACTACACAGATGGGGTTATTTACTAAAACTGGAGAGTGGATAATCTGGTGCAGCTCTGCATATAAACCAATCAGCTTCCAGGTTTTATTGCAAAATCTTAATTGAACAAGCTGAAGTTAGAAGCTGATTGGTTACTATGCACAGCTGCACCAGATTCTGAGTGCTCCAGTTTTAGTAAATCTCCCCCAGAGAGTTTATAGTGGATTGTACTCCTTGGTCAGTAGTCCATAGAACTAAAGATGGCATATCTCCAGTGATTTTCTTTTGTCTACTTCTCTCTCAGTGACTCATATTTCCACTGACTTCACCAACTTGGGCAACACTGATAGGGTACCTTCAAACAACAGTAAATGTTTCTCCTTGTTTGTCCGACATACATTTTTTTAAGTTTAGGGCACATCTACAAAGCAGTAAATGACCATCTGGCCGATGATTTGCTGTATTTTCACTGCTGAATGCATCTTTTGGAACAGTTATAAAGAGCATTTGCTGCATTCAGTCACAATCACTGCACATCTGGATTTGTTATTCTTCAGTAGGAAATCCAGATCTCAGTAACAGTTACAGCCCCTGATGTTTTTTTTCTATGTATGCCTTGTGCACATGATGACTTTTTGGTAATATCAATGATTCTTCATTGATTCCTATGGACAATCTACTGTGTCTGCTGACCATGCCACCATCAAACACAAACAATACTTGAGGTGACTAATTTTTGTCATATTTCAATTATGGACTGATCTTGGGGTTTAGGTACAAGTTTATTAACCGGTTCCCGACCGGCTTACGCAGATATACCGCGGCAGAATGGCTCCCCTGGGCGAAATCCCGTATGAGTACGTCTTTCCCTTTTTGAGCCACCAGAGAGCGCGCAGCGGGGGACCCGATGTGCGTGGCTGGCAGGCATGATCGCTGCTGGCCATGTGCGATTGCATGCACGAGTGCCAGCACAGGGATTTGTTTGTGTAAACACACAAATCCCTGTGCTATCAGGGAAGAGGAGCCATATTGTTTGTTCCTACTAAGTAGGAAAAAATATGTCTCCTCTCCTAGTCAATCCCATCCCCATACAGTTAGAACACACTGAGGGAACACACAATTAATCCCTTGATCACCCCCTAGTGTTAACCCCTTCCCTGCCAGGGACATTTACACAGTAATCAGTGCATTTTTATAGCACTGATCGCTGTATGAATGCCGATGGTCCCAAAAAAGTGTCAAAAGTCTCCGATCTGTCGGTCGCAATGCCGCAGTACCGCTAAAAATCGCAAATCACTGCCATTACTAGTAAAAAAATAATAATAATAATAACAATGCCATAAAAATGCCATAAATCTTTTCCATAGTTTGTAGACAATATAACTTTTTGCGCAAACCAATCAATATGCGCTTATTGCAATTTTTTTAACAAAAATGTGTAGAAGAATATATATTGGCCTAAACTGAAGAAGAAACGTTTTTTTTTTTTAATTTGGGGGGATATTTTTTATAGCAAAAAGTAAAAAATATTAGTTTTTTTTTCAAAATTGTCACTCTTTTTTTGTTTATAGTGCAAAAAATAGAAAACCACATAGCTGATCAAATACCACCAAAAGAAATCTCTATTTGTGGGAAAAAAGGACGCAATTTCGTTTGGGTACAGCGTCGAACGACAGCGCAATTGTCAGTGAAAGCGACACAGTGCCAAATTGTAAAAAGTGCTTTGGTCAGGAAGGGGGTAAAATGTTCTGGGGCTGAAGTGGTTAAGAGTAGTTTTTCCATAGCATAAAAAAGTTTTTTTAAATTTCACCCTCCCTGCTGAGTGTGTGCATATGTGCAGCCTCACTGAAGTGGGTCTAATGCCGCGTACACACGTGCGGACTTTTGCCGGCGGACTTAGTCCAGCGGACAATCCCGCCGGACTTTCCAGCTGGGTCCGCTGGACTTTCCGAGCGTGTGGACTTGCCCACACACACACGGACTTCTCCGGCGGATAATCCGCCGGCCAAAAGTCCGCAGGACTTTTGAAAATGAACGGACTTGCCCACACACGGAGCAGTCCGTTCATTTAGAACGTAACTTCAGGTTACGTAGCTAGCGTAGGCAGTAAATGCCGCCGCGCTAGCTCCGTGACCTGGCATGGATTTAAAGGGACTCCCCACGCCGAAAAAAACGGCGTGGGGGTTCCCCCCAAATCCATGTCAGGCCCTCATCCGAGCACGCAGCCTGGCAGGCCAGGAAAGGGGTGGGGACGAACGAGCGCCCCCCCCCCCTCCTGAGCCGTACCAGGCCGCGTGCCCTCAACATGGGGGGTGCCCTGGGGAAAGGGGGGCCGTGCGCCCCCCCCACCCCAAAGCACCTTGTCCCCATGTTGATGAGGACAAGGGCCTCTTCCCGACAACCCTGGCCGTTGGTTGTCAGGGTCTGTGGGCGGGGGCTTATCGGAATCTGGGAGCCCCCTTTAATAAGGGGGCCACCAGATACCGCCCCCCACCCTATGTGAATGAGTATGGGGTACGATGTACCCCTACCCATTCACCTAAGGTGTAAAATGTAAAGTACAAAAACACACACACTTTTGAAAAAATATTTTATTGCACTGCTCCGGGGGTCTTCTTCCGTCTTGGGGGTCTTCTCGCCGGACTCCTCCGCTCTCTTCTGCTCTTTTACCTAGCTCTTTCACGAGCGGAGGAGTCCGGCTACCTTCTTCGTCGCCGCCGCTGTCGTCTGGGGGTCTCGATCCGCCTTCGGGGGTCTTCCGGGGGTCTCTTCTGTTCTTGCGGCGGCCGTCGTCTTCCGCGCCGCCGGCGCCTTCTTCTTCTTCTTGTCCTTCTTCTTGTTCTTCTTCTTCTTCCGATGTTGACCCGATGCTCTCTCTGCCCGGAATGGCAGAGGCGCGCTGCGCTGGGACTTATATAGGGACATGGGGACAGGGTCACATGCTCATGTCACATGGTGACCCCGCCCCCTTGTGTTGTCACAGTCCCGGAGGATGCTGGGACTGTGACATCACAGGGGGGCGGGGTCACCATGTGACATGAGCATGTGACCCTGTCCCCATGTCCCTATATAAGTCCCAGCGCAGCGCGCCTCTGCCATTCCGGGCAGAGAGAGCATCGGGTCAACATCGGAAGAAGAACAAGAACAAGAAGAAGGACAAGAAGAAGAAGAAGGCGCCGGCGGCGCGGAAGACGACGACCGCCGCAAGAACAGAAGAGACCCCCGGAAGACCCCCGAAGGCGGATCGAGACCCCAGACGACGGCGGCGATGACGAAGAAGGTAGCCGGACTCCTCCGCTCGTGAAAAAGCTAGGTAAAAGAGCAGAAGAGAGCGGAGGAGTCCGGCGAGAAGACCCCCAAGACGGAAGAAGACCCCCGGAGCAGTGCAATAAAATATTTTTTCAAAAGTGTGTGTGTTTTTGTACTTTACATTTTACACCTTAGGTGAATGGGTAGGGGTACATCGTACCCCATACTCATTCACATAGGGTGGGGGGCCGGTATCTGGTGGCCCCCTTATTAAAGGGGGCTCCCAGATTCCGATAAGCCCCCACCCGCAGACCCTGACAACCAACGGCCAGGGTTGTCGGGAAGAGGCCCTTGTCCTCATCAACATGGGGACAAGGTGCTTTGGGGTGGGGGGGCCGCACGGCCCCCCTTTCCCCAGGGCACCCCCCATGTTGAGGGCACGCGGCCTGGTACGGCTCAGGAGGGGGGGGGCGCTCGTTCGCCCCCACCCCTTTCCTGGCCTGCCAGGCTGCGTGCTCGGATAAGGGTCTGACATGGATTTGGGGGGAACCCCCACGCCGTTTTTTGGCGTGGGGAGTCCCTTTAAATCCATGCCAGTTTACGGAGCTAGCGCGGCGGCATTTACTGCAGTCCAGAGGATAATCCCGCGGGATTGTCCCTTCGTGTGTACGCGGCCTTAGGCACACTGAATCCAACTTTGGAATCATGCGACTTCACTTGAGGTTGCACAATTTAAAAGTCGCATGTCACATGTTAGAATACATCTGTACGACTTCATGTACAGATGTCTATGCAAGTCGCACCTAAACTTGCAAAAAGTAGTGCAGGAACTACTTTCAAAATTGGTGCAACTCCAATGGAATCGGAGTCACAAAGACTTGACCGCTTCCATTGCAAACAATAGGGTTCGACTTGTCATGAGATTTAAAAAAATTAGTTGCACCGTTGTGACCAGGGACTTGGTCTTCCCACACACAGGTGTAGAAACAAGTGCTCCACATAGATTGGTAAAAAAATTTACAAAAATCTGCATTGCTGGACACTATTTTGCACACATACATGCACAAATACACACATACATGCGTATGACACATCCCAACAAAAGCTAGAAGAATTTTTACACACAAAAAAAACAAGTGTGATTGAAGCGCTAGGCACTGTATGGCAGGAGCGAGAACACATCTGGTTAAGGATATGGCATGGATGCCACAATGGGTAATAGATGGGTAAACCCAGATTGAAGGTTGGGGAGGAAGTCCATGTATGATAGGAATGGTCCATAAGTCCCGGGTAGTACCCAAAGAAGGGAAAACAGGAATTATGTAGCATAGACTTGTGAGGCAGCCGGTTGGTATAATGGAAAACAAGGACAGAGGAGCAGTGCCAATTTAAATGTAGCAATATATCAGCTTTTATTAAAGTAATGCACTCACTAGACAGTGAAGAATATAGGCACATCTGAAGACATCAGCCAAGTTGTTGCAGAGATCCAAAATGGCAGCTGGGAGGCGCGGTGTCAACACACCCAGCGACGCCAGTGGTCTCAGGTGTCTGGGGTGAGGAACAATTTTATGTGGGGAATATAATTATCTCTTAAGACCATAAGGGTCATGTTTTTTTCATAGATGCACATATAAATCAACTGCATCTGTCTCCTGATGAAGTGGACGTTGTCCCACGAAATGCATAGAGGTTACAGTTTCTCTAGATTAATTTTGCAAATGTAGCAAATTTCAGGTGCAGAGGCTACCAAGGATGACCACAATGTGGCATTCATCTTGGTGTCAGGGACCTTTTACTTTGTGTTACAAAGATATCCATATGTAGCTCTATCTTAGGTAGCTTACTGAGTCCCAGACCATAGCTCCCAGTCTATATTCTTCACTGTCTAGTGAGTGCATTACTTTTTAATAAAACCTTTTTGTTATATTGCTACACTTAAATTGGTGCTGCTCCTCTCTCCTTATTTTCCAATAATTTTTACACGTGTGTGTGTGTGAAAATGCACAAATTCAGGCATTTACTATACTGTCCATTCTTGTGTTTAATGCAGGAATTTTCTGCCAGGAATCTGATGTTCATACATCAGTACATGTACAAATAGCACTAATCCCATGAGGCTGCATTTATGTGTACCTATTTTTGTTCTGGAAGCGTGCTGCACATCACGCTCCCATCACATGACAAGGCTCCCCCAGGTCCCTTACTAACAATCAGAACCAAAAGGCCCTGTAACTGATCACTGGATCGCTGTAGAAGCTTCCGATTGGCTATCACAGTGATTAGTCACTGTTCAGTCCACTGTTTTTATTTCCCTCTTGAATGGAGAAAAAATATACATTGTATCTTTTTTTACTTAGTAGAGAAGCAACATGTAAAAAGATAATAATAATGTGTGTAAAAAATAATATTAATAATAAAACTATAAAGAAAAAATAGCTAGATCAGGGTTGATCTAGGTTAGAGTTAAGGTCAAGATTAGGCTCAAAGGTCAGGCTCAAAGTTCAGGGTCAATAGCCAGAGTCAAAGGCCATGGTCAGTGTATTTTAGGTAGGATTAAAAAAAGGCTTTTTAAATTAAGTATTAGTGTCAGTTAGTGTCAGTGTGTTTTAAGTAGGATAAAAAAGCAAAATGGTCACTATTGTTTCTGGGGCCTACTACAGGTACAAACAACAGATAACATACACATATGTTGTATCGCTGTAATTGTCAGGAGCAGACTTTATTTCGGGTTGTTCTCTGGTGGTAGGTTATGGTAATAACAAGAAATAGCTAAATTAAAAAGAAAAACCATGAGATATCCATTACCATTTATCACCAAATGAAATCCAATTTGTTCTGATAAAAAAAAAATCCACTTGGATAGATAGATAGATAGATAGATAGATAGATAGATAGATAGATAGATAGATAGATAGATAGATAGATAGATAGATCATACTGAGGTGCCTTGTCGTGGCTTCTGCAGCTTATGCATGTATTTTCAAATGTGTGCAAAGTAAACCCCTGTTTTTAATGTGAAGTGTGAACTGTTAGACAGGGCGATTGGGTTTGTTGCAGGCTGGCTGGTAAGTTGAGCTGGGAATTTCTGTTTGTTTTTGCTTGACATGTGTCGCCCTTCCATGTGCTCCTTGCTGTTAAGGCCAGTTATAGGTCGGGGCAGTTGCTGTTTGTTTGTACCATTGGTTATTTGGTGAGGGGGGTGCACTGGACACCTTCTCTGCCATGGTGCTATTTGCTTGGTGTCCAGTGCGCCCCTGTGCTTTTAAGGAGGAGTTGGCTCCCTCCAGGCATGCCTGTCCTCAAGCGATCCATTATTATATATGTGCTCCTACTATGGAGTGTCTCAAAATTTAGAGTTAGGACTGCAGATAATACTGAGGTGCCTTGCAGTGGCCTCTGCAGCTTATGGATGTATTTGCAAATATTTGCAAATGAAACCCCTGTTTTAACGTGAACTGTTAAGACAAGACAATTTGGTTTGTTGCAGGCGAACTGGTAAGTTGAGCTGGGAATTTTTCTTTGTCTTTGTTTGACAGTTTTACTAACATATGTCTAGGTTGCAAAACTATGTTCAGGCGCCAAGATTTGTTTTACTTTCGTCATTAAGTGTAAGATCTATTTTAATCTGATTACAATAATTAGTTATTAGTAGTAGAAAGAATGTCTACCCAAATACATTATCTTTCCTATGTACTGTAACTGTTCAAATGCTAGAATACCACCTGTTACATATTAAATCAACATAATATTTTTATTTTAAGATAACTGCATTTACAATAGATTAACAATAAGAAAAAAAAAACAATAGCAAATGCTACCTTTAGATTTACTTCTAGTAAAATTTACATTTTAAACTTGGTTGAAGCATAAAAGCCAAGAGTACCTGTTTTCAGTTGTCTTTACAATTACAGCAATTCAATTATTAACTTACCAGAACAGCAGTAAATGCCAAAAATGATCTTTGATTTGCCAGCACTTTGAGAAGCAGTTGTTTTAAGGCTCCCTGAAAGCACACATAAAGTATGCATAACTAAACAGTCCTGCTATATAGTGGGCAGCATGACATCTCACACATCTGTTGGGTACACCCTGTAATGGCTTATTTTCAAAAAAGTGCCATGACTAATGAACACACAGTGCCTTGATTGGCAATAAATCACTAAAAACACATTTTGTATGTGGATTAAGCTTACATACGTTCTCAGAATTTCCTGATAGGAATATTTTAGTTCTATGAAAGAATTCCCAACAATATTTATCTTAACTGGGTGTAACACTGGATACAGTTAATGAGTCATTAGTTTTAATGTGTTGCTGATCTTGCACATGGTTCTGTCTTTGGGCAATCATCTTTATAGAGAAATATTTTGCTAGTCAGACAGTGATTTGCTAGCTATATTAATACCTACAGTCTTCTATATGGCAATGTGGCCAAAAAATAGTTGTTGTCTTTACTGAGTAACTCAAGTAATGCAATAAACTGTAGTTGAGTTCTAGTAGGTATTGAACATTTACCAATATTGTAACTGACAAGTGGGGTTGGGCTGGAACTAGTATCTGTTTTATACATTTATGGAGATATAAAATCCATCTCACTTACCTCTACACTGGCTTTTATGCCTATGGAAAATAATGCAAAGTCCTACCCTTCCCTTATACATGTCCCTGCCTATATATCCTAGGATGTTCATTAGCACCAGTATTAACATCCAGAGAAGAAGTCAAACTTTGGGGAAATGGCAAGTCTTGTGTTGCAGTAAGATACATGCAGATGTGTGAAATGTCACTGCCATACAAACTGCTGTCACTCCTGTCATATATTGGCATCTATACAGAGTTAAGGTGACATTAAAGGTTCATTTCTTTTTTAAATAACAAACATGCCATACTTAACTGCTCTGTGCAGTGGTTTTGCACAGAGCAACCCCGATCCTCCTGTTTTCAGGTCTCACGCCGACTCTCCTGGCCCCTCCTCTTCAGCCAATGCTCCCAATAACAAACCGCTTGCTCTGGGGGCACTGGTGTGTGCTCACTCCCAAGCCCTGCTTTATACCAAGCCTCTCTCCTCATTGGCTCACTAACTGTGACTGACAGTAGCAGGAGGCAATGGCTCCCACTGCTGTCTCAGCCAATGAGGAATGAGAGACCTAGGAGAAGCTCAGCTCTCGCGCACATTGCTGGAATGAGAGGGAGCTTAGGTGAGTATTGGAGGGGCTGTGTGGGGGGGGGGGGGGTGACGGTAAAAAACCTTGAACCTTTATAACCACTTTAACATCAATAAACATGGGGACTAATGTAAATAAAGGGAACTGGGAGCATTAATTGTTTTGATGAACAAAAAAAGTCTTAATAAAAACTTTCACCTGCTATTTCTCAGTCTTTGCCACCGTACATGCGGTCAGACATTCCGATTACGAAATCCGTCGGATAATTTCCGACGGATTTTGTCCGAAACTGGTGTTGCACACACACGGTCGGACAGAGTTGTCGGAAAATCCGATCATTCCAAACGAGGTGACGTACAAAACGTACAACAGGACTACATACAGGGCAGTAGCCAATAGCTTTCGTCTCCAAATTTCTTCTGAGCATGCGTGGCACTTTGTGCGTCGAAATTCTCTACACACGATCGGAAAAAGTCAGATCGGATTTTGTTGTCGGAAAATTTTAGATCCTGCTCTCAAATTTTTTCCATCGGAAATTCCGACGGAAAAAGTCCGCTAGAGCCCACACATGGTCGGATTTTCCGACAACATAATCCGATCTGACTTTTTCTATCGGAATATCTGACCGTGTGTACGGGGCATTACAGAGGACCTGTGCTCTTTGGACGTTTTTCCAAGCCTATAAAGAATTGCAGACTCTAGGTTCATTCATAGTAACACCAAAGTTCATATTTGTTTAGATACGGCGTGAATACAATTTTTTCAGATGAAAGTTTTCTAATGCGGCGTACACACGGTCGGAATTTCCAATGGAAACAGTCCAATGGGAGCTTTTCATTGGATTTTCCGACCGTGTGTATGCCCAACGGTCTTTTTCTGTCGGAATTTCCGACGGACTTTGAATTGAGAACCTGTTCTCAATTTTTCTGACGGAAAACCTTTTCCGATCAAGTGTATGCAATTCCGACACGCAAAATTCCGACGCATGCTCGGAAACAATTCGACGCATGCTCGTAAGCATTAAACTTCCCTTTTATAGTGCTGTCAAATGTGTTTTATGCCGCTGTGTTATTGACCGTCGGAATTTGGTGTGATCGTGTGTAGGCAACACAGCTTGAGCGGAATTCCGTCGGAAAAACCATCAGAGTTTTTTCCGACTAGAACTCCGATCGTGTGTACGCGGCATAACACTGTAGGCTGTATTTGTGAATATGCCTGCAAAGACCGCTAGCCCTGAAAAAAATTGTCTAGATTCAATACAATCCTGTTGCTTGTGCTTCAGCAAGCTATATCACATGATATTACTGGCTTATACGAATCGGGAAAGTATAAAACTTACTTTATGTCCATTGTCCACAATTGCAGCAGATGTTTATTGTTTTAATCACTTGCATACAGATTGTTTTCCAGTTTTACAACACTCAAAACAATTGTAAATAAAAAAGTAACTTTGCTTTCATTGCAAAAACAATTTACAAACACAATTTTTTTTTTTACCATATGGATGATCAGAACCGAGATCCAATTTGCATTTTTACATAAATTATTCATGATTGTCTAACTAAAACATGTTGATAGCCCCAAAAAACGTGGGAAAGGCAAAAAACCAACTGTGTGATTTGTTAGGCTAGACAGTGACTTAAACTGCATTATCATTTTGAGTAGCATAAAAGACTCCATGAAATGATTCTTTAAAAGCCAAGTAAATCCTTGATTTTTTTAAGTGTTGAGGATTGCCAACTTACAGATAGAGCAAGTTTCGCAAAGCCAAGTCATGGGCTTGGGTTACTGTCCTAGATCTTTGACATTACCATCTGCTTTTAGCTAAGTCTATGTGTGTTAAATAATGCGCTGCTGTTTTGTAAATGTCTTCTAGTCATTCCCATATCTGTTAATGTTATTTATGACCTGGATGTAAATGGTTGAGAGGGTCCAAAACGTTATACTGCACCTCATCCCTATAATATTGAATGGAAGAATTGTGGGGGGTAGAACCAAGGGATTATAGTGGTGCCATTAATGTTCTTGTCAACAATGTAATTCTTTTAGAAAAAGTTTATTGAGGAATATTAAAAACACATAATTTTTATCATAAAGAAAAAGAAAGGCAAAGAAACAATATATCAACGCAGATACAGCCAAAGTTTGCAGTTAGGTATCTTAATTAAATATTGGTGTCTCAGCAATAATAATATAAAAATATAACCATAGGCCCAAAAGTAGCTTGTGGAAGGCCTAGGGAGAGATGCAGGCCGTCATTTTCCGACATGTTTCACCATTTCAATGGCTTCCTCAGGGAAATGCCTGCGATAATGATATTGTTCTAAATATAGAGCAATACACAATTGTAAGTATATAACAATGTAAGTGGCACATTTCAAGATATCGTTTGTAATTGAGTAAACAGGATGGCCAGATGGAAAACCAACTTGTCAGGCCCCCATACACATCATAGAAAACCAGAAACACTCACCTAGAAATTCCCAAAATTGGGTATATGGCTGAGATAACAAGCAGGGACCAGGCGGGGTTGCCAAAAGAGAAACCACCCACTGGCTGCAGGGGACGCACTAGACCTAGCAACAAAATTTTGTCATTAGTTCAAAGTTGGAGAGTTTGTTATTTGTTATATTTTTATAAGTGGTAGTGTCCCTTGTGGGGGAAGGAAGAAACTAATCCCCCATAATAATGGGTATAACACTATCAAGGGCTGTAGCCTCATACTTACGTAATTTAAAAACAAAAATTACTACTCAATGGAGCGGACAAGCAGGAGAGGATGATTGGAGGCGCCTATGGAATTGATTGGTTTGTATAATCCTTGCTGGATTGTTCACTATAGGAAAAGGCATGGAAAGCATTGTTTTAATATGCATCCATTATATATCCTTATTGGAATGCTATAAATTCTAAAATAAGGAACTTATAGCTAGACACAGCAAGTTATAATGTTTTATATAAGTAAGTGTAATAGCAGTAGAAAGTTACCTGTATTGGTGTGGTAAGTACTTGGCTCCAATAGCCACTTGAAAATTCATATAGTAACTGGTGGGAACATGCTACCCAAGCGTGCTCCAAAAACGGTGAGGCTGTTTAAATGTAGTCTCCTATAAGGGAGGCAGATGTATGAAAAACCAGTTACTAAAGGCTTTTAGAAAGTCAAAGTTAAGAGCAATGGGTAGGAAGCTTGTAACTTACTGGTATGATGATCCGATACAGAGTAGGCACCTCCGGTGTCCGACACTATGAGAAGTGCGGACAGCCGGCTTAAGTAGCGTCCCTCTGAGTAGGCGGCGTGTGTGTCGCCGCCCACTCAACGGACAAAATCGGCCAATGTGCATGCACTGCACTCCAGCTCAGTCAGGGCCTACAATGCCCATACTGCCTAGCGCTGAAGGCGCTGCATCACGTGACTTACGTCATGTCGGTGCGGGTACAATGCGCGCATGAGTTAGAAAGCAATGGCTTATGATGGGCGGACGCCTTAGACATATGGCGCCGCCCTTGGGTGTCCATGCAAAGCCAATGGGGGCACTCTAAATTCGGCGAACTCCGCCCAGTGCCCGCATGTTGCCAAGGTGATTAAAACATAGAGGAGCGTTTCTGGTATAGATATGCCGGGGAGCGAGAGGGGGAATCAGGGCACTGCCGCTCGGGACCAAGACACCTAGATTAGTCCCGGACAGGATATGCCTGCAACAGCGCTGGAGTGGCCCACCGCGGGAACAAAAGCCTGCAAATTGCAGCTCGCATAGCCCATCAGTAGGAAAAACCAGCACTAGCAATGCCATGAGGCCAATCCGTTCATCCAATCACAATACAAATTTATATTAGAAAAGGGGCTCAATACAGTTTGTTAAAAAAAGACTTATGTAGCAAAATAAAAATAAACAGGGCTTATTAACATGGCCAGTATTTAAGAGATCAATGTTTACTAATAAATTAGTTAAATACTGTTTTCATTGATTAATTGTTCACATTCTTATGAATTTGATACATTTGAAACAATTTTAACCATAGCATATAGTAATTTAAACGATGAAAGAGATTATTGAACAATACTGAGAATTTCTTTTCTCTGGGAGCATGCTTTGAGAGACTTGGGCTCAGTTCTCCCTGAATGGTGGAGGGAGAAGGGTGTTAGACAGTAGGAAGAAGGGAGGGGTTCACAACAAGCTTGTGATGGTCTAATTTGATATTGTTTACAGAAAAGATTTAAAACAAATATATTCATTTAACCCTGGCGATCGAGTCGCATCTAGGTTATGTATCCAACTTGTTTCCAACTGGAGCAGTAAATTGTCGATTTCCCCTCCACGGGTACCAACAGGAACATGCTCCAAAGCTGAGAATTGTATGGCATGTGGATCAAAGTTATGGAAAACACCTACATGACGGTTTATAGCTGTAGTGATCTTGCCTTTCAAAAGAGGTTTAATATGATCTCTTATTCTAACATAGAATGGTCTCTTTGCTTTCCCAACGTAGTAGCCTCAACAGCGGCAGGTTGCCAAGTAGACCACCCCCACTGTTTGACAGGTGATTCTATATTTTGGTTTGTGTATTTTACCATTAGGGAGGACCGTTTCTTTGGAGTTTGTAATAGTAGTACACATATCACAATTGCCGCAGGCAAATGTTCCTGTGTTGGTCTTGGTTGAACTGTCTTTAGGAGAGAAGTGACTGGATGTTAGTTGGTCACTTAGTGAAGGTGAACGTTGATATGTGATATCAGGATATGGCTTAATATAGTTTTGAATAATAGAAACTGCCGACAAGAGAGGCCAATATTTTTGCAAAATATCCCTGATTTGTTTCGATTGATTAGAATACTGGGTAATAAGGCGAACAGGTTGTGTTTTGTCTATAGTTCTTTGGCGAAAGATGAACTCATTTCTATTTAACTTTTTCACTCTGTTGAAGGACTTTTTTAATAAAGTATGGCTGTAGCCTCTATTGTTTCAAATGTATCAAATTCATAAGAATGTGAACAATTAATCAATGAAAACAGTATTTAACTAATTTATTAGTAAACATTGATCTCTTAAATGCTGGCCATGTTAATAAGCCCTGTTTATCTTTATTTTGCTACATAAGTCTTTGTAACAAACTGTATTGAGCCCCTTTTCTAATATAAATTTGTATTGTGATTGGATAAACGGATTGGCCTCTTGGCATTGCTAGTGCTGGTTTTTCCTACTGATGGGCTATGCGAGCTGCAATTTGCAGGCTTTTGTTCCTGCGGTGGGCCACTCCAACGCTGTTGCAGGCATATCCTGTCCGGGACTAATCTAGGTGTCTTGGTCCCGAGTGGCAGTGCCCTGATTCCCCCTCTCGCTCCCCGGCATATCTATACCAGAAACGCTAATCTATGTTTTAATCACCTTAGCAATATGCGGGCACTGGGCGGAGTTCGCCGAATTTAGAGTGCCCCCATTGGCTTTGCATGGACACCCAAGGGTGGCACCATATGTCTAAGGCATCCACCCATCATAAGCCATTGCTTTTTAACTCATGCGCGCATTGTACCCGCACCGGCGTGACGTAAGTCACGTGATGCGGCGCCTTCAGCGCTAGGCAGTATGGGCATTGTAGGCCCTGACTGAGCTGGAGTGTGGCGCATGCGCATTGGCCGATTTTGTCCGCTGACTGGGCGGCGACACACACGCCGCCTACTCAGGGGGACGCTACTTAAGCCGGCTGTCCGCACTTCTCATAGTGTCGGACACCGGAGGCGCCTACTCTGTATTGGATCACCATACCAGTAAGTTACAAGCTTCCTACCCATTGCTCCACTTAACTGACTTCCCAAAAGCCTTTAGTAACTGTTTTTTCATACATCTGCCTCCCTTATAGGAGACTACCTTTAAACAGCCTCCCCGTTTTTGGAGCACGCTTGGGTAGCATGTTCCCACCAGTTACTATATGAATTTTCAAGTGGCTATTGGAGCCAAGTACTTACCACACCAATACAGGTAACTTTCTACTGCTATTACACTTACTTATATAAAACATTATAACTTGCTGTGTCTAGCTATAAGTTCCTTATTTTAGAATTTATAGCATTCCAATAAGGATATATAATGGATGCATATTAAAACAATGCTTTCCATGCCTTTTCCTATAGTGAACAATCCAGCAAGGATTATACAAACCAATCAATTCCATAGGCGCCTCCGATCATCCTCTCCTGCTTGTCCGCTCCATTGAGTAGTAATTTTTGTTTTTAAATTACGTAAGTATGAGGCTACAGCCCTTGATAGTGTTATACCCATTATTATGGGGGATTAGTTTCTTCTTTCCCCCACAAGGGACACTACCACTTATAAAAATATAACAAATAACAAACTCTCCAACTTTGAACTAATGACAACATTTTGTTGCTAGGTCTAGTGCGTCCCCTGCAGCCAGTGGGTGGTTTCTTTTTTGGCGACCCCGCCTGGTTCCTGCTTGTTATCTCAGCCATATACCCAATTCTGGGAATTTCTAGGTGAGTGTTTCTGGTTTTCTATGATGTGTATGGGGGCCTGACAGGTGGGTTTTCCATCTGACCATACTGTTTACTCAATTACAAACGATATCTTGAAATGTGCCACTAACATTGTTATATACTTACAATTGTTTATTGCTCTATATTTAGAACAATATCATTATCGCAGGCATTTCCCTGAGGAAGCCATTGAAATGGCGAAACATGTCGGAAAATGACGGCCTGCATCTCTCCCTAGGCCTTCCACAAGCTACTTTTGGGCCTATGGTTATATTTTTATATTATTATTGCTGAGACACCAATATATAATTAAGATACCTACCTGTAAACTTTGGCTGTCTCTGCGTTGATATATTGTTTCTTTGCCTTATTTATGTGACATTATCTCTGGCCTCTCTTCCTGGCATGAAGCCTGCCTGGCTTGGACCAATCAATTTGTGCAGTAGAGGTTTCAGTCTTGTAGCAAGAATTTTTGCCATGAGTTTTACGTCTAGGTTTAGTAGCGAAATAGGCCTGTAACTCGAGCATTGTGTCAGGTCTTTGTCGGGTTTTGGGATCACCGCTATGTTGGCCGACAAGAAGTCGGGGGATACTGGACGTCCATCCGCAAGGGAGTTCAGGGCTGTTTGCAGATGTGGGGTCAGTATGTCTGCAAAGGTCTTATAATATATGGCAGTATAGCCGTCCGGTCCAGGACTTTTACTGGTCTTTAGTTCCTTTATGGCACACTTGATCTCTGATTGGTCTATGGGTTTGTCTAGTTCAGAGGAGTCCTCCATCTGTAGAGACGGTAAGTTAGAGTCTCCAATGAAGTTCCTGATTATCTGGTGTCTGTGTCCCTTAAGATCAGGGGGTTTATGTGGTGTGGGTAAGTTATACAGGTTATTATAGTAGTCCTGGAAGTGTTGTGCTATTTTGTTCGTTGTCCTATCCAAGTTTCCGTCCTTGTCACGGATGCCTAGAATTGTGTTGTTGGTGGTTAAGTCTTTTAATGCTTTCGCCAACATGTGTCCAGCCTTGTCTCCCTGTTCGTAGTACACCTTTCTCTTAAAGAAAAGGATGCGTTTGGTCTTATTTTCTAGCAATTGTCTGAGCGCTTTCCTAGCTTCAAGGAGTTCTGTGGCTGAGTGTGTAGATAGGGACTGCTTGTGTAGTGCTTCTAGAGCTCTGATTTTTTGTGCTAATGCTTGGATTTCAGCTTCTCTTTCTCTTTTCCTGCGAGCTCCTAAGCTCATCAGAAGTCCCCTAATGTTGCATTTGTGTGCCTCCCAAACAGTCAGTGGCGTCGCATCAGGTGTAACGTTCAGGGCAAAGAAGTCCTTTAGGGCTGTGTGTATTTGTGGGAGTAGAGTTGGGTCAGTCAGCAGGGAGGCGTTCAGTCTCCATTGTGGGGAGCTTCTGTTATTTGTGGTTAGGTCAAGATCCAATGAGATTGGAGCATGATCGGAGATTGATTGAATACCTATGTTGGCCTCTGACACCAAGTGTAGGTCTCTTTGTGTTATAAATAGGTAGTCAATCCTGGAGTGGCGGTCATGCGGCACCGAGAAAAAGGAGAAATCTTTATCATTTGGGTGTAGGTATCGCCAAGTGTCTACTAATTCTAATGTGTGCAGGAGTTTCTTAATCTGCTTTAAGATTTGAAATGTAATGTATGTTTTCCCTGAAGATGTATCCAGCAGTGGGTCTAAGGGGATGTTGAAGTCACCGCCCATAATTAAACGTCCTGTGCTGAAGCCCATCAGGGTTTCCACTAGTTGTCTGCAAAATGTTAAGTGACCGGTATTTGGGAAGTACACGTTAGCTAGTGTAGTGGGGATTCCTGCCAGGGACCCCTTTAGGAAAACGTACCTCCCTCCTCTGTCTCTTTGCCTTATTTATGACCTGCACTTTTATAGTCCAAATCCCAAAAACCTTTCTTAAAGTGGGGTGCCCCTTAAAAATAAAATTAAAAGTCAGCAGCTACAAATACTGCAGCTGCTGACTTTTAATAATCGGACACTTACCTGTCCCAGGGTCCGGCGATGCGGGGGATCGAAGCCCCGCTCATTCTCTGCTCCGCGGAAACTGCATTCTTACTGTGGGCACCCGACTGTGGCTTCACATCCAAGCACCCACTGCGCTTGCGCGACGGGCGCCACGCGCCGTTTTTACGCCGCGCAATCATCTGAGACCTGTCACGTGTCCCAGATGACTGACTGCGCTGAGGGGAAGTGATGTCACCAGCCCGGGCACTTAAGGAGGCAGACTATGAGGGACCCCCTAGCAACAGGCATTTAGAGGTGAATAAAACATTTTTTTTCCAATTATTTTAATTTTTTTAGGAATTTTAAGATATTTTTTTTTTTTGGTGGAAACACCACTTTAAGTAAGAAGCTTGATAGAGCATTGATATTTCACAATCACATACTGCGCTGAGCCATAGGTGGATGGGTCAGCAAGAATTTTCAAACACTTATTTTTTTATCCTTAAAAGTAAAGATTTATTTCCACACTGAGACTTTTAATTCACGGTAGTATTCCTTTTCAGCTTTTAAACTGAACTATGTGATAAATGTCCAGCCCCTGTCAAATGTGAAGGAAGCAGTCCAAATATGAGCATGTAACAGCTGCAAAAAAGATCTCATATCGCTGGAAAGTACATCTTTATTCATCATCATGCATTATCACTCCTGATAGTGTAACATTACACTTTGACTGAGGTTTACTGAATTTCATGCAATAAAATCAAAAGCTGATCCAGAAGAAGTGATGAATATAACACATCTTCTTTACTGGAGAAAGCATTGTACCCAGCATGACTGAACATCTGTATAAATACATGGCTCTGGTAATATATTTGATTCCATTGTATTCAATGTGCATAAAAGTTTAAGTAAACTTTTTGAATAAACATGTTAAATATTTAACACCACATCTTGGAATAAAGTTATTTATGGAGCCAACATTAAAATGGAATAATGTAAAATTCATAAAAAAAAAAAAAGGACATAACATAAACAAGTCATTAAGGCATAACTGTTAATTTACTCCATGTTTTTTTATGAAATAAAAACATAAAGACACATGTGAATACAATTAATTCACTACTGTATTCAAGAACTAAGATGAAGCATACCAAAGTTTCCCTGTGGCTGCTGAACAGCGGTAATGTAATGATGTCATCATCATAAATGCAAATCCGGATGATATTCATGGTTATTTGTATAATGAGGGGGTAGTTTATAAGTTTTCACTTTCTGTGAAGTAGAGTCTTGTATAGCATTTTCCATCCATTATAATTTACCATACAGGTACCGCTGCACACTTTTATTCAACACCAGTGTAAGGTAAATGAAACACAGGCTCAGTGACGTATCATTCATGGATGCAATGTATACGGTGCACATGGGCCCTGAGGGGGGGTGGTGTCCTCACACACTGCACCCATAGAGGAGCTGCTGCTGCTTCAACTCTCCTATAGTATCCCCCCTCTTCTCTTATGTGCCCCACCCCATAAAACAAATCCCCTGTGGCTCCCAAGAGGGGGTTTAACTTCCCGAAAATATCCCCTTCTTCTTCAATCCCCATACTGAGCCCTCCCTCACCGATCCCTGGCACTCCCTCCCTGCAGCGCTGCTGGCTAGCGTCCCTCCTCCCCCTTCTGGGAGCTTCAGCTGCTGTAGGGAGTGCCTGGGGTATATGCCTGTATGTACGGTCCCCCCACCATAGCACCAATCCCTAGCTCCCCCACCTTCAGGGCTGCTGGTCGGCTTCCCCTCCTCTCCTTCCCTCTGGCTCCAGCTGTTGCTTTGGATGGGATCAATGTCAAGATGGAGAAAGAAAGAGGGCTGGTAAACATGTCATTCAGTAAGAGGCTGGTAAACATGTAATGTTTAACAGCCTCTTCCTGAATGAACACAGTGAGAGATCCAACCACTCCTGTGTTCACTCATCACTGAAGCACAGTAACTGTTCGAGTCAAGACCATCCCTATTGAAAAGTAGTTCAAATACTGCGCCAACCTCAGATTTGAGCAGCCAAATATGTATTGTGAAATATATAACTAATGTGTAGTGCTAATGATGTATATAATACACAAGGACCTAACCAGAATGGAAATCTGGAGGCCGATTGTGTTATAGATACCTGAACTCACATATAATATAATATTGAAAACTGGAGTGTGAGTGAATTTTACAAGCAAACAGATAAAACAGTTGGGTGTGCAAATCCCATAGCAACTATTTATAAGAAAGCTTCCATATAACATAAAAACAATAAAAATGTATACCCAGATATGACCTGAAAATAGTATAAATATATTCTCAAATGCAATGTAATATAGTGCCTATAATCCGAGATATACTGTTCCAAAAAATGGAATCGCACAATAAAGATAAACCACACACACAAAAAAGCTGATGAAAGTCCGTAATGATGTACTATGTACTATGTGCTATATTAAAAAAGGTTCAATTGAACAGGTAAAATGTGCAGTAAAAACGTGGCTCAGCAAGCATATTAACACTACGTGTTTCATCTGCATAGACTTTGATTGGGGTACCCCAGTCGATACCCCAGTTGAAGTCTATGTAGACGAAACACATCACATCTGGGTATACATTCTTATTGTTTTTATGTTATATAGAAGCTTTCTTATATACCTCAAGGTGCACCCACCCTTTTGAATCAGTGTTGTAATACATTTTTCAAGTTTTTTCAAATTTTTTGCGTTAATGCGATTTTATGTGATATTTGATCGCCTACATATTTTTACTTTAATCACATTATTATTTATAGTATTTGGAATCTTTTGTGATATACTACCGGTACATAATATTCCTTTGTTCATATATAGGTATATTTGAGTATATGCGATTTCACATAATTTAAATAGTTGCCTTGGGATTTGCACACCCAACTGTTTTATCTGTTTGCTTGTAAAATTCACTCCAGTTTTCAATATTATATTATATGTGAGTTCAGATGGCTATATGCGATTTCACATTGCTTATGCAGTCGCATTCTGAAGTCGCATGTTCCAGTTACACATTTAATTGTTTTCTTTTGGTTGTAACTTTTATACACTCTAGCCATTGAGTGTTATATTATTGTATCTATAACACAATCTGCCTCCAGATTTCCATTCTGGTTAGGTCCTTGTGTATTATATACATCATTAGCGCTACACATTTATTATATAGAGATCATCCCTATTGACAACTAATGAAGACAGTAAGAGGAGCCACGAGTGGAGTGTGGCGGATACATTTTTTCATATTTCTGGCAGGAGCTTTCAATGTTAGCCACTTTCTGAAATTACTAGTCAATTGACTGTGCTGACCCAGAAGATTTAATACTGTGTGAGTCTCCAAACAGATCAGCAAAGGCAGCCAGAATTGGTTTTAGTTCTACTGAACATGGCCTGTTTATTGTAAACACAGGTTCATTTAGCTGAGAGAGGACATTGTATAATGCAATATTCCAAGCCACATGTATGCTATTCACACAGAAAAGGTCTGTCCTACTCTTGGCATAGTAGCGATTCCATATCCAGGACTGCAGATTCAGGTACTTTTACCTACAAGAGCAGAGTCCAATGCCAGAGAAAACAAACAATACAACATATGTCTTTGGACAGCTTTATGCCTTTTGATTTTTGGGAAAAACTTTAGATCCAATCAAAATATTTGAACACCAGAGATCTTTTAAATTTGTCATTCTTCCCTCTGACATTCCAATATTCTAGGTTAAGATTACTTAGAGAGTTCACATTAAGACTGGCCTTACAATCTACAAACCAGATACAGGTCAACTTGTCATGAATGAATGAATGAATGAATGACTTGTATAGCGCTACCTATGCGAACTGAATCGCCTCAGGGCGCTTTTGGTTGAATAGACCTTGGAAAATATAGATAATAGACACAAGTGTATACACGTGTTTCAGGGCTGTCTTCAATATTGATTGAGCCCTGGGCAAACAGTTTCTTGGGGGTCCCCCTACATTCTGAGATATACAAAAAAATAGCAGATTGGCTCAAAATCAGTTTACTGCAGCAGATCACGCAGTGAATGAAATTGGTTGCCACAGATTACAGCCTATCCTTACCGCTCACTGATGGTTGCAGGAGATTACAGCAGATCACTACTATTCACTGATTGGTTGCTACAGGTTACTGCACACCATTACTGCTCACTAATTGGGTTGCTAGAGGTTACTGCACACATTACCGCTCACTGATTGGGTTGCTAGAGGTTACTGCACAGTGCACACACTTACCGCTCACTGATTGGGTTGCTAGAGGTTACTGCACACCCTTACAGCTCACTGATTGGATTGCTAGAGATTACTGCACACCATTACCACTCACTGATTGGGTTGCTAGACATTACTGCACACCATTACCGCTCATTGATTGGGTTGCTAAAGATTACTGCACACCATCACCGCTCACTGATTGGGTTGCTAGAGGTTACTGCACACCATCACCGTTCACTGATTGGGTTGCTAGAGGCTACTGCACACCATCACCTCTCACTGATTGGGTCACTAAAGATTACTACACACCATTACCGCTCACTGATTGGGTTGCTATAGGTTACTGCACACCATTACCGTTCACTGATTGGGTGGCTAAAGATTACTGCACACCATCACCGCTCACTGATTGGGTTGCTAGAGGCTACTGCACACCATCACCTCTCACTGATTGGGTCACTAAAGATTACTGCACACCATTACCGCTCACTGACTGGGTTGCTAGAGGTTACTGCACACCATCACCACTCACTGATTGGGTTGCTAGAAGGTACTGAACACCCTCACTGATTGGGTTGCTAGAAGTTACTGCCCACATTCACTACTCACCCATTGGTTGCTAGAAGGTACTGCGCACTGATTCCTGTAACTCATTCACAGTGTCCCCCTCTGTAAGCTGCTCCAGTCCAGCCTCTGCTTTATAGATCCACCCTCCTCCACTGCTGACAGAAGGGTGAAGGAGAACTTGTCTTTCATCTTAGCCCTGCTGACCAGAGAAATGGCGGGGGCAAGGGGGGCACTGACCATGACCAGAGAAGGGGCGAGCGGGGGGAACATTGACCGTGACCGGAGAAGGGGCATGGGCAAGCAGGGGAACACTGAGCCACTCTCCCTCACTTCCTATAACAGCCGCTAGTGACAAACATAGGGAGAAGCGAGATGAGCAGGCCACAGCACATACAGACCACAGCTTGCCTCTCCCCTGTCACACTCACATTCAAGAAGCAGTTGCTTTTGGGACCCCCCAACAATGATTGGGCCCTGGGCCACTGTCCCTTTTGCCCCGCATTAAAGACGGCCATGATTTGTTTTATAAAAAATAACAAATAGCAAAAAAAATGTACACTGCCAACATCCTGGTCCTATTAATTCATCCAACTACAAGAAGTCTATAAAAATTAACAATGATGACAGCCTTATGCCCTTTATCTACTGCAAATATACTGAGAAATTACCTATGCCTTAAATTACCTAAAGTTGCCCTATCTCTATTTTATTACACAAAAGTTAAGTGAGAATTAATAATAAGGGGACGATAAGTCAAGACAAAATAAAAAAAAAGATGCCTGGATTTTTCTCTGAACACAGGAAGAAACAATGCTATGATGACTTGTCTCTTGCCCAAGCCTTCTGCCAAAGAAGAAAAAAAGACTACTCTTTCATCATCTCGCTACCCTAAATTTAAGAAATAATTTACAATTTACATAATGGTATTGCATTCCAGTAGAAATCTGTTTTAACATGTCATTGTCTATGTAACTGGGGAGCAAAGTAGCATATCTATCTTGGAAAACATTCAGACAGTTCAAGTATTTAGAACTAATCTCTAGACAGATATAAAAGACACAAATTAATGAAGCTCTTGTTAATGCAGCATTAAGATACTTTTTTAAATGCAAGCAGTGCAAGTACCCAAATCTCATCTGGTAATACCTTGTACAGCAAGGCTGGAGTGTCAGAGGAAGAAGCAGCACAAGAAGCCAATCCATTAATGTGAAAACAAGAAGCATGCTGATAGAAGGAGAAAGCAGGGTGACAGAGAGATGAGCTAATCACTGCTCTGCTTCTCTTTGCACATCCCAGTTACACCAGCGCACACAGATGTACGTCGGCAGAATGGCATGGACAGGCAAATGGGCGTACACGTACGTCCCTTTAAATTTGCCGTCGTGACATCACGTGCGGATCGCGGGTCCCACGAACGTCTCACGGGAAGTAAGAACGGGGAGATGCTATAGTAAACAAGCATCTCCCCATTCTGCCTAGCAACAGTGTCACTGATCTCTGCTCCCTGTGATTGGAGCAGAGATCAGTGATGTGTAAAACACAGCCACGCCCCCCACAGTTAGCAACATTTCCCTAGGACTTAACCTCGACACGGCCACCTCCTGGTTAACCCCTTCACTGCCAGTGTCATTTACACAGGAATCAGTGCATTTGTATAGCACTGATTGCTGTATAAATGACAATGGTCCTAAAAATAACGCAGGGGGGATCAAATACCACCAAAAGAAAGCTCTATTTGAGGGGGAAAAAAATACATCAATTTTGTTTGGGAGCCACGTTGCGTGACCGTGCAATTTTCAGTTAAAGCAAAACAGAATTTTATAAAATGTCTCCACATTAGGTTTTTTAACCCCTTTAGGCATGCTGACCCCTCCTATTTTTAAACTTGGTTCTGTATTTCAAGCAGGATCAGGCCTTGAGGTTCAGGTAGCACAGCTGGGGCACGGCCACTCCTGCATCCTCATTGTCAACACTGACAGCTTAGTCCCACAAATTACACTGGGAAAGCATGGAGTTCTGCACTCTGTGTAATCTATGTAGCCTTCATTAATAAATTACATTTATGTGGATAGTGTAGGACAAACATTTTTTAAACAAAAAGTAGCCGCTTAATTAAAGCAGAGCTACACCCAAAAGGGTTTGCACCCTCCATTCCCCCTCCACTGCCACAGTTGTCACTTTTTGGGGGGGAGCAGGGTACCCACTCCCACTTTCAGGTAAGATTGCCGCACGGCAATCTACAACATTTCCGGCCCCTTCTCCCCCCGCCTTCTGGGACACACAGACCATTCAGAAAGCACAGCACGTCTCGCGAATGCGCAGTAGGAAACAGGCTGTGAAGCCGCAAGGCTTCACTTCCTGTTTCCCTTACTACAGATGCCGGCACCAGAAGCCGATTGACAAATCAGGTAGGGGTGCCAACATCGCAGGATCCCTGGACAGGTAAGTGTCCTTATATTAAAAGTCAGAAGCTACAGTATTTGTAGCTGCTGACTTATTTTTTTTTTTTACAGACTGAGGTCCTCCTTCACCATAATTATTTTTTATTGACTCTTGTATTCCCTTCTTCCCTTACCTATTTTTTGCTGTTTTTTTTACCAGTCATTTGTAGACTTTTTGAAGTTCTGAGTAGTCCATGTAGTCACTTTACAAATAGTTCCAACACAATACAGTAAGCAAGCAAAAAAACCTCCAATTGTGATAAACATTTCCATTTATTATACATATAAGACATATATATTTTATAGTTGGCATCATCGAATGCCTGCAGCTTCAAAATGCACTACGTTTTCATTGTGTGGACTTGTAAGTTTAGTGGACAATAAAAAGCAGCACTGATGTAATGCTTCCCCAATTTCAGATAAGATAGGAATTGAAAAAAAAGAGAAAATAGGCTTAAAAAGAAATCTACTTACAGAGTGATTGGATTACCAAAGAACCTGCAAAATAAACAATATGTGTTGCCAAGCAATCAATCATATTCTAGCAGTTGTATTCACACTGAAAGTATGAACCGTAAAAAGAAAACTAAAACTTTAGGTTGCTGTAAAGAATTTTGCTAGATGAGTAATGAACAAAACGAAGCTATGAGAACACATTAGTGATCTATAAAAAACTATCTGAATATTGCAAAGATAAGGCTGTAGATAAAACACACGACATGTACAGCCTTATATTTGAAATCTTCGGATAGTTTTAGATTACTAATTAAAAGTTAGGTTTTATTATGTTTATGTGCTGTGCTCCAAGATCAATTTTTTTTTATACTTCTATGATACAATTGTGGGCACAGAGTTTGCCTGTGTTTTTTAATGTGTTTTTTGTATATAACATTTATCATTGTAAAAAAATTTTAACAGTTCTTATTTCGGTCACTTTCAAAAATGTGTCTTAATATCTTATTCAAAATGTATTTATCTAATAATGCTGGGAATATAATTAATCAATAATTATAATTCTTATGTGGATCAGTAAGTTATATGTCTTTGAGAACAACTAGCAAAACTAGAAAAAACCTGGCCGATCAGCATAACAAAAATTTTAGCTGACAAAGGCTCTGTGAGGACATAAGAAACATTGAACCTCAGCACTGGATGTGTCAGGATAATACAATGAATTGCACACTTCTAGGTTTGTGACCTGGAAAAAGACACCTCTTCTGAGCGTGATTTGATCAGCCTCTAATGTTACAAGTATAGATTATCTCTCTATATCCAATTTCATTGTCTCCAGTGATTCTGGAAGATGAAAACCTTTGAAATGAATGAAAACGTATAGCGAGCATTACTGCACACCTGGTTTTTATACTTTTATTATTGTTATTTTTTGTTCTTTCTTCCAGAGTTGTGCAGATCAGTGCATGTGATAATTTAATCCTATATTTTATGTGGGTTGGACATGCATATGGATCTGCTTTTATTATTAAGTTCTTGCTACCAGTTGGGAATTACTTCTTACTGGCAACTTATTGTAGAGTGTTGAGATAAAATTTTTAACTTATTGTATTATATTACAAATCACGTAGCGCATTTCATGGGGGAAACTGTTACCAACTCAATGGGCCATAACATTCTAGTCATTTTACTATGCATGCTTTTTGTAGGCCGCTGAAACTTAAACATTGTCACTGGATCATCAAACCCATGTTGTATTTTCTGTGTTGGATAAGTATGCAATACATCAGACCAGATTGCATACAATTTGTATTTGTTATGCCTAAGATGTAATTTTTTTTTCTATTTCCTACCAATTCTTTGTTTAGGAAAGCAGCTATTTGCAATATTTGCACACAAGTTACAGCATATATTAACAAGGGTGGGTTTCTATATGTAGCCAAGCTTTGTTATGCCTAAAATAAAAAAAATTGGTTGTCTCAGTGGTATTTGAGTATAAAAGCTATTAGCATGCACTCACCATATAATAATAAAACTGTGACAAGTGAGCACAGCTATCATTAAAGTGGGAGTGAACTCTTGTGGATGATTTTTACCTACAGTGAGTAGTATTTGATCCCCTGCTGATTTTGTATGTTTGCCCACTGACAAAGAAACGATCAGTGAATCATTTTAATGGTAGGTTTATTTTAACAGTGAGACACAGAGTAACAACAAAAAAAAAATCCAGAAAACCGCATTTCCAAAAAGTTATAAAAAAGTATATGACCCCTTCGCAAAACATGACTTAGTACTGGTGGCAAAACCCTTGTTGGCAATCACAGAGGACAGATGTTTCTTGTAGTTGGCCACTAGGTTTGCACACATCTCAGGAGGGATTTGCAGATCCTCTCCAAGTCCTTAAGGTTTTAAGGCCAACGTTTGGTAACTCAAACCTTCAGCTCCATCCACATATTTTCTATGGGATTAAGATCTGGAGACTGGTTAGGCCACTCCAAGACCTCAATGTGCTTCTTCTTGAGCCACTCCTTTGTTACCTTGGCCATGTGTTTTGGGTCATTGTCATGCTAGAATACCCATCCATGACCCATTTTAATGCCCTGGCTGAGGGAAGGAGGTTCTCACCAAAGATTTGACAGTACATGGTCCCATCCATCATCCCTTTGATGTGGTAAAGTTGGTTGTCCCCTTAGCAGGAAAACCACCCCCAAAGCATAATGTTTCCACCTCCATGTCTGGTGGTGGGGATGGTGTTCTTGGGCAGCATTCCTCTTCCTCCAAAAATGGCAAGGTGAGTTGATGCAAAAGAGCTACATTTTGGTCTCATCTGACTACAACACTTCCACCCAGTTCTCCTCTAAATCATTCAGATGTTCATTAACAATCTACAGATGGGCCTATGAATAAGCTGTCTTGAGCAGGGGGGCCTTGTGGGTGCTGCAGGATTTCAGTCCTTCACAGCAATTGTTTTCTTGGTGACTATGGTCCCAGCTGCCTTGAGATCATTGACAATATTCTCCCATTTAGTTCTGGGCTGATTCCTCACCATTCTTATGATCATTGAAACTCCACAAGGTGAGATCTTGCATGGAGCCTTAGGGAGATTGACAGTTATTTTGTGTTTCTTCCATTTGAGAATAATCACACCAACTGTTGTCACTCTCTCACCAAGCTGTTTGAAGATGGTCTTGTAGCCCATTCCAGCCTTGTGTAGGTCTACAATCTTGTCCCTGACATCCTTGGGCAGCTCTTTGGTCTTGGTCATGGTGGAGACATAGGAATTCCCCCCCAGAACACTCTGATCAACACTCTTAGCCATTGGCTAAGAGCACTGATCAACAGCCAGTCGGATGCCAGTTTTCCAGCATGCTTGCCCGAAGATGCCAAACATCGGACCAGCTGGCATACACCCGTGCCGAATGTCAGACGTTTTTATTGAACCAGCTGATGTCGGCCGTCATTCGACCCATGTGTACGGGGCTTTAGGGTTTCCATAAGTTTTATTTGTTGAATACAAAAATTTCTTTCTTTTTTTATTATTGACATGACAAAGGCAATACAATATAATTTCACTAATAAAATATTGTTTGTGATAAAAGTAATAATATTTTGTATATAGACAGTGTGTGTGTATATATATAGGCTAGTATGAGAATTACAACTAGGTTGAGCTATGTAATGAATATTTTTTTCTCCAGAAAAGCCCAGTAGGAGGTTCCTGGCCGCTGTGCTTTCTGGGAAGGAGGTATTTATTGGGCAGAGCCATGTGCTCTTGTATCATTCATTGCCTCGGGTCCCTCCTGGTCCGAGGGTGTGTTGCTACAGTTTCTGCAAGTAAGCCCAGAAGCCTGTCTGGGGCCTACTAATCCTGTGGTGGTCCGTAGGCTGACTTGCCTCTGTGGAAGAAGCCGAGCCAAGCTGAGGAGTTTCAGGGGAGGACCCTTGCTGGAGATAGCCAGGATGAAGGCTGGTCTCTCAGGAGGGCCTGGTGACTCATTTGGAGGATGCATCTATATCTAAACTACTCTTACAGTGTTGCCGGATGGCTTAAATTTTCTGACACTGTGAAGCTGAATCCTATTCTACAATCTAAACTGTGGTAACTAACTCCTGGCTGCTAAGTCTGTGAGAGAGGCTTATCCAAGAGTGCTACTGGCTGCTAAGTCTGTGAGAGAGGCTTGTCCAGGAGCTCTACTGGCTGCTAAGTCTGTGAGAGAGGCTTATCCAGAAATTCTACTTGCTGATAGGTCTGTGCGAGAGGCCTCTCCAGGTATTCAAGATCTGCTAAAAGAGAAATATGTTTTACCTTTGGATTCAAGGAGTCTGTAAGTGATCTGCAAATGGTATCTGAAACCTCCCCTAACCCTCTCTCTTACTACTTCTTCCAAGTTCCTTATTAAAGCATTACAAATATATAAAGTGACTGGCACCCAAATTCTGTTCTAACTTCCCATTATAGCCATGGACTCATGGGTGATTGTAAGCTTGCCCCTGGAGGTACCTTTTTGCTCCCCATAGACCCAGGGGGCGCTACATTTTGGCGCCCAATGTGGGGCCTGGCCGAATAAGTTTGCTGTTGTCCCTAGCAACCAACTACAACTCAGTAATTTCGTCATGGCACCGTGGGGATTGTGAACTGTGTAAAGCCCTTAAGACTGTTTCCAAAGTGCTGCACTATTCGCTGAGGAAGATCCCAAGAGTCTCTGCTAAAGAGGGGTTCCTGGACTTTGTCACTTTCTCCAGGAAAAGGGGTTAATTGCAAGATCACATTTATGACTGCGTGAGCTGTGGGTGGAGTGAGAGAAGCCCGGGAGCTACGTGATCAGAAGAGCAAGTGGGAGGTGTTACTGCCTGCTGCCGCGTGAGACGCTGTGTGTGTGTGTCTGGCGCTGAAGAGAGAAACTTTGCTGTTACTACATGGAAGATCACAGGCCAGTCATGGCAGAATTTTCTCTTGTGCAAACTAGAGTGGGGTCCAATATGTTTCCTGACGGCACCGCTGCAAGAGCTATGCTGTCTGAAACCCTGCTATCAGAAACCGGCATGCGTCTGAAGCCACGTGGTCGGTTTGTGTTGTATACTGTTGGAGACCATGAAATGCTGGGTATGTTATGCCACATGTGTGAAGGACTGGCCGTACATCTCCATCCATTTGTTCGTTGCCTGCACTGAGGGGATTACCAGTTTTTTTCTGTGGAACAACCGACCATGCCGCCCTGTGCCTACAGAGTTTATTGTTGCTACAGTGGAGTCTGCTGCTTTTGTTCCTGCTGGAAAACCTACGCTCATTGCGCCTGCTACTGTGAGTGTTAAATTTGATGATGTCGCTGCTACTGTTCCTAAAGTGCCATCAGCAGACATCGCTACTGTGCCCGCTGCACCTGTCCAGAAGAAGGTGGGCTATGTAAAGGCATCCCACGGCCGCAGTCAAGACTTACCCCAGAGACCACCAGAACCGGAAACCGAGGAAGGCATCACTCCTGGGAAATCCACGTCAGGAACTGGTGAGACATCTGGGACAAGCATTTCAGTGGGGTCAATGTGTAAATATAGGTCCGCAGAAGAATTTAGGGATTCTGAGCTGAATTTCTTGTCTGATTTATCTGGTGATGATGAACTGTTTGAATCTATGTCACAAGAACTATTGTGGGCTAATAGTGAGGATGTTGCTTCTACCTTCACTTTCCCAGATTGGGCAGCTTTAGACTTTGGGGAGACATCAATTAGTGTGGAAATGCCAAGTGTTACTAGTGAGCCTCTGCCTAAAGTTATCAGTCCAGCTGAAACTAAAAAGTTGTCTGCTAAAGCCATGGTGCAAACATCTCTGAATCCGTGTGTGTTTCCTGGATTGGGGAATACCAGAGCCTTGCCAAAGCTTGCTTGCTTACAAAGAGTGCTCAACAAAACAGTTGCTACAGAATATGGCCTGGAATTTCCATATGTTCCTTCAGAGACTATGCAAAAATTTGAATCAAAGCGAGAGGAGTGGTACAGTGAAGCTATCTGGGACTACCTGTCTGTGCCAAACCCTTTCAGAAAAGCTGGCTATTCGTCTGTCATGGATGAGTGTTATGACGGATGCATGCTTCAATGGAACTATGGCTGGCATATCTACTCTGACAAAGTGGTCATCTGCAGGCCTGGAAAAGAAAATGTTGTTTACTATGTTACTACTCTGGATAAACAAGGGAAGCCAGTTACAAATATATAAAGTGACTGGTGCCCAAATTATGTTCTAACTTCCCATTATAGTCATGGACTCAGCCCTGGGGTGAATGGAGTACCTTTTTGCTCCCAGTAGACACAGGGGGGTGCTACTTATATATATATATATATATATATATATTTATATTATATACATTATACGGTCATTAGATATCCACGTCCCCTTTTGGCCTTGAATGACAGATATGTGGTATCTCTTGGTACCTTAATAGTTTTGGGGGGAAAAAACACTTTTGCGTGATTTCGAAAGTTATGAGGCTGATCTCTTATATATTATTGTTTTCCTGTGTGTGATAACGTACTGTAAGTTACCAATAGGTAGAAATCAACATTCTAGCAACTAAGTTTTGTCCTGGATTCTAATGTTAGCTATTTTATTTTTAAAAATTCAAAGGCTACAACATAACAACTGTACAGGAAATTGTGTTACCAGTTGCAGCGCAATTTCTCTTCTATTCATTGTAATGTATTATACTAGACTACTACAAATCAGATACAATTACTAATGTTTTTCTTTGTTTCTTTTAGACGGCTCTTATTGGTGATGACTCAGCAAATACATTTAAATCAAGTGTGACTGTGCCAATGAAAGTGCTGGAAGTTCTACGGATCGTGCTAATATGTCTGGGTGGTGTTATTTTCCTTTCCTGTTCTATAACTCTTTGTGTTAGAAGCTCTAAGAAGTAAGTCTACTAAATGTATGCAAAAGTTAGTGCCCAGTCTAATTTATATTTTTATTCATTTAATGCTGACTCTAAATGTAAAAAACACTGAATCTGTATTGAATTTCAGCCTGTTGTAATCCACTTCATGCAGCACTGTAGAGAACAATGGACAGCAATCTGGGACAATCAATGCCTACTGCTTTGCATGGTGTGGTCTGTGATAATGCTCACAGAAGGGGAGAGCAGAGGGATGACTTCATCAGAGTGCTGCTGGACCTTGTTTTATCATAGACAGGGACAGTCTTGGACTGGGCTGCATTGGCTCCAGGCCCCAGGTTTGCTCTCTGGCAGGTGTTCCTGGAACACATATTGGCTGAACATAATTATAAATCCTTTTGGCACCCTTATTTAGGGTGTAACATGGCTCCATTCACACAGCCATGCCATTTGTTCAGAGTGCTTAGATGAAACACAGGATCTCTATCTTCCCCTCACACAGAAAGGCGATCTGCCTTGTTTTCATAGGCAGATCACCATCCAGCCTCTCTCAGGAACGATCGCCTGGTGCCGGCGAGCATCGCCTCCACCAGACCTGCTGATTGGCTTTCGCTGTGTCCAATCACAGCGGGAGTGGGTCACCAGCGGCGCATATGTGTGCCCCAGATTTAGGTTTACAAATACTTAAACTGTTCAACATTACTACTTGTTAAAGTAATTTTTTGCATTTATTTTTTTTAGGAAATAATTGCTATTCCGGACACAAACTGACTTACTGAAAAAAATGTGAAGACAACAATAGGATGAAATGTAAACTACTGCATCAAGTCACAAAAAGAGGTTGATTGCATCAGCATGAATCTTAAATGATAGCCAGTGATTATGTTTAATACAGATCAAAAAATAAATAATTTTTCAAACATTTAAAAAAATAAAAGTGCTAAGGTAGTCATACACATTGTACTGTAAATGTACGTGTTATTTGACTACATTTGTATAGTGGAGATTTGAGCTCTGTCTTGTTGTATGATTAGGTAACATACCCACAGACACAAGATGTTTAGTATAAGACAAACTATTGCAGACTAGAAATTAGGTAACCATTTTACCCAACAAATACATTTTCAAAAATGGGAAGACTGGTAAAATATTTCACAGGAGGGGCCTTATATAAAATCTACCACACATCCACTATTAGACATGCTAATAACATTTTGAACTGCATGTTTTTCTTATTCCATTAAGAGAAGTGTCGAAACTCTCTACACATTTCATGAACAATGTTTACTTCTTCAGGAGTGTTGCTGCCGTTCCATTAATGGAATACGCAAAGTGGGTAGCTTTATCTACAGCAGCTTTGTGTGCAATAATCCATAGCAGCCAATCAGCAATTTTCTATGATCGGTCTAATTCATTGTAGACTAATGAAAACAAATTAATGACTGGTTGCAATCTTAGTTTTGCACTTTGTTGGAACATGAGCCCCATTAAAGGCAAGTGTGTAATCATTTTCGGTGACCTATACATTTAATATATACTGTCATCCATTGATTACCAGAGAGTCAAGAAACTGTGCTTTATTTAGCACGTTTATTGTAAAAGTCTTATCTAAGAGCAGAGCACCAGAACACACATACCATTATCTGTATTAACCAAAATAACTCTGCCATGTGTGCCAGTTTCACTTCTATGTGTGCCAGTTTTATTGTGTTAGTAAGGCGTTGACTACCCCCCCACCCCCATCCTTTGTCCAATAAAAGCAGTTATACTAACAACTGAGGCACTCTGGCTAAATAAAGGGATTGATAGTGGGAAGAGCTTTACTATAAAAGCCGGGTCTATCAGGTTTTACATAACAGGGTAATGTGGGTCAGAGGTGAGCACAGATAAGACTTTTCTGGCTAGCAAAGGCAAGAGGCACCCTGTGGTTTGGTAGTCAGGACATTTACATGCTTCAAATGGCTGAAGGGTTCACTTGTTCCATAAAGGATTGCACAAAAAAAAGCTGAATTATAATTATACCTATCATTTACTTTTAACAGAGAACACCACATTGACTTGTATGAGTACAACACTACCATCGTTGTATGTTTTTTGTTTCCTATTTTACCAATCCATCAGTTAGCATTCAGATCTAAATGTACTGATTTGTGATCAGGTTGTAACATAGATGTAAATATGTATCATCAATAAATATATTATTTTGGATGACTATGGGAATGTTCTTAATTAAATGTTAAATGCAGTTGGATTCTGTAATATTAATATGTATGAGAGGTAAAAGCTTTAAATAAAAGTAGGTGTAATTAATTTAGACATTTTTTTGGGGGAGATAGTCTCTTATCTGTGTATTGAAATGAGAATAATGATTGTGTGTTCTTCATTTTTCCAGTGCTATGTGTACCATGTAAAAATGTGATAGTTCAACAAGCATTATGAAAAGCCTCAAAACTACTACTGAACCTTTATGTACAAAGTTGACTGACCCTACTTTAGATTGCTCACTCCGCATGGAGTGGGAATGTTTACTTAGTTCCTGGAACTGTTTGACTAGCACTTTAGGCAGACCTGATCAGATATAATAGACCCATATTAATAGACCCATATTATTGAGTGAGAATGCAGTCCTCCTATTTAGCTGCTGAACAAATACAGCATTTTCGCACCAAAAAATATGCTCACAATCTAAACACTGCTAACTATGAACAACTAGTGTTATGGGCCGTACACACGATAGGATTTTCTGACAACAAATGTTCGATGTGAGCTTGTTGTCAGAAATTCCGACTGTGTGTTCGCTCCATCGGACATTTGCTGTCAGAATTTCCAACAACAACTGTTTGAGAGCAGGTTCTTAAATTTCCCAACAAGAAGATTTGTCGGAAATTCAAAGGGTGTGTACACAATTCCGCCCCACAAAAGTCCACGCATGCTCGGAATCAAGCACTGGCTATTGAACTTAATTTTTCTTGGCTTGTCGTACGTGTTGTACCTCATCACGTTCTTGAAGCTCTGAATTTCCGACAACATTTGTGTGACCGTGTGTATGCAAGACAAGTTTGAGACAACATCCGTCGGAAAAAAAATTAACAGTTCTGTTGTCGGATTGTCCGATCTTGTGTACATAGCATTAGAGTTAAAAACTGTGTGATATAGAATAAAGATCAATGCCCTAAACCATATGAAACCCATACAAGATTCAAGTGTTGCCTAGGATGATCAATTAGCATAGAGTGTATACAAAAGACCCTGCCCCATCCACAGAGATGTTTCTATATATCATGGATTTGCAGAACAGAATTCTAATGTTTACCTAAAAGCAGTTTGGGATTCATTTTCACAATTTCTGCTTGCTTTCTCTGGGTATATAAATGTTTTTAGTTGATCCTTGAATGGCAAATAACTTTCAAACAATGATGTCAACACTCTTACTGAATGTCTGCCACAGCAATACAAGATATATCAATGCGAGAATATTGTTCAATGTGAGAGTATTGCTTAGGTCTCATGAGCAAAGTTCTGTCCTTGGACTTGCACTGAAATAAAAGAGGCACTAAGTACTGTAATTTAACTTAGAGTAAATAAAGTAAAATTAAGTAAATGAAAAGTATGGATGCGTCCATGTACTTGCAATAACTGATACGGTGACAAGGAGATTCTATATCTACATTCTACATCCATGTACGTGCAATAACTGATACGGTGACAAGGAGATTCTATATCTACATTCTACATCCATGTAGGTGCAATAATTGATACAGTGACAAGGAGATTCTAAATCTTTTAGTGAAGTAGATGCAACCAGTTACAGTCGTGCTGTACAGCGAAAGGATAGATTGATTGGATTGGTACCATTCTTTATGGCACACATAGCTATCATTGACTAAATGTGAACTTACAGCACTTGAAATCACTTGTGAACATCATGATTTCTTTATTTTTTTTTACTGTAATATGTATTTAATTTGTCATATCAGAAGCTATTGTTCAAAATAATTTTGTGTAACTCCTCTAAAATATTCTAAATAATATATTTGTATCTCTACAGACTTTGTTTTTGTTACCCTTTAAAAGGAAAATGGATGTTTACCATCACATTGTACACACAATTTGTATTTGTATCTCTAAAACAAGTGCCCTACTAATACGATGTAAAATTAATAAATAATATATTTTGGTATCTGTTGTTAAATGTGTTATTTTTTTAATACTACAAGTAGGTAAGAGTCCATTCACACAGGGGAAACACGACTTCCAGCGCGATTTTGGGAGGCAACTTGGACACGGCTTGAGTATGAATCACAGCGCGACTTAGGGCAACTTACAAGGCAACTTGAAGTTGCCTCCAGGACAGGGGACTTTGCCAGTGGCCAATCACATAATAATCAGCTCTGTGGGAGGTAGGGGTTTGCCTAGAAAACTATTTTTACTTCCTGTAAAGTTGCTTCAGTTAAGACAGGGGATCCATTTTGGAGGCAACTTCCATTGAAATCAATGGGTACAAGTCGCCTAGAAGTCGGATTGAAGTAGTACAGGAACCTTCTCTGAAGTCGGAGCGACTTCAGTAGTGTGCATTAAGATGGCTCTCATTCACTTACATTGATTTTATCATGTCGCGGGACTTGAGGATACTTGGGGCAACTTAAAGTTGAATCCAAAGTCGCCCCTGTGTGAATGGACTCTAAATCTGATTGTTTAACAAAATAGTATTTATTTATCAAGAAACAAGAAGACTTATGTTTTTTATACTTTATTTACTGAAAATGTTTTTGTTCCCAACAAACACATATACTATAGAAAAACATCTCAATACAAACAAGCCACATCCAAAAATAGAAAACAACAAAAAAAAAAAAAAAACAAGATGAGTGCCATCAGTACCTATTTTTTATGCATTGTTTATTTAGAAAGGTTTTTACAAAGAAAAAAAAGTTTCCATTTTAGTACAGCAGACAAGAAACACTGTTAAGGAACATTCTCAAATGACACATAAAACAATTACATAGGATAGTCCTGTGGTCCAGTAATAAAGATGACACTAGGCAGGGACGGTGCTATCCACAGGCCCCTGTGGTGGACCCTCAGAGACATTCGCCATGCTGATGTTTGGGCCAGACACAGGTATGCCTGAATTTAGGGTAGGTATGTGGAGACAAAGAACAGGAAGCAAAAAAGGAAGAAAATAGACAACGTCGAAGAGGTTCCTTGGAACAAGCCCAGATGGGCCAAACAGGCTTAAAAGCTTGAAGGTACTGTAGTCAGTGATTGATATTCGGGCAGATAAAGAGAGCAGACAAGGAACCCTTCCCTGAGGAACCTACATTGGCTAAATGTAAGGAGTCGGGTCGCATTCAAGACCCTCTGCCTCACCCACAAATGCGCACATGGAAACGCCCCGCAATACCTTCGCGAGAAAATAAAACACTACATACCGAATCGCAGTCTTCGATCGGCTAATCAAAATCTTCTCCTCATTCCCAAATCCCGCTACAAATCAAAGGGGGAACGGAGATTCGCTGTCCAAGGTCCACGGCTATGGAACGCTCTACCAACCGACATTCGCATGGAAGAAAACCATCAGGCCTTCAGGAAGAAACTCAAGACCCACCTCTTCTAGAAGCTCGACAACCAAATGTCAATACAGCGCCTTGAGGCGATTCAGTTCGCATTGTAGCGCTATACAAGTTATTCATTCATTCATTCATTCACAGAGAAAGAGGGGGAAATAGGATATTGGGAAACTGCATCGGACAGGGCAAAGTATCAGCACCTACTTAAAACAATACATATTCCAATCTTTCCCATCCTAAAAAAAAAGAGAAGAAAAGACATTTCTAATACAAAATAGTATTAATATATATATTGTGCGAATAAGAAAGGTATTTAGAATGTAAATCTCTGTAACAACCTACCAGCCCAGAAAGTGAGTGGTAATCACCAGACGGAAATAAACTAAAGTTCTGACCCGTTCTCACCCTATTCATAATGTGAATATTTGAGTCATCTAATTATTGCTATGTAGATAGTATACAGGCAGTGATTCTCCAAGTCCACATCACTAACTCCAGATGACTGAAAAATGTTCAGATAGAACTTCAAGAAGTAAGTGTAATATGTTAATTACATGTCACCACCAGGCTGTCCCATCTAAGAGACAGTACCATTATTATTATTATTATGACACAGTATTTATATAGCGCAGCGTTACGCAGTGCTTTACAATATAAAAGGAAGACAGTACAGTTACAATACAATAAAATAAAATGCAAGAGGGTTAAGAGGGCCCTGCTCATAAGAGCTTACACTCTAACAGGATGGGGCAAGTGCTACAGAAGGTTGTAACTGTAGTGGATGAGCTGATGGAAGTGATAAAATATTAGTTGGAGGCATGATAGGCTTCCATGAAGAGATGAGTTTTCAGGGATCGTTTGAAGGCAGGCAGAGTAGGAGATAGCTGGACAGATTGAGTTGAGAGTGCCATGGGATAGGAGAGGCTCTGGAGAAGTCCTGGAGACGAGCATGGGTGGAGGAGAAAAGGGAGCCTGAGAGCAGGAGGTCTTGAGCTGAGAGGTGATATATGGGTGATATTTGGAGACAAGATTGGTGATGTAGCTCAGGGAAGAGTTGTGAATGGTTTTGTATGTTGTTGTTGGTATTCTAATTCAATTCGCTGGGTGATCGGAAGTCAGTGTAGGGATTGGCAGAGAGGGGTGGCAGATGAGCAGGTAGATGAGTCTGGCAGCAGCATTCCTAATAGACTAAAGAGGGGATAGCCTATGAAGCAGTAGGTCAATGAGAAGGAAGTTGCAATAGTCAAGACTTGACATAACAAGGAAATGAATAAGCAACTTGGTGGTTTAATTAGTTAACCACTTAAAGTGGAAGTAAACCCTTCTATCGTTTTCAGCCAAGGAAGCTGCCACCTTGGCCTCTGTTCAATCTTCAACTGCCATGATGCTGCACATGTGACCAGTTATGACACCAGCCATTGTATGGTTTGACAGTTTGGTTGAAAGCATAGTCAATGTGACAGTTAGCATTTCCGGCATGCCAGGAATGTAACCATTTTTTTGAAACTATTAAATCAATGGGTTTACTTCCGCTTTAAGGACCAGCCTTGTTTTGAGATTTTGGTGTTTATAAGTTAAAACATACTTAGAACCCCCAAACATTATATATTCTTTTTTTCTCTAACACCCTAGAGAATAAAATGGTGGTCATTGCAATACTTTTTTTCACACCGTATTTGCGCAGCGGTCTTACAAGCGCACTTTTTTTGGAAAACACTACTCACAAATGCGTTCGCTTCTGCGCGTGAGCTCGTCGGGACGGAACTCTTTAAAATGTATTAATTTTTTCTTATTTATTTTACTTAATTTTATTAATTTTTTCACTGTTTAAAAAAAAAAAAAATGGGGTCACTTTTATTCCTATTACAAAGAATGTAAACATCCCTTGTAATAGAAAAAAGCATGGCAGGTCCTCTTAAATATGAGATCTGGCGTCAAAAAGTCCTCGGATCTCATATTTGGACTAAAATGCAATAAAAAAAAAATTTGACATTTGAAAAAATGACTTTGAAAAAATGTGCCTTTAAGATCTATGGTGACGTTTTGATGTTGCTTCCACCCTGCTATGGTATGGAGACGGGTGGAGGCCATCTTAGCCTCACTCGTCTCCATACCCAGGCACTGAGATGACTGCTACCAACTGCTCCAGTAAGCGGCAGAGGGCGCGGGAGAGCCTCTCCTGCTGCTGATAATGGTAATCTTGAGGCAAATCCGCCGCAGAGACCACCATTATCATAAATACGACCGGCTCCTGAAAAGAGGGATATCTCGGTTGTGGCAGCAGCTGCTACAAGATATCCATCTTCAAAGTGCCGACGTATACCTACAGGAGCCGGTCGGCAAGTGGTTAAAAAAGGGCACATTTTAGAGATGTTATTGGTGAGGTTATTGGTGAGGTGGAGTCTACAAGCTTTTGACGATTGGATTTGGGACTGAAAGAACAGGTCAGAGTCTAAGATTGCACCTAGTACTCTGACGTGAGGGGAGGGATTTATGGTTGCATTATTGACCTCAATGGAAAAGTCTTGGAGGGGGGCACGGGCAGGGGGGAATATTATCAGCTCAGTTTTAGAGATATTTAGTTTAAGGAAGTCATACGACATCCATGACAATATGTCAGTTATTAATGTGAGAGGAGACTGAAGGAGTGAGGTGAGGAGTAGAAAGATAGATTTGGGTGTCATCGGTGTAGAGATGGTATTGAAAGCCAGGGGAGGTTATCAATTGACCAAGAGAGGAGGTGTAGATAAAGAAGATAAGGTGTCCAAGAACAGAGCCTTGGGGACCCCTACAGAAAGAGGAAATGAAGAGTAGGAGACAGAGTTGTAGGTAACACTGAAGGAATGCTGTGATAAGTAGGAGGAGAACCAGGATAGAGCAGAATCTTGGAGGCCAAGGGAACAGAGTTTATTGAGAAGGAGCCGGTGATCAGCAGTATTAAAGGCGGCAGAGAGGTCAAGTAGTAAGAGTATGGAGTAGTGGCTTTTGGTTTTAGCAGTTATTGAATCGTTAGTGAGTTTTAGTAGAGCAGTTTCTGTAGGATGCTGCGAGTGAAAGCCAGACTGCAAGGGGTCAAGAAGGTTGTTTTCAATGAGGTAGGAGCTCAGAAAGTTGTAGACTAAGCATTATAAACGTTTAGAGGTGAATGGGAGCAATTAGATGTATCTTAAGTTGTTAAGGTTGGTGGGGTCCAGTGAGGGATTTTTAAGTATGGGATTGATCTGTGCATGCTATAGAGGGGAGAGGAAGGTGCCAGTAGAGAGGGGGAGATTGAATGAATGAATGAATGACTTGTATAGCGCTGCAACTGCGAACTGAATCGTCTCAAGGCGCTTGATCTGACCTGCGTTGATTCCTTCTTAGAAGAGGTGGGTCTTGAGTTTTTTCCTGAAGGCCTGATGGTTTTCTTCCAAGCGGATGTTCGTGGGTAGAGCGTTCCATAGCCGTGGTCCTTGATTAAAGATGTGAATGAGGGAGCATAGCATAGAATAAGAGGGTGACATTAGTAGCTGTCCAGGAACAGGATCCAAGGGACAATTGGTTAGGTGGGCATCTGAGAAATGTTTTGCAACCTCTCCAGCAGTAGTCAAAAGAGGAAAGTGTTGACTGTGGAGTTAGACAAGGCATGTTAAGTGGGGAAGATGTCTGTACAGTGGAGGTGTCCTCACATATTGCATCAATCGTGTCTTTGACGTGATTGGCATTCTCTTGCCAGTGAGTGAGTTAGTGGGTAGAGGGGGTGGGGGACGAAGCAGAGAATTAAAGGTAGAAAGAACCAACAGGCACTGGATGACGAGGTATTAAAAAGAGAGACAACGTAGGTTAGTTTGGCAGCATGGAGGCAGGAATTGTATTTTAGGAGTGCAGATTTATATAGGGTGAAGTCCTGCAGGGATTTGGTTTTACGCCACAGTTGTTCAAGAGCACAGCAATGTCTCTTGAGATTTGTGATGTTGTCGGTTTGCCAGGGTTGCGACATAATTATAAATTATACAACCACTTGAAGACATTTTGCAATATTTGACATGAAGTTGAAGTAGCCTGTCCTACCTACCTATTTCTATTGTAATGACAGATTTAATTCAGGACAGAAAGTGGGTATTTAACTGTCTTTTGCAGTGTATATGTGAAAAAATACGTCTGTTTGCATTTTGCTATGCACACATAAATGGGCCTTACTCTGTATCAGCACTGAAATTTGTGTCACATCAACAATTTTATGTTACATAATTACATTGTTAATCTGGTTGAAAAAAAGATACAAGTTTATCCAGTTCAAACAACACAGAAAAAAATATATACATACATACATACATACACAGAAAACCTCCATATACACTATCCTAGATGTGAATTCATAATTTTTTATTTTATTTAATTCAGTGTGTCTACATGTCACTGTGCACATGACTGTGTTTTACTTCATCAACAGTCCATGTTTTATGCAGTTTGATCAATCTGTAGGGATATCTCCTATTCAGTATACATCTAAATCCTGCTGTGGTTTGGGCTTCCCTGCTGACAGCTGAATAAGAAAAAAAAGCATTTGCTGGTAAAAATAGTTAAAAAAAAAAAAAAAAATGGCATGGAGGTAGCCCCCCATTCTATACTAGACCCTATGGGTCCCCTTAAAGTCCATGCCAGACCTGAAGGGGGTGGGAGACCCAAGCTGTTTTTTTCTTAATTTTCTTTTTCAATAGCCACTTGCAACCACAAGTAATTTAAATGTTATTTGATTTGTTTAGTTTTTGCTTTAGAAATGTTATTTTTGCTGCAGCATGTTCATGTTTTTATGGTTGCACTTTAAGCATCATTAAAATTACTGCTCCTAAAAAAACCTATAGATTTAAAAAAAAACATTTTTGCATTGATACATGTTCCCCAGGGCAGTACCCGGATCCCCATACCCCTGAGAACATGGGTAAAGTTCTTTTTTTAAACAACTCTCTATCTCTCCTCTTTTAAATGCATGCCTTTTAAATATATCTAATTAAATAGTTAGACACCATGCTTAGCTGATAAAAAATTCAAACATATTAAACATAAATGGGTGAATCAAACATATCAATTGTTATAAACTTCCCACTTAGTAAAATAAAGTAATCTTGCGTAGATAAATAATCGGTGCTCCAATGCTCAGTGTTCAGACAGAGGTGTCCCACATGGATGTACACTCACCCATTAATGCTGACCACCTATCGCAAGAGTGGTCACTTGCACTTTGTGGGGAAAAAAGACCCCTAGATGGTTTGTTCCAAGGTCAGCTGTACTTAAGATGATCCTCCATAGATAGGAAAAAAAATGTCAGAAGGGGCTCCTATGTTGTATAACCGTCATTTAATAAAATAATTCAAATTAAAACATATAAGATGCATGCACATGGTTTGGTGCCTGTGCCTGGCACCCGGTGTGATCAGCATGTGTTTAAATGGAAGATAATTTGGCCTGTCTCCGTTGGACGCTGCTCAGTTGTGGTGAGGCTCGGTCCCCTGTACTCGTTTTTCGGGCTGGTCTGGCGTTGCGATGACGCAATCAAGCCAAGACACGTTTCATCCAATAGGAAAGGCCATCATCAGGAAGCTCTGTTTGCCCCCCTCCTCCTTCCTCCGCCACCAGACCAATTAGAAAGTGCAGAACACTTTGTGCATGTGCAGTAGGGAACCAGCTGTGAAGCAACCAGCTGTGAAGCAGAAAGGCATCACTGCCGGGTTCCCTTACCAGGAATGGCAGCGGCTGCCCCCGACAGCCGATCCGGGGATCGGCTGTGGTGCCGACATCATGTGCTCCCTGGACAGGTAAGTGTTCATATATTAAAAGTCAGCAGCTGCAATATTTGTAGCTGCTGACTATTAATTTTTTGTGCGGGGGGCTGGACCTCCTCTTTAAGGAGGAGTGTATTTCATGTGCTACTGGATTTTGCTAGGATCGTTAGAACATAAATAGGCATTAATTGCAATAAACTTTGTTGAAATATTTGTAATCTACATAATTGGTCAAAAGAGTATAGTTTTTATTTTCTCAAAAACTAGAGCCTCATTTTATTTTTTTGTTTCATACTTTTTTTTTTTTTTTTTTTTTTTAGAAAGTAAGTACAAAAAAGAAAAACAAAAGGACAAACAGAACAACATGCCACAGCAGGACTTCTTCGAGGTATTGGCACAAGTATGAAAGTGCAAATATGAAACCTATGGGCCGTCATCTGTCTAGTCAAATTAACCAAAAATATAGGGAGCCTCATTTTAAAACAATGCAGGCAGCATAACAACCATGTCTACATGCAACTGAAATTGAACTAGCTATCCCCTACAAACTACCTTTCCACAATGTCATCTGTAGTGGTGTGTGGTCAATCTTACATGTCCTGAAGAAACAGGATCTGGAGGATTAGGGGTTTAAGCAGCTTAGAGCAGTCTGTTAATAGCCAGCCATATTCCACTGAGCAGACAGATGATACAAGAAGATGCAATAATGGTGTTATTGGGCTGGGTATGTAATGTGGTAAAGTTGTGAGAGGAACAGAAATGGCTCAAAAGAATGACCAATATTTTCACTGCTGGAACAATTTATGAATATGTATTCCAATGGTGCACTTACCTATATAGCTAGAACACCTATTTAAATACAAATGATACAAATGTAAAGAGATATGAAATTTTAGGCTGTATCAAAATATCTTTTATTAGTAACAAAAAAATCTTTACAATGGCACGCTGGTACTTAATTATAGTATCCTTCCCTGCTAGTGCAAAAGGTATCCTGCTAAAATCATAAATAAAAAATAGCAATACATTAGTTTTTTTTGGCAAAAAACAAATGAAGAACTTGAAGTTAGAGTATATTAAAGTCTATGTAAACACTAAATGAATAACATATTGTTTGCTAGATCACCATGGTAACAAACTATTGCTATGGAAAAAATATATATATTTGTTTTCACCTTTTTTTGTAATGTGCGTTAAATTGGACACTACTGGGAACATGTGTGCTGCAGGAGTACAATCAGGTGACAGGGACAGAGTAATGTCACCCTACAACAAAAAGTGCCTGAAGAAGGGTTTTTGTGGCAGAAATACTGTCTGACATGTTAATGCAAGCAGCAAATTTAAATATATTAAATAAGACTCTAGAAATTACAAAAACATGTTAAGGCTGATATCAGATTCTAGTGATTAGATTTACATATACTATAATGAATGCACGCATATTATGCAGATTATCCTAAAAATTGGTGCTAATTTGCATGGTGAATCGCAGACTTGCTTATCAACTTACTGTATGCATGTTTTCTTTTTTTTTTTTTTTTTCCTTTTTATCAATTTATTGCATACAGAACAAAATACAACTTGTTGTTGAACCAATGCCAGTGTCACAGTACCTATAAAATAATTGATTATGCATCTTATCATTGGAGTTAAAGGCTGAGCTGCTATCTAGAGATTGTCTGGTTTAGAGTCACATCATACTAACCTTGAATACCTCTGAAATCTTAGATAAGTATATTTGAAGTGAATTTCAAAACATGCAATTTATTTCAATAGCAACTAAAGAGATAACAGAACACCTGATACATTTAAGGTGAAAAACATGTAGACATATTCTTTGCAGTTTCCTGTTGTGAGCAACTAATCCAGTTTTCATTAAAACACCCACTTGATCTGAAGTCAGGGAAATCCAAAATGTTGGTTGTCACCGAACAGGAATAGAGAGGAATTCTTACTGTAGGGACACTTTTTTGGGGCACAACCTTCACTTTGGAGTCATTCCCTGTTATTTCCTGTTGTGTCTATAGGATAGGAGATGAGGGGAAATGTGAAAGAAAAACCTAGCAAGGATTAGTCAATCCCTACTTTATCTAAAATAAAGAGCTATGGTTTTAGATATAATACTATGATATCTCACATCTCTCCTTGCCTTTCCTGATCCTTTCTTTCCCTATCCACATGTCACCCAGCTGGGTTAGGGTCATTGCACATATTCCCCTATATAAAAGAAATGTCATGGGGCACCATTTCCAGTTATTGAATTGGTCATCTTTAGCCCAGCCTTGCCTGTCTCATACTGCCTGTTTAAGTAGTTCTCGCCTGGGCGTCATTTTGTTATATGACGTCCTCCCAGATCACTCCTCGCATGCGGCCTCAGAGCTGTACTGTGGCGCGATCTGCTACTGGCTGTGTCCATTGGACACAGCAGATGACTAATCAGTGTACTGACTCGCTGCCAGTGACCATGTCACAGCAGGTCACATAACAGCTGTAAACAATGGATGGCTTCCTTTCATGCCATCCATTGTGTATAATTGTGTTGCTAGCTGCATATGTACCATGTGATTAGCTCTGGCCAATCACAGCTAATCACAACAAAACAAACAGAATAAATCTGTTTCATTTAGTAAAATCCATGCTTATAGCAATGAAATTCACTGCTATAAGCAATCATAATGTGTGAAAAAAAAAATCACTTCCCCAGAGTAGTACAATGTTACTACAGTAACATTATATTGCTCTGGTCACAGTGTGTGGATCTCAAGAAATGAGATAGACCATCAGTACATCAGGATTGATCAATTTTCAGATATATACCATCATTTGTGGACTCTATAACTTTCCAACAGACTAAATAATATACACTAATTTGGAATATTTTCACCAAAGAAATATTGCAGAATTATTTATTTGCAAAATTTTATAGCAAAAACAAAGAAAAATATTATTTTTTTGAAAAATTGCAGTCTATTTTCGTTTATTTAGCATAAAAAAAAACAGCATTGATTAAATACCACCAAAAGAAAGAAAATGATAAAAATTTCTTATGGGTACAGTGTAGCATGACCACGCAACTGTCATTCAAAGTGTGGCAGCACTAAAAGCTGAAAATTGGCCTGGGCTGGAAGGGGGTAAAAGTGCCCTGTATTGAAGTAGTTAACATAAAGATGTTAACGAAGGTGAAGCTGAATACAATAATGCTGCTAAGCATATAGAATAAATGGCTTATGGGACATGTGTAAATGTTTATATCGTATTTATCGGCGTATAACACGCACTTTTTTACCCTTAAAATCAGGGGAAAATCGTGGGTGCATGTTATACGCCGATCCCCCCCGATCCCCCGCCGATCCCCCGCCGATCCCCCGCCGATTGTGAGCTTCTCAGCAGTTTTGGACGCTCTCGGCTATTTTCGGACGCTCTCGCGGCTTTCGGAAAGCCGAAGGCCGCCAAGAATGGCCGAGAGTTACCGAGCGCCGCCGAGATACACAGGACATCCTCTCTGTATCTCGGCAGTGGCATTTTTAAACGGCAAGCTGAGACTGATACTGGCAAGGCTGCAAATGAACGGCAAAGCTGCAAAAGAATGGCAAGGATGCAAAAGAGTGACAAGGCTGCATATGAATGGCAAGGCTGCAAATGAATGGCAAGGATGCAAAAGAATGGCACGGCTGCAAAAGAGTGGCAAGGCTGCAAACGAATGGCAAGGTTGCAAATGACTGGCAAGGCTGCAAATGACTGGCAAGGCTGCAAATGATTGGCAAGGCTGCAATGCAAGGCTGCAAATGACACTGACACTGACAAGGCTGCAGATGGACACTGAGAAGGCTGCATTTAAATGTAAGTTTCTTTCCTTAAACTTCCCTCCTAAAAGTTTTTTTCCTTAAAATTCACAACTAAACTTAGGGTGCGTGTTATACGCCGGCGCGTGTTATACGCCGATAAATACGGTATATTAACATATACTGTGCAATAACCACAAGGTACAGAGAAATTTTACAGGAAGGAAATGTTGATGTTTTTCTTTTCTGTCACCACACCCTATGAGATATTATTGCGCTAGCATATTTCTTATCACCTGGCCTCTCTGTCTTGTTTTAAGCTGGGTTCACACTATTGTAAATTGGATGTGGGTTCCCCACATCCAATTCGCAACAGCAGGAGATTTTGACTTGCTCTCTATGGAGCCACTTCACATATCTCCAGAGCGGGCTGAAATTGGACCTAAACTCCAGTATCGCTGAACCAAGAAAACATGTTTGGCCTCTCTGCTCAGCCTCTATAGGTATAATACAAAACTTATTTTTAATCAACTCAATATCAGTATGTTACATCCCGATCCTTTCCAGGCTATTTTCCATTTATCAGTACTGTGATAGTTTTACTGACAGTTACTAATTTATGCACCAAATCCATGTTATATAATCTTTTTTTAACTTTTACTATATAAAGGAAAAAAACTAAACATTTTGGGAAAAAAAATCAGTTTTCCTTACTTTGGGCTTCAAAACATATAAAATAAAAATGACAGGACATTACAAACACTCCCAAAAGTTAATCCTTTTTTATTTTTTGCAAATTTTTGGGGGAAATTAATAAACATTCCTTTAGTGAAGCCATTAAGGTGCACTTATGCCGCGTACACACGAAGGGACTATCCCGCGGGATTATCCGCTGGACTCAAGTCCACCGGACAATCCCCTCGTGTGTGGGCGCCGGCGGACTTTTTGGCGCCAAAAGTCCGGCGGACTAGGTTTTATGTTTTGTTTTAAAATTGTCCGCTGGACTTGGCGTTAGTATGCTAGTCCGCCGGACTTTTGAAATGAACGGACTTGCCGCTCATCGGAAAGTCCGTTCATTTAGCACGTGACTTCAGGTAGACGGAGCTAGCGAAGGTAGTGAATGCCGCCGCGCTAGCCCCGTCACCTGGCATGGATTTAAAGGGACTCCCCATGCCGAAAAGCACCTTGTCCCCATGTTGATGAGGACAAGGGCCTCTTCCCGACAACCCTGGCCGTTGGTTGTCGGGGTCTGCGGGCGGGGGCTTATCAGAATCTGGGAGCCCCCTTTCATAAGGGGGCCCTCAGATCCCGGCCCCCCACCCTATGTGAATGAGTATGGGGTACGATGTACCCCTAGGTTCGGCGGACAAAGTCCGAACGTGTGTACGCGGCATCAGCCATTAAATGGCATCCAAGCCAAGTCTCCCGTTTTTAGTGGAAGAAAGTTCCCTGTAAGATAAAATTGCAGGGTGGGGGAGGCGCCAACTAAGTGTAGTATTAGGGGTAAAACATTTATTGCACAGGATAAAAAACACTTACAAGATGCAGAAAGGATTCATGCCCATCATAATCTGATCAGTCCTAGCGGTTCCTATGCCACCCCGCAGGCTCCACACACGGTCCGATGGCTGGTGGTGATGTAAGCTGGGTGTATGGCTGGATCTCTGTCCAGGGGTAGCAGGAAACTCCGCGCTAACCAGCATGGAATGCGGATGTGGAAGTGACATCACCGGAACAGGGCTGAAGTCGGGGACCCAGGCTGTCAGTCAAAGAGGCAGGCTATGCGATCGGAGCTCACAGCTTCTTCTACTGGCCACATTACGTGCAATGGGTAGATATCATGGATAAATCCAAAATATTTAAAGGGAGAAGTTTAGGGTACATAAAAAACAAATATTCATACTTGCCTCTATGCTGCAGCATCTGTGTGTTTCTGCAGCTGTCCCACATTGGCTCTTAAACCAAGAACTGAGCAATCACATGACCATTGATCATTTTTCCCATCCAGCGCTGTCAGCCAGACAGCTGGGTGAATCCTATGATTGGGATCCTTCCCTAGCCTGGAGCAGTTCTATGACATCAGCTGATAGCAGAAGCCCACTATTAGCTGACTCTGGGTCACAGGAGTGCAAAAGTAATGCACTCCTGTGACCCATGGGAGAGGAATGGTAAAAAAAGCTTTGACCATACTTCTCTTTTAAATCCAGTACCGTATATACAGTGTACGTGATTCTGCTTCTGGGTTTGGACACGGCAGATTACTGTTACTGGCAACCGGGTATTATGTGATTGCTATGATTGGTCATAGCGATCACATGATAACAATGTAAGCAACCTGTCATTAATGGCTTTCTATTCATGAATAGCTTGCTTACTGTTGTGATCTGTGATTGGCCCACAGCAATCACACGGTACCTGGCTACCTGTACCATGCGAATAGCTGTAGCCAATCACAGATCACAACCATTAGTAAGCTGTTCATGAATGGGAAACCCATTCATGACAGCTAAAACTTTTTGTTTACTATTTACTACTATTACTATATAAGCAATAACAGTGTAAAAAAAAAGAAAACTCTTGATCACTCCCTAGAGTAGTAATGTGTCAAAAATATATAACTCTTTGACGATTTCTTCCACTGTAAAAAGGATCATGGGACTGACTGACTGAGCAAACTAATTATGGAATCTTTAAAAGTCTAACAATGTCATAACAATGTAGAGCATTAACATTTTGAATAGGCATTATATGAATTACTTTACAGCATCTTTATCAATTTATGTTATCTTTGGCCTCATTTATTAGATAAGACATATAACACAAGAGAGGCAAAAGAGAGGTGTGTTTCAGGGGCAGCAAATCACAGGTGGAATTCAAGATCTATAATATGACTAATAAACAACAATGAAAACCAAAGACTGCTACAAGGCAAAAGATAAAACATGAACCATATGTTTTTACTGTGTAATATAAATACAACTAAGCATATTTACTATAATGTACAGTACGATCATAAATAGTGGTGTGCTCAAAAGCTAACCATATACAGGTTGCTTTCTTTAGTTTAGCCCCACGCAAACACTTGACTCCGCCATACACGTTAAACAGTGTCGATGGAGGAACCTTCCTTGATGGCTATTGTATTTTCACAGACACTGCCCCCCACGGCTGTAAGAATAACCTAACTGTGAGCACAAATTGTACAAATGATAATAACTTATTTTATTTGGTTTCTTTCTCTTTTTTTTTTTTTTATCCCTGAATATCCCATTCTAAATTAAGAAAATGACTGGTAACTACAACTCCACAGGATCTGGTAAGAGGAGTCACACGACAACTCTTTTCTTCCTCTTTCTTTAACTTCTTGCCACCTACTCACAGTACATTTACTGCAGACAGGCGGCACAGCCTGTCTGCAGTAAAGAGGTATGTTTGCTATAATGAGCTAGTATGGTGTGACTACTTATAGTCTGTACTATACTGTACTATACTGCTACACACGATTTCCCCACCAAACATCAAGTTCTGATTTAAATACAACTGGGGGATCAATGGATAAATTAATTAGGGCGAGGTCTGATCAATAGAAAATAAAATTCTTTGCTTTAAGGAAAGCTTTTAAAATCTGATTGACTTAAAGGAGAAGTATAGCCTGAGCTCATTTGGCTGTATTTCTCCTATGGATCACAGAAGTGCAATTCGTTTGGCACTACTGTGACCCGTTTTCAACAGAGAGCAGGCTGAATTTTGCTCTCTGCTGACATCCGATTTCAGTCCAGGCTCGAGCGAGCCACTGAGAGCATGAGAAGGGGCCGCACCCCGCCCCTCCACAGCTCAGTGCCCCAGTAAGCATGGAGGAGTAGAGCGGAGAGCTGCTGACTGCTCGGGGGGCCAAGAGAACCGAGCCATTGGTGATGTACGATTGCTTGGTTCTCAGTGCAGAGGCGCCAGGGGACAGATGCAGCATTACACCAATGCTGCATCCACCTAGGTAAGTATAAAACTGAAAAAAAAAGATCCTTTACTTCTCTAATGTAGTGCTGGTATCCTTGTCTACTGATGTGTATTAGCATTTACAATGAAAGTTTATGGACGTTTCTATGGCTCTATGATTTTTGCTTTCACAAAGCACTGAGCTATTGACAGGAAGTGACTGTTATTTACACTGGAGAGTTGACCTTTTTACCCAGGATGCTGGGTGACCTACCCATGGACACCCTCTCTGACAGTGCATGCTGGGTAGGACATAAAAGGAGCCCGATCGGCCATTTTAGCTATCTACGGGACGCGT